>JAPEHR010000013.1:1200000-1856789 GCA_032158425.1 Pleurotus giganteus
GAGGAGCTACGAGACGCTTAGAGAGACCACGAGGAAGACAGCGAGCGACATCGCGAGATACCGCGAGATCGCGAGAAGCACCGCGAGACATCGCGAGACCGTGAAAGGCACCGCGAGATATCGCGAGACCTCGAGAAGGCGTATGAGGGATCGAGGAGGAGCGCGAAGTGGTAGAGATGACATGCGAGTGTCACGCGACTAAGTGTGGACAGGGGTCGAGACAAAAGGGGGAATAAAAAGGGGTCATAGGATGTCCCCTTACAGTGTTCTTTATTCAAAAGAAAGATGGGAAGAAGCGACTGGTGCAAGATTATCGCTATCTGAACAAATACACAGTACGAAATGCATATCCCTTGCCATTGATTTCCCAATTGGTGGATAAAGTGTCACGAGCAAAGTTGTTCACTAAGATGGATCTTAGATGGGGATACTACAATGTACTCATCAAGAAGCAAGATCGTTGGAAAGCTGCATTCAATACACCTAGGGGACTGTTTGAACCTACTGTGATGTTCTTTGGCTTAAACAACTCCCCTGCTACATTCCAAGACATGATGAATTCCCTTTTCAAAGAGCTTATTGATGAAGGAGTGGTGGCAATCTACTTAGATGATCTACTCATCTATACAGATGACGATGTAGAAAGACATAGAGAGGTGGTGCAAAGGGTCCTGCAGATTCTGCAAGACAATGATCTCTATGTCAAGCCTGAAAAGTGCTTCTTTGAGGTTAAAGAGGTAGAATTCCTTGGAGTGGTCATAAAGGATGGAGTGGTCAAGATGGAGGACAGCAAAATTGCAGCAATCAAGAAGTGGCCTAAACCCAGGAATGTCCAAGAAGTTCAACAGTTCCTAGGATTTGGAAACTACTACAGACGGTTCATCAAGGATTTTGCGAGATTGGCACGGCCCTTACATGAACTCACTAGAAAGGACACATCGTTTGCATGGCATGATAAAGAAGAAGAAGCATTTGAAGGGCTCAAACAGGCATTCACACAAGAACCAGTACTGGTGTTACCAGATACTGACAAAGAAATGAAACTGGAAACTGATGCCTCTAATTATGCAACGGGAGCTGTGTTATCGATGAAGTGTGATGATGGAAGATGGAGACCATGTGCATATCTATCAAAAGGATTGAATGAAACTGAAAGGAATTATGACATCCATGATAAAGAAATGCTTGCCATCATCAGAGGATTGGAGGCTTGGAGACACTATTTGGAGGGAAATCAGCATAGGTTTGAAATATGGTCAGACCACAAAACCTCGAATATTTCATGACAACAAAGAAATTAAACTGACGGCAAGGAAGATGGTCTCTATATCTGTCAAGGTTTAATTTCATCCTGAGGCATCAACCAGGGAAAACAAACATGAAGGCTGATGTCTTGTCGAGACAACCAGACCTAGACCAGGGGGAAGAGGACAATAACATGGTGCTACTCAAGCCAGAATATTTTGAAATCAAAGCATTGCAACAAGGACATGTCTTAATTGATGGTGTGGAATCAGAGTTATCGTCCAAGATTCGGAAGTCCAAGAAGTATGATGAAGCAGTAGTGAAGGCAATAGGAGAGTTGAGACGGTCACCCACCAAAGTATTAAGATCGAATGAATGGTCAGAAGAACAAGATCTTATACTGCATCATGGAAAAGTCTATGTTCCCAAGGATAACAACATCCGAAGGGAAATTGTAAAGCTACATCATGATTCAGTGGTAGCAGGGCATCCAGGAAGATGGAAAACAACAGAGCTTGTATCACGAAATTACTGGTGGCCAGGAATGACAAAGTATATAGCAGAATATGTCAAAGGATGTGACAAATGCCAGCGAGCCAAACCACGCACACATCAGCTTCAAGGGAAGCTACAGCCAAATCCTATTCCAACAAGTCCATGGGCAGATATCTCAGCAGATCTCATTGTAAAACTACCTGAATCACTAGGACATGATTCCATTCTGGTAGTAATCGACCGGTTTACCAAAATGGTCCGACTGATACCCACTAATGAGAAGATCTCAGCTCTTGGAATAGCCAAGTTGTATTGTGATAATGTGTGGAGCCTATTTGGTATGCCAGAAACCATCATTTCAGACAGAGGTCCTCAGTTCGCCTCCAAAGTAATGAAAGAGTTAGGCGAGCTCACACATACTGAAATCAAACTTTCTATGGCTTTTCATCCTCAGACTGATGGACAAACTGAGCGAATTAATCGAGAAGTAGAAACCTACTTGAGGATGTTTATCAATTACCGACAAGATGACTGGGTGGAATGGCTACCCATTTGCGAATTCACCATCAATAACAAAGCCCAATCAAGTTCGCAACACTCACCATTCTATTTAAACTATGGACGACATCCTCGAATGGGTTTTGAACCACGGAGAGATATCAAAGTGGAAGCGGTTGATGAATTTGCCACCAGAATGAAAAAGGCCTGGACTGAAGCCAGATCAGCACTAGTGAAAGCTGGAGAAGAGATGAAAAAGTATGCTGATCGACAAGTCGATGAAGTTCCCCAGTACAAAGTGGGAGACAAAGCATACTTGTATTCAGATCACCTCCATACGACCAGACCATCCAGGAAGTTAGAGCATAAACACTTTGGACCTTATGAAATCACTGGCATACCAAGTCAAAATGCAATCACACTTCCGAAAAGCATGAAAATACACCCCACCATATCTACACATCGCACTGAACCATTCCATCGACCCACCATTCCTGGACAACGACCATTACCACCACCACCCATAGTAATTCAAGGAGAAAAGGAATATGAGGTAGAAAAAATCTTGGAAGCGAGATTGGGGGACGAGGGACTGAAGTATCTAGTAAAATGGAAAGGCTATACTGATGAGCACAACTCGTGGGAGCTGAAGAAGAACCTCGAACACGCACCACTAAAAGTCAAGCAGTTCTACCAGCAGCATCCTGGGGCTCCTCGCGAGCTGAGATGGCTCGAGTTCGCAAGTTTATTGTTTCGACCCTGGGAGAACTTCACTGACGTCAGTTATGAACATACACTGAAAACTGGCAACTTACGGTTGTCGTCCTTCGAAACAGTACATCCATACCACAATTCCAAAGTAAATGGAGAGGAAGACACCAATAAGAGCGAAGGCAAAGATCTTCTCAGCAGTAGTCATCGACATGTCCATTTGATGATGGGGGTTGATCGGTAAGCGGAGTTACCGATTCTAGAAGGGGGGTGATGTTATGGTTCAAAACTTCCCCCTATCTATCACATGACATCACATGACACCATGTGATATAGCCGATGGCTAGGCCTTAGAAGCACAGCCTAGGAACTGTAGCATGGAGTCATTCTGACTCATGCACAGCCACTATGACTCACTCTGAGTCATTCAGACTCATGCACAGCTTATGACTCATTTGCAGTCATCGTGACTCATGCATAGCCTCCCTGACTCATTCTGACTATATATTGTATTGTAGTGATGCTTATGTAATTACCTTCTGTACATTAGTATATAAACCCTCAATCGATACCTAGAGGACTAAGTTCGTTCTCTTAGGATTGCCGTTTATAACGTGCCTGCCTAAGTCATCGTCCTCCTCTTCTATCACTACTTGGTTTTAGTATTTTTGTGGGGTCCACATGCATAAGCGTTGCCCTAACAGCCTCCATCCATTTCTTGAGATCCGCGATCGTATGAAGGCTTTCACCGTTGACGTCGTCCGCGAGATCGCGGTTCATGTTTGCTTCCAATTGGTGGCGGAGGCGGTGGTCGTCGAGGAAGGAAGAGGTGCCAGACAGGGCGTTCTTGGCCATCAGGTCAGCGGCAAAGTCGGTAAATGCGTGGTCATTTTGCCGTAACGTGAGCAGTTCGCAGCGGAGCCGGTGCTCCCAGTCTGATGGCAAGAAGTGGTCACGACACTCTTGCAAATATGCAGCATAAGACATAGCTTCGAGGGTGGGCCCATTTCCTGCTAACCACTTCTGAGCTTCGACTCCCATCATGTTATATGCTACCATTTTGACTTGGTCTTCGTCGGCAACTTGCTTGTGTCTGAAGTAGCTTTTGCAGCTAATGTCCCACTGCCAAAGGACTTGGGCAGTGATAACGCCTTCGGAGAGCATGGGCGGCACGTTGGAACGGGGTTGCGAGACGGTTGCAAGTGGCATCATGGTGGGGAATGCAAGGTGGTCGAACGGCGGTACGATGGGAGTGGGTAAACAGCGGCGAAGCGAAATTGGGACAGGAGGTTCAGTTACAATACGGCGATGGAGGAAAACAGGATTTGGCGAAGTGGGGGTACTTCGCGCCCAGATATATGCATTCTTGTTAACGGTTACAGAGACAGGAATGGCAGAAAGCAGACGGTTGGGGTTCCGTGCTGCTGCTCGCGTCGTCAGGGCAGTGGGGGTACTCAGCTGGTGACGCGACAGGATGACAGTGGCGCAGGGCGACCCTGCAAGTTCAAGATAACGGCGTGAGATATCAGAGCAGGAGCGTTCGCAAAAAAAAAGTGGAAGGAACGCCAAAGGCGAACCAACACTTAGGGACACACGAAGAGTGCGAGGATGATGCTCTGTTCAGAGGTACACGCGTGCAAGCAACAGGAGGAAAAAGGGAAAAGAAAGGAAAGAAGTAAAAATGAGCACTAAACTAAGGGTCGACTATAAGTAGTAAGTATGCACGTGCGATATAGGGGCATAGGGGTGTGGTAGTAAGGCTAGCCTTACAGGCTGGGGCCCATAACCTGTTGTAATCAGAGCAATATAATGATGCAAAATGTGTCCAATATAGTCTTATATGATCACTGAACAAGGTTCAATAATTGTGTAGCAATGTATTGACTATAAACCAACAATAACTTCCAGTAGAGTGCTGCTATTACTTCGCTCTCTGATATAATAGGATTTGGGGCTCCGAAGTTCCCACGGATACCAGATTGCACGAGGCATGAAAGTAGGTGTCCACTAAATCGCGTCTGAAATTTGGAGCAATTCTGAGCAGAGGGGCACCTGCAGGAACACTTTCTAAGCACCTGGTATCAGGTTTCAGAGCAAGACTCTCTGAAATCATGATAGGACTCTGAGGAAATCACAAATCCTCATGAGCAATGCTCCAATGATGCAAAGAGCCACTTATCATATTTTCTGCAAAACCTGCCTTCTTTTAACTCATTTAATAACCCTGAAATTTTAGGAGACATAGGAGATGAAGCCCCTGTCTAAAGAATAAGGTCTGGAACTACAAAAACTCAAGTCTACGCTCAGCTAACAGCTTTGCTGTAAAGCCAAGAAACTTCATAAATCACACGTAACTGCCCAGGCAGGAATAAAACCAAGAATCGGCCTAGTCCAGGCACCACGAGAAAATTCCCAAACATATCAAGCTAGTCTCGTTGCTAGCACCTCCACATACTGAGGCTAGGCAAATCTAGCCCACATAACCATTCAAGCTAGGCAATACTTGGATGTAACAGTCCCATGGCCGAGATAATAGGTTCACCCGGCCCAGGGCAATTTCTTCAATAATTCTAGCTCAGAGGATTTACCTTCACTAGACCAGGAACAACTCCATCACCATGGTGAATGACTAGAAACTGTTCCTTGAAACAAATAAAGGTAAATAATGCCTCATGTACTATAAATTGCCTGTGTACTCACCTGAAATATCATCTCATTATCTCTCAAAAAACCCTCACTCCCCTTCTTTCCAGAAACTCTCAAAACCACCAAAGCTTATCAAATAAAGGTGAGTACTCGCTTACCTCCTCCGTGACTGACCTAGCTACGTGCCTAGGGGTCTCCTCGTCTCGAAACTACCCTGGCAGAAAGACTCTGCCTAGGAAGTTTTCCCCAAACCCTACTCACATATTAAAAAGGTACGTGGAATAGTTCACTAACCTTTTACAGCTCAATCCACCAGATCTTTTCTTCTTCAATACCACCAAGCCTAGGAAAATACAGGTACGTCCCAAATTCTAAAAAGAAACTAACAATATTTGTCTTTAGGAAATAACCCAAAAACATTAAATAACAAGGAGAAGGCTTACCCTGGTACGTCCTCGCTCCTAAACCAACTAACACATATTTTCTCTCTTAGGACCAGACCAAAACTCTGTCCAATACTTCGCATTCAGACCACACCTCCGTGGTTGACCAGAAATCCAGAAATCCACTTCCTGTACACATACCTCATTAGCTACGGAGTTACTCCTCCAGTATAAACCACACCACAATACACCCACCATCTGTAGTTCCTCTCAATAACCAATAACTTTTAACACCCAATTTCCTTGACTGAAATTGTGACTTATCGAACCACCCAGAGACCTTCTGCTCTAACGACTGAACCGAAGGATCTGGACACTCCTAAGTGTGCTGCGATAAATTTGGTGACCACCGCAGGACGGAGTTTAAATACACTTAACAAGTTCAAGTCACTCTCTAACGTCTAGGAAACTATCTTCCGAGACCATATGACCACTGATCAAGCACAAGATCAGCTCATTTTACCCCATCCAACAACACCATCACATACTGAAGGAGACCTACACACCTCTTCTTCTGGAACAACTTCAGGAACTAGTACCACCAGCATCTTCCTTTCCTCTCCCTCACAGGAGGCATCAGCTTTCTCAGCAACTCATCCCAACCCGTTGGAATCAGTTGATCATCTGACAAGACCAATGGACCATCCCACCTCTTTTACTCGGTCTCCTCATATGATGCCTTCCCTAGGAGAAAAGGGGGCCCCTCACAAATTTAAGGGGAATTACGAATTAGTGAAACCCTTTCTAAAGAAATATAATCATGTATGTGGAGCCTGGAATTTGATAAATGAGGCAGAGAAATGTGAACGTATCTTGGAGTACTGCAGCAGGAAGGTATGCAGGATAATAGAAGGACTTCCAGGGTTTCAAGCCAACAAATGGGCCACCCTAGAAAAGGAAATCCTTCACTATTTCGACGCAGACCTCCACGAAACTCGATATTTTCTTGCCAACCTAGATTCACTAGCCCGTAAATGGCGACACCGGGCAATCTCTACACTCACCCATTGGAAGCGGTATGAGCGAAGCTTTATTACCATTTCAGGATGGCTTTTCAAACGTGGAAAAATAACTGAAGATGCCCAATCTGCATATTTCTGGCATGGAATTAACAAGAAGCTTAGAAAAGACTTGGAGATGCGAATCTATGCACGGCATCCTAACCTCTCCAACCGCAAAGGATATCCCATGAAGGTCATATCCAATACTGCTGAAGAAATGTTCGAACGCAATCGCTTTGAACATGACCTCGCTGAGTCAGATGGACCTGACTGGGACACAGACTCTGAATCAGAAAGGACAGACACAGATTCTTCAGATTCTGAGACAACCACTAAGAAGAAGAGAAAGAAGACTAAGAAACGGAGACACCACACCTCAGATTTCAAGAAGATTCGTGAAGCAAGACCCATAATCGATTCAAGTTCAGACTCAGATGTCCCGACTTCTCTCCCAACCACCAAACACAAAGAAATTAAGAGTGTTGGGTCACCCAGCAATGAGCCGCCTAGTACTCCTGCAGAATCTGTGGTCAGCAGACAAGACTCCGTAGGAGATAAGGCAGTAGAAAGAGAAGTAGAACAACTCATCGAACGTCTAGGAGAAATGAATCTTGACAATCCAAAATTTCCCGCAACACAATATTGTGCTATTAAATTAGACCCATCAGTCGCAGGAATAGTGGACACAATTATTCAAGGAAAGAGACAGACAGCCCTTTTGGCACAGCAGGCCAGGCGAAGAAACCCAGCACCAGTCACAGGCAGATCTGATCAGATACAGGGAAGTCCTCCAAATGAGCCCACAACATATCAAGGACCTCCAGCACGAATGAACGATGGACCCATGACTTGTTTTGCATGCGGTAATACAGGTCACTCTGCTAGAAATTGCCCACAAGCTAATGAAATGGTTCAAGCAGGACTAATTGGTCGTGACGCCCAAGGAAAGCTCACATTCAAGGATGGAAATCTCATAAAAGCACGGCGAGACCTTGGGGAATATATTGTCCAGACAGCTAAACGCATTCTAGCAATGAGCTCCTCAGTCGCTCAGACAAATTTTATCACATCCCTTTCTGATGGGTACCTTAGTGAGGCAGAAGACGATGAATTGGATGAAAAGCTACATGCCTTCAAGATACGAATGACAGAGACCAGCTTCTCCAGCTCAGATGAAGGAGAACCGGAAGTCCTAGGTGTGGAACGAGGTCCAAAGAAGATCACTATGACACGAAAAGAGG
The DNA here is from genome assembly GCA_032158425.1 of Pleurotus giganteus. Classification (NCBI taxonomy): domain Eukaryota; kingdom Fungi; phylum Basidiomycota; class Agaricomycetes; order Agaricales; family Pleurotaceae; genus Pleurotus; species Pleurotus giganteus. Next base: position 1,208,281 of record JAPEHR010000013.1, read on the forward strand.
TCATAGATGCTGTGTCTAAGAAACCCAATGAAGATTCCCCAAGCAAGAGCACACGGTCTAAAGGGCCACCAGGAATTCACATAGGCCCACCAATTCATGCCAGGAAACAACAGAAATCTGTGGAAGTAGAAATTCCACCTGTTGTCCCAGTTCAAGCCAGAATTCCTCAGAAATTTACAGTGGAAGACGTCGAAATGGAGGATGAAGCCCCACATCAGACATCAGGAAAGAAGCAGTCAAAGGCAAAGCAGTCAGCATCTATGCAAAAGACTTCCAATAAAGAAAAACCCACCAGCTCGACCCGACAGAAGTATCAAGCAAGGCAGTCAGACTTAACCGCAAAGATAAATGAAGATGAAATCATGAAGCGTCTCCTGGATACCCAAGTATCTATGTCTCTTGGAGAAGCTTTAGCCACTTCAAAAGGACTCAGCGACCAGCTCACTGATCTTTTACGAAGAAAGCCAATAAAGAACCCAGATACTCTTGATGCGAATATGTACGAGGAGATCTCAGAATCTATATATGGGTTCAGAGTGGAGCTAGAAGACATCGAACGTGGCCCACTCATCCGAATACCCATGTCCTATGAAGGTGAACACATAGTAGCAGTGATCGACTCAGGATCACAGCTAAATGTGATGAACGGAAAAGTCTTCCGCCGGATATTCCGTTGGCCAGTTGACATGAATAGGGGTATAACAATGAACGATGCAAATGGAGGATCAGGAAAACTCAGAGGATATGCGCAACAAGTACCTCTCACCTGTGGGAGTGTGACCACACTAGCAAATTTCTACCTGGGAGAAACGGTACCTTTCCAATTACTACTAGGACGACCATGGCAGAGAGCGAATCGGGTGACCATTGAAGAACGGGAGGAAGGAACCTTCCTAATTTTTAAGCCAGAACCACATCTGCATTACGAATTAATGGTTTTGGAGCCTAGTAACCTAAATGGCCACTCACAGCAAAGTGTATTCTATGAAGAGACAAAGGCAACCAGAGCGCTAATGGCGACTTTTAGCCTTGAAAACAAGGCTGACCACACACAGCAAACCTTGGCACTCGACCAGCTCTCCAACATTAAAGACCCCCCCGCTTATCCACCAGAAACTACTAATTCTGGATCTCCAATGATTCAAGACATGGAAAACTTTCCACTGGAAAGTTTTAAGACGACAGAGCAGGACTCGAAGACATCCCTTCTCCATGAGGCATCAGAAAAACCCAAGACAAGTGTAGTTCCCAATCTAGCACCTATTGAAATACAACAATCCTCTAGAGGATTCCACAGTCATCCTACTGAGGACATTCAAATGGAAGAGAATACCCACCAGGCACAGCACCAGAACCACAGAAGGGACTCCACGCGAGAAACCCTTGAGAATCTCTTCCCCGGCCAGCTCCAAGGTTCGACTTGGTCTAGAATGCCGCTGGGGCTCCCTCAAGGAAATTTAACGTGGAGAGAGACAAGAAACGCCGCGGAACTACTGACAGCGACGTCAAACCAACCACTACTTGAAGAACCCAAACCAAGCGCTCGGCATAGCGGCATCGACCCGGCGCTAAATGCCATGTCAATTAGTTCAGGTGCTCATTTCAGATCGGCAACTCAATCATTACCGACCCGCGGGATAGACTCGGTCACGTACCTTCCACCCATCGATACCGCCAATCTCACCTCTAACTGGGACCCCCACCCTGTCAACGCGTTCTCTATAAAGCAACCCCCCACGCAAAACCCCTTGCCCACGCAATATTTCCTCAACGAGCTTCCAGACTATTCCCGAGGGAGTCTAGGGACCAGGCTTCCGCTCTCAGGATTCCGCAATCCACGAATTAGGGAAAACGAAGGAGCGGGAAACTCGAAGGAAAAGGATAAGGCTGGAGGCGCAGGTACGAGAATGTTAGACACCCAGGTCCTTCCCATTTGTTCACCAAGCCAAGCCACAGGACTAAGGGAAGCATTCCCAGCCTTGAATGCGCCCGCCATATCTGCCCAATGGGCGAGTAGTCCAGCCTATCCATCCAATACTGCCTTTCCTTTCACGGTGACTCATTCCCGCGAATCCGATCTCCCGCGCAATTCACGACCCAATACAAGTCATCCGCATCCACGATGGCGCCCTCAAGACTATCAAGTTCCCGAGCTGCTACGTCAAAACGCGCCTCGCGAGGAACAAGATTCACTACGCCGAGTTCCGAGCGGACTAGCCCATTACAGTATACATTCCCTTAACGGTAATGCGAAGCCGCACGAGACACGCAACTTCAGCCATGATACCCCTACCACTCCCCCCACAAGCTATTTTAGTCTAGCCGTCTCCCCAGAAACCCGACTCTTAGCGAATCAAACCTTGGACGACATCAATCGGCTCACCCACGGACTCCACAACACAGCTTTCTTTCCTCCTAACGACGCTAGGAACAGGCTCCGTCGACACCCATAACCCCCAGCGCCTACTTAGTCCATACTCGCTGACTCTGGAACCCACATTCCAAAAGGGAGATGACCCGATGGATCTAGATGATACGTCGAACTTAGGTCAAGCACAAGGATCCATGGAAGCGGACTCCCAGGACGAGCCTACTCGCTCTAACAGGAAGATCGTCACTCACGGCTCTCTGGATCCTTCACAACGGCCTGGACGATCGACTAGAAAACGAGTTGTTCATGATCCAAGCAGAGATTTCAGTACGATACACTCCCAGAATACGGCCAACCCGAGACAATATCGTACCCAAAGGACATTGAAGTTGCAGGATCGCGTTCCGTCAACCGTCTGGTGGAAAACAAACGAACTTCAGCCTGTGCAAAGGAGCGGCAAATCAAGACCGCGATCCCGAATTCGTTCTCCTTCTATCAGGCCAGAATTAACTAACATGACTTTCGTTCCTAAAGCCGGATCCACGAACGCGATATCCAGCCCTCTGGAAAAAAGGCTGATCTGCTCTCAGGTAATGGATTGCAGTCCAAAGGATGGAAGAAAGATGTATGACGCGATGCCCCAAACGTTCGAACCCCTCTATCCATCGGATCCAACGCTTTCTTTTCCACTCTCTCCATCATCCTACGCTCACGACTTATCGAGATTCATCCCGGAATCCCAAACGCTACGAAATGAAAAAGAATTAGCTGCATCATCTTCAGCTAGGCTACCGGGAAAATCACCAGAGAATGAGCAACCAATTTCAAGACGCGACCTAGTCCGAACGCTGGTCGAGCGAACGGAACAAAAGCAACGGAGTCTGGGACAAGGCCCCTCAAGGGACAGACCATTTATACACTACGGTCAAAAGGCTTCACGGACGCCCCCTCCTGAGCATTCCCAGATCAATCCTTTCCGATTCCAGGATTATGGTAAGTCAGGACAGCTGATGTTCAATATGGAAGAACGGGCCAAAAATTCACTAAAGCAGATAGACCCCCATTCACAAGATAGGAATCCTCAAAGCGCCCTTCCACAGAACGCCTCCTTACTTCAACAGTGTCCGTGTCCCAAGGAAGCAAATCGACTTCCACCTTATGCGGTAAGAAATAAATCGCAGACCCTAGGCAAACCCCTCGTCCAGCTCGGCCCACAAGAGAGTTACGACCAACCCAATAAGAGCACCCGCAACACAAAGACCATACGAACCCCGCACCACCCCCGTCCACTAGCCAACTCTGGCATCCCTTCAGATCCCATCAAGTTTTGTAGTACCTTACCATCTGATAAAGACTCCCAACGGAGCAAGCAACAAGATTCTTACCTTTCAGAGAAGGCCAAGGGAAAGCGGCCTTTAAGAACGAACGACAGAACTCCTAACGTTTCCCCCCCCCAACTATCTCCCTGTCAGCCATACTCCCAGCCATACATCAAACCTTCTATTCCGACAGCCGAACCCCTAGCTCTAGTCAAGCCAAACCCCCTCGATCTCTTCCACCGTCATCCTTCTATCCCGAAGCATCGCCATCGCCCCCTTCCGAGTCTCAAGAAGAAAAAACTTCTGAGCGAAATCGGCGGTTTTCGTTACCTATACAAGAACCCAGAACCCTGACACATTCCGCACACCCAACAGCTAAAGAAAAAGCCGAAGAAGATTCCATTCATCTACTTACTTGCCGCTGCCCCAGACTCCACGATCCTTGGAGCACCCAAGACGTCGCAAACGAAGCAAGTTCGAAACAGACTTCACGACACGGTCGGCATAACCAACCCAACACCACGAAGTCACCTCCGAACCAGGGCCCGAGCCCTCAACTCACGAAAAATTCAAACTCGGCTCAACTTCCACCCCACCATCAGCATCTTCACTTTTCGCTATCTACCAGGAACCAACACTTAGGAAGAACGAACTCAGTCATAGGTATGTCGGCACAAGGAAAAACACGAGCCGGATCTCACTGCGAGAACAGTGTACGTTCAGCAGCGACTTCGGAAGGTCGTTTACCTCCAGCCTCGCACGTACAAAAGACTCGACTCTCCCCAACCATCCCATCAGAGTGTCCCGCATCAATAACCACCTTGTCGCACACGCCTCCTCCTCAAGCAGATAATTCATCCTATTCGCGTATGTACCAGGCAAATTCGCCAGACGCCAACCCTCCTGACATAGCCCTATTGTCACCTTTTAACAGTCAACCTGGTACACGACCTGGGATAGGTCCGTCACACTCCACACTTGAAAGACTCACCAAGAAGAAGACGTCCAAGAAATCCAGGCACCCGCGACGCCAACAAGCTCGTGAAAGCTCGGAAGAGTTCGCGATCTCGCCTTCACGCCTGGCCTCCACGACGACAACGGACTTAACTCGCCATCGAACCAACAATCTGTCGTGTCTAGGTGCAGCTCCGACAACCGAGTCTTTGCCCACCGCCAAGCAAGAGCCCAGGAACTTAATCGAACTGACAGTCCCTGTGTCCCGCCTCCCCGATGATAGCAACACGACATCTTCCCTCTCAGAGCTCCCGCGCCTCGAACTCGATAGAAGTATAAGGAGACAAGTAGGCATAGCACTCTACCATCTACTACCATCAAGAACAACGCAACGTGAGCTCCCCCCACGCTCTAGGCTTATAAATACTTCAGGAGACCACGGTATGTCTTCGCCGCTCTCGCGCTACGAAAGGTCGAATAATTTGAACTTCAGAACAACGAGAGATCCTCAAGAGGTTCCTCCTACTCCTTTTCCTTCTCCACAAACCACGCCCACGATGAACTTGAATCTGTTCTACGAAGAGACTTCGTCGAATGGGTCGTCTGCCCCGGAGAATTTCGGGACAAACGGCTATCATCTTGGAACCGGCGTAATGGAACAAAGCCAACTCAGAGGCATCCCTGCTCTCCAATCTCTCCTCTCCCGACTACACTTCCCACCACGTCTGAATAACGAAGACTTACCACTGGTACGCTTTATCGAGTCGGCCAACTTATGGCCAACGCAAGCGGACCTAGTCCAGTTCGCGGAAGAAATCGATGAGACTATTCAAGAACGATACTTCTGGGAACCCGCTCATCAACAAGTCTCCTTCCTCACCTCGACCAGCACCCGTCTCAACTCTCTTGTCTATGATAACTCCTTACGAGTCTATACAATGGTGCAAGCAGGAGCACGCCTGGCCATCGAAGGGCTAGAAGATAGCCCAGCCGCTGCGGTTCGCGAGGGAACGGCCTACACTATCTTTGTGGAGCATGTCCATGAAGCTAATGGAACTTTTAGCCCTACTTCACCTTCTCCACTCCTACCGCCCCAAGGCTCCTTACCGATGGAGCAGGATCCAGAAGCAATGGAAGGAATTAGGCAAGGGCTTCCCACCTCGCTAGCGTTATTGAATACTCAAATAATCAACAGTAGCACAAACGCCTCACGAGGAGCAAGTGTAGAACCAACTGTCCAGCCCCTCGCCCAACCAGAAATCACTCCGCGAGAATTCCATCTTCCCCCGCTTAAACTAATTCAACGAATCCGACAACGACGTGCCCTCGATAAGGCCCTCGAAGTACGATTCCCCTCGGGAATTGTCAAGAGTAGCCAGAGGCGTCCGTCCAAATCCATCCTCTCCCTTCCCCGCACAATCTATCCTAAGGCAATTATGCCTGCCGAGTCACCCATGATGCGTCCATCTCCGTTATCCCAGGAAATCACGCCGCCCACCTACCTTACTCGATCCCAATCAAAGATTTTAGGGATTACGCTACCTTCCGCTCAGAAGCAAGCTGAACTTAATGAGGAAGGTAAGAGGGCACTCCTCGCCATCCTTTCCCCCCAATCCTCATTCAATTATCTATTCTCTCCATTAGTTATGAAGAAGCGGCCACGTCAACAGAACGAAGAGGATTCAATGTCCACTCCATCCAGCTACTCGCTACTATCCACCTTAGCCGAAGCCGCTGCCGCTGCACAACGAATCGAAGAACCTACTACTGAGGAGCATGATATGGAAGACTCGCACTCATCTTCATCCTTTTCTATCAGTTCCACTCCTCGAAGGTTTGACTCCCCAGCCTGCTTCGTGGGCTCCCCAGTATACACCCCAAGATATGGGACACCTTCCCTCATACTCGTTTATCCTGATGAAGCACCTGCCCAGGAGAATACCGCGCCTCAGGTAACAAGAGAATTGGCACCCCCTCATATCCCAGGGCTCCTCAATAACCACTTATCTGCCCGAACCTACCAAACCCATCTCCAAACCCAATATTGTACGTCTGACAGCTCTAACTCAAACACTTATACTTCCCCTCCGAAACATTCCCATTCCCCAGGAACTCTACAAGAAGGAAAGAAAGAAGAAGACAACTTGAATGTAACAGTATTAAGCCCCATATGTTCCCGCTCAAACTCTCCCTCTCTCGTAAACTTAAACACCTTCCCCCTTGTACCAACAACGAAATCAAATAATGTACTTTTATCTGTCGAGGAACCAACAATGGAGCTACTAGGATCCAGGATCGTATGGAAAGACTCTTGAACCTATGAAACGCCCCAAACGATCCAATTCCTGTTCAGCTCCTGAACTGTCCTACCGCCCTTGCTTTAACTTCCCAGAACTTCCTTTCATCACAAGCACGCCTCTCTTTCCCAAGCTCAATCAAATCTTTCCCCCTGGAACTTACTTCGAATACCACACCAATGCAGACGACAAGTTTCATTTCAACAGTGCGGAAACCACTTGTATAGGAAAAACTACCAGTGTCCCGGAATACTACTTCATTATTCCAACAGAATTAACAGACTATGAAGAGACAATCCTCCCGGGACATCCCTGGTACTTCCCCAATGGATCCGGGCGTCCCATAGTACCCATCACATATAGGGGAGAAGAATCGGACTATCTTAATGAAGGATTTCGTAACACCCCTGCTAAACTCCTTGGAGCGGATCCATTCATTCATTATGTGGAAAAGGACCTAGCAAAGATGGCCCTTCTCCTACTGGACATTGCCAGCCGAGAAACCATCAATCCCACATCTCCTTCCTCCACTTCCTTATCACCTTACACCCAAGAATTAATCAAGCAAGCAGAACACTTTCCTGTACTCCATTTTGAAAGACAAGAGCAGCATGGGATTGAAGGGTCCTCAGAGCTGGTGGACTGGGGACAGGAAGCGATCAGTACCTCCCCTGAAATCACCGCAGAAGATTATAAGACCAGAAGCACCCATGAAGTTACATATTTTCATGGATATCCCAACCCATGGGAATCAAGGATTCCTGAAATTTCAGGAAACCCTTGGAATCAGAAAATTATGGGACTCCGCAAGTATCGTATGCACCTTATCCATGCCATCCGAGATGTCACCCAAATGATGGGAATACAGAAGTTTCGGATTTATGTGGACAACAGCACCTTGGTTTCTGAAGCTACAAGACATTACTTCTACCGACATTGCTCCATTTTACGATTTCTCGACACAGATGCACCACTCTGCCTCCAAGGATTTTCTGCAAGATGCATTCATGGGACTGAAGAAGGACAATGCCCTGTGTATACCACCATCAAAAGAAATCCTCTTCTTACAAATGAAGAAGATGAATTTCTTGCTCATGCAGCAAAGGTCTATGAGGCAATGGGGAGAAACCGTTTGGCCAATTCCCTTCGGGCCTTCCGAAACATCACCTTTCCTCTCCCAGCCAGTGCGCGCATCCTGTTTGACGAAGAATACCTGGACCCCTTTTGGATGTTTGATGGGTATGGAACCCGTCGTCCAATTGCCTGGACTCATGATGAATTCACAAAGTAAACCCCCTCCACCTATCGACACAAAGGTAACTAACATAATTCAGGCCCCTGTACTCCTGACAATGATCTCCAGACAGAATAAAGGAATTAGGGGGCCCCCAAACCTTGGCCTTCCCCCTTTTCCACCCTCACTCATTCATCCCACTCTCTCTAATCCTTACGATTTCCTTACTCCGCCAAGAGTAAACATAATGACCATACATCCAACTCTAGAATTAATAGCCAAGTATCCCAATATAAATTCTAGAATTTGGACGTACTCTCCATTTATACAAGATAAAACCAAGTCAAATTCAGGGGTAAGTGAAGAAGAAATTTCCTTGGTATGGTTTTGGGGAATAGAAGAGCCAGTCACTCCTCTCAGGCCAGAAATTCCCCAGTATGCTCTCTATTCAACCACAAATTGTGACGATGATGCAGAGAGAATATTCTCTAATTTGGAAGGAGTTGACTGGTCTGAAGACATCCTCCTTCTCCCAGTTAAAGAAGAAAACTCTGAGGAAATGACCTTCAAGGCATATGCAGGATCTGCCTACAAGCCAGTGGCCAAAAAGGTAAAACCTGTGCCTGGCATTTTCCCAGAGGATGCAAAAGTAACACGAAAAATGCCACATGATCCTTTAAGCACCTTACCCAAATTATCCACTCATCCCCCAGATTTTCAAGCCACGACAAAGTTAACTCAGGAACGTCTGGAAAGCATGAAAGTAAATGAGCATGGTTTTCTTTGGCCCGAAGAAGAAAAGCTGTTCAATCATGTCCTATCATTAAATGAAGGAGCCTTAGCTTTTGAAGAAAAGGATAGGGGAACATTGCGCCAAGACTACTTCTCAGACTATATCATGCCAACAGTAGAGCACACACCATGGGAATACAAGAATATTCCCATTCCCCCCGGAATTAAAGACACTGTAATACAAATGTTGAAAAGCAAGATTGAAGCAGGTGTATATGAACCATGCCAATCTTCTTACCGTGGAAGATGGTTTTGTGTTCTCAAAAAAAATGGATCTTTACGCATAGTCCATGACCTACAGCCCCTAAATGGAGTCTCCATCCGTGACGCAGGACTTCTCCCAATTATAGATGACTTTGTTGAACCATTTGCAGGCCGCCAATGCTTAACCACCTTTGATCTATATTGGGGATTTGATGCCCGTATTGTTGATCCAAGATCCAGAGACATGACAGCATTTTGGACCCCACTAGGTCAGCTTAGGTTGACAGCCTTACCTATGGGATATACCAATTCACCTGCAGAATTTCAAAAGTGCATGGTCTTTATTCTTCAAGACGAGATTCCAGAAAAAGCAAATATATTTATCGATGATCTCCCCATCAAAGGACCGGCCTCAGTCTACCCTGATCAGAATGGAAACCCAGAAGTACTGCCCGAGAACCCAGCAATCCGCAAGTTCATATGGGAACATGCAAATGATGTACACCGAATTATGCACCGAGTCAAATGCGCTGGAGCCACATTCTCTGCCAAGAAGACTCAGATATGTCGAAGGGAAGCCGTAGTAGTTGGGCAGAAGTGCACCCCTGAAGGGAGATGTCCAGATGATGATCGGGTAACCAAAATCCTCCAGTGGCCAGAGCTAGCCACACCAAAACAGGTCCGAGGGTTCCTAGGACTATGCGGAACAGTACGCATCTGGATTAAGGACTACTCGAAGCTTGCACGACCTCTGACAGAACTAGTGCACAAAGGAGCAGAATTTATATGGGATGCTCGAAGACAAGAAGCTTTCCAAATCCTCAAGCAAATGGTAACATCTGCACCAGCCTTGCGGCCCATTGACTATCGATCAGATAGCCCAATTATCATGTCTGTAGACACAAGCCTAATAGCTGCTGGCTTTATCCTATCACAAGAAGATGAGAATGGGCGAAAATGGCCAGCCCGATATGGATCCTTGCCTATGAATGAAGTCCAGTCTCGGTACTCCCAGCCCAAACTAGAACTCTATGGCCTATATCGAGCCCTACGTCATTGGCGATTATATCTGATTGGAGCCAACTCACTCATTATAGAAGTAGATGCGAAGTATATAAAAGGCATGCTAAAGGAGCCAGACCTCCAACCAAGCAATGCTATGAACAGATGGATCCAGGGGATCCTTATGTTCGACTTCACACTTCGACATGTCCCAGCCACCCAGTTCAAAGGCCCTGATGGCCTCTCCCGAAGGGAACATACTCCCGAAGAGTATGTAGAAGAAGATGAATCATGGCTGGATGACATAGCCCTGATAATCATGGTGGACGAAACATTCCCTATTCCCCCTGAACTCTCCTATCAAGTATATGCTCTACCATCCACCCATGTGAGCTTACAAAAGGCTCATAAGACACTTCTTGCAATTAAGAAGTTTCTTGAAACTCAGAAATTTCCAGAAAATATGAACTCCAAAGAGCAAAAGCAACTCTTAAAGGTAGCTGTACATTATCACCTCCTAAATGGAGTACTCCATAAGAAGAACTCAACCCATACACCCCAGCTAGTGGTGATTGACCCCCGAAAACGCTTCATCATACTAAAGAAAGCCCACACAGACCTCGGACACAAAGGAGTGGAGTCAGTATTTCATCTCCTTCGCTCAAGATTTTATTGGCCATACATGAGGAAGGACATCCGGTATTTTGTGATTTCATGTCACGAATGTCAAATTAGAAATACCAAGCAGCTCCAGATGCCATATCAAATCTCAAACCCAGTTCGAATCTTCCAAAAGATCTACATTGACCTGATGGTAATGTCACCCACTTCAGGAGGTTTTGGATATATAGTCGCAGCCAAGGATGACCTTACAGGAGTCTGCGAAGCCAGAGCTCTTGCCCATCGAAATTCAAAAGTACTAGCTTCATTCTTCTGGGACTACATCTACTGTCGATATGGAGCCCCAGAAACAGTAGTAACAGATAACGGAGGAGAAGTCCAAGCTTCATTCTCTATCCTACTAGAAAGGCTAAATATTCCACAGGTTCGCATAATGGAATATAATAAGCATGCTAATGGAGTAGTCGAAAGGGGACATTACATCCTACGAGAAGCCATAATCCGATCCTGCAAGAAACGGCCAAATGGATCCCCCATGAACTGGCATGAAGCAATCTCACTTGCAGTATTTGCTGACCGAGTGACCGTAAGCTCAGTCACTGGATATACCCCCTATTACCTCCTCCATGGCACTAACCCAGTGTTACCTCTCGACTATGTTGATGCGACTCTTCTAGTCCCGGGATTCAAACCAGGAATGGAGACAGCTGATCTTCTAGCATTACGCATGAGGCAGCTTGAAAGGAGAGACGAAGATCTAATACTAGCCAATAAAGCCCTTGAAAAAGCCCGGTGCAGCTCACGCGACCACTATATGAAAAGATTTCATCATAGAATTCAGCGGACAATCTATCATCCTGGTGAACTAGTCCTCATACGAGACAGTCGCTTTGAAGATACAGTTTCCCACATGAAAACCCACCCCCGATATATTGGGCCTTATGAGGTCGTCAAACGAACCTCCAAAGGAAACTACGTACTAAGAGAAATGGATGGTACCTTATTTCGGAAGCCTATTGCAGGATTCCGAGTTATCGGATATATCTCACGAGAAGATCTGGAGGACGCCCAAGAAAAAGATCTAGACTTCTTCTCAGACGATGGTCAGGGTGAGCAGGAAGCCGCCCTAGACACAGATGTGGAAATGGACAGCCCAGAGGCCCCATAAAAGGACCGAACCATGGGAAAAATAGCCTCAACAGCCCTTCGCACACACACGACAAGAACCTACTCCCTCAATGGCCTCGTCCAACTCGTTCTCCAACATGCAGCATGAAGATCCTTTGGAGCTAATCACATTGAGTAAGAATTCCACTCTACTGCCTATAACGAACTTCCAACATCTTGATTCTAGTTCTTGAGTCTCTAACAGGCTCCCAAGAGGAGCTTCGCTTGCCAGTCGAGGCCAACACGGCCTCCTGCCAAATCACGCGAGTACTTCCAGTGCACCTTATATCGGCTATGCTTTTGGTAAAAGATGTGACGAAGAAGATTGGAACAGGAGACTGGCTCAAGATAGAGGGCTTCGGATGGCTCCGTCTTCTCAAAATCCTCACGTTTCGAGGAAAGTACGCTCACGCCCAAGTGGAACGGTTCTCCCAGCACTCCTTCGCCCGTCCCACCATCTTGACAACCATCTGGATAGAGTCAGACCGCGTATATCTTACCTCAGAACAAACTATCCGAGCCTTCCTTGCTCAGCGCACCCCCGTAAATCTTGTCGAATTTTAGTGTTGTCCATAATGTAGTAGCCGCACCATAACAAAGTCCAATCAGTTCTCCAGCAGTATGAAAGAAAAGAAAATGGCAGCCAAAACCAAAGGAGTTGCTTCGAAAAAGAAGGGACCCGAAATATACGGAAACATCCCCATAAAGAAAAGAAGAACCAGATACTTAAATAGAAGCACGTCTCGTAAACACGTCATCATCGCACCTATACACCAGACATGCTACATACCTCAGCTTTCGGTACACTCAGTTACACTCCTTCAGGAGATGCCGCTCTCCAAGAAATCGTCCAAACGAAGTCGTTCCACCTTCTCCCTCTAAACGACGAGGCAGTCTCGACTCCAGAAGAATTGCGTGTCGACTTTTATATTCATCGTATTTTGGGAAGAGTAGGAGCAAACAACCTCGCACGGTTTATTAATATACCTCGGTATGTCAGTATCGCATGGCTATGTTCCCATCAAGTTTACAATCATCGATCAGCCAAACATTCGCCCTACCCTTCATAACTCGTGAAATAAGCTCCCCAGCAGCGTATGCTGGGCAGCTTTTCCTACACTCTTTCGTCAAGTTTCGTATTATGGCACACTGTCAATACTGCCACCCGCTCTTTGGGACAGGCATGGCCCTTGGCATCTGGCGGAGTTACGGCCCGGATGTCCAAGTTCTTTTCGTCTTCGAAGTGAAAGGGCAATTCCGCTACGTGTTTATCTGGGTACCCAAGGCTCGAGTAACCATGGATAGGGAAGCAATAATGACATTCGGAAAAGCCGTGAATGATTCGATTTTAAAGGGAGATGTAGCAGAATATCGGGAAGTTAGTGAATGGATTACGACGCAGAATACCACATGTTACCCTGCATCTCTGTCGGCCTAATCTAATAAATTCAGCCCTCCAGTAGCCTTACCTCGAAATCAGGTCAACCGAGGACGGTTGAAATTTCAAGCCCCCCGCGGAATATCAGGTTTCAGAGCAAGACTCTCTGAAATCATGATAGGACTCTGAGGAAATCACAAATCCTCATGAGCAATGCTCCAATGATGCAAAGAGCCACTTATCATATTTTCTGCAAAACCTGCCTTCTTTTAACTCATTTAATAACCCTGAAATTATAGGAGACATAGGAGATGAAGCCCCTGTCTAAAGAATAAGGTCTGGAACTACAAAAACTCAAGTCTACGCTCAGCTAACAGCTTTGCTGTAAAGCCAAGAAACTTCATAAATCACACGTAACTGCCCAGGCAGGAATAAAACCAAGAATCGGCCTAGTCCAGGCACCACGAGAAAATTCCCAAACATATCAAGCTAGTCTCGTTGCTAGCACCTCCACATACTGAGGCTAGGCAAATCTAGCCCACATAACCATTCAAGCTAGGCAATACTTGGATGTAACAGTCCCATGGCCGAGATAATAGGTTCACCCGGCCCAGGGCAATTTCTTCAATAATTCTAGCTCAGAGGATTTACCTTCACTAGACCAGGAACAACTCCATCACCATGGTGAATGACTAGAAACTGTTCCTTGAAACAAATAAAGGTAAATAATGCCTCATGTACTATAAATTGCCTGTGTACTCACCTGAAATATCATCTCATTATCTCTCCAACTCTCACTCCCCTTCCAAACCAGATACTCTCTTCCTCAAATCCCCCAAAGCTTACCAAGTAAAGGTGAGCACTCCCTTACCTCCTCCGTGACTGACCTAGCTACGTGCCTAGGGGTCCCCTCGTCTTGAAACTACCCAGGTAGAAAGACTCTGCCTAGGAAGTTTCTCCAAACCCTACTCGTATATTGAAAAGGTACGTGGAAAAGTCCACTAATCATTTACAGCCCAATCTACCAGCTCTTTTCCTCTTCAACACCACTCGGTCCAGGAAAGACAGGTACGTCCCACATTCTAAAAGAAGCTAACATTATTTGTCTTTAGGAAACAACCCAAAAACATTAAATAACAAGGAGAAGACTTACCCTGGTACGTCCTCGCTCCTAAATCAACTAACACATATTTTCTCTCTTAGGACCGGCCCAAACTCTCCAAATTCTTCACATCTCGACCACACCCTTGTGGCCAACCAGAATTCCACAAGTTCCACTTCCTGTATACATACCTCATAACTACGGTGTTACTCCTCCAGTATAAACCATACCACAATACACGCACCATCTGTAGCTCCTCTCAATAACCAAATAACTTTTTTTACACCCAATTTCCTTGACCAAAATTGTGACTTATCGAACCACCCAGAGACCTTCTGCTCTAACGACCGAACCGAAGGATCTGGACACTCCTAAGTGTGCTGCGATACTGGGTATATTTTATTAGTGGAAATCTGCAAAACTGCAGGCACCACAAGCAGATCTTTGTCCCAATTGATCAGTAATTTTACTGATGCAATTTTTGGACTCTGGTTGACCATGGGAATGGTCAGGTAAACTGTGGGAATGCACGATTGAAGTGTATGTACAAAACTATCACTAATGATTGTGACTATGTAACAAACTATTAATGTGTGGAGTTCTAATCTAAAGCTAATGGCTCTACAATTGATTATATACAAGGTTATAGTGTCCTAAACATCTGGACATGCGCACTTACGTGCTCGAGTGCTACATTACATTTATGGTATACTACATAGTAAAGAGAAATAATGATTTGATCATAGCTCACTATTGAGTGAACCAATGACCACCAAACTTTGTAGGCCTTGTCCATAGCTGTAAAGCGGCCTGTGCACCCTGTTTGCGTGTCCATAAGTGTGTCCCTTATGGTGGTACAAAGTTGGCTTTATATCAAGTGCTGGATCACTTTCAACACATTGGTTCACTCAATAGTGAGCTATGATCAAATCATTATTTCTCTCTATAATGTATAGGGTCCCTACGAGTATTTTATGTACAGACACTTTGACTTTCTGAGGCCACATTTGCGAGTTATTGCTTGCTGAAGATGTGAGGGCGACTGTGCAGATTTTTGATGAAAAAGGCGCCCATGCCATTTGTTTTGCAAACAGCAATAATTATAAATTGGTCTCTCCTGTGATGCATGACCAGACAAATTAATTGAATACTACAGTAATTATGCTTTAAAACCTTTGAATATGGCTTCATCATCTGAGTCACTATCTATATATCTTGATGTTAAACCTTGTTTTGGATGAAGCCTGGCCTGGGCTGTCGAGGACTTCAGAGTGGAGATACTACCAGAGCTGGCATCCATGCAGCCATCAGAATCCTCCACAGGTGGACTGTCAGCGGGATGATCAGGCTCATCTTCAGAAGCTTCTAGGAATAAGTCAGGTGACTCAGACTTCAAGGCATCCTTTTTGGATACCCTGGTCCTTGTCAGTGGAGATGTCCCAAGTGGAGATTGAGATGATGATCCATGGCGGTGTGCTTAAAATGGAGTGCATTATCAGCAAAACACCACAGAAAAGAAGTGTCAAACTGCACCTGATCCATGATGGCCATCCTCATTCAGTACAACAACCACATCATGACGAATGCCATTTGCTCTCTGCTGTATGTCTCAGCCAGCTATAATGTAGGGAAAAATGACTATGACTTACCTTCCTAAACTTCTTGAAGTTTGGAAGAGCTGCCTTATTCAAAAAGTCCACTGATTTTGAGATCGCGGTGTGAGGTTTATCCTTTCGGAATAGATCAACCTCAACAACAACCATAAAGTTACCCCGAAGGTTTGAGTCATCAAAATCATCTAGGATAGCCCATGACTGGGCTTGATGCTCCAACTCCGGATGAGAAACACGAAGATTCCGAAAGTCAGCATCCAGCTCATCACTTGCTGATGACTGGTTGGGCGCATTAGCCACAGCTTGCAAAAATGCAAGATCTTGATCAGGTTGGGTAGTCGAACGCACAACACTCTCGTCAAGTTGTTGCTTCTTCGCAGCTCTGGGCTGAAGCTGCGAGGCCACCAAGTCAGGCTCGGGAGGCTCGGTGGGCGCTTTCCGTTTGGTGCCTCTGGTTTCGTGGGTATGGGGAACCGAAGAGAAGGATTGGCTCTCCTCCTCTTCTTGGATGTTGGGGAGAACGGGGATCTGGCTTGCCGCCAGTCGGCCATCCGAAGTCATAGTCTGAGTTGTCTGTGTTTGAGTATAGTAGTCTTCTTTCAGTTGATCGGGATCGCTCGCATCGAAGAGTGCCTTGAACTTCTTTAATGGGGGCTGCACTGTCTCAGCAACAGGCGTTTCCTCCACAAACTGGGTTTCGAAGGCATTTCCACCTGCTCCGACGCGTCGCTTGAGCCTCGAGGAGCGAGGCTTGTCCGGTGCCTTGGGCAACATTTAGTGAAAGGTCGAAGGACAGCTGGGCTACTCACAGAAGGAATAACTGGTTCCCTTGAAGTAGTAGCGAGCTCGGATGTTCCTTGGGAGGAGTCCAACAGGACGGAAGGATCATCCATGCCCACTACAACAGGGGCACCACTTTCCTTGGCCCGTCGAGTCAAGGCCTGGGCAAAAGAATGAATCAATGAACACATGTAGAGAGGAAGGATACACACTCTGCGAGGTCGAGAAGGTTCGGGTTCAGGTTCCGAGGGAAGAAGATTTGTAGGTGGAGTTGGCTCTACGGAGGGTTGACGGGATGTCGCGCGACGTGGGAGCTTACGGGGCGGTTGGACGGCAGCGGGCGCTACATCCTCAGCCGGGTCCTGGGATAGCAGGTTGTCCTGTGGTATAACTCTGTTCGGCGGTATAGAAGGCTCTTCAGGCAAGGTGTTTGGAATGGCCGACGGTAATGAAGGATCGATACCATCAGCTATTAAATAGTCAGCTGGAAGGACGAACAGAGTAGACGTGGTTATTTATCGATACGAACCTTGATCCATGGCCTGGGAGGAGCCGTCAAGGAGTTGCGAGATATCGACTTCAGCAACGGCTTCAAGCACAGTTTGCATATTGAGTAGACGTATCTGCGAGCTGGCTCATCCAGGTAAGCGTCCATTTACATCGGGTGAATAAAAAGACCAATCACCTTTGTAAAACGTCCTGAACGGCAGCCCAGCCGTCATCACCGATGGCAGCCTTGATTGCAGTCTCATCCCCGATGACTATGAAGGCACGTCCACCTTCCCGTACTCGGCACAATCCTTTCGTTATGGCTTGATGCCACTTCGACACGGTCGAATTGACACCGATGACCTCATATTCACCTCCACCACGGCTAACCATATCCTTAGTGCAGCGGTCCGCCTCCCTGCCTGATTCGCCGACGAAGAGAAATCGCAACCCTGTCAGCATGCCAGCGCGCTCTTCATTGGGTTCCCAGACTTTGAACTCCTTGAAGCGCGACGGCAAATATGTAGAGAAGTTGGGACGATATTTTGACAGGAGTGGCATGCAGAATGTCTGCTCAAGAGAGACTCCACCAGCGGGATCATTGTCGAGAGGGAGGCGACCAAGGCGAAGAATCTCATTCAGCCATTCGACTCGAGCAAAGTTGCACACGGATACCAAGGAGGTCGCAATGGGTACTGTCAATCCGAGTGCCGAAGTGAGATGGTGTGTGACATATTTGTGGTGTTTTTGCGTCAGGTGGATACCTGGGAAGATAGTGAAGAGATATGTGAATCACGTATGCTCAGAAACATACCAAGGGTGGCGCAGGCGGAAGCCGAGGGAATCTGCTGGTCCTTCGAAGAAATGAAGCAACACAAAGGTTCCCATTTCACCCTATTGCGCACACAACGGTCAACGATTGTCTATGGTAGGAAAGGGTGATTGACTCACCTTATAACAATATCCGTTACAATGGTCAACGCGTCCCCGTCCTCTAATTCTGTCTGAGCAGAGGGGTTGACCGCCAACTCTTTGCCTTGTCGCAAGAGCTTCATGATCTTGGTCCTCTTGTTCACGAAATCCAGCCGCGGTCGCACAGATGGATCTGCCTACACCAAGAGAGGTCAGTTAACCTGGTGGAAGCGTGAAGGGGACCGTGCTTACAACGTCCGCCACAGTGAACGGAGCAATAACGAAGTCACAATGTTCATGCGATACCTTCTTATTATTGATGAAAAGAGGTCTGTCCCTGCGGCTAACAGTGTATGTGGTCCCCGTCTTCAGCAGCTTCGCTTCTACACGTCCAGATCCATTTTAGCATCGAGCAATACAAGGGAATGAGATCTATGCTTACTGCGACAGGTCACATCCCCAAGCCCACCGTCGAACGGGCCATCCAGAATCCACATTAGATACGTCGCGTGCAATAGTACAATGAGGAGATGATCAAAGGGGTACGCGAGCGCTTACCCGAGTCACGCTTCCTCGCACCGCGCCTTGGCCCACGGCAGAGCATTACCATTGACAATGTCCTCTAGTATCCAGCATTCTTTGTTGCGTGCAATAAGGCATGCCGACGTATCAGCAGTCCTGTAGCTGTTGATCATCTGCTGCCAGATCCTAGAGTCCTGGTATGTGCTCAGGTTACCCTTCGCAATCGTCTCATTGTCTGATATGTTCCAATGAGGCTACGGCTCCACGATCAACAGCTACGACTCAGGTTCTTTCAATGACGTCCACGGCACCCAACGATGGCGTGGTCATCATCAGCTGTTGGAACTTGATCCAAGCCGACGAACTCACACCCATCTCCACCACCGCTCGCAAACTGCTTCTCTTTAGACATACGCTATCGAGACACCGTTATAAGCTTCTCAAAGTTTTCTGACCAAGCCCGCGCGCATCGTCCCCTTCGCCCAGGTACTCAGCATCATCGACCGCATCCCGTCCGACTTCTGCCTCTTCACCTACTTTCAACGAGTCAGGACGCTCACCAACGAACTCAATCTGCGGCTTTATACCATCTACGAAGACATCCAAGATTATTTATTATACATACCTCAGCCGCTACCAAGCCGTGGGATTCTGGCATGGCATTATTCTCCCCATTTACATTCACTACCGGCGCCCTCTTCACAGATGTACAAGACTATCTCAAGGAAAATCGAGCGCCTTTAATCGGTTTCTAACCTTGATGGTTACGTCCGTCCCGCTCTCTGTAGTGCGCTAACACGTCTCATTATCATTCAGCCGCGACTGGCAGCAATTTGTTAACGATGACCAGAGGTTGGGTGAACTGACGTCTCAGATTGGCCTCCAGCTAGAGCCTGGCATCATACACTTGCAGACTCTGAAGATTTGGGTTACGGACCCTCTTGGACGGCGATTGCCAATACCCATGGAATTTTGCAGCTGGTTGGTGGTACGAATCAGCCCCTTCTCTTCGCACTGATGTTGATTTCATGCCACACAGGACTTTGAAATGGCCGTCAAGCTCTTTTGCAGGAATATCGAGGCGAGCAATTATATCCAACGCGGTGCCTGGGAGATCGTCCGGCCATCAGACAACTACGTCGTCAAGAAATCCGACCTTATGAAGGTCATCAAGCCTTGACATCGCGTCTTGGTGCAGATCATGGCGTCATCACTGTATACTTGTCCTCGCTGCGGCTGTGATAAATTTTGGCTGAGTCTCGAATGGATAGAGTGGTATGTCAATCTTCTATTTCAACCGAAGGGCTCTGTCCCGACGCTTTCGCCAATAATGACGTATGCCATAAGGACTTCCGCATCATGTATGATTCCCCCACTTCCCTCAGAAGGCCACCCCAACCCAGACCCATACACAAAAGACCGAACCAAAATCCCCGCCACCTCCGTCCATTAGAGAACGCGCAGCAACTCATATGCAGGAGTCGATTTTAAAACTGCGATCCATCATTGCGGCGTCGTTGCGTCTAAAGCAGCGGCCCGATGCGACCTCTTCTGCTGCAAAGGCAAAATCGCGCCCTGCCAGCGACGCTAAGGCAGCCAAGCCACTGCAGGTCCCTCGGAGCGATCATCGACCACAAACGGCCACAGTCGCGCTACGACCTCCAACAACATAAGCCGCAATTTCAATCGGGTCTCCGTCCAAGTTCAACAGGTGGTCCCTACACCCAAGAAAGCGCTCAACAAAAAGCTCTCAATCAACATTCCACCGCCAACTGTCTACCACATCCCACCGACCTTCCGAGTAGGCAGTGCGGAGTCAATTGTTATCCAGGTTTCTTCCCCCAGTCATCCTCGGGCGGATATGATGATGATGGATGATTTGCCTCCCGTGATGGATCATGGGCTCCCGCCTCTCATCGGGTTCTCCGCGGCCCCTATGATGTTGATGCTACGTTGTGGTGAGTAGACACCGCCTGCCTTGATGTAGTGTGGATGAGTAAGTCGGTGAGTGCGTCAACGTGCGTAGTAGTCGCAACGCCGCACATTAGTCTTCCGCCCGCGCCCTCCCAATTCTAGCGGGCCGCCAACAGCACCGCGAGATTGCCTGTCGGCTGGCTTTACTGGCGCATATGGAAGGAGGTGGTCATTTAGGACTGGGGTAGGGGGACGTCTTTTGGCCGCCGAGGGACAGTACATGTCACATGAATGAGATTTCTTCGGGGTTGGTCCTCGTGCAGCAAAGCGAGCAACGTTGTTCATGTCCTTAGTCCTTACTCGTTGCATGGTAGCCTTCTTTGATTGTGGTTCCACCGCCTCAGTGCAAGCTCCACCGGTTGATGATCACTTGAGCCAAGCTAGTCGGCGCCTGAGGCGGCATGTGAGCTTGAGCCGGATCAGCAAGTTGACAACGATGTCTGCTGTCATGTAGCCGTGAATTCGACATTGTGGAGGATGGCGACTAAAAATGGATGAGTACTAGTCGGACGGCGTTAGAGTTGGCGATCATGTCCTCTTTATCTCCCGCCAGGCGTCGGTCGCTGCTGCCAGTGCCATTCCCCACCGTGACCCAGAATGACGCCTGGGATCCATTGACCACGGACAGGATCTCAAAGCCCGGGCGGATCTACACCACTACCACCCCCGCAACATAATATCATAACCCCATCAGATTCCTCCAACCGACGCCAGTAGATCACCGCCGGCATATATAAACCCCTCCCCTTCATCCTCGCCCCAAAGACATCCCAACATCGGGACCGTTACACCGCTTCCGCTCGGATTACCTCTCGGGCAACCTGGTAAGACACCCTCAAAAGCAAATAGCAATACGGCTGATTCATTCTGTCAGCCAGCTTTTTAGGTTCAGGGACTACGACCTTCGTTATCATTTGCAAGCACTCCCCGTACCTTTCTCTCCTCCTTCCATATGGCCAGCATCAACCTCGTAACGCGCTCAGCCTCCGCACGACTGAGTATATGCGCGACCTCCACCCTCAAACAGCCTTCCTCCTCATGCCCCGCGACAACACCAACCACATCTGCACGGGCATTCTCTTCTTCTGCTTCTGCTCATGACCCAAAGTCCACGTCGACGGGCATCACCATTGCAATCCGGCGCGAAGATCCGGCGCGAATTTGGGAGCGCCGATGCCCGTTGACCCCAGACGCGGTCGAGGAACTCGTCCAAGCGGGACATAGAGTCGTTGTGCAGGATTGTGAAAGAAGGGTATGGACTGCTGATGAATATAGACAGGTGAGTCCCTTTGCCTTCGTCGTTGCATCAACCTTGTATCGTATCTGCGAGGCTCCCATTATCTTTGTGGGGGATGCGTAGCATCGGACGCGTCGAGATGCATGTATTGCTTTGCAATTTGTCTCGTTTGATACCTCGGCCCATTCAGACCTTTTTCAATTCGACACCCAATGACCTTTGCCTCTTCCCTGCTCACACACCCTTCGCTATTTTCAGGTTGGAGCCGAAGTCCTCCAAACACCCCAATTCCAAGCATCCGACGCACACATTATCGTCGGCATCAAAGAAACGCCTCTAAATGAGGTGCTCACCAATGCCGTACGCGTCCCTCGACCATTCCCGCCTCCCCCCACCACACCCAGTCCAGGAATAGACTCCTGGACTCGCAGAACGCACGTCATGTTCTCACACACGGTGAAAGGCCAGCCCTACAATACACCTCTCCTGGCCAAATTCCTGGCAAAGGATAACTATTTCGCCCAGCATCTTGGAGGCTTTCCAGGAAAACAGGATGAGGGGGAGTGGATTGAGAGGCTGGCGCCTAGGTTGGTGGATTATGAGCTGTTGACGGAGGGAGACGGAGGCAAGAGGAGCGTTGGATTTGGCTGGTTTGCTGGCGGTACGTTCGCGTTCTGATTTATGACCATTGCAATTACTGATCGTCGCGTCGGTTGCCTTCTTTCGGTTCTCCGTCCCGTCCTTGAATGCGGAATATGTCTTCGTCATTGCCTCTCGGCTACCATTTCGCCATCACCCTTTCAACTCGTCGTTACACCTCCGTAGTCGCCGGCGTATTGGAAGCACTTTCTGCGATGGCCCACGCCCATCTGGAGAGTGGGATTGCCTCGCCATTTTTAGTCAGTCGTTGCTTTTCCCTTCACGATCATCCACTCACGTTCGTCATGTGCAGTACACTCCACGCCCTCATACCCTGCCCTCTCTTGAAGCACTCCGCATGTCGCTTCGCAACGTGGGGAGGATGATCGTCAAAAATGGCACCCCGCCGAGTTTGGGCCCCTTCGTTATCGGACTGACTGGGTGAGTAGTCGCGTTTTCCACTTTGGATTATTCTGAACATCAGTATTTCGCCTTTTTCTTCGTGTCATCTTGGTCATGAAGAAATGGCAACGTATCTCAAGGGTGCCTCTCCATGCTTGGGAACCTCCCCGTTGATTGGGTGGAAGTGAAGGACTTGGACAGGCTGGTTCGGGATCCTGGTACGTCTTCCGCCGTACATGTATCATCATTACTGCGGTGATTCCTTACATCACAATAGGTACAAGCCTTCACAAGGTATGCCGGTGCTCGACAGGCAACGCTCTTACCTATAATCATTCCTTGAATGTCTAGATTTATGTGGTTCAAGCTCTTCCTACCGACTATCTCTCGAGAATAGACGGCGGCAAATTCGACCGCGACCATTATTTCCAGTCGCCTCAGTCATACAGGTCGGATTTCGCTGAGAAGGTGTGTCATCCTCAATTGCGGAGCACTCATAATCTTACGTTCGTTGTAGGTTGCACCTTACCTCACGCTCTTCCTGAACGGCGCTGGCTGGCAGCCCTCGTTCCCGAGGTTAGTGACAAACGAGCAGTTAGAAGCCGCGCTGCACAAGGCGAAGACCATCGGAGGAGCGAGATTTACAAACATCGGGGATATTAGCTGTGATTTGGAGGTAGGCATGCATGCACACACTCCCAGTCCTCCAGGTCTCTAATAACACATCGGTGTATTACAGGGTGGGCTGGAATTCATGAAACACGCCAGCACGATCTCCTCCCCATTCTATAAAGTCCGGCCTGTGTCAGCAGACCTGCCCGACGTCCAAATTATGTCAATAGATATTTTGCCGGCGACGATCCCTCTGGACGCCTCACAGCATTTCTCAGAAAAGTTCATGGCGTATTTGAAAGCGCTGGTTTACGAATACGAGCATCCGGAGGATGAGCGGCGTTTTAGGATGCATAAGGAGGCGTTGAAGCGGGCTACTGTCGCGCAGGGCGGCGAGCTCGTTGGTGCGCACAAGTGGCTGCGTGATGGTGTGGAGAGGTGGAGAAGTGCGAATGCGGATGAGGGGCGGAGGTTGCGCCAGGAAGCGGAGAGATTGGTTGATCCGTCGCTGTACTTGCCCACTCATCTGCAGGGTGATGGACCACCGAAAGTGGTTCCTGTTGTTGAGGAGAGCAAGGATAAGGATGTAGATTTGGGTGTTGTGAATCGCGGTGCGCCGTTGAAGAAGAAGAAGAAGATGTTGATGCTGGGGAGCGGTATGGTTGCGGGACCGGCGGTTGACGAGATTGCGAAGAGGGCAGATGTGCAGTTGTTGATTGGTATGCGTGTTTCATTTCCATTTGTGAAGAACCTTTTTTGCTTACCTGGATATTGCACCGCGTTTCGTAGCAAGTAACTCGCTGAGGGAGGTTGAAGGGCTGACGCAGAATCACCTGAACGTGAAATATAGGCTGGTGGATATGGCAGACCTGAAGGCGGTGGAGGATCTGATTAGCGAAGCGGATGTTGTTATCAGGCGAGTCGTCTACCTTCTTCTCTCCTTGTTCGACGTGTACACTGATGTGCTGTTTCCTTGTCTCTTAGTTTGTTACCTGCCTCTTTGCATCCCAAAGCTGCCGAATTGTGCATCCAGCATAAGAAGCACTTGGTTACTGCATCTTACATCAGCCCGGAAATGCAAAGTTTGCACGATAGGTCAGCTCATTCCGCCCGTCCTTCCGTCTGCGCGTCTTGTTGACATCCCTTTTTGGTAGGGCACTCGCAGCCGACGTCTTGTTGCTCAACGAAATTGGATTGGACCCAGGCATTGACCATTGCTCAGCAATCGACCTAATTGAGAGGCTGAAGTCTCAGGACAAGAAAATCAAGTCTTTCATCTCTTTCTGTGGCGGCTTGCCTGCACCAGACGTTCCCCACGTTCCCTTCAGGTACAAGTTCAGCTGGAGCCCGAGGGGCGTTTTAGCAGCAGCGTTGAATGGGGCCAAGTATAAGTTGCACAATCGGGTGGGTTTCTGCAATCAACCCCCTTCACGCGGTCTGCGATGACTGATGGTGGTGGTAGATTTGGAACATCCCTGGCGAGAATATTTTGAAGTCGTATTTCCCTGATATCCCGATTACGGACGAGTTTGATCTCGAGGGTATTGCGAATAGGAATAGCCTGCCGTATCTAGATACCTATAACCTGGGCCCAGTAGATGGCATGCGAACCGTTCTGCGTGGTACACTGAGGTATGCTATTATCTCCCTTCCAATTATTGTTCGCGGAGTTGAGCCTTGCTGATTGATGCTTCTTGGTTCGGTGTGATAGATATCCTGGGTTCAGCAAACTCATGGACTCTTTCAAGACCCTCGGATTACTCGAGACGCAGAAGAAGATCGGAATCAAGCGTTGGTCGGAATTGGTCCCAAATTCCTTTTCGGAGAAGTTGGGGGTGACACCGACGTCACTGAACATCGGCGAAGCTATCAAGACGCACCTTTCGCCAGCAAAGGCTGGCGACGTCTATGCTGCGTTGGAGTGGCTTTCGTTGCTTCCGCATCGGAACGCGAACGCTGCCCTCACCTCGATGCCTCCTACGCCTCGCGAGCCAATGGCGCCGATCGATTTGTTCAGCGTGCTCCTCGCGCATAAGCTGAGGTACAGTCCGAATGAGAGGGACATGGTTATCATGTCGCATGAGATCATCGCGGCGAAGAAAGGAGTAGAGGGCGCCGAGGAGGTGCACACATCGAAGTTGATTGTGTTTGGAGACGAGAGGGCGTCGGCGATGGCCAGGACCGTTGGACTCCCGGTGGCGTTTGCTGCGTTGAGGGTCATTGATGGAGAGGTGCCTGTGAGGGGCGTATCGGGTCCGGGTGATAAGAGCGTGTATAGCCCGATTTTGAGCGAGCTGGAGAGGGTTGGGTTGGGTATGAAGGAGTCTATGCGGATTTGGACACGCGGGGCCGAGCCGCCCATTGAGCGGGCGCTGTTACCTGTGGCGCGCTGATCGAACTGATCACCGCGCAGCATATGGACTACACCATTTAGCAGCCCACTTGACACCGAAGGCTGTCCGTTGGGTACCAATTTGTTCGGCCGTAGGAATGAGCCGGACGGAGGTACGCTGGGGTCTGCGTCATGATCTCATATGTAGAGTGTATAAGCATGTACTCGTATTCAAAGACAAACAACCATACTCTATCAAAACAACACGCTGCGAAGGCTGACGGTCATAAATAACGCAAACATAGAAGGGGTATTTGCAAAACGATAACGTGAGTGAATTAGGAATTGCAGTGTCCAAAGCCATGTATGAGGGAAAACACAAATGATCCAGGTCAAACTACAACACATCGTTTCTGCTTGACCATCTTGCCCCAGCGGCCCTTGAGACTCTCTCGCAGTGCAAGGTTGAAAACTTCATGCACTCCTGTGCCCAATTTGGCTGAGCATTCGATGTACTGGGCACCGATCTCCCTCGCAACTTCAGCTCCTTGGTCTGGCGTAAGGGGTACCAGGCCTTGGGCTCCGAGCATCCGCCGTGTATGTTCATCTCTCCGTAGGTCGGTCTTCGTGCCAACCAGTATGAGAGGAGTACCCTCGCAGAAGTGTGCCACCTCAGGATACCACTGCGTAAGGAAGATGAAGGGTGTGAGCGAGCTAATCCCGGGTACGATGGGGCCGAACTACGCCTAACCTTATCCTGAACGTTGGCCAGACTGGTGGGGAAATCAATAGAGAAGACAATGAGGATGACGTCGCTTTCTGGGTAGCTGAGCGGTCTTAGTCTATCGTATTCTTCCTGCCCTGCCGTATCCCAAAGTGCGAGCTCTATTTCCCTGCCCTCAAAGTTGACTTGTGTTACATAGTTTTCGAATACTGTCGGAATGTACGCCTATGAATTCCAGGAAGGGTATGCAAGCGAAATATAGGCGATGGAGTGGTCAACTCACCTCCGGGAAGCGATTCTCAGCATAAACTATGAGGAGACACGTCTTTCCGCATCCACCTGGAAATAATAACGTCGTGAGGTGGGGGCTATGGTGGCAAGGATGGGATTGCGTACCGTCGCCGACGACGACGAGTTTCTTCTTGAGATCAGGCCTTCGTGAGCTATCGTGGTTGTGAGCAATTCGCATGTCGCTGAGGCACAACCAACGAGGAGTTAGCTTCAACTTCGAGCAGAACGATGAAGGAATGGAAGTCACGAGACACCATGTATTAGTATCACGTGCGGAAGCAAAGAACACTGCCACTGGCGGCCCACGCGAGCCGCGACATGGGATGCTCTGGCATCATCACTGACAGTAGAATGTCCCGATGTTGGGCATACGTTTATCTCGTCCCGACTTTAATGGGGTATATCGTCGCACCGCTCAGGCCTGCTCATTGGCCGTTTCGCCAGCCTAGGTTAGCTTGTTGCTCTACGCACTAATCACTCTTCCATTCAACGCATGGATCCAGCTCATGCGAAGCTCGATGATCATCGAGCTTCGCAGTAACCTGTAGCCTTGCATGGTCCCTGGCTTAGTCTTAAATGAACGCCGGTCAGAATTATTTCAGCCACAAGATATCCAACCTTCGCGCAAGTCGAAAGGTGTCCTTATTCTCAGTAGTAGCGAACAAGGGCAAGGAAAGCACCTCAATATCACGGTCGGAAACCCTCGTAGGCCGTCTGGGCAATCCGTAACGGTCCACCTGAGTTTTTGGCTTAGCGATACATGCCATGGAAAGTCACTCGCCCGCCGCTCTCCATACCATACCTCTTACTTCCATTGCGGTCGGACCTAGGTATGCTCTCCAACATGGTCAAATAGCGGCCCAGTATATATGTCCCCTCGCCCGTTACTACTTCTCGATCCAGAGTCAGGACAAAGACCGCCTTACCATGCGCATCACCCTTGGATTTGCTGCTTTGCTCTGCGCAGGGTTGACTGTCGTGCTTGCAAGCCCTTCGGTCTTGAAGCGCGATCCCGACTCTGTCCCTTCCCATCTCTCCCAACCCTCGACATTCTACCGAGCCGTCACCAGACAAGAGACAACCATGGTTGCGACCAACTACCCTCGCAACGCCGCCCCCACTGGCCATTCAACCGCTGGTGGTGACTTTACATGGGAAGGCATGGGTGGGCTCTATGTGTTCGACGTCAGTTGTTACTTTATTTCAATCTCAGGACTTAGATATCTGACTGAAGTCATGGATAGAACTTGGCCGAAGCCCAGCTTTTCGGGAGATGTCGCATTTCCACCGGTTTCAAGAGTTACTACATCATCACGCTTCAGTATGCTCCTAATGCGAGTCTCAAGACCATGTCCTTCACCACGCCTGACTCCGCCTGGTCCGCTGTCAGTTCTCAGCGCATTATGACGATATCATACTGACATTCTTTATAACTTTTCGCTTATTAGTTCATCGAGAACTGCCATGCCAACCAGCCTCATGAGTATGACATCGTAGAAGGCCCGGTGGGTGACAAAGGGAGTCGTCATGCAGCCACGGATCGCAGTGGGAAGAATATGGTTTGGCAGGCTGCGTTTATTACTCCTGATGCTCTCAAGACCCTTACGGTGACTGGAGTTGACAAGTATACTCTCAGGCGAAGGCCAGCGGAGTGCCTGAGTATGTAGGCCCAACTAAGCGTTCATGTACTAGTAAAGAGTGTCAGTATCCATCGACAGAGGATATACTCCTTACTCACTCGGTTGAATCTGGTGTCGTAAGTTCGACAATCGGCGTCGTCGATTCGCAGTCCAATGCTCCCGTTTCCCTGACGCTCCTATTTCACCACCCCTGCCAAATTGAACGGTCGATTCGTGATTCATCTTCGTACAACCGCACTCCCAGCGCTCCCATTACCCCCAATTCCATAATTCCATGCATATTGCAACTAGCGCAATAGTTAGCATCAAGTGGCAGTAAGTAACCCGTCTGCTGACGCTCTCACGTCTGCTTTTAACGATGATTCCCATGGATCGCCAAAATTCAGCCTTCTCGCCGTCTCCGTGGATTCACCGTCATATCTCTTACCATGGATGAGGAATGAATCCCACGCGGACTGATTTTTTTGGAACGAAGCTCTCACACAAGCCGCTCAGTGCCCGTACTCGAAGACCAGCTGCTCTTTATTCCATCTAGAAACGTAAAGATGCGGCCGGAGGTGGACCGCTGAGTTGAGTCAATGCACAGATTACACTCAGGCACCCAATATGTCGCACCGCTGACCAGGTAAAAAATCCGTAGTGCTTTACCTCCTGAATGACGAAAACCCTGATATATTTCTTTGCATGTCTCAATGTATCTACGTACACGTTACTACATCAATACAGACACCAGGCTTCTATGGTGCGGCAGGGTTGAGGTTGACAGAATTAGACTGGTTAACGTCGCAGCACCGGTGGTACCGCGAGAAATTGGCTCTGTGGGCAAGTGCATCAGGGTGCACCGATGATGATGACGCGTACTCCTGGGTATGCCTTCTCGACCGGTCCTGATGCCTCTTGAGGTCGGACTTGGTAGTGAACGTGGAGCCGCAATTACAGAAATAAGGTCTGGAACCATTATGAGCTGCAATATGGCCTGATTACGTCCATGAGCACGCATAGATAGATTAGAAGAGCACGGTGAAACACATACGGTCATAGTTATGCTTTGCCGTGAAGCCACGCGAGCAATAAGGGCAAAAGAATTTTCGAGGATTGAATCGTCGCCGTTCTGCTGCGCGGAGGACGGCATCGGTCGAAATCACCTTCCGGGCGGGTTCAGCAAGAAAATTGGTTTGGCCGCTGGCTAGGGA
Source organism: Pleurotus giganteus (assembly GCA_032158425.1). Classification (NCBI taxonomy): domain Eukaryota; kingdom Fungi; phylum Basidiomycota; class Agaricomycetes; order Agaricales; family Pleurotaceae; genus Pleurotus; species Pleurotus giganteus. The sequence continues at coordinate 1,238,082 of JAPEHR010000013.1, forward strand.
ATGATGGGCCGGATAAGAGGGGTCTCCGTCAAGATTGTTGGAAAGGTATGGCTGCTGGACGAAGGTACTAAGTACAGCATCACTTGCGTTGAAAGTGCTGGGTTGGTACAGATTTGCATATGGATCCCAAGATGACGGACTACCCGGAGCATCCTGAACCGATGCACGGTGATACGTGGAAGATTCATAGGACTGCGGCTGGTACGGTGGTGAATAAGGAGCTGAGGGAGCCATTCAGCCCTATGGTGTTCGCTAGAGGAAAGAATGACGCACAATGAAGGCTAGTCGCTTCGTTGTGGACTTCGGCAGTGTGAGCACCTTGAGGTGGGCTCATATACTGCCATTGTTGAGCTCCTTGATCGGTCGGTAAGTTCTGGTAGGGATACTGGGGCATCTCTGAGAATCCGAGAGATTCGCTGGGGCCATTTTTGTCTGCCCGACGGTATGTCAGCTAAACGGCTCCAAGCGATTGCAATTGCCTTACCTCCTTGGCGAGCATGCTTGGCTGTATAAGAGTAACTACCATGCTCAGTTCTTGAGTCCATTGGCAGGAAAATTGGGCGAACACTTGGTCATCAACTGCCGAAGGGGTCAGTCATATTTATGGGTACGTTGCCTAGCTTCTGGACCGTGTCAGACAGAACTGGGAATGATCTACCATGAGATGAAAACGCTCATTAAGGCCTACGCAAGTCTTGCGGCTTCGTCAGTAATGTGGATCGATGCCTCCATCGGTAGGATCTTCAAGAATTGCACCCGATCATTACCATCGCTTCGATAGAGAGAACAGGATGTCCAAAGTGTGGTAAGGACGCGTCAGCGGGACAAGCCAGAAGCAAAAGAGCTGTACGACCTCGCGAACTCCCAGGGTTTGACAAGAATAGAGTGTGCAATCAGAAAATAAGACGGCTCGTCGAGTACGAAAACTTGAGCAATTGAATGTTCGGCGAGATGAGCGGATGGGAGGGGCTAGTGCATTCCATAACGAAAAATAATTTGAATTCTTGGGGTGGAATCCATGGCGTGATGTGACAGAATACCTGACATGTAATATTCGCGAGTAGCGTATAGGCTGAAGCAGAAAGCTGGGACGTGGAAACGCAACGGGCCCAGCATGACAGGCGGTGCTTTCTCATGGCGTCAACCACGCTTCGGTGAATACAGCAAAGTTCTGCGGCTGAAGTTGACTAGGACGAGTTCGTAATACGAAGCTCGCATCAGAACATGTCTTTGTCCAGCTCGAACCACATACGGCAGATTCCTGATCGCACATAAGCCGGCGGATTGTACCTGTGGATGGCAGTCCTCCGCAGGAGACGCGTAAGCGACCTTCGTAGCGTCTGATCGGCCATCTTGCACTCGTGAGCGAATTAAGAGCACCTGCTTGGCGAGGCGACCGAGGTTGGGCCAGTGCGGTGTAGCAGATGAGGGTGTCTGCAACATCTGCAATGATATCTCGTAAGCAACCTAGTCGTACCATGATTGCAACCCACCTTATTGCGCTGCGGCGCTATTCGTGCGTCGTCAAACATAATGTATCGGCGAGCACAATGAGTCAATCCTGTGACGCAAGTCGCGTCCGGGTCGCAATCGAAGCGAGCGTTAAGCGCTTCAGCATTCAGACCTTCTAGCATCTAGATCTACTGCTAGATTTGACGCCTGATTGGGAGCATAAGGCGATGTTGACATTGTTCGGTTCTGTGTGCGAAATTTGATCTCGCCGTCCGTGCTGGCACTCCGTACATTAAGACAATCTACTACCATTGTGATTCAAGGGCACATCAGACAGAACACAGTATGAAGAATTCACCTTGGTTGCTTGGTGAGACCTAACAGGCTAACGAGGCTTCTGAACAGACAAGGCACTCCGATGAAGAAGCGGGCGGTGAACTTGTTACGTAACAGGAACCACCTGTGCTTACTTCGCAGTTGCGTCTTGACTCGCACAGGGTTACGGTATCCGAATCATGGCTCAGAATGGGCGTTACGTTTCACCAGGGCCGACATTGTAACTGCTACAGACGCATCCTCACTCGAGCCGGAGTAGCATCAGCGGCGAACTTCAGGTACCGATGGATGTTGATGGTATTGCGCGGACAGGTCTCATCGATGCCGAGGGAGAGCATGGATGAAGTATATATTCGCGTCTGCCGTCGATACGCAGCGATACGTTGCCCGGAATGACACCTAATTACTCAGCCACGCAAGGATCTGCTAGATGTCAGTATGAGAGAGCGAGGTGTCAAATTGAGGTCCCAGCGCCATGGTACCTGCAAAAGAATAAGCACGAGTAGGAACGCGAATATGGGTGACGTAGGGTTGGCCGACCATGTGGCTATGACTTCCTCAGCAACTGTAACGTCTAAGGCGTGGATAGGATCTGAATGACAGGATTGCATTTTTCGTTAGGAGCGTCCTACGAATATGATAGCTCACCGTTGCTCAGTTCGAGAAGAAGCCACAAGTTGAATCCCGACTTTAAAATATATATTGAACACGTAATTGAGGCTTTCGCTCCGCATAGGCTACACGCAATGGTCGGCTGGCGTGGTGCATTGGTAGATAGGTAAGTCCGTGGCTTACAATCCAGTCAAAATTCGGGTTTACATTCTCGTCCACTTCGAAGCATCGGCCGAAAGGTAGTTGGATTGTTACGAATGCTGAACTGTCATTGCTGACGCTGACGATCGAAGATATGGCGCCAGTACTCGATTAAACTTGGAGTAATTACATTTGGCTTGATGGCAAATGACCTTCGATGTGGTCGCCCGGGGTTGGGGGGGATGAAGGGAATAACTCGGTGTGTATTAAAGTGGAGCGACGACATGTGGGTGGAAGATTGCGAGGGGGCTCTGACTAGGGCTCGAGAAGATATGATGCGGCTCATCGAAAGGGGGTAGTAAAATGCCAGGCAGACACGATCAGACCAATCTAATAGTATAGTTTCAACAACTGAGGACAAAGACATACTTTCAGAAGTAATGAATCGCCCAGTTGATTAGGCCGCGGAGTGAGGAGGATAATATTCTGCATCGCAAAGATTTGACCGTCTTCATGCACCGAGGGTAACCACAGGGGAGGTAATAAATGAGACCTCAAAGGAGTTGCGTTGTCAGATCTCAGGACTCAATACGCGTAAATGAAGAATGAACACACTATAGATTGCTCCCGTTTCACGGGTAACCTATTCGGAAGTCTGAGGTTCGGACCATATAAACTAGGACGTCACCGTACTCATTAAGGCGCTGAAGGAGGTGTCGGACACTTGCGAAAGTCAGCTATACGAAGGGGGCGTGATGAAAATCAGGTAATATACTAAGTGATAAATAGCCATGGTGGTGGAATTCGTCAACTCTTCTTTCTAGACCGCGAAAGTCTAGAGAAATCTGCTTTCCTCGACCCCAACATGTTTAGGTATGCTTGGTGTCGCAATGGAGACTGCCAGACAAGTAAAGGACGGTTGTATGGCGTGCTGTATGTGACTTTGTTCGGCAACGATACATACCCAGATGGACAATAATAGTCAAGGAAGAGGAATCCCAGCATCCGGCGGATAAATCGTCCACCCAATCATTCTAGAAACAGAGATAGGGCCGTCAATACGTGTCCAGATAGCAGAATGGGGATGCTACCTAGTTGTCTAGGTTCTCTTGGTCGCCTTCGAACGTGCTTGTATAATAGCTTCGGCTTCCTCCCAAAAATCAGGTCCAGTGTGATACTCCGCCCACTCCACATCCATCGAATCCATGCGAAAGCGACGGACACAAGGGAACGACGGGGGCTTCGGATTACCGAACTCCTCCGCAGCTACAACAATCCTGGGGTCCACCTCACCCAACGCGAGGGAAGCAATGTATTCGTCGTCTTCACGCACGGAGCCACAGCTAAATAGAATGCACACTCGTAGACTTGCTGGCAAGGACGATAAAAGGGAGGGTATATTGTCGCTGCTGGCAGAGAAATGTAAAAGCAAGCAGAGATGTGTAAGGTTTGCCAAGCGGCCGATGGTTGGATACCAAATGGTAGTTGATTTGACGGGAACGCACAGATCGAGGTGGGAAATCCGTAAAGCAAGAGGAGAGAGATGGTCGCTGGGGCTTAGCCCAAAAGTTCGGGGATCACAGGAAATTCGCGCCAACGAGGTATGTTTAGAAATGTCGTATTTCGGAATCCCTTCGTAGTAGAATTTCCAGTAGAACAGGCGCGTGAGACGGTGGCAAGAAGATACAGCCTTTATGACATCGTCGTAGATGACCTGAATGTTTGGGAATACAAGAATCCGGACCAGCGACGCCAGCAGAGGTGAATTTGAGAGCGTCTCTGCAAGCAGGTGTATACGCATTGCGTTTTTGAGGTAGATAGACCGATACAAATACGGGTAGGTCCTATTGTGAGCTCGATAACTTCCTTGTACTGTATGTAACGGGAAGCTCACCAGGTCCTGTACCTCCTACATGCCATTACAGACGCTGGAACTCTCGGTGGATCTCCCTGTGCCTGCCACATAAATTCATGTGTATAAGCTTCAATAATCAGCCGTTCCACATCTAGTGGTAACCTCGCTGGTGTGAGTTGATCCATCTGAGAAGCCGTGTAATAGTAAGACCTGGTCGGCCTTGCGATGACAGGCACGAGTGGCTGTGACACGAGGACGCGAAACACGGTCACGGTAACTTCCCAACCACGTGTAGGATGAGATACCGGACAATCAAGCTTATCCCGAGCTCGTGTGCTTTTCCGATGAACCACGGTCGTAAAGTAGCTATATCCAATGCTAGTATATTCCTACAGTCCCAAATACAAGTGATGATCTTACTACGCGTCCATCAATCATACACTCTCCGTACGGAATACATCTCTGATGGTCTCGACGCGTCACTGACGAGGGCACGCATCCTCTCTGGATCTTGGCTAGCAGAGTGGCCCCAAGTTCTGCAGCTAGAAGGCATTGAAGGCATTGAGTAATCATGGTCCCTGTGCCGATAACTCGAACGGACGATGATCAAACAAAATGAGATACCCTTGGATGAATTGTCAAAGGATGTTAAGAATAGAAGGTATCGAAGAACGCACGACCACTGGACTGATCTACAACGTACGCATTAGCATTGCTAGATCAAATGTAGGGATCAGTGAAAGACTAACCATGTCTAGAGCAATAAACTGCAATGGACTTCTTGCGATGACAGCAACGACATAGAGGATACCGCAAGACCTAGAAATGGCCTTGACTCAATAGGCTTGTACAAAAGAGATTGAGACGATCGCTGACGTGTATAAAGTGGCGCTCTCGATGACGATCTGGATAACTGGCTGAGGACCAAGACTACATGAGGACACTACAAGCTTTTGAATCTGTGAGGAGACGTACGCCCAAGTTACTGGTGGTAGGTGATGTGAATTGCTGAAATACACGTTTCAACTTCCAGATTTGCCATGTGATGCAACCTAGGAAATACGAGCGCGTTAAGATACGGAAAGCGGGGATAATATCTTGACATTTCTCACCGGTGATGTAGAACGTATCACTTCAGAAGGAGCGATGGTCAGGAGGAGAATCGAATGAAGGATAGCAACGCGTACAAAAGGGTCAGGAAAATCATCAAAACGACCCATGGGGGAATCTCTGCGTTGATGGAAGAGATAGGACGAGTGAATGTGTAAGTTTCGTAGATAGCGACGACTGTGAAACAGCACAAAAATCAGAATGTTAACGCCGAAAAATATGTGAGTACCTACCCACATATAATGTGATTGCCACGATGGGCGGGATGACTACCTTCCAGTTATGGTTCCAAACGATATGAAGCCTGTAAACCTAGCGGCATGGACGGTCGAAGGGAGATCGTAAGCGCAAGATGCGCAGTGATGGCGCTATACGCACCATCATCAAGTCCCCAAACACCGTCTGCGCGTAATAAAGTACACTTTTGGCAATAAATGTGGCATCATTCTTCCGGGAATAGTAAGTGCTTGTAGCCTCCTGGGCGTATCCGTGGTATGCGAAAGCTTCGAATAAGCGAACTAGTTGAATTATCCAGTGCTGTGAGTGGATGTATCAAGGGATGCCAGAGTCGAGGAACATGGTGACACTCACCACGGTGATGAGAACAAATAAGGTCGCATTCACCACAGATAGTACAACATTTTTACGGTCTCTATATGCTTTGACGAATACACTGGCGGTTCCACTGAACAAAATTAGATAGACGCCTAGTATGCCAGTGAACAGTGAGGCGGTTGCTTATCATGTGAGAGCACCGCACGCACCATAAAGTAAAGTTTGCAGCAGGATTCCAGTCAGTTCAGCGGATGCGGGCGTCAAGGAAGGCATCAATGGGACTGATGTTCACAACGAACTGTCTTTAAACCTAAGCCAAGCACGCCACTGATTATAACGGGTAAGCGTGAACGGGGTCAGACAGGGCGCAGTGAGATTCGATCAGGCATAACACCGGACAGATGGGTGATGTGAGGCGATGTGAGACCATGGTGATAGGTGCCGGAGAAACGACCCGGGGTTATTAACTACGTAGCCCGGCCGCTCATCGGGGAGTTGGGTCTTCATGTTATTGCATGGAAAACAGGTACGCAAGGATGTTAGCGGCTCTCTGATTCCTTTATGATTAAACACGAGTTAGTCGAGGTAACAAGGTCCCATCGGCCGACGGAAACAAGAGGAACGGCTCTACCAACATGTCGCGTTGACTAGTTGGTGATATCGAGGGGGGAATGCCGCTGTGCCAGGGGATAGCACTGCTCGAGACCTGATGTGAAACGGCCATGTTTCCCACGCTGAGGAATAAACATGATGGTCAGTTGTGTCCTAGACGATCCAAGGCACCATGCACTCGCCTCGTCCACCAAATGTGAGGCCTAGTCTCAACGACGGTAGTACAGCCGTTCACGAGAGCCCAAGCATTTCGACACAGCCATTGAAAGAATGCTGGAAACTGAGCATGCACAGTTTGCTGGTAGCTGTGGCGGAGGCTTTTTGCCACAAGTTGTCAAACTCGTTGGAGGACCGGGAAGACCCAGCACGGTCCCTGCCTTGGAGATGCCGAGCCAGCGCCAACGGTCTTTTAATTTTTCACCGACGATGCACGGAGGCGCCGGGACCTGTCCTGAACGCAAAAACAATTGGATTGGTGAAAATGCCTGTCGTCGACACGGCTGAACCAGTCAAGTTGGCTACCAAAGCCGCCTTGAAGCCTGGCGCCCGCTTCTTGATTCCTCCTAGTTCCCAGTGGTATACTTCTGTTCCTCCGCTACCGACCGCGTCAACATCTTCCCCGTCCGCCGCACAACTCTCTACCTTGACATCTCGCGCCTCTGAACTGCACCAAAAAGATGCGACTACATATCAGACGTCCTCGTCATCCGCGTCGGAAGCTAGCTTCCTAGCTAAAATCACGCAGTCTGGTACATTGTCGGATCGGTTAAGTGCTCTTACCCTGCTGGTTCAGAGCAGCCCGTTGCACAACACAAAGTCGCTTGAGACGCTCAAGTCGATGGCTGAACGGGGGAAGGGCAAGGGTGGACGGGAAGAGAGCTTGAAAGCTTTGAGATGCATTGTTGATTGGTGGGTGGGAGGCGGTGCTCCTGACCGCAAGCTGAGGTACTACATTCCCTGCGAATTTGACCATTTACTGACCCTCTTTGGATTTGTAGATACTTCCGGGATCAGCCCCTTCTTCATCCCAAGGTGTCAGACGCCCACCTGATATGCTGGTACTTTGAAGACTGGCTCAAGAAATATTTCTTCTCCATTCTGCAAATCCTTGAGGCTGGTCGCCCTGAGTTTTCCGCTCCAGAAACATACTAACTTTGCCCTAGACATTATGCTCAGATACCTTGCCATACGTTCGCACTCAATCCCTCAACCTCATTTCAGCCCTCCTTCGCGCGAAGCCAGAGCAGGAGCAAAATCTCCTCCGTTTGCTCGTAAACAAGCTCGTGCGTCTACTTCATCTTATGTATTCTGCCCTGCACATCAGATATTGACATCAACCTCAGGGCGACCATGAAAAGTCGATCTGTTCTCGCGCTTCATATCACCTTCTTCAGCTTCTCCAAGCGCATCCCTCAATGAAATCGATCGTTATTCGCGAGATCGCAGCGCTTATCTTCAAGCCTACCTCACAGCCCGTGTCGTCAGCCCCCGGTCCAAGCGCTCCCAAGCATATCCGCTTCACCGACGACGACCCAAAACCCAAGCCAAAGACTACTGAAAAGAAAAAGGAGTCGGGTAACCCTCACGCCCGGTACTATGCCGCCATCACCCTCAACCAAGTTATCTTGGCGGCCAGCGACAAAGCCGTTGCGTTGCAACTTATTGACGTTTATTTTGAGATGTTCAAGGAGTTGCTTGGGGATGGATCACTTGCCGAAAAAGATGGAGACGAACCTTCGACGGCGCCTCAGAAAAGTGATGACAAGGAAGCTCGTACGGATAAGAAAGGAAGAGTACTTGTCAATGACAAGAAGGGTAAGCGAAAGAATGGGAAAGAGGTTCAGGGTGCAGCTGGCTTCATGGAAGTTGAAGATAGCCAGTCGAAACTGATTTCTGCGATTCTTACGGGAATCAATCGTGCCCTCCCCTTTGCTAAAATAACTGCCGAAGACGTTGGGTGAGTTTGGCACTACCCTACTGAGAATGTTGATCTGAGCTCTTGCCTCAGATTACAGAAACACATTGATACGCTGTTTGTCGTCACCCACAAGTCCACATTCAATATCTCCCTCCAAGCCCTCGTTCTCATCCAACATATCACCACGTCCTTCGTCCCTTCCACTGATCCATCAACCTCAGCTTCCTCATCCAAGCAAGCCCCAAACAAAACGACCAACTCAATCGTCGATCGTTACTACCGTTCACTCTACGCATCCCTTCACGACCCCCGCCTTCCACACTCCTCAAAACAAGCAATGTACTTGAACCTGTTCTTCAAGTCCGTCAAGAGCGACCACAACTCTGATAGAGTCAAGGCTCTGATCAGACGGTTCGTACAGGTGTTGGTGAGCGGAGGAAATGGAGCGACCGAGTTTGTTGCTGGAGGGTTGTACTTGCTCGGCGAAGTGAGACGTCTATCTCCCAATCATAGAGCGTTAGACTGACGAGCTTCCGTAATGTTCCAGCTATTCTCGTCTATTCCTGGTCTACGAAGCATGGTCAATTCACCCAGTCAACCAGAGGGCGAACCATACGATCCACGAAAACGAGAGCCACTATTCGCGCATGCATCCTCTTCCCCTCTCTGGGAACTTGTAAGCTCCATATCACCTGTACTGCTTCACTCAATTTATCGATTTCCTCAGACGCCGTTGCTGTCACATTACCATCCAGCTATCTCGCTACATGCGCGTCAACTACTCTCCTCCCAGCCCCTCACTTCTTCCGCGGACTTGTCGCTCAATACCCTCTCTCACTTCCTCGATCGCTTCGTGTATAAAAACCCTAAGAAAATCAAAGGCGATAAAGACGGGGCTGTCAGCCTAACTGGTGAGGATCGAAATACCGGTCGTTCACCCTTCGAGGTGCTTACCTTACTTGTTGTTTGATAGGTGCGAAGCCTAAAGGGTCGAGCATGATGCAGCCAGCTGCGAGTGGTATAGACGGTTCCGGTGGGGTTAAGCTGATGAAGGGCGAAGTAGGGGATCCTGGCGGCTTGGTGAATGAAGAAAGTTTCTTGAAACGGCGGCCTGAGGATATTCCTGTCGATCAGGTATGCAACAAACACCTTCCTGATTCCACTCTGTTTGCATTTATTCACATCACGCTTTGCTCTTAGCTCTTCTTCCACAAATATTTCGTCTCTAAGCATGAGCTGACTAAGGCAGCCGCTAAGTCGAAGAAGGCAGCTGAGGGGGATGGTGAAGAAGAAGCAGGCATGGGCGATGACGATGAAAGTGGCAATGAAAGTCTTCCAGAAGGGTCTGAAGACGAGGAGCCAGGTGAAGACGAAGCATCAGACGTAGACAGTGACCTGGAGGAGAAAGAAATCTGGAAGGTGTGCCGTGCCTTGTTTCGCCTCTATCCTATAACTTCGCTAACAATGCCCCTGTGGCAGGCCATGAAAGCATCCATGCCGAAAGCTGATGGTGACGACGACCTGATGGAGGACAGCGACGAGGATAGTCCCCCCGACTTTGGCTCCGACCTAGACACAAGCGATGAAGAAGACGACGAGAATGACGACGACGACGGTGCCAGCAGCGAAGATAGTGACGCAGATGCGCTGGATTTGGTTGAAGGGTCAGACGCGGAAGACCTCATCCCGTTGGACGATGCTATTCCCGAAGGCTTAATTGAGTTCGAGGGCTCAGATGCAGATGAGGGTGATGATGATGATGAAGAAGAAGAATGGGGTGGGGTATCGGATTCGAAGAAACGAAAGAGACCGGACACGAAATCGTCGCGTAGGAAGAAACTGAAGAGCCTACCTACATTCGCTAGCTACGAGGATTACGCGAAGCTGATCGAGGACGGCCCAGAGGATTACATATAGCGGGGTGTTGCATACTGACAAAATTGAAGCACAATGATTCTGCAATTGGGCCACGTCAGGAAGACGCTTCCGATTTACTCAGCATTCTTCGAAGAGTGTATCTAAGACAGAAGGTTTTATCCTCATATGTCGACACGTATCAAGTCACGAGCTGAAAACGTCCAAGAAATAGGCATAGTAAATGGCCATGATCTCTTAAGATCTTAGGAGCCGAGCGTGCTTGACTCCCAGTATTTACCTAGGTCCCAGACAGCGGACTGGCTCACGAAACTGTCCTTCGATTCTGAGCTCCTCGTTTTCGCAACCGATAGCTCCGCATAATTTAAATTATCCTGAGATGAAACGACGGCGACTCGGTCGTGCTCTAGTCCTTGGTCCTACTCGAGTACATGGAGTCCAAATGACTCCTGAGTACTCCGGAAGCTCCTAATAATACCCCTGACCAGCCTTCGAACTGGAGCTTTGTGCAGTTTCTTGCTGTTCGAAGAGATGTACAGCTACGCCACGGAATGCTTCGGATGCCAACGATGATTTACTTGCGAAGTTCAACCAACCTATCATGCTCGGGTCCGAATTTATGTAGAGTAAGCGTATCGTGCTGGCCCGAGCATCACTCCGACACGAATATTTAATGGTCTAGAATCATGCAGGGCGTTTCGATACTGTCTCGCGTAAGTGTCCTCTATATAAATTATATTGCTTCCTGCCATCGCGACTACGATGCTTCTCACTAGGATGCTTCTAAGATCATTCTCCTTACAATGCGCCAATCTTCCCCTTTTCAGCTCTGGATTCTCGGGAGTTTCGCTTCTGTGAACAGTAAGGACTGGAAGGCGATAGTCGCCCTTACCTGTGCGGTCTCGCTAGCTCGATTCCCTACCGACGTCAAAATCACCAACCATAGTTATTATGCTTTCAATGGCCAGGAGACACCTGCTTCGACACTAAGCCCTTGGACCTGAGCCGAGGTACACCTTGCTGAATAGGTATTTAAGCAATGCTTCAATTAGCTCGTCTCATTGTCTAAGGACATCAAGACAAGCTCCTCAAAGTCATGCGCACGCTTTCTGGACCTCTTTCCATCATCTTCGTGCTGTGCATCGCACTCGTTGTCGGTGTCGCGGTGCCCGCTCCGCAGGTGTGTCGTAACATCCTCCCTCCTCCCGTGTTTAATCCTATCGGACAGGGTGCACATATCACGGTTCTCTACCCTCGCGCCATCAATCCTACATTCACTTTCACAGGAGATCTAAAGAGTTTCGATCGTCCACCGACTCCTCCACCTCCTAGTCCAAACGCCAGCAAGAAGGCGAAGGATGCCGCCAAGAAGAAGGCCGAAAATGCGAAGAAGAAGTATGAACACCAGCAGGCTGAACGTGAACAAAAGCAGAAGGATGCTGGAGCGGCCGTGAAAGCTGCATTGAACGATGCCCAGTCACAACTTGGATTGTCCGACGGCAACCTTGCAGTGACCGTACTCAATGGCTTCCATAGCAGCAAAGACAAAAACGATCATGTTACCTTCCGATTCAAAGGCCCAAAATGCTCAGCCAGCGACTGCCTAGGTCATGCTTACGCCAATGCCGGTCACGGAAAGGTGAGAGCTCTGCAGATTATCCAAGTTCATAGTCATGATGCGCTACAGATATGGGATGGCCAAGGCAAACTTCTTTGGGTGAGTTTCATCAGCGCTGGTTGAACAGCGAGAGTAATAGACTTGCAATTCCTACAGGAAAAGCCCTGAAGAGCGTCCATGGAGGCAAGGAGCTGCTGGTGTTAGTAGTGCGACAGAGCTACTCGTGGGTGCGGCGTGTTCTAGCACCTTTCTTTCCGTTCCCACAATGCAGTTCCTCTTCCTTGAGGAGAATCGAGTAAGAACGATAATGCGATGCCTCAGGCTTGTCCGCACGGCAGTCATGTGTGGAAATAACATATCAGCGAATTGATACAAGGCAAATCTTTGTGTATCGATTCAGACGTGATGAACTGACGATACTCCACACGGGCCCTAATTTGAGAGTAACCGGAAGATATTAATTTTCTGACTATGCCCGGCATGGGCCCATTATGTGGAGAGGACGGGCGCATGATCGTGAGTTGTGTTAAACAGCAAACTGTATGGGATAATTGCAACATCCTGTATGACCATTAGCTCGGTCCTGATGTCTTTTGAGGTCAGCCTTTGTGGTGAATGTGGATCCACAAGGACAAAGGTGAGGTCTAGTATCATTGTGTGCTGCAATGTGTCCTGGACAATGAAAGTATTAAATCTGCAGAAACTAGGCAGGGATGAAAATCGCTTACGGTCATAATTATGTTTAGCGGTGAAGCCCCTGGTACAATAGGGGCAGAAGAATTTGTGAGGACGAGACCGACGCTTCTCCGACGCACGCAGAACGGCAGCGGTTGAAATAACTTTTCGGGCAGGTTCCATGAGCGAATTGATTTGGTCACTGGGCGAATGATAATTATGTGAATCCTCCCCAGTGGAGGTGGCGTAGTGCGATGGCTGAGTCCAGCCCCCGTGACTGGCATCGTCTGGGATACTTGGTTGATGAAAAGTGAAGGGATTGTAGAACGAAGAAGCATCCATCTGAATAGTATAGCGGCGCGCCATACGGTCAAGTAAGGCGACCTCTTTGAGGAGCATGGGACTAGGAGATCGATGAGGCCAAGCTACAAGCAATGATTGAGTACGCTTCGACGGACACTGACAGATCTACATACAGTGAGGTTGGACGTAAGGTTGACTTGCACACTGGACGCCAGAAGTTGCGACGGGATATGTCAACGCAGATGGCGGTGGCTGGGTCGGGGTACTTGGGACCTGGCTAGGATGGACTAGAGAGCAGCGAAATGAGCCTTCTGGGATATATCACAATAAGTATCCTACATTGTTGACAAGCATCGGCGAGGTTGTAGTGATAGCTAGGATGTTCGCGGGTGGTCATTTTGGGGGGACTTGGACGAGTTCTTACTTCTTGATTGCAATCAACGCGTATTTATTGGCTCTCTTGCCGATTGTTTCGCAGAACCAGAGAGGAAGTTGAGATCATTCGGTGCTTGCTGCTAGAGGGTCGCATTCATTTGAACATAAGTTTGGATACGAAATGGAAGACAGCCATGGGATTCAAGGCCTGCAAAGGCCGATTCAACGTTAGCAACAGAAAGCGGGCTTGCGGGATCTTTAGAACCGATGCCACAATCAACGGAAGGCAGCAAAGACTTCAACGATTGCACCCGTGAATCGTCAGTATCATATCTAGGTGGATCGAGGCATTTGATTGGTGGAGCCCAAGAGATCATAGACGTGTTGACGATATGCTGGGAGCATGATTGCGAAGGTGATGAGAATCGATGGCCAGTCAAGACAAGACACGTCACAAGTAAGACAGCATCCGTACGAGAGATCACAGCGGTGTTTGGCGGATTCATCAAAAGAAAACAGAGGAAACAAAACTCCACGAAGATCGTCCGCGAAGTGAAGCTGGGGCTCGCTGAGGAAGGACGGAAAGAGTTAGCTAGCAGAAACGTTTCGGCACGGGCCATGGTAGGGACTATTAGTCCATGCAAGACGGAACAGTTACGTCGACGATAGTAGAGGCTAGGACTGACTTCAGTTGTTTGTATCGAATCGTGGAACGCCCAGGGGGGAGTTCGGGTGCAGAAGGAACACGGGAACTCTTCTACGCGGCTGATCGGCAAAAGTTGTGGCATAGTGAAAATCTTTAGCACGTCCGAGCGCAGCGCAGTTCATATTCGCCATGAGCCCACAGCAGGAAGTCTTGTCAATATTGCTAGAGCTCGATGAACGGCACTCTCTGGAGACCATTTCGCCATGTCCATAATTTGGGTAGAGGCAATGATGCGCTGGTAGCTTAGCACCCGCAATCAGGGGGCGATGCATGATGCAGTGGGCTGGGGTTTCGAGCGGCAGCAAACTTGGATTGGGGGCTGAGAGATGCAGAGCCACAAGAGGCCACAAGCTGTGCACCGGATCTCCTGAGGTCTATTAATGAAGATCCCATGCGAGTCGAGGATGAGCCCCATCTCCATCTATTCGGTTCCAGATAAAGATGATTAACGGCACCTGGAGTGAGCACCAAAATTGATGTAGGCGCTCGAAGTGACAAGCAATCAAACCAACAGCCCAATGCTGATAAATGCAGACCGGGGGTAGGGTGACGCCTGAAGCTGCGCGGCCCAGTGTGCCATGACGTGTGAGACTAGCGGTGTCGTTTTCCCAGATGCACGACAAGGCATGTCCCTGTTCACCCCTGTAGAGCGACTTGAAGAAGTTCAGACTGTATTCCCAGTACCAGTGGCAGTTGGGGAACCTGGGGTGTTCTGGTTCGTCAAATCATGAGGCATTGAGGACCAGGAACGATAAAGAGCATAGATTGAGCCACTAATCGTCCCTGCCGTGAAGAAGTTGATCGCACCGTAGAAGCCAACGGAATATGATAGTGATATGATTTGCGCCTTGAAGTGACATCACGTCGAAAGCGAATAGGTCCTGGAGTATTGGGCAAGGCCACGAGGGAAGTAGCAGTCGGGAAATGGTTGCATAGAGTGCAGAGAAAGCCACCGATTAATTGAGGAGTTCGCGACGTTCGCGCAACGAGCCAAGCCACTAGTATGCAGAGAGGATAAAGTTTTGGACCATGATGACATGATCCAGAACTCACGCACGAAAAGGAATCTATGTGGCGTTGATGGCGCAGACGAAATGGACTCTCGCGGTTGACAAGGAGTACCTGCTATACCGTGCCACCTCGTAGGGTTGACGAAATTTACACGTGTACACGCAGGACTTCTAGGTCGTCCCAATGTCTTCTTCTATCAATCAAATCATCAACACCAGTCGCACGTCAGGCTTTTAGGACTTACATGCGATCAAGAATTGAATTTGAGGCTTCATGTTCATTTAGAAACAAGGAATTTCCAACACAAATGAGTGGCAACCAGAATGGCAGCCCGCGCGAAGACGATGCTGTCACGGTGGAAACGCGTCAAGCCTTTGTTCCATCTTCAAATCATGTCTTACACCTACGATCAGAACATCGCAATGAATCCATCATGCTATGGTCTCTTCTCAACGCGGCATCGCGACGCCGAGAAACTTGCACTTCGTTTCGATGCTCGGGACGGTGTTGGATGAAAGGATGTGGCCGCCGTGGCACGGTTGTGGCGTGCACTGGCGTGCGCGTCAACATGGGCGCTTGATTGTACTCTACATTGACTGTACTTCAGCTTCTCCCTTTACCTGACAGCGTCGATAATGTAACTCTGCCCGCGCAAGCGAAGAATTTCAGTCGTAGTCTTCGAGTTTACAGATTCGACATGAGCATAAGAGCGCGAGCTGGGCAAGGCTGGCCCCGTGGCTTCAAGAAACGGTCTTCGCGAAATCCAAGACTTCGAACGAGTCCCCTTTCAGTGCTTTCGCCAGGAGAGGGACTTCGTCGCAATTGGCAAAACTGGCCTATAGAAAGGTAGTCAGATTGGTTTGCCTACCAGAACTTCAAGAAAGTCAACCCCGTATCCCGTATCAACTCCACTTTTATGAGTCGACCGTCGTATCATCATTGTACCCATCGTGGACCCATGCCAGCCATATGTAAGCAGGAGCCCTCGCCTCTCGTGCCTTTGGCCTTGACCTGACTGTCCTCCTTTGATTCATACCAGTGGCGACCATGAAAGCCACATTCGTTTGTCGCTTTGGCCATAGCTCGTCGCACTACATATTGTGGGTCGCCCTTAAAACGTTCTCTTTCGCCCATGGATCCCATCACTGCTAACAATTTTTCAAAGGCCTTACTCATCGCTGGGACGCGGTTTCAAGGTCCCTTGATGAATGTTGAGGCCTCGCAAGATCCATCGACATGCAATCTTCACTACTCTGCCCTTCAAGGAGCGGTCTGCTCCGAGTCGAGTTGGGATTGGCTAGTCCGAATGTCCGTCGCTCATGGGTGGGGTGTACCCACGGATATCGACCCTCAAGCCGTACCGACTCCGCCATATATTATGCGGTCGCCTATTCAACCTGCCCAGTGTTCCTCGCCCTTGTTCTCCAGTGGCGACAGTACTTCTGCAGCAGACAAACTCCCGTCATCCTCAATTGTTCTAAATACACCTGCCAAGCACGGCGCTGAGCCACTCCCTTGCCTCGACGGCGATCTTTCCGTCATTTATCCAAGTCCGTCTGTGTCTCCATCACAACTTCCTCTAAGAGGACTTCCTTCACCTTCCACTCCTTCAGCGAAGTCAACAAGTGATGGACTGCCTAGCACTCCCTTAGCATTGTCGTATGTCTTGTTCATCTCGCTTTAAATAAATCCAATCTCGCTGAAATATCCTATTTCAGAGTCCGCAATCCGCGCTTCTGTTCCAAGCTTCTTCAAGAGTTATCAAAGGAAACAGGTTGGACGGTGCAGCAACTGACTCCCTCCTGGATCGCAATCACGATGATCGTTTGCCAATGGTCCTCCAACGGTTCAACGGCCAGCACTTGTGGGCATCTAGGCCCCAGAGAACCGAACGCCCTAGATGAACATATACGCAAGCATCACCTCTATCCATCTTCGGAGCAGACACGCTGCCAATGGCTCGTTAGCGAAGGAACTTGTGGAAAACTTATACCTCCGATGGGCATCGCTGAGCATCTAATGTCCCATATTCCTGACACCGTTGCAAGGTGTCCACTGTGCGGCTGGTTGGCCAGCCATCCAGCACATATTTTGCTGCACTATCGTCAATGCCCACCCATGATGGCGCGGTTGAGTAACCCAGTTTACCGGATCCCGCAACCTCGCGGATAAATTTATCACATTTTAGAAGGAGTCGGGCCGCTCAAGAGAAGGTAAGTATAGGCCTACGCAGCACTGTACTATCTAGATTCTCTGTATTACTTTGTATCCTCATCTACATCGTTCGGCACTCTATGTCATCTTTCTAGTGTTTCTATTTCATGGCCTAAGAGCAGCGGGGATCCAAGCTTCTTTGCCACCCTTGCCATCTTCTCCTCACGACTGGCCCTAGTCGAATCATTCTATCGCCGTCATTGTTGAAATGCTTTCAGTTTGCCAAAGACTCTGGGTAAAACATTCCTTAGTACGATTCAGGAGGAGAGGTGGACAGGAGACAGGAGAACGTACCCAACTGGTGGTCAATTTTCTGTGTCCAAAAACGTCTGCAGCGCCAACCCAAGATCTTTCGTTTTCTTGCCCAAAATCTCAGCTGCTGAGCACATTTCAGTGAGATGACCGAGTATCTTTTGAGCTGCCTCCTCGGAGAGTTTGCAACGTTTCTGCGATACGTCCCTGGTAAGCAGTGGAATGATCTAGAGGTACTTTATCATACCTGTGGAGGAAGGGCTCCCGGGGCATGCAGAGTCAGTCTTCTCCTGCGGGTGGTCATGGAGGTAGAATCCGTTGACGTGGATGGCTCGGGAAGTTCCACGTCCTTCGGTCTGTTCTTGCTGCCTCTGGGCCGACCAAGACGTTTGCGTGGCTCTTGGGCGACATCCTCGCCATTTGGCGGGTTCTTTTCTTGTGAAGGCGTCTTCTCGGGTTTGGCAGCCGCCTGTCTCTGCTTGCATAGAGCATGATACTTGTCCAGCTGTGTTGAATATGAGGCAGCGAGACCCTCATCAATGTGCTTCCAGTTATCCGATGCCTTGAGAGCCAGTACCAGACTGCTTGTATTGCGCTATAGACCAGTTAGTTTACTTCCTTTGACTGAGACGATGGAGGAGCCATCACAGGAAGATTCCGCACAATCGTCTCCTCGATATCATTGAGAACACCGTCGACTGCCTGCTCGTTTCCAGAGTATTGAGAGGGGCATGTAGACACATGCGACACTATGCGACCCATAGTTTCACGGACCACCGGTATAACGAAGAGTGGGTCGATTGCAGCAGCGGACATCCTCGATGATGCGGTCAGAGTCAAAGAATGAGAGATGTTGGACTTGTGGCTGTCACTACACTACCAGGCACATGGCTATTTTCCCAAGGATACTTATATTCGATTCAAAAATTCGTTCCTCCGCAATAAAAATATATTCTTCTGTCTTCTAATGGAGTCCTGTCCACACAGGGGTCAGCCCCTTTCGGCGGTCGCTTGTTCTGCTGGGCGAGCACTGAGGACTCCTCAATTTATGTCCACATTCGAAAAGGCTTGTGTCTCTTGACGTGTAGTCAATATCCTATAATACAGCAGTAGTCTAATCCAGCGTAATATACAAATGTTTACTAGTCAATACAGCTTTGGATCCAGGGATCACCACAATCGTCTGCGTGTCGTCTATAATCATCGCAGGTCCTTCAACTGAGTCGCCTACTTTCAAGTGATCGAGTACGAATACAGGGGTATCATCCACACGTCCGAGTTTGTCGAAGTAGACACTGTACGTAGAGTCAGCTTTGGCTCTATCGACCGAGTTGGTTTGCAGCCTAGCAATTTCCGAATACACAGATTCGCCAAGAGTGTCGAAGGTCTTGCCAGTTCCACGGACCTATATTAGTAGCGAGGCGTACGTTCAGACGACAGAAACTCGGCCAAGGCTGTTCACGAACCTTGACATCATCAACGATTATGGGTTTGTCCTCTAGCAAAAATCCGAACTCAGCCCTATAAACTCTCTTGAACGCCGTCTCGTAATCCGCGTAGTCACCGTCTTTTTCTGCGACCGGCAGAACCATCAGAGCAGTGTCAGTCCCTTCAAAACGCATGTTGAGCATTCTCTCCACATGCACGCGGTCGCCTTCGAAGCCTTGTCGCTGGAGTTCAGTCTTCACTTCGCTCGTGAGCTTGTCCAAGCGCGCGATCAACGAGGCTTTGCTCCCTTCGTTGTAGAATGATGCAGAAGGTTCCTGGAGTTCGAACGCCCTGGTCGAAAACGAGTGTTAGAGAGAATAGTCACTTAATGGAAGTAATCTTACCGGTCAGCAAGGGCCAGTCCATAGGCAGACAGGATTGAACTGTATCGATGGATAAGGATGGTCTTGATGCCGAGGAGACCCGCAATTTCGCAAGCATGCTGACCGCCTGCTCCACCGAAACTCGCAAGACTATCAGAAAATAAGAGTAGAAAATAAGAGTGCGGTCAGAAAGGGCACAAACGTGACACGGAGGATACCAAAACTTACACATGTCTTGACGTGGCATAGCCTTTCGCCTCGGTCAACGCTCTTATCGGACGACACATGGTCTCGTTCGCCACCTTGATGAACCTGGCTCGAAATTAATATCTGTCAACAGCCATGGTGGAGTAAAGCGGCGCGGCGTACCCGTAGACCACTTCGTCGAAGCCCAACTCCTTCTCGTGAGACTCGTTGATTTCTTTCACCAGAGGCTCAAATGCTTTGCGAGATGCTTCGGCGTCTAGGGGTTCCTTCTCCGATTTCCCAAAGATCTTAGGAAAATAGTCCGGGATGAGACGCCCGAGAAGGAGGTTGGCATCGGTGACTGCCAATGGGCCACCTTTCCTACAAAAGAAGATCACGGGTAAGGTTCCTAGGCGATGTTTGACCGCGAGAAGCGTCACCTGTAGCAAACAGGACCTGGCTCAGCGCCAGCGCTCTCAGGTCCAGCCATAAACAATCCATTCCTAAACGTAAGGCATGATCCACCGCCAGCAGCGACGGTGTTGATGTCGAGTTGAGGAGACTGGATCGTAACGCCGGCGGTTGTTGTCTCATACACGACTTCATACCTACCATCAAATCGAGACACGTCCGTCGAAGTTCCTCCAACATCCAGCCTGAAGAAGTGTGAGAGTATTGAAGAAGTGGGCGGACAAACACACTAACCCAATGACAGGCTGCTTGCGGTCTGCGTCCCAGCTGGTAAGCGCGTATCCGACAACACCGCCAGCCGGTCCGCTGAGGATACTCTTCAGCCCAGAGAAATTTTGAAGGTCCAACAGACCTCCATCGCTACCCATGAATTCGACGCGTGGACTCTTCACCTTGCCGTCTTTCAATTTTTCATCAAAGCCGTTAAAGAACCCATCAAGATAATCTCGTAAGATAGGCGTGAGATATGCGTCAGCCGTGGAGGAAACACCCCGTGGAACCATCTTGATCATGGGAAGCAATGCCGAAGATTCCGAGACCTGAGAGAATCCCACTTGGCGTGCCAGCGATCCGACAAGTTTTTCGTGTTCCGGGTAGGTGTAGGAGTGAACGAAAACGATGGCTATTGATCGATAGCCGTCCGCGTAGAGCTTCGCAAGATCTTGTTTCACCTTCTCCCGGTCTGCAATGTGTTAAGATAAGACAGCTTTGATAACGTCGTGGCGGCCAACCTGGCTTTGTGATGATGCGAACTGCTTCGCCGGATAGCCCCCTTACGATCTCGCCTGGTCCCTCTGCATCTCCAACCCCATCCCACCCCTTGCCCTCATACCGCCTCTTGATCTTACCATCATCATCAAACTGGATGGCATGTTCCTCAGCTTTGGGATCCGACGTGTACCCGACCAGCGTAACTCTCTCATCTACCTCTATAACGGTGGAGTACAGCGGTTTGGGCCGCCTTATATTCAGGTCAAAAATCCTTGGTCGAGCCTGGTTTCCTATCAAAAGGAGGTCCTTGAAGCCCTTGGTAATAAGGAGGGCGTGCTTGTGTCCTTTTCGTTCTAGAAGTGCATTGGTAGCAACAGTTGTAGATAAACGGATATAATCTGGGTGACTAAAGCATGATTCGGGTTGGCTGATTGCTAAGTGATGGAGTCATACCTATTTTATCCGTCTGAAGCACCCGACCGCGAGGAATCTTTTCCCCCGTAAGATTTTCAAGGATGCGGCGTATCCCTTCGGTAGGCGCGTCCTCGTAGTTGCCAGGATCCTGCGACACTATTCATGTCATGTTCAGCGATGATTCATCACAGTTCGCAACAACGACGTACAGAGCTTCACCACGAGCTCTTTACGTTGATTTGGATTCTCTGGATCCGGGTACGATCTGCTCTCAGATCAGCGTTCCGCCGAGAGAGAAATGCGTAGGACTCACGCGTGAAGGTCGCAAAACGTTCCACCTCTATCCGCGCAGATGCGTATGGATCTATCCGGAATATGGGCGATCATACTGGAGGTCTGGGATACGTTCGAGGAAGAAT
Source organism: Pleurotus giganteus (assembly GCA_032158425.1). NCBI lineage: Eukaryota > Fungi > Basidiomycota > Agaricomycetes > Agaricales > Pleurotaceae > Pleurotus > Pleurotus giganteus. The sequence continues at coordinate 1,259,714 of JAPEHR010000013.1, forward strand.
TTGGGTCATCCGTGGTCACCTTTTGAGTAGACGGCTCGGAAGGCATTCGGAATCCACCACAAGAACTCTAATCTACGTTGATTCCGCACGAACTGGCGAGGTCCAGGGATGAGACGGAATCCAAAGATATCAATATTCCGCTTGAATTCCCAGTCGTCCTCGCTACGGATAGCGACGAGAAGGAAGGTTGAAATTTTGGTCGCGGTTGACATCATCGTCCAAGTTTACCTGTGTTTTGTCCGCAAGCTGATAGAGATAGGGCTTAGGGGGAGAGAGGGGCTAACGTGTGCGCATTTCTCGCTGTGAAGTTTCTGCCTTCAAACCTCTGCCTCCTGCTGCAAGGGCGTCTCTATGAAGCTTAAGGCAGGATATGTGAGTTGCTCATACCAGCCCTGACCCTTGTGACCCGAGCATATTTGGGTCAAAGAACCCCCGTGGTAGTGCTGAATCACGGAGGTGGAGCCGAAAGCGTGTTCGAGAGGGCAATTGGCTGTTCTTCAAAACGTTGCTTAACCGCGGTAGCGTAAGAGGAATTAAGAATGAAAATTTCCAAGTGCCCGGCTCTCGTATCTTACTATGATAGCTCCTGGGGCTTCACGCATCTCAAGATAACCCCGCAGGTTCGATATTACAAATAAAGAGCCGCCACAAAAAGCCCAACTACAAACGAAAGTACTACCAAGTATACAACACAGATTGAATAATTTACAACGGAAGGATATGATCTATGCGCGCTTGTAGCGACATGTGAAATTAGGAGCAGCTAGGAGCAATCAGGAGCACCCTACATCACGCCGATCTTAGTGCAGTCCTGCGTCGCTTTCTAGCGCCACCTGAGGAACTAGAACCTGAGGAACTAGAGCCACCATACGTGGTCTCCAAGCAAAGCGGCAAGTGTCGATGGATGACATGGGCGCTTCGAACACCGATCTCGCCACAAACTTTGCACTGTGCTTGATGAAGTCCCATATGCACCTCATCCAAGTGGCGCCGCATACCCTTTACAGTCGAACCACACAGCTGTGATGTCGCTGAGTTCGACTCCGTGGGTACGCGATCTACTACCCATTCGCATCTCCCGTTCGAGGCTTTTAAATGAGCCTGCAGATGCGCTCGAGCATCTTTAGTCCCTGGCGTGATGTGGAGACCACATATTCCACTAGCCCCGGGAGCAGCCCAACGACAGGGTTGTTCAGTTGGAGGAAGGGGGGTGGGTCGTATTTCTTCTACTGGACGGCCATACTTGGCAGCAAGTTCTTCGAGTTCCTTCTCGTGTTTGTGAGGTTCATTCGCATTACATTTGGGTGGTCTACGAGATGAGCCCTTGCCTCGAACATCGATAGGAGACGGTGCAGCTCCCAAGGATGTAGCTGCACTGACCATCTGAGGAAGGCCCGTAACGTTGCTGCCAGGAAGAGGTGCTTGCGGCGGCACAACGAGGGCTGGCAGATATTGCGGCGGGTAGGGCATGCAGGCCTGGGCTGGTTGGCTACTGGGGGGCATGTATCCCGCATGCCGTGGGTAGGGGTGGGGGGTTGGAAAGACGCCAGGAGGATATCCATACTGAACGTCAGGTAAAGACACCGGATATGCCTCATCACCGTCGAATTCATCATAGGCCCGTTTGTTGCTATTCCCAGCCCGTGTTCCGTTGGAGGATCCAACAGCAAAAGAAGCCTGATTGGCGGCCTCGAGGACTCCCGGAGAGTGTGAAGGATACAGGGCAGCAGGTGGTATGTTTTCTTTTGCTTTGCCTTTGTCCCCAGGATAGGTAGGGGACCACGCTGGTAACTCCGGCTGTAGCGCATCGTCGACATAGAAATCGTCAGGTGGTCCTGCCAGGAGGCCTGATGGCGTATCAAACCACGACGAAGGGAACAAAATGTTACCCTCAGACGCGGTGAAGTGAGGAGCTGCACAGGCAGCTCCATAATGCTCTAAATTTGGAGTGTTGTCGATGACTTTGCTGAGAAATGAGAGGGGATTCATCGAAGGAACATGGGCCCCTGGAGCGACATTCACCAATTCGGTAAACGGTTGAACATCTTCGGGTGATGATGGATCGACGCCTTGAGGACTTGTTGAAACCAAATGATCAGCCACACACAAGCGAGATGAATTGTGAGTGCTGTCTAACTTACACCAAATCTAAGCCTGAAGAGGCCACCTGATCACCCCCGCGGCTTCCATCATTTTCGTCGGCCTCATGAAATGGAAGACTAGTCGCGGAAGGTTAGCTGATAAGGCAGTTGGGAGAGAATGCCACAACCCACGGAGAAACTCTGGCATCCAACCCGGTGGCCACAACAGTATAACCACTAGCGACCCCATGCAAAGCATAGTGTGGAGCGGATGCGGTGTTCTTCAATACATCGGTGAAGGTGAAGCCGTGTGTGTCGAAAGCTTGGTATTCGTTCAGGCCAAACACGAAGACGTCGCGATCACGAGCGGCGTTGTAATCTCCCATTTTCTGAGAGAGATGAAGAAGGTGAGGAGTGAGGGTGAAGATGAAGGTAAGCTAATCCAATAATCGCGAACAAATACACTAGACCACAGTCCCGTATGTCATGTGAGTGACGGGGATAAGCGCGGACAAATAATGCACTGACCTTGAAGCGTGGACCAGCCATAACTACCACGCCACTCGATGGCTAGGGGGTAGCCATTGTTCACCTATATCGCTCTGAGCGCGAGACGGCGCTGCGTAAGGTTCTTGGAGACCGTTCAGCGACGTTCGACAGCAAAATGCGCAAGCTAGAAGTAAAAGGCGCGCTATTTAGTCACCCTCGTTATAATCACAACGTGGCGAGATTGCGCAACAAATGAGCGCGATGTGGCTGAGCACAGATCTGGGGATGCTTGCAACCCTGCAGAGCTGGAGATCGCTGAGCCAAATTTTACCGCCGAAAGATTGTTTAAGAGACAGGTGTGAAAGCTGAGGGCAGAAATAGAAGGAACCGTGCGCACGATGAGAGGATGCCGCTACAATCGAAGAAAGGTTAGGGCAGCCTGATGAAGCTGGTGATGGCATTCCTATTCGCGACGCGGTCGTTAGGAGTGGGGTTAATTCTCTGAGATGTTCTTGCCTGCGGACACTTGCATTCTTTGCGAAGAGGGAGAGCGTATGATGCGGGGAATACCAGTGTTGAGATAGTGAGGAAGCGAAGGAGCAAAAGCTGGTTTGGCTCAACATGAATCTGGGGGCGAGACAATCAAAACAATCCCAAGAACGACCTTTGCAGCGGTGGAGAAATGGGTGCGATCATCCGGTCGTGGCGGCGGGGCATATCGAGGAATGCCAAAAGCAGCGATTAGACGGCGCCCACCATGTTTTACAGTCGGCGAAACATTGACATATTATGTAGGAGGCCAGTGTGTGAGGTTCGACCACCGTTGATCACGGATGCCATTCCGCTCTGTGATGTTCAAGGATCCTGTAAAACAAGCTTGGCATTAGATACCAGTGCTCGACAAACGGAAGCTCAACAAACGGTAACAACATTACTCACCGGAATCTTCCTCAAGTACAATCCTCATCGACGATAATTCTGCCTTCCGTTACACCTTATGGCATGCTGATATCTCATACGCATGCAAGATAGAGGTGTAGGCACGGAGGTGATACGTCCGCCGCAATCCCGGTTCGATGAAGTTGGAGACTGCCTCGGAACTGAAGACCTGGAACCATGAAATATTTGTCGATAGTCGCCAAGTCCATGTCATACATATAAGAGAGTCGAGAGCCGGTTCGCCAGGTCAGCGTCACTCTTTTAAATTTCTTCCAGCGTTCAACTTGGTCTCGGAGTGCACCGGAGCGCTCATATGCCATATATGGAGAATGGCACCTCCCCGACATACTACCAACTATGGTAATCACGTTGAACCTGAGCGACTGTTGCGGTGGTTTCGTGCAATGCCTAGCGACTGCATACCCTCCCAGTTACCTCAGGTCCAGGAATGTGCACCCTCACAGTCACAAAAAGTTCCTTAAGTATTGCTGCCATCGAATACCAGAAACCCTTCTCGCTTTCAAGTTCGTCTCAAACTGGCCTTTTTGAATCTGAGCCTAGTAACATGAAGTTCGGCTTCTAATTTACGAGGTACGCTGTGATATGATGAAAACTTATCGCCTTCTGACCAGCTTCTGACAAGCTTTCAGAAGAAAATTGGTAGGAGACCTGCATGCTACGCGCATCATGATCGTCAATGTATTCATGTAGCAATGACGCTTGCGTGCCGTCAACTATGCATACCCATCTCACGATTGGATTCGTTCATTATCTAACACAACCGCCCCTTTACTCGAGGGTGTAGCCTATGCAAACTAGACCCGACCGCACCGAATACGAACCAGCGCACAGTGAACGCACCTGAAGGCCGGGGACGCTCGAACCGTAAGCCATGATTCATAAAATGCATGCTTATATTTATAAAGATTTCCACAACGCTAGGTACGCGAGTGCACATATTGGCGAAAGATACGGCTGCTCAAGACGCCCGTGAACGTCAAGTAGATGGGCACCACCGTGCGCCTTTAGCACTTGCAATCGCCGGGCTTGCATTGGCAGCTACGGGAGATAGCGGTGAGTAAAATATTTCTGAGAATCAAAATAATGACGACTGACCTAGCGCCGCCGTTGCAGCCGTTGTTACCACAGCCGTTGTTGTTAACGGGAACTTGGACGATCTGTAGAGCGGCATCAGTCAATGGACTTCGAGCGGTGTGGTGGGAAGGTGCGTACAGCGAACATTGTGATGAGGAGAGAGATGCTGATGCGAGTGCTTCTGAGAAGGGCTGTTTGCTGAGGCAACAACGACCGACAACCCTCGCTTTATACCACCTCCCAGTATTTGACGCTGTTTATTGTGGGACTGGCGCAAGCTAGGAGGCTTCGAGTCATCGTGGCCCTACCCACTTCTTGGAAGCCAGGTGATTAGATTTAACCACCGCTCTGATTCGAGCATCCAGAAAATCCCTCAACCCGGAGGCGTGTCTCATGTGTCATCTGCAAATTTTGACACGTTCGCCACATCCGGTCCCTTGGCCAGGTAGCGGAGGACGTAGACACACGCTTTTGTGATCTCTCAACGTGCTCCTTTGGTTTGCGGCTCAGTCGTAGCTTGCACGGCCTGGTCAGATCATCGCTGTTGCCCACTCAGTCGCTCTCAGGCACCTGGCCTTTCCAGTGAACATACAGCCTTACCGCGGTACCCGAAGGCGAGCTGTAGAGGGGTGGCGCATTAATGGGTTAGGGCGGTAGCCTGGAAGCAGAAAATAACCCTGTCTCGCTTCCTTGGCGCAACTGCCGTTTGTACCGATCTATCAAGATTTCACGATCATCCACATGCTCTCGAAAACCTCGTCTCCTTCTAGTTGTTATCCTCTCATGCAGCGGTTCAGTCTCATGCGCAATACTTACTTCCAGGCTACACGCTACCCCGTTGACTCTGTAAACGGCTCGGCCCAATTATCCCATGGTTCTTCCCGATGGCCCAAGTGCCTGCTCTCTACATGTGGAGTACGCTAGGTGGCGCCGATTATCCATCCATCTGCGTAACTCGTGTGTGAGGTGCTATCATGTTTTACAACAAATCCGTGCCGCCACATTTCCCCCTCTCCAGTTCGACCTCACTTGACCTATGCAAACTAAAAAAAACGTCCGTTCCTCGCTTCCTAGGCTTGACTGCTGTCCAACATCCTGTTGACCATTCATTCCTATGCGCCATCATTCACACAACCGATGGCGCGTCTTGTTGTTCGCTCAAACAAGATCCTTTAACTGCGGCCGCCGGAGCACTGCATGGGGTATTCCACGAGCAGCCTGAAGCGTTAGTCAGTAAGCAACTGGCAGCATGGCCAACCAAATAAATGACTGCCCCAGAAAATACCGCGTGTGTGATGCTTTCGACCACAAGGAATGTCTCGCCGACAAACCACGATCAATACCCGCCAGGATTCCACTACTCGAGTAAGTATTCCTCAACAGCATCGCCTTTGGGAGGTGGACCGGCAGGCTCACAATAGACGAGTTGCACATGGGACCTTACCAGGAGCGGTGTAGCGGAGTGCCAGCCTCCTCAAGCTGAGGTGAGGCAGTGGCGGGCAAGGGCTACCAACTGTGCCGTATTCAAGTGACGGTCATAACTCAATCGGGACCACGCGACGTGCCAATGTCGTGAAAATAACCCGGTCGAACAAACTCGATAATAAATTAATCAATCCACACTGGCGTCGAATATACTATGGGCCGCAAAGTGACCAGTGACCTTTGTATCTCCTACGTCACAGCAGAAGCGAGAGGATTCTTGAGAATGATGTATGCAACACGGATTGTCACGCACCATATGGATAGAGGTCCGGCAGGTAGCCACTTGACGGCGTGTAGAGCTCGGGCGCGGCTCCAACAGGCTCGGTATTGTCTATGCTCTTCATCCGCTCTCCTGGAAGCGTGAAATCAGAGGGAAATCCCTATGGGACATATGAAACTCTTACGTGGACGAGTGGCATTGCGGAATCTGTACCACAAAATAAAGCCCAGGGCAATGACTATCAGTGCGAATCCGCCAATAGCACCACCAACTATTTCTGCAACAAGATTCCTGGGATTGCCTGCGTTGGGAGGGACAGGAGACTCCGAAGGGACAGGAGACACCAGAGGGACAGGAGGCACCAAGGATTCGGCTTCGTATTGCAAGTAATCGAACACAAAGACATTCTTGTCCACCTCTAAGTTGTCGACGGAGGTCACGACAAGCGTGTGTTCAATGTTTGAAAGATTGGGGGATCGGTACATAGCCTGCTGGAAGTGCCAATTCCCATCAGGCAATGGTGCAAACGTAACTGCTGCAGATCCGTCCAGCATGTATGTCGAGTTCGCTGGTGGCTGTGATGGGGGGATTGTACCAAAAACTGACACGGATGTTCCTGCATACCGTGACGCGAAATTGTTGAAAAAATTGCAAATTGGTAATTCAATCTAAAGGCGGACTCACCAATGAATTTGAAGGTAAACGACGCCCCTGGGGTTGTTGTGTAATGGGTCGTACTGTTGAACTCTCTATGCACACCACCCAGAGACCACTCTCCAGAGTAGAGGATGAGACTAGTCTCTCCGTCGTCTACGCGGGGCATTAATGCAGCGTGTTAGATGGGGTAAAGTGGTCGGTCAACGAATGCTGGGGGGAATATTGCTATTCACACCCAGGCATTGATTGCTTTAATCTATCAGCATTCGAGGTCACATAAGTCAAGTCTGCACCGAACGGGTGATACAGGTGCATTGCTAGTGGCGAGGATGTTACCTCAACAGATATCATCACCAACATTAGTTGACACGGGACGTCCTGTCCGATTTTGATATTGACTACATCAGCCAAATCTGCAGAAGGGACTCAGTTCTCTGAATGAGCGTCCATCACGGGGTGCCTCGCCTTGATTAATGTACTTTGCTGACTCGTCTGAGACATTAAGTCAGAATTTCGCGGCCTGTGCTAATTCGATGCCGCGCTATGTTGCTGATAAGGCCTAGAATATGCAAAACTGGAACTCCGCTGAGAGGCAAGCGTTTATTGAATTCCTTGATGCACGTGACTAGAGACCACGCCAATTTACCTCCCAGTTTCATTCTGGAACTCGTGTGGCTCATCGTTCCGGGCCCTCGTCGCTCTATCCCTGTCCAATGTCAAGCGAAGGCTCTATACTGACATCCACCGAATCCCCTCAATCTTTAATAGATTTTTATTCTTCGCTCCTTCCTGTTGCGAAAGAACAACATCGTCCACGGGTTACCCTTACCTTTGCTCAGTCACTCGATGCTAACATAGCTGGAAAAGGCGGTAAACAGCTCATATTGAGCGGGAAAGAGAGTATGATCATGACACATTGGTGAAATCTTTGCGTATAGGTCGGGCTCTTCTATCGTCATCATTATCGTTATCGTCATTGTCGTCCCCAGCATTGTCACCGTCGCCATCTTTGTCATGGTCGTCCCCATGGTCATCAGCCCCATCATCATTACCATTGTCATCGTCAAAATCCTCACCCCGTGGCATTGAGTGTCTTACCCCTGCCACCAGACTTGGCCTGTGGGGAAACCTTGACCGCCACGAAGTACCTGCTCCATGCTTGCGAGTCTCATTTCCATGCTTGAGAGTCTCATTTCCATGCTTCCGAGTCTCATGTCCATGCCAGAAAGCTTGTCGGTCAACGCCATTACCAGCTGCAGGAGTTTCTCGGTCTAATGAAATGTGTCAAATTCCTACTTTCGCCGGGGAGAAGAACAACAGACCTTGTCTTCTGCTTCATTCGCTATCGTACCCTCATCATCGCTATAATCATTGTACTCATCAACATCATCCAGCAGGAAGGCGAGGAGGGCATCCTCTGCCTAAGTTACCCCTCAGCATAAGTCTGATGACAGCCAGAATGAACCAACTTACTTTAGAGAGCGCTGCAAAAACGCCACTGGCGAAGCTGTCAGTGTACAACCTCACATCTAACTTCTGCTGCTTCCAGCCCCTCTGTAACTCAAAGTAGCGGGAAAGGAAAGAGGAGAAAATGGTGAATGAAGTTTCGCACATGTGGGCCAGCACGTCTGGGTCCACTCGGCTCCCCTGTTCTGTGAAAATCTCCGCTTGTTGGTGGAGCACGAGCCACAATAACGGGGCGACAACCTGGCGCACTGTTAACAAAGCCAGGTTCAATGACAGACTGGTATACGAACTAGTTCAATACGTTGAGACTTCCCAATGATAAAATCCAGAGTTGATGTGTCTGCAATTCGGTACTCGGCCTTCACCAAAAATTCCCTGATCTTCACGTCTGTGGCATCCACGTAGGCTTGCAATAAGTGAGACAAGCCTTCTCCAACTTCTCCGGTGTCCCCATCCCCCAGAGAGCCGGAGATAACATCAAGGTGCCCAAGGATCTCCAGATACTCCTTGAACGCATCTGGGACTGGCTTCATACGGTTGACTATCCCTTTTATTCGGCCCAGGTCATACTTTATATCTTGGTAATACCTGCAGCACTAATGAATGACAAAGCCTTCCACAAGGTGTACCATAACCTACACGTTGTTAGATTTTGGCCAGACGACGGCCCAACTATCAAGCATATAGCTCAAAACAGAGCAAAACATGCGACCACTACAAGGGTGAAACTCACAAGACGAGGGTCTCTGGGACAGTCCACTCCGGTACAGGACGACGCTCCAAGAAGTGGTTGAGTTCGTGAACTGAGATAAAGCCACTTCCATCTTCGTCGATTGCGCTCCCAATGGCAGGATGATCTGAATCAGTCGTTAGAAGGGATTCGGTCACAGAAGGATTCAGCCGTACACATGACTTTAGAGAGGTATTTGAGAGTCCAGCTATCATGAGGTGCCTCGCCCTCATCGTGCATCTTTATGGCGAACTGACGTTGGAAGTACTCATGGAGGGCTAATAGGAGGTCACCGCCGTTGGGACGAGTGATGTGAGGAAGCCATACCGTCAACGAAGGGCCTGACTTTAACGCTGGTTCTCCATTTCTATAACTTGGGAGTGAGCAACAAAATGTGGGTCTACTATCAGCTCGCTCAACCCACCATTTCTACCCCAGTATCAGTCAATGTATGCCGAAAAAGATCTTCAATTACATACCTTGCCATATATTACGCACATCAGGATCGTTAATTAACTCATGCGGACCGGAGTGGAGCTAAGAAAGAGAGATGAGTGCAAGCGAAATGGAAGGGCGGTCTGATTTACATGACGAATAATGGTTCGCTCGGACTGAGCAACGCTTGCCTCAATTTGGCCTCTTGTAGCTTGCAATGCAAAGTTGAATTGAGTCCTGAACGGATGTCAGAGATGTTGTTCAGCGCGACAGCCAGAGCTTACCGGTCATTTTCGAGAACTTCCCGCAGGTCTTTGTGCAATGCAGACCTGATTTGCGGAGGCAACTTCTCACCCAGGATTTCTGCAACTTTGGATAGTAGAGCGTCGTCCTGAACGGACCCAGTTAGTTAATGATATTAATAGATGGTTGGAGAAACTGATCACATGGATGACAGCCTCGGGACCACCGTGATTTCGACTGAACTCCTCTGCCTTGTGTTCCTTTGCGGTGATGGCCCCGAGCATCGCTATTATGGTCTCGATATTGGCAGACACCCTCCGAAGGCGGCCGTGTGTGTCGTATGTCGTGATCATCGTTCGAGATTCCAGGATCCACCGTAGATTTTCTTGTGAGTCATAAACGACTGGTTTATACCTTGCAGTTGCTCCTGATACTCTTTAGAGCGAAGAATGCGGACTATGAAGGAGGTCATGCTGGCACTATACAATGGTAGCGATGAGCCTTACAGATGGCCTGTTTTGCGGAGTAGCGATAGTAAGAACTTTGGCGCACATGTTAGAGCCAGGTGAGATCAATATTGTGAATCCTTACTTCACCAAATTACCTGGCCAATTCAAAATTGCGTTAGATCCTTGAAATTGAGGCATGATCATGGAGACTCAGACGTACCAAATTCTTCCATAGATTCCTTCATTTCATCAAGGACCCTCTGCAGTTGATGCGCAAGTTCGTCAGCTTGGTCAAGTAAAGCGCCAAGGTGACGGAGAGTATGCATCATCAGAGTCTGAGCACCCATCAGCAAAGGTGATAGGTTCAATCTGAGCATCCTTACCATAGAATGATAGACAACGGCAATTTGCAGGTTGTTATTCTGTCGATTGTTTTCCATGTCCAATAACGCCTGTGTGATAACTAGCCGTGAGCGTGTGAGGTGGTGGGGTGGGGAAATGTGCGCACTGAGAATGTACTAACGACTATCTGTGTGTGGAGACAATGCATAAGTACGGAATTTGTGACATAGACGAATTATAAGGTACCTTCGCGGTGGGGTGAAGCTCCGAAATTGGTGCTAGGATGGCTAGCACTTGACGCGCGCCGGAAAAGATTTTCTGCGCCGCCGCTTTGCCATCCTTACCACTTACTTTTGGCGCTATCAACGAATTAGTTCATGTCGACTTCACTAGCGAAAACACAACACACAAGCGACATCGTTGATGGCTTGCTCTGCAGCTTGGAGTGCTTGGTCTACGCGATCTGCGGATGTTTAAGATCGACATTGGGGACCGGGGTGTAGGTGTAAATCTCACCTGTGGTTGCAGTGGCAGAGGCTGGATCAGCAGAGATAGAGGTCATGGTATAGAGTATGGTATAGATTACTGCACGATCCGCCCATATTTAGCGGCTCAGGCCTCAGAGCTTTTGGGTACAAGGACGAGTCACGGTTATCTCATCGCTTGAAAGATGTTGCCATGAGCGTCTACTTCAACCAATTGCAACAAGACTCCGACAAAATTGTATCGTCTTACCCAGGAAGGATTCCGATGTATACGGTCAGAAGGAGGGATGGCGCCTCGAGTACTAGTGGTGTGGCCGCCGTAGATGATTGAATCCACGCTCAACAGCTTTGAATTCACAACGGTGTGAACTAAAAACCTTATGAAATGTCGAAAACAAGTCAACGATGCTCAGGAGTGAGTAAAACTATAACAGACCGAAACCAGAATCGAACTGGGAACCCCCTGGAGCAAAAAGAACAGATGTGAGTCTTACAGTCGTTCCATAAAACCTTGAGAAACTGAAATTAAATACTCAAAGGTAAACGATGCCCCTGGGCTAAATGTGTAATGGGTAGTACCGAAGTACTCGTTACGCACTCCACCTGAAGACCATTCCCCAGCATATTGGATGAGTCCAGTCTCTGTGTCATCTACACGGGTCAGTAGAGTCGGCATGAAAGCAATGGTGAGCGGCGGGTCAGTGAACGATGGGGAAAGCGCCTACCAGCCCTCGATTTGTTTTATTCCAGCAACAATTAAGGTGATCATCAAGTTTAGTTGCCGTCCAACTTTGGTTTGGAGGCCAAGCCTCCGGCGATCTCACACGATGCAGAGACATGCCAGTGTCGAAGTTCGGCAGATACAGTATATACCGTCACGGATGTAGCTTGAACGTAAGCCAAATCTGTGCAAGGGCTCAGCCCTTCGAACGGCCATCATGCGGGTGTTCACCTACCTCACTGATTCATCGGGGTATCGAGTCTTTGAGTATCATTTCTAGGTCAAGGTTACCTCAGCTGACCACTCATCTGAGACATCAAGCCAGAATTTCGCGTCCTGAACGGATCTGATGCCCCGGACTACGTATCTGATGAATCACACTGGCGTAAATGATGTTTGCGGTCTACAGAGCTGGAACACAACCAGGACGTTAGCGATCCGAAAGCGGAGACTGATAAGTGACTGCGTACCAATATCCAAAGTCACGTTGATTCGAGGAAAAGTCGTTAACAAATGAATCAATCCACATGATCGTGCAGAATATAACTGGCATAAAAAAATCGATACTATCGAAGGGGCCTTTTCCCAAGTTGACGGTGTGGAGGTAGCTGGCTTTCCAGATTGCTCGAGCTGTTATCCACAGCGGGAGCGACAAACGGTGTAACTGTGAAAGGGTCGTTGGTAATGGCAGCTGTCCTGCAACATAAAAATGTCGGAATCAACGTCCCTCCTGGACAACGGGAATCAACTCATAGAAAGAAATACGAGAAAAAGAGCTCTCACGAAAGGCACTGTTGCGGCGACGGTGCAGTAAAACCAAGCCCAATACAATGAGGATGAAAGCGAGCCCGCCAGCTGCGCTACCAATGATCGCTCCGACAGAAGTCCCCTGATTGCCTGAATTTTGACACTCCCTCGAGATGGGGTGTTCAGTTTGATATTGTACGTAATCGACCAGGAACTCGTTCTTGAGCCGGGTTAACTGGTCGACGGAGGTCACGACCAGCGTGTGTTCAGTTCGTGAGAGGCTGGGGGACTGGTACATAACTTGCTGGTATTGCCAGTTCCCATTAGGCGATGCTGTGAATGTAACCGCCGTAGAATTGTCCAATATGTATGTCGACTTGGCCGGAGGAGGGAGTGGAGAGATCGTGCCGAATACTGTCACGGACGTCCCTGTATATATATACCAAAACATTGAAGTTTAAAGCTAGGTGCTTTCAATCTGAAAGACATACCATTGAACTTGAACGTAAATGAGGCGCCTGGGACAAGCGTCCAATGTGTTGTTATGCTGAACTCGCTACCTAAGCCTCCCTGAGACCAATGTCCAGTTGAGTATTGGATAAGCCCAGTCTCTGCGTCGTCTACGCGGATGCCAAGGTGGGTGGGCATCATTTAATGTGGGCGGTGGTGGGGATGGTGGGGCTTAGTTATTCACCAGCAAGGAACGGCTGATGATATTATTCAGTGTCAACCAAATATGGAGACCAGGTCACGAACGCTGCAGAGACAGCCGACGCGTTGCCGAAATCATCACCAGTACTACTTGGCACATCTTGTCATTGTCGACGAAGAATGTCAACCAGATCTGCGCCTTGGGCGGTCTCCGAACGGGCATTGTTCACCGAGTCGCGTTGGTCAGGTCGCCATCAAGCCATAATTTCGCGGTTTGTATTGGGAGGCCTGCACAACGACAGAAACACCGATCCCCATACGGAGCGATATTCAAATTATTGCAGCTAGAGCGCGTAAAGCAATTGTCAGTGAGATGCAACGGTCCTGAGCGCCTGTGATGAAGTCCCTTGAAGAAGCACTCACTGACGGGCGACGAGGCTAGGCTACACGTACTTCCAGAGCGTGTGCAATTCAGAGGAGACGGACACAGCTCCACCCATGAAGCAGCCAACGATGCAGAACAGCTGCGATGGTATCGAGGTAAGGTGGTGATAGGGGCAAAATAGGGAGTGAGATCATGAATCGAAGACCATATCCAGTCCACTCACGAATCCAGTATCTCCTGCCGAAGCAACATGGCATCGCCTCCATCGCCCTTCACGCCCGCACTGCTAATCATAGACATGCAGAACGACTTCTGCCCACCAGTACGCCAATCAACTCTTTCCCAACCGCATTCTCATCCCAGCTTGATAGAACGGCTCCCTAGCAGTGACCGGAGGACGAGGCATCATCCCATTCATCAACGACCTCATAAAATGTCCCTCCTTCGTCATACGAGTGGCAACAAAAGATTTCCACCCCCAAGACCACATCTCCTTCGCGTCCAACCACCCACCGCCCAACAACGTCTCTTTCACCAGTTTCGCAGAGGTAGTGAACCCAAACGACCCCAGCCAGTCGTACACGACAAGACTCTGGCCAGACCACTGCGTCCAAGGGACCCCTGGTGCCGAGCTTGTCGAAGAGCTACACCAAGCTGATCTCGTGGTTGAGAAAGGAAAGGACAAGCGTGTGGAAATGTATTCGGTCTTTTACGATCCGTTCAAGGTTAGTGTCAGCGAGACATCGGCTGTGCTGAAGGAGAAGGGCGTGAATTGGGTGTATGTGGTCGGATTGGCGTACGATTACTGCGTGAAAGCTACTGCTCTGGATGCGAGGAGAGAAGGATTTGAAGTGGTTGTAGTAAAAGATGGTACGAGAGCAGTGGATGCATCGGAAGAAAATGTCAGAGCGGTCATGGAGGAACTGACTCAAGCTGGCGTCAGGGTCGTGGACAAAGGCAGCGATGAGCTAACGTGGCTGTCCTTCACAAGTTGAGGAAGGTGCAAGATGATGTGATTGAATTCCTATGATTAATACTGACAACCATGATATGAATAGAGACATAGGTACGAATACTATAGAAAAGGACACCATATACAAATATAAAGAAACGAAAAATGCAGAATAAGCGAAAAGAATGTCGGTGGACAAAGGGGGTAGTCCAATGCCAGGAGGGTATTGCTACTTGAAGCTCGAATGTTAACTTGTAGAAAGAGAGTGAAGTCTGGTATGCAGAGAGGTTCACGAAAAAATCAATAAACAGCAATCTCAGCCATTATCCAACTTGACTGAATCGATGATGCGACCTATATACAATCGACGGGAGCTCAGTATGTTTCTTCTTCCTCCTCTTCTTCCATGACGTTATGAAGAGGAGCGCCGTGGACGTAGCGAGCAGGGCTGGCACGCCCGGTTTCTTCGATGGTGACGCGCGGGGGTTCGAATGTTATATCTGCAGGAGGATTAGATGCTTGCTTGGGAGGGACAGGTCCAGCAGCCGCAGCTGGTGTTGGAGCAGGAGCAGGCTCCTTGACCGCCGGCAGTGAGGCCGTCCTCACCGGCACAGGTAGTCGAGATGGTTGAGATGCGGGAGCAGCAGGCGCCGGGGTAATAGCGGGCAGAGGCTTCGGGGAAACACTACGCTCCCGTTCACGATACATCTCAATAAGTGCTGCAGTCTTGCTAGGCGCCGCAGCAGGGGTGGGGACCGCAGAGCCATTTGCATGGCCATTACTATACCCACTCCCGTTAGCAGATCCATTTCCGTGTGGACTAGGCTCCGACAGTGTAGCGGTGTCGAGCCTGGAAGGAGATGGTTCGCGTTCAGCCTTCTGCTCCTCAGTTTCATCAAACGAAGAATCGGGGTGAGGACTAGCAGACTTGGTGACGACAGCAGTATTACTGGATGGCGCTGGGATGACCTGCACAGGGGGTATCTTGGGAAGAGGGCGTAGCGGAGTGACAGGTTGGAGGGGCACTTTCGGCTCAGGAGGAGGGGGAACCTCTTCCTCATTATGACCACCCTCGTCGTCACTATCCATATACGCCAAACGACTTCTTGGGTCTTCGTCTTCGTCGTCCATGTCATACGCCACCCGCCTTCGTTCCGGGTGAAGATCAAAATATCCCAATCCCTTTCGCCGCGGAGGACTGGAGGGCTCTTCCTCGGGTGTCACAGCGTCCATGATGGGTTCCATGATAGGCTCAGCGCCTAAAGAAGAGGCATATTCCAAGGTATCCCGATCATCAGCACTAGTACTCTCCGCGCGGCCTCCTCGAGTTCTTGGTACAGTTTGTATCTCGTCGACATCTTCGTCCTGCAAAGAGTCGAGCACAGGAACGGAATCGGGGTTCGCAGAGCCAAACCGGCGGTTGAAGTCATCGTCAGACAAAGGCGACATGGATCGCTCCTGCTGGACACTGGCTAGGACTTGGGCGACCTCCAAACTAGCCAGTTCTGGATCAGGCGATATAAATCGCCGCCGCTCTCCATTGCCCACTCGCAGCTCGGCCTCTTGACCAGCCATCCTCCTATTATGTGTTGCTACAAGTATATCCACCCACGCATCATCTCGCGACTCCCGCCTCTTCTGCTTCTCCGCTTCATCCACAAAAGCATTCGATCCGTTATTGTTGTACTCCTCATCACTGTAACTCGCCAACCTCGTTTCAAACTCTACGCTTGAGTACTCCGCAGGTTTCCGGCCTGGGTGCGGGCTAACGGGGAGACCAGTCGGGAACTTAAATCGGGATTTCTTAGCAGAGGCAGGCGGGGGAGGGGGAGGCGATTCACCATCACGGGCTTCATCCCTCGCTTGGAGTTGAGGTGAAATGCCTCTCGGCTTCGGCGTCGCAGATCGGTCAGTTGACGACACTGGTAGAGGGCTTATCGCCGCAGCCCGTCCTCCTCCGCTGAGTGAAATCACCTTGGTCGGCGTAGCTCCTCTTAGCATACTGTCAAATTCCATGTCTCTACGTGACGGTGTTGACGGCATAGTGGCGTAAGGCCGGGAGTTAGCAGGCAATGCCGAAGCTTTCCATTGCTTGTTCTTCGTCGACGATGACAGCGTAGATTGTGACGTCGATGAGAATAGCGACGGAAGGCGTCTCCTGCCGGAAGACCCCAGCGCTGCCCGGAGTTTCTGGCGATATTCAGGGGGTACAAATTCTTCAAACAGGATGAGAGTCGTCCCTGACCGTGGATCAGACGTCGACGATGACGAGCCGGTTGTAGAGCCAGATAACGAAGCGGCCAATGGTTCAGACGTCTCGAGAGTGGGGGACCGTGACTGAGCCATCGATTTGAGTTCAACCTTTTATATTGGTGCAAAGAGTAAGCCTATCGTTCGCTTCATGGATGGCTGCGGCCAAACTTACCAATGCCCAATTACACTCTCTATCTAGAAGCCCCAGCTCTGCTTCCTTCGAAGCAGCGCCACCCCCCGGACCGAAAGTGTCGACATCCGCCTCGAGCTCATACTCCAGCCACCCGCTCCCACACAGGAGGTCGCAAAACACATCCACGAAACCTTCTTCCACAACCTCCTCACCTCCTAGAATGGGCTCCGTATCCCAATCAAAAGTAGGCATACCCTTGTTACTCTGGGCCTTTCGCAGCTTCTTGGTCAGCTCAATCTCACGCATCGACCAAGAAGATATCGAGGACACAAGGGGCGTACTGAATTGAAGTGTGGTAGAGAGGGGGTCATCCGTGCGCGAAAAGCCTGCATTTGAGAAGTCCGTCCAAGAAAGCGTAGCTCGCTTCTCCGAGCGAGTCTGAAGAGTATAACGAATCACCATAATGAGGTTGCGTATCGCATGAAAAAGTGGAGACGAACCATGCGTGCACTTTCTGTAAGATCGAACTGCAGCTTGCTCTCTGCCTCACTGTCGACTCCCAGACCGCCGAAACCCATGCTTTCGAATTCACCCCACTTGAGGTCAGTTAGTGAGCGGAAACGATCTTCGCCCTCTCTATTGCCCAACGATAAGCTCAAGCTCGAGGTGTCAAGGGAACTCATTGACGACACTGTTGATGCAAAAGATGGGGTGGTCGAAATCGAAGTAGGGGAGCTCGTAGCCGAAGACGTCCCGGGGCCAAATTCGGGCACAACGTTAGCGGATATATCCATTCGTTTCTTGTATGCTTCAGAGTATCGGGGCTGTAGCTTCATACCGGGTGGTGTTATTCGTTGCCATTCTTTGGACGAAGCTAGCGCATTGAAGGCATTAGGATTTAGGCGAGCGGATGGGGGGACATATCCCCAAGCTGCGCCACTCTTGACTAAGTCGGCGCTATATATGCGGACGTTTCGTCGGACGCTTAGAACACGCACTGTGCGTGCCCCTCGTCTAGCTTGAGGGCGACCTTGTCTCGAACTCGAATAAGTGATATTGTTCAGCATTGCAGGATAGCCTTTGATCCACTCCTTCAGACGCGTTGGGACACCAAGACCACCAGCTGCACCACTAGACGCATATTCTAGCCCATAGTCGCCTCCCAAGTCAACTGTTGAGTTTGTTGTTCCAGGACGGGCCGTTGCTGGAACATCTTGCCAGCGAATGAAGGCGAGAATGAGATGTTCGGTAGCGTGGGCAGCTTCAAGGTATTGGGCGTATGAGTCTTGGAACGTTTGGTGTCGCAATTGAGGGCCCAAGCCGAAGAACAGTGGAGCGAAAAGAGTAGATAGGGTGGGCGGGGTATGGCCAGAAGAAGTACTGTTGGCGGTGAGTCGCGTCAGAAGCGAGAACGTGGTCAGGAGAATTGAGCGAAGGGGCGGTATCAGGTCAGCGAAGATGGTTGAAAAATGCGTAGGTGGATATTCTAGGCCTAAAATTTGTGCGAATAACTCGTCAGGCAGCGCAGACTGACACGCAACTGGTGCACTCACGAGCCTCTGTCTCCTTGAAAATTCGATATACGTCCCATGGCAGCAGGCCCCGAACTTCCTGTCCCCCTTGGATTCGTACGACTCGTGCGAGCCCCCATCGTAGACACATCCCAAGGTCGTGAGGACCGGCAAAACGCGCTTCCTCTCTCCACCGTCGCTCTGCCTTCTCCACCGGAACGCCAGGTTTGCAAGACTCCAGAAACAACTTTATCAGCCTCTTCACAGCCGATGAAGATACGTCCAACGCCAAACTACTAAAAATGAATGGGGTGGTGATGCCTCCCCTCGTAACGAGTTCGTGAGCCAGCACCTCGACCAGGCGTGCAACATCTTCGATTCCTAGCACGACATGGCGTTCGTAAGACAAGTAACCGTAATCGTGATCTTTTGGGGGCAGAAAGCCTCCAAATTCGTCTCGCGGTCGGTCGAGGTGTGTCGGGAGAAAGGAGTTATCTGGAAGCTGAGGCTCCGGCGGTGGCAAATTCGCCTGCTTTTTCTTGGATTTCTTGGAGGCGGGGGACGAGATGGCACCAAATTCGTCGACCTGCGGCTTTTTTGGTGTCGAGTTGGTGCGTGAACGAGAGAATAGACTGTGCATTCGCCCTGCGCAGAAAATCTCTGCACCTGAGGATTTGGGAGGATGCAACGCTCTTTAAATTTGTGCCTGCTCTTCTCGCACGGCGCCTCTGGAAAATAACACACCCAAATACTCCCGGTTGCACCGTCAACTAGGCTTTCCTTGTGTCATGATAGTCCGTTGTCACCCTGGTCATCTGTTTCTGGCTTTGTTTCATCGTCGACCTCAACAGCACACTGACCAGTATTTTTTCCTTTCTCTCGATTTGAACAAAATGGCCACCCCAGTGCATGATAGATAGCAATGGAGCTGGACACAATTCACCGTGTTACCTCCATAGATCTGTCAAATGTCATATCAAGCTATCTTCGCCATTTTCCGATGAATGATTCCGTCCCCATACATAGTTCATCATCATCAAAGTAAGCTACTAGCATTCCATGTGGCAGTCAGCTTCGAAATCTCCAAATGAGCCCGAAGCAACAACGCCGGCGGACGACAAAACTCTTTGTAGCCGTAGCCGCGGCAAAAAATAATAGAGCCGTCGCGCATCTATCGCTGGACGATGGCTCGCTGAATCAGAATCCTTGTTGAGTCTCGATATAGGACAGGCGAGTCCATTACCCATGTGAGTCTCGTTCGTAGCTCGCTTTTTATCTAGCATATTTTCTGTCGTCTGATGATTTCGCACTTTCATTAAGCACTAGCTTCCGGTCGCAGCTCTGCTTCCCGTTAATCCCCCTAACATTTCTCCTTACCCCTATGCTCAAACTTCCTGTCCATTTCGCACTGAACTCAAACTCACCGGTCTTCGCCCACCGATGTCCATTGTTAATACACGGTCATCCGGGCGTTCGCGGGAGAATTACGACGCTGATCCTCACAATCAGTACGACCTTCGTTCCTGTAGATAAGACCAAAGGCTCGCTGGCCTCGAAAGTGAGGGTATTGATACTGTCGTTGGTGGGAGTAAGCTTAAGCCCCATGCAAGCTTGTGTACATGGAACTGTTCTAATCTAAACATTAACGCCGAAGCCATCACTTTGAATACGCATTACGATATAAGTTAGAATGAACCAGATACGTCAATGATCATAGACTCAATTTCCAATTCGGATTCTACAGCAAAGTCAATCACATCAGCATTACATCGAGGATGTCGTACGAAAAGAACTCACAAGCCGCTGCAAGCTCGACAACTGACGATGACAACGCGACATGTGTGAGCCAGGGTGAAGGAATGCAACAAAGTCACACTACTTACCGACGGATGTTGGTAACAATTAGGCATCTCTGCGGCCCCATTTTCCTTCCACTTATGGAGCCATTCAACCCAGCCCTCCGAGTGCACCCTGTCGTACGCAGGATTGAATAGGCTGAAGCTAAAAATGTTCCGAGTCAGTGTCGTCACGCTCGCATTGATATAGTCATGACATACCTGATGCCAGTGTACAGCCTGTTTAATGTTGGGTTTGGGATTGTATCTACAAGAAATTCGCATCAGAATGCCGCGTAGCTTCCAGCTACCAAGGTGTTTAGACTTACAAAGAAGCTGACATAGAGCCTGAAGACCGCTCGTCAGCCATCACGATACCAAGAAAACAGGGGAGAGAGCATAACATACCTTAGTCATTCCATTCCCGTTAGCGTCTTCATAAGAATACTGGGAGTCTTTACACGCAGATATAGCCAGCTAAACAAGGGTCTTCTTCAGAGAGGTCTTCCTACAATGCAGGGGATTCCGCCACTCACCACCATCGGCATCTCAGAATTCCGCCTCCGAACCCTATCCCTCGGCGGCAAGAAACACTCATTACACGCGTCGGCATAAAAGTCGACTTTATTAGTCGCCACGCCGAGCACCGCGCTGCCTCGCCTGCTCGGTGCGCGAATAGGCGAACAAGGACCCACGACGGGGGAGAAAACAAAAGAGGTGTCGGGCGGGAGGATAGATGTAGCTGGACCGGAAGCAGTAAACGCCGCAGTGGGGTTCTTGGAAGAGAAGTCGAGCGTGAGTTTGGGTTTCTTCGATTTTCTGACCGATGGCAAACGACCGCGCCCCCTGAAGGCTCCTAAGCCCTGTTTAACTGGAGGGATGTTAGTACACGGCGACGAAATATGTGTGGAGTTGGCACGCACTTTCAGCAAAGACGGTCTTGGCAGCAGAGTCCTTGCGCTTCAGCGGTCGGAGAATAGGCGCGATGCGTAGGTGACACTCTACATGGGGCAGGTCTGGCACGAAACGATAAGTCCTGCGGTCAAGAACAGTAAAGCAGATAGTACCTAGCAGCGTAGCAGAATGGCATGAATCGAGGATAGCCTGAGGAACAAATCAGAGCTATGGAAAGATAGATGGAAGGCGAAACCGTACCACAAACTGGCTACCGGGACACAGGGGATCAATGAGACGCCGCCTGAGCTCCTGTTGCCAAAGCGTCAGTCCAGTTGGACAGGCAGAACAACCAAAAACATACATCGTCAATTATTGGACCCGTCTTCGTCTCAATCCTCTCATCCATCCCATCCACCTCAGTTCCATCCAAATTATCTTGTTGACCCGTATGTCCTGAATCTATAACACAAGTAAATGAGCGTATACCCTTGAGCCGAATCCTCAACGGAAACGCACAATGAAACACGAATCTATCTCCAGGTCGCGAATCCTCAACGAGCGAATCAATTTCCCGAAGCTATAAATAGCCTGAGTCAGCCGAACAAGCTCAGTGCCTGGCGCTGGGGGACGCACAATGTTCTCTCTCGTAGGGATGAGATGCTGAAGTCGTTGGTGATCATGCATAACAACGATATCAGCCTTCTGATAGTTATATTGCTCTGCAAAAAGATAGGTATTGAGCAGGCGAATGACTAGTCGTGGTACGCATACCAATAAGCAATTTTCTCATTTGTATAACATCCTCCCTGGGTCCCAAGAGCAGTTGACCTGCGCCATCGTCGCCGATACCAATGAGAAGGGCCTTAGCCTTACTACTGGCCAAGGGAATAGCCGACTTCAAATGATCTTGGAAATTCGGTGGGATATGATAACTAGTTGGCGGTGAAATGTCGACTAAGAGTTTTGTTTCATCGCTGAGGGTTTTCATAGCGGTAGGGACTATTTGTTGAACTTGGACGGAGACCCGATGAAATTTGATGCTTAGCCTAGCACGTATCACACACGGGTGACGTTAGATCATGGAATTGTCGGAGGACATTGACACTACCTCTCTGATAATGACTCGGTTTTGTTGGCGGCGGGTGTAGCGCGACCGCGGCCGTGTGCGGTCGATGATCGCTCTGGAGAACTGGCAGGTGGCTTGATTGCCGTACTATCAGGGCGCGATTTCGCGTTTGCAGTATTCAGGCGCAACGGCCGCGGCGCCAGGATGATGGATCGCAGTCTCGAAATCGAGTCCCGAGCACAAGCCACTGCACGTTTTAAAATTGACATCGATCTGAGGGTGGGTGGTGATTTGGAAGTGAGAGTCTCATACATGATGCGGAAGTCCTTCCGGCATATGTCACTGATGGCGAAGGAGTTGGGAGATAGTCCTGAGGTTGACCATAGAAGATTGACATACCACTCTATCCATCCATTATATGAGATTCGACCAAAATTATCGTGGCCGCATCGGGGACAAGTATACAGCGATGATGCCATGATCTGCACCAAAACACTGATATCAAGCTCAATGCCAGGCTCGATGACCTCCATAAGGTCAGACTTCTTGACGACATAATTGTCTGATGGGCGGACGATCTCCCAAGCACCGCGTTGGATATAACTGCTCCCTTCAATGTTCCTGCAAAAGAGCTTGACGGCGATCTCAAAGTCCTGTGTTGCATGAAATCAACATCAATATCCAGAAAAGGGGAAAGGGGGCTGCAACGAACAACAAGCGAGCTACAAAATTCCATTGGTATTGGTAACCGCCGTCCAAGAGGGTCCGTAACCCAAATCTTCAGGGTCTGCAAGTGTATGATGCCAGGCTCCGGCTGAAGGCCAATTTGAGACGTTAGTTCACCCAATCTCTGACCGTGATCATCGTTGACAAACTGCTGCCAGTCATGGCTGAATATGATGAGACGTGTTAGCTCATTACGCGAACTACACAGAGAGCGGGATGGACGGACGTAGCCATCAAGGTTAAAAACCGATTAAAAGGCGCTCGATTTTCCTTGAGATAGTCTTGTATGTCCGTGAAGAGGGCGCCCCAGCGGTAGTGAATGTAGACGTGGAGAATAATGCCATGCCAAAATCCCACGGCTTGGTAGCGGCTGAGGTAGGTATAATAATCTTGGATGTCTTCGTAGATGGTATACAGGCGCAGATTGAGTTCGTTGGTGAGCGTCCTCACTCGCCGAAAGTAGGTGAAGAGGCGGAAGTCGGATGGGATGCGGTCGATAATGCTGAGCGCCTGGGTGACGAAGGTGACGATGCTCGCGAGCTTGGTCATTTCTTTCAGCAGATTTGAAAGCGGCGAGAGTTCAGACACGGTGAGGTTGCGGAGCATGTCTGAGAATTTTGAGAGGTTGATGACGGTGTCTTGATAGCGTATGTCTAAAGAGATGCTGTTTGAAAGCGGTGGTGGAGACGGAGCTAAATTCGTCGGGGTGTTCCAGCAATTGATGATGACCATGCCATTGTTGCTGTTGACTTGAGTGCCGTGGATGTTATTGAAAGAGCCTGAGCCATAGTTGTTGTTAATGGTGGGGCCTTATTAGAACACATAAGCGACGTTGAATGCCAGGAGTAGCCTGAGGCACGCACCGGGGACGCGGTGATGGGGATCTGGCAAGCGATGACCAGGATCGCTGCTGATGTACAGAGTAGGCATCCCTGATTGAAGGAGAGGATGGCGACGGAGCACCCTGGGGGGCGGGGTAACGATGCCTTCAAGACCAGAGCAATATCAAGTGGGCGACACTGCATCGATGGGCATGTGAACCGCATGAGGACCTAGAATTTGGCTGTGCGAGGAAGGTGCGGAACTTATAATTATTAGCAACCATGGAACCCAGCGCCTGCTTGTACCTCAGCCTGGCCAGAAATCACTGGAGCGTCGAGGACCACTTAGCAGCCGAATTTCAGTCCGTGATGCCGTCTGCCCAGTACTTTCAGTGTTCACGCAGCGACGGAAAATTGCAAACAGCAGCAAAAGGCGGAAGCGCTCGTTTTCCCATAGGGTAGGAGAAAGGGGTTAACCCCTGAGCTAGTGAACAGAAATGTTGCGGATACATGTCTGCTTCACTAGCACCCGGCCGCAGGTCAGGGAGAAATTTTCAGCGAACATGGTCAGTACTTGGCCGCGTGTAACTTGAGGGATCTTGTAATTATTCCCTTCACAGACGCACCAGAAATCGAGTCTGCAATGACTCCCGCCTGGTTCGGACTCGTTGTATTTTAATGGTTTTTCAATTTTTGTGCCCTTGCACCAGCTGTAGTCTAAACATTAAAGCCGAAGCCATCACTTTGAATACGCATTACGAGATAACTTAGAATCAGCGAGATACACCGGATCAGATCATAGACTCAATTTCCAGTTCGGATTCTATCACAACGCCAGGTCGTTAGCATTTATCACAAATAGCAGCGAAAAAACAGCTCACAAGCCTCTGCAGACTAGACAACTGACGATGATAACGCGACATGTGTGAGCCAGGGTGCAGGAGTACAACAAGGTCACACTACTCACCGAAGGATGTTGGTAACAATTAGGCATCTCTGCGGCCCCATTTTCCTTCCACTTATGGAGCCATTCTACCCAGCCCTCCGAGTGCACCCTGTCGTACGCAGGATTGAATAGACTGAAGCTAGAAATGTTCTGACTCAGTGTCGTCACCCTCACGTTGATATCATCATGACATACCTGATGCCAGTGTACAGCCTGTTTAACGTTGGGTTTGGGATTGTATCTACAAGAAATTGGCATCAGAATTCCGCGTAGCTTCCAGCTACCAACTTACAAAGAAGCTGACATAGAGCCTGAAGACCGCTCGTCAGCCATCACGATACCAAGCAAACAGGGGAGAGAGCATAACATACCTTAGTCATTCCATTCCCGTTAGCGTCTTCATAAGAATACTGGGAGTCTTTACACGCAGATATAGCCAGCTAAACAGGGATCTGCTTCAGAGAGGTTTTCCTACAACGCAGGGATTCCGTCACTCACCACCATCGGCATCTCAGAATTGCGCCTCCTAACCCTATCCCTCGGCGGCAAGAAACACTCATTACACGCATCAGCATAAAAGTCGACTTTATTAGTCGCCACGCCGAGCACCGCGCTGCCTCGCCTGCTCGGGGCACGAATAGGCGAACAAGGACCAACGACGGGGGAGAAAACAAAAGAAGTGTCGGGCGGGAGTATAGATGTAACTGGACCAGAAGCGGTAAACGCCGCAGTGGGGTTCTTGGAAGAGAAGTCGAGAGTGAGTTTGGGTTTCTTGGATTTTCTGACTGACGGTAAGCGGCCGCGCCCCCTGAAGGCTCCTAAGCCCTGTTTAACTGGAGGGGATGTTAGTACACGGCGACGAAATGCGTATGGAGTTGGTACGCACTTTCAGCAAAGACGGTCTTAGTAGAAGAATCCTTGCGCTTCAGCGGTCGGAGAATCGGCGCGATGCGCAGGTGACACTCTACATGGGGCAAGTCTGGCGAGAGACGATAAGTCCTGCGGTCACGAACAGTAAGGCAGATAGTACCTAGCAGTGTGGCGGAATGGCACGAATCAAGGATAGCCTTAAGAACGAGACTGAGTGAAGGAGAGATAAATGGAGGGCGAAACCGTACCACAAACTGGCTACCAGGACACAAGGGGTCAATGAGACGTCGCCTGAGCTCCTGTTGCCAAAGCGTCAGTCCAATCGGACAGGCAGAATAACCAGAAACATACATCGTCAATTATTGGACCCGTCTTCGTCTCAATTCTCTCATCCATCCCATCCACCTCAGTTCCATCCAAGTTATCTTGTTGACCCGTATGTCCTGAATCTATAAAGCACACAGCTAAATGAACGTATATCCTAGAGCCGAATCCTCAATGGAAACGTACAATGAAACACGAATCTATCTCCAGGTCGCGAATCCTCAACGAGTGAATCAATTTCCCGAAGCTATAAATAGCCTGAGTCAGCCGAACAAGCTCAGTGCCTGGCGCTGGGGGACGCACAATGTTCTCTCTCGTAGGGATGAGATGCTGAAGTCGTTGTTGATCATGCATCACAACGATATCAGCCTTCTGATAGTTATATTGCTCTGCAAAAAGATCGGTATTGAGCAGGCAAGTGACTAGTCGTGAGACGCGTACCGATAAGCAATTTTCTCATTCGTATAACATCCTTCTTAGGTCCCACGAGTGGTTGACCTGAACCGTCGTCGCCGATGCCAACGAGAAGGGCCTTAGCTTTACTGGCTGGGGGGGCTGAAGAACACATCCTGGCGGTGCAGGAGGGAGTATCTGTCGACTTGGATGCCAGCCAGGGTATATGTATTGGCCCCTGGCGCCCTTGCTTGCGCTCATCCCCTTCTGATTCCGTCCGTGTCGGCTATGTCCATAATCCCTGACTGCACAGGACGATCATAAGCGCCAAAGGCCCATGTGAACAAGTTCCTTTTCCCACTCAGTGGCAGGGAATGCGCCCGGAAAAGGTGTAGGTAAGGGGGCTAGATGCAACATATTCACGACCTCATGGAGATCATGCTGTATTGCGACGGGATTAGGTCGGAAACTCGCACCGCCTGAGACATAGGATCGACATTCGACTCACTTCACATTGCTCTGAGAAGTTGTTCACTCTCAAGACTCGGACGCTTCCTGGATAATGAAGGGCTTCTGTTCTGTATAGAACGTACTTTGGGGATCGGCTTAGTAGAGGAAGCGAGATTCCAGCCGGTGGAAATACATGACCGCGTGAAATATTCGGGACTTAAGCTCAAGAAGGGGTCCAGTGACATCCATGAATGGCTGGGATCTCCACGGTCGAATACGCTTTGACGCTCGCGGTGTCTAACATTCCGTGCGTCGATGGGCAGGTAGACGCCTTTGCACTGGCTCACCGCACGCTTATCAGGCGTCTGACCCTTGTATGCACGCTAGCGGTATGCCAACAGCCTGGCGCCTGGAAGTACTGCATCATATCTCCTTCAGCAACATGCGCAACAGCATAAGCAGGAGAAAACATACCACGGGGATAACACATTGTGAGTAAAACAGGATATGACCAATCCTGACGTCGCGCTCCTCATTCATACACAGTAAGCAAGGATGGCGTTGATGCGGTGATAGCTGATACCAAGCATGAAACAGGTTCCCCTAGCGCTTATCAGGGGGCGCCCTAAGAGTTTCACACAGAATTGGCGAGTCGTCCTCGTCATCTCGGATACCGAACCTTGGTGAGCTATGGAGGAGGTGGCGTACTTACCGTGCTAGCACGCGGAAAGCGTGTGGAATAACGACCACAATGAACGAGGAAACTTGCAAAAGCGGTCTCGCACCAGCGCCGCCGGTGTGCAGGTGGCTGTAGGTGGCGGATCTGAACAGCAGTGAGGAGGCTCTGTCAATTGCAACCATCAATAAGGAATGAGCAGACGATGGATGAGAGGAAGAGGTATGATGTTCGCGGGGATGCTGTAATCTCAGCAAGCTCAACAGCGCATCCCCAGTGGACGGTTCACCAACAGTGCCTTCCCAAAAATGTCATACATGAATATCAGGCAAAGGGTGAGTATAAAGCGTGACAGAGCTAGTCAGGTGGAAATACATATCTTAATCAGGACGAAAAGAAGCACAGAGTCGCGAAGCAGGGGAGAAGAAGTTAGAATGCCGTCGTCATGATCTCGAGATATTCTGATACTGCATGCTCGCGCTTTCGTATTCCCGCTGGAAAAGGCGCTCACGTTCTTGCACCATATACCTGGACGTGATGGAAATGACGATTAAGTTCGCACTGAGGATAACGTAAATGAAACGTACAAAAGTAGTTCGTTCACATAATCTCTCACAATACCCACAGACTCCGGATCCATCGTTGAATTCGAGATCATTTGTGGAAGAGACACTATGTCCCCGTCAAATTAGCGTATTTTCACGTCGCTGAATGATCGCAGCTCACCTAACATCCTTAGTAAATGTTCCGCCCCGTAAACCTTACTCATATCCTTCTCCTGTCCGACAATAATATGCGGACCCGTAACATACTGTTTACGCACCCCAGCATATTGCGGTCGTTCGAACCGGTAAAGCAGATTCATCCCTATAGCACGGTCGAAGTAGGTTGTAAGGCCAGCAGTTATCGTGGGTGTCACTAGGTTTGGGGACTTCAGACTAAAAGCATAGCATGGGCGTTACTAACGACGCCCCCACAAGAAGACAAAGACGAGTTGACGTACTGCGAGACTTCGGGGGGCGATCGAGAAAGGAGGTGGGATTCAAAGTCATGGAGGATTTCGACGACCGTTGGGAAGCGGGGGAGGGTAACCAGCTGGAAACGTATTGGCTGGAAGGCAAAAAGGATAGAGAGTGGTCCCCACCTGGTTGTTTTTCGTGACAGATTCCCAGTCATCGACCAGTATAACTTTCAGGATCTCAGGAACATTGAGCTTCATCTCCGGTTTCTTCGACGACTCGTCCTGTTAGCAGCGCACGGAGGCACACGAATGGTTTAGTCCAGGCATATATGCAGCAGGGAGCGATACCGCACCTCCTCTCTTCCTCTCTTCGTTCCCCGCGTCCCGTCTTTTCTTGCCCTCGAACTACCTGTGGTCCCCGTATCCTTATGCGACGCGCCATGTGCACCAGCTTTTGCGCTACGCGCAGTAGTCGAAGCAGCCGCACTCACTGTCGCAGCTTGTGATAGAACAGATTTTTGGATGGCGATATTAGTGTCATTGTGTTTGAGGAGGCGGTTCGGAGGAACCCATTCGTCCCACCTGCATTTTCAAGCGAGAAAATGACATGCAACGGATGATTCATGAGTTTATTTCAGTCAATGTGGGGAAATCGCGTACGTTTGTTTCCATCCCTTGTAGTGGACAAAGTACTGGGGTGAGGGTGTACCCGATGCCGGGTCCTCCACCTGCGCGACCTTGAGGATTTTGGCCTCATATATGAGGGGGCCATGATAGCACAGGACGCGTTCATTGACGGTGAACGTTGGTGGTGAAGAAGTCATGACGACCACCCAGAAACTTGAAGTGGTGGTGTGGCTCAAAACAGACGTCGACCGTGCGATCGCCGTACAAGTCATTCATGGTTACTGTCATGATCACCTTCTTCCTTCATGTTCAACTATTGTACTGTGCTGCGAAACGAGCTCTCATCTAGTGCTGGGCACCTACGATCCGAAAAATTGAATGGTATTTGACCAGAATTCGACCGACGGATGGAACGGCGTAAAAAATCTGGCGTCTTTCGTTTTCCTTTGCGCTTGGTTCTCTGAATATCGCAATGCGGATAGTATGATGCCCTCCATGACTGATGACCGTGGCCTAGATAAGGAGGAATCCTGTCGGCGCTCGTGCAATAGTATCTCTATGCTTCGAAATTCTCAACGGCCTTGGCTGCTCGGCCTTGAATTCCTCTACCGTACTCTAGACGCGGTGGGGCTAAAGCATCGATGCATCTTTAGCCATTCCTTAACGCGGACAATGGGAATCTCAGACTGTCGCATACACAGCATCGCACATCTTCTCTGAAGGCTACGGTCAAGACGTACAGTTGGAACAAGCATAATCAATTGCTTTCGGGCTCCAAAGGAAGACCACCAATCTCGAGCAGCATACACCACATTTGGCCTTGAGTTACGCCATCAGGACCCTTGAAAACTCGGTAACCCTTTGTCTCGAATCCCAACTGTGTAGCCAAGGTGTACTAAAAATCTCTTTCAGTGGCCGAAACCAGAGGCAAGGGTCAACATACCATGCGTGCTGGGCCATAACCCACCGCTGTGCACGGCTCTCCAGTGATTGCACTTCCAGAGGCCACGGCCTATCAGTCATGTCACTTCCGAGGCGACAAGTTGACTGTTTCACTCACCAAGGATTTTCCGACGTGGAAGAACTGACGAGCCACGCCGAGGCGCTGGTATTCGGGGTGAACACCAACAAGGGTCCAATTCCACGAATCGAGAAGAACGCCTGGACCGTAACTGTGATCCTTGAAGTCGCTATATTCTTCGATCCACTGGTGGAACGCGATGAGCAGCGAGTATTCAGTCGAGACTTAGTGCAAGGTACCTTCAACCACCATCCTCGTAATTTATCGTCAAAACAGGAGAGCAGGGGCTTCAACAGCGTCTCCGTCTGTAGGTCTCTTGTCACCACATATGAGCTACTTGAAGACGATGGCTCCACGATAAACGTACGTGTGTAGGATTTCCGTACCGGGGCCAAACCAGATGGAGGTCCCAATGATTTTGCCAGTTACATCCTCGGCAATGTGGGCGGTCCCGTTTTGAAGGGCCGCGTCGAGGAAGCAGCGGGCAAAGGGGTAAGCCCATATGAGATTGTTATTCAAAACCATCATGAGGAACGGATCTATCCACTGTCAGTTCGCAAGACAGACTTTCGTCGTCAGCTATTTCCTACTTGTCTTGACTGAGAAGGCCAGTGCGGTCTCTGCACCTGCTCGCTCTAACGCTGGTTTTACTCCCAAGTCAGGAGTCGAAGTATAAGTACAGGTTTGATACCGCGTGCTTGCCTGTAGGTTCTACGAGAGTTCTTACAGTAAAGGCCCGCCGGGGTGGGGATTTAATGACAGTAGATGCACGGTTCGATGACAAGGGCCTAGAGAGTGCCGGTCGACCGACTCCGTAGAAGCTCGATGATGCACATTTCGCAGCAATCAGGGAGCTGGGAGAGTATGCGCGGCGGACGAAGCGTTGCATCTGGACGGTGGGAGTGTGCACATTCGGCTCATGGGATGTCGAAAACTATATATATATATATCCTGTTCGTGCTATCTTGTGTTGCGTGGGACTCCGTGTTTGCGCGAAGCAACTCCTTGCGCTTTGAATAGGGGAGCCCCTGATAGGGGGTGCATTGTTTATGAATTCGCATACGTAGTCGCATCGGGATGGGTGAGGAATCTACTCCATACTAGACGGACCATCTCCAATTTATGGAGGCTATTCAGCCATACTCCCGACGTCCACGCAGTACTGACAGATCAACAACGCGGGAAGAACGACGGCAAAAGTCTCTCACCTTCTCCAGGCCTGCCTCTATTTCACGAGCCAACTTCTGCATTACAACTCTCGCATTCAACAGCCGATCCTGATATGGCAATAAGACGACAGCAGGACAAACCGGACTTGTAAATTCGGAGGAACCAAGTGAATCAGATTCAAGTGGCTATTAGCAGTCATTCAAGGTTAGCCTTCGAGGCGGCCGAACAGGCGCGCCAGGCGGATGACCCGGAAAGAAGACATATCATCGTTGAGGGAGCATCTCAATCACCATCATTCAGCTCACCGTCTCCAATGAAGAGTAGCGCGGTCCTATTCGTATTTTTGCAGGTATAAAAAGACGTACAAAAATGAACTAGCAGCTACCAACAGCCGATTGCGAGAACTGGCAAGCGCTTTGCGATTCACCACTAAACATCAAATAGCTTAGCAGACTCCCTCATAGTTAGGAGATCACTCACCATCCGATTTTAGAGGGTTCGGAGCCTTTGTTAACACCTTTGTAGGCGCAGCACACATTGGATGCGGATGGCTTGCCGCTGGTGCTGATGCCAGAGAGGACGGCGGTGTCACCCCAGTTCGTGTTGATGCCCACACCTTCCTTTCCGTTTTGAAGACAGACCTACGAATGAAGACACGATGTAAGGTACCTGGTACGTCATACTCCGGATGAAGACCATACGTACGTTGTTAACTTGGACGTGGCGTTCATAGTGAGTGGCACAGTTCCCACAAGCGCGATAGAGTTTGCCTTCAAACGTGACGTTAGCGCTTACTGAGTAGCGGTATCGAGAGAAGACAGTTTCGCTCACCAAAGTCAGAGGCGAAGAAGTTCGAAATTCTGACAAGCCCCGCGCCATTGTGTTGAACAATCTTGTCTTCGGCGTGG
Organism: Pleurotus giganteus; assembly: GCA_032158425.1. Taxonomy (NCBI): domain Eukaryota; kingdom Fungi; phylum Basidiomycota; class Agaricomycetes; order Agaricales; family Pleurotaceae; genus Pleurotus; species Pleurotus giganteus. Next base: position 1,291,875 of record JAPEHR010000013.1, read on the forward strand.
AAAGCGCCACCGCCATTGATGGTGGAAACATCGCCGGAACCCGTTTGCTTAATCTATGAGGTAAACACCAGAGTTATTCGCGTTACATGCAAGGAAAGTCTTAAACGCTAACGGTGATAGCATCTAGAAGCAGTCAATATTCAATGACGAACTTGGTTACAACGTGGGGATGAACTCACCCTCACAAACATCCTCCCACCAAACATTGGTAACAGTGCATGGTCCTCGGCAGTGGATGCCTATAACAATTAAGTAAGAGAATCATAGATAGACCGATGATCAAAAGAGAACTCACCTTCAGCTTGTGCCTTTCCGATGACAACATTGGAGATGGAAGCACCAGGTTGGAGAATAAAGACCGCGTCTTCTTCTCCAGTTTCCTTCTGTCCCTGGCAATCCCCGCCTAACGAGATATCAGTCGACCGATCTAAAAAATATAATATACCATGAACATACTGCTCCCAGCACGGTCGAATTTCACCATATGTCCATCGAAAGAGCTTGAGATGACGCTGGCGGTCGGGAGCGCGGTGTAGCCCTTCGAGGTGAAGCGACACGGTCAACTGACTATGATATCTTCAAGCGAAAGTGAACCTACCGCAGAGGCAGGGAGCTTGGTGGTAACGCCTGCAGGCGGAGCAACTACAGTGTTAGAGGGCGCTGATGTCGTGGTTCGTGTCGCAGACGTCGTAGTCCGAGTAGACGAGGCTGAGGTCCTAGTCGAAGAGGTAGCTCCTCCCGAACTGGGGATGCACTGAGAGTAGTAGTCGTTCTGCAATAAAAAGTGCCGTATCAGTGCGGACCACCAAATTGAAATGAGTGAGGACTATGCTCACCTGGAATACGCAGGAGGAGCCGGCGGCGCTGGAATGCAAAGGCGTCAGCGGGGTACGCTATGTTCGGGGTGCGGACAGTTACCATGCAGTTTCACCTAGAACGTGAAGGATTATGAGCCCATGCAACCTAAGTATGCCAAGGGATGCGCATACCAGTCCAGCTGAGTCCACCACACTGGCCGTACACAGGTACTTCTGCCAAGGCAGCCGAAGCAGCAACGAGGGGTACGATGATGAAAAGTTTCGTTGGGAACATACTTGAGCCTCGAAGAGTCGCCAAATCAAAGGTTGGTGAAGTTGGGGGAGTTCTTCAAACCAATTTATATGCAAAGAGGCCCTCCAAAAAGTTTGTCGTGGCAAAGTCTTCCGAAGTCACTACACAACAGCGCACACCTCACCAACAACCTCGACGACAAAACGTTGGAGTTATCGGCGGGCCGGTATGCGTCCGGTTTGCATTAACTTTGAGGGTTGCATCAGCTCCAGTCGTCCTAACCACTGTAGCTTAACAGCTTGCGGAGAAACTGCTTCGAACACAATTCAGAGAGGCTTAACAGCTTTGGGATTAAAGGAGGAAGATGGAGATGTGCTGGAAAATGTTGCCGGTGCCTAGCGGTCCGCGAGTGAGTGCGAATCGCTTGGCGCAAAGAGAGATGGAGTGCAACGCCAACTCCTACTGACGAAGAGCCGAAAGGTGCCCTCTGGGTCATCAAATCGAGGTCGCATATGTATGCCACGAGACCAGAGTGAAGAGCCACATGGTTTATACTGAGGACACTGGGGGGCTAGTTGACCACAGGGGGACAGGTCTTTGATCCAACGGAAAATGGAGGAGCGTTCTGTCGTGTGCGAAAAGCCTCGCACCAAACAACCTGACACATGTACAGTGAGTTAGACATTCGATGGCCAGTCGGGTTATCTGAGGTGGCAAGGAAACGGTCGGTCGGTGCGCTCAAGCAACACTACAGATACTTGGGCGTGTGGGCCAGTGCACTTGCATGGCATGTACGGGTCCTCATTTTGGGGATATAGTACTTATGACCAAGCTGTTAGATTCAGTTCATGTAAATAGTAGTAGTAGGCATGCTACGCACCTCATAGGCCCTATGTCCGATGGCTACAGCATCCTCCTGCGTCAATACATCCTCTCTGGCTGTCCAATAGCTTGTTTACTAGCTGCGCTCACTCGATTTGGACGGACTGCAAACTATTCAGACTTGAATTTTCATAAACCTGGTCGGGAATCGCTGGCAAAGCAGTCCCTTTGTGCCGCTTGGCCGCAAAGTGTCGTTCCTCTGGGAGTACTTCAAATTTGCCCTCGGGTCGTCGGCGATAAACTAACCGTGGGACAGCCTTTTCGGGAGAAGTCCGAACACGTGGGACTGGACCGACCAATCAAAGTTAAGCGCCTCCGGTAACTCAAAATTTCGCCGCCCACTTGAGGAAGCGCCCATCTAATACCTGAAGTGAAGAAGACGGATCCTTTCGTTACACTACAGGACCCGTAATTATAGTTAGTAGATAGTGAGCGGAACATATGACTAACTCTTGTGTTGATTCCTTGTTGCTGGCAGTCCCAATTATGAAATCCCCCATGCGAAGGAGATCGTTCAGAGAGTTGAAGCTTGGACCGAGACCGTTTGGGTAATAATCCGCCGGCCGCGGAGAAAATCTTCCCACTCAGGGCTAGTAATCCCTGGCTGGGTGACAATAAGGGGACTTGACGACGATGGTAGATCATCCACCAGGCTGCAACTTACGGTAGAGCCACAGGTAGAACGCTCGAAGAACGTGAGGTGCTTTGGTTGCGCAATGGGTTATGCAGGGTACGTCCCTCTTGCGATGACGTGGATGCGCATGGATGCAAATTGTCACATATCTTGTATGGCGAGAGATGCAGACAACACTATATGAATGGCCTGGGGTACTTAGCATGCCGTCTGGCATGGCCGCCGCGGCGAAGCGGTGTCAAACCATCACAACTATCTGGCTCAACAACCAGACTCAGTGTGAACACGCTATTTAAGACAAAAATATCAGGGATGGTATTCACGAAACGAACGACACAAGGACGTACTAAGGTCGAGCGCAGCTGAGTGCAATGCACGGCTAGATCCTGGATGGAAGGCGGAGGAGGCACCTGGAACAAATTCTTCAACGTAAGTCTTGACATGAAGAGAGACGAATATAACACATCAAAGATAGCCATGTCTTCACTGTGCAAATGGTGCAATCGAACGGCTCATCTCACTGGTGACTACCAAAGCCCTCCAACAAGATAATCATTCACAAACTCAGTGGTGAGGTTTGTCCGCTATAAATTCACCTTGTACAGCTCACATGCGAGAGGCAAAGAAACAAGCTGATGTTGAGCGGGTGGGAATGGGGCCATTCAGGGCGGGGACTCGAACATGCAAAATGAGATTGCTTCTGGGCGCTTAGCTGACCATGGCCTCAACGTTTCAACCACGATGGTTCCACTCTCCACATCTGATTATCCACACCCAGCGATGCGTCTACGAACATTCAAATCAGCGCTCACCAGGATGTGCCTTAAGAATCTCATTGAACCTACAGGCAAGTCTGATTCCCCTCATATTACGACGCGGCGCAAACTCAGTGGCAGTCATACAGAGCGGTTGCCTTCTCAAGCAGGTCATAACTGGGGACCTATCTCTACATGTGCCGACGATGGAATGGATAAAGTGAACATTGGCAGTGATTGTCCTTCCAACAAGGCCCGTTATAGCGTCGGCAGTCTCCGAAATCAGGCGCTCTTTAGGCGCTAACAGCATAATATTGAAGTGTCAGCTCAGCGTTACGCTCAACGTCCAACGTTATCAACGGCCAGGAGCACTAAGGAGACAGAGAAGTACCAATATATATAAAACTTGTCCAAGTATTCTAATCACATAGCCTCAGTGACAAGTTTGATCGCCCACAATTTTGGGCTGACGGCTAGGAAGTGACTGGATGTCCGCCCACCATAGCACCGTATTTCTCCCCATCCCCGCTCCTTCAACGCGAGTTTTCCCTCCCCTTGCGCCTCGTATCCCCTACAATCTCCTGCCGTTGGAGCTGCTATCGGCGGGAGGAATGAAATAATGCCACCACGCCCGATGACGGTTCGCTCTGAATCTACTCAGGCGGAAAACCCGTCGTATTATCTTCGCGACTACGCCTTACACGTTCTCCGTCATCAGCTAAGAGGACGCTTCTGGTGTAAGTACTATAATTGACTAGGCCGCCGCTGTAAACTCAAGCAGTTGTTCGCGATTCGAATTCTTCTCTCTGGATCGGGCGCCCCTCAGTTTTGGCTAACGCTTGTCCGATGATGGATGCCGAACCGCGATATCGAAGGTGATAGTGAGAAGTCCATCGTCTTATGACGATTTGGCTCGCATTTTTTGCCGCCATGCACGTCGCAATGGAAATGAATAACTAGACATGGTCAAATGAATTCCTTAGGTTCACGTCCAATGCATGTGTTGCGGCGTAGCCTTGCGAAATATCGACTCCAGAAGACACCATTTGTCTGGGTTTCTTTCACCACCTCTTCCACGTCGTTCGACGGTCGCACAATAGGAAGCTGTATAACTGCAAGTGCGTCCGCTTCGAGATGCGTTCAGCCGCTGCAGCATCCGAGTAAGAGACGCGTCAACATGGATAGGAGAACGTGATGGATTTTTATCCCCATGCTCCCATCTACTAGTCGACTATAAAATGGTTCCAAAGACTTCAGCAGCTCTACACTTCCGTCAAGATGTTTCCCATCACTTTCTGGTTACCAGGGCTCTGCCTTCTTCTCAACGCGGTCGCAGCATCCTCTTTCGTTGTAAAACGGAGCGTCATCAGCCTCCCCCTTTCAAAGAGAATGAACTTCTCTGGCACTCACAACCTCATCAAGGCCGACCAAGCTAGAGCCCGCGCTCTCCGAACTCGTGCCAATGCAATAGCCAATGGAGCTCACATATTTGATTCCAACGCAGTCATCAACGAGGCCGTCGTAAATGCCGCACTTACCTATCTAGCGGAAGTAAATGTTGGCACTCCTCCTTCAACTTGTAATGTCCATTTATATCACCTCATTGTATGTTGCCTTATAGCTTCACATTTAGACATGCTTGTTATCGATACAGGCAGTGCCAATACTTGGGTGGGCGCCAATCAGCAAAAGCCGTACCGTAATACAAGTTCCAGTGTCGATACCGGCGACCAAGTAGTAAGTATCTTTCCTTCAGGGTAGTACATTCTCACCGATTGGTGCACAGGCCGTTTCATATGGCTCAGGTAGTTTCGACGGTGCGCCAATAATGGAGTGCACACTACGTCTTTGCTCATTTTTCAATCCATGCTATCCATCTAGGTGAACAATTTCTGGACTTTGTGGATCTGGGCGGTGGTCTTGTAGTCCGTAATCAGTCCATCGGGGGCGCCACACGTGCGGCTGACTTCGACGGCGTTGACGGGATCCTGGGGTACGTCTTTATTTTCTTGTCGTCTCTGGTGCTAATCATCTTTGTAGGATTGGGCCTGTAGACCTTACAACCGGTGATCATCTTTCAATCGTAAATATTGTGACTCCACTCACTTAGCCCGAAGGAACCCTCTGGCCCGATATAAATGCAATTATTCCAACAGTGACGGACAACCTGTTCCAGCAAGGTGTCATCTCGAAGAATGTGATTGGCATTTCCTATAATCCGACCAATGTACCGGAGCAACAGAACGGAGTCCTAACGTGGGGTGGGTACACTAATATTTATTTACCTCACTCTGGTAATGACGATGAGACCAGGTGGTGTCGATGCTTCGAAGTTCACGGGGAGTATCAATTATGCGCAAGTATCCTCTTATTCATGCTGTCGGAAAGTACCTCTGAACGACAATATGCAGGCCGATCACAACTACCGCACCTGCCAAATTTTACTGGGCGGTCGACCAATCCATCCGCTATGTGTAAGGGGACATCCTCAACTTCAACACCTCGACACTATCTGAATTATGACGCTCTTCCCTCTGATCCGTTCGCCTCCAAACTTGGTACAGGACTTCAGCATATACTCCCGCACCCAGGAAAATTCCCTCCGAGGTCACATGACCTCTCCTTCCTTTTCTTCGGACCTCCGACCTCACTCGCACCCCAACTCCGATCTCTGATCCTCTGCCCCTCCGGAACTCCGGAACTCCGAAACCTCGTCCACCAGTTCGCTCTCCATTGACTCCACCATCTCCGATATTTCCTTTTCCGGAACTCCGAACTCCGAACTCCGATGGTTACGTCAATACTTGGACTTGTACATAATGTACAGCATTAGTACGTATTATTACCTTACTCATTGTCTATTGTCTATTGTGCTATTATACTATTGTATATACTCATTATATAGCTACCTAGGCAGGTAGGGAATCCTTAGCCTTTTCTCTTTGGATTCCCTCCTCCTAGGAGTTGCCCTTACAGTAGAAAAGGCTCTCCCTACAGAGTACCGGGGTTACTGCCCACCCGGACTTCCAGAGTTGAAAAAAACTCCGAAGTCTACCTGCAGTACCTCCCCTACTCCGAAGCCTTCAATGCCCACCCCAATATCCTTGACTCCTGTTTCTTCGGAGATTGTGCAAGTGGCCCAAGCCGTGTTCAACACCTTGGCACCACCAGCATCTCCAGAAACTGCAATTCAAGCATTATGGACTCAAGCATCCAAATCGGCCAACTCCATAACCGAGCTACGGACCATTCTCACCGGCTTTCAATCTGCGCTCTTGGACATCCGCAATTCGCTCCAAGCGTTGGCAACACCTCCGTTACCAACTCCGAGCACCCCGGTTAAAAACCCGTCTACGGTTCCTTTCCCCTCTACCTCCACTCCTCCTCCAATCATGATTAACTCCGAAGTCCGGAACTCCGGCAGGATCAAACCTGCCCATCCCCCGATCTTCGATGGAAATCGTGAAGAAGGACGATCCTTCCTAAATACTTGCAAGCTTTGGTTCGCACTTCAACCAGACATGTTCACCACAGACCAATCAAAGATTTTCTGGGTTGTGTCTTACTTCCAGAAAGGCCGAGCAAAGGAATTCGCCAACCGTCTACTCCGGAACTCCGATAAGCTAACAACGGAGTGGGATCTGTTCGAAGATGAATTCCGACGACGTTTCCTTCCAGCCAATGAATCGGAATCAGCACAACTACGGTTAGAATCTTTGCAGTACTTTCAAGGCAATCGGACTTTCCAAGTGTATCTGGACGAATTCCAGGAACTGGCAGATCAAGCAGGCTATGAGCACGGAGCTCCACTCACTCTCAAGTTTCGCCGCGGACTAAATCCTACCATCCAGGACCGCATCGCCGAAACCGGAGTTGAACGACCTTCGGACTTCGACACTCAAGGTTGGTATGATGCAGCACAACGGATCGCCGATAACCAAGAGGCGAATCGGGTTTTCCACTCGGAGTTCCATCTCCAGGTCGAAACTCCGAAAGTCTCAGATCCTGAACCACTGCTCCCCACCACTACTGCTGATCCTACCCTGGCAAAACCTACCTCGGAACTCCTATGCTTACGATGTGGACACCTCGGACATGTTTCTCCGAACTGCGAACTCCGATTCGATCTCCGATACATGGACCAATCGGAGTTACACCAGGTCATCCAGAACATGTTAGCTGCGAACATACAGAAGGAATGTGAGGAAGAAAAGGAAAAAGAGGAAGAGGATATTTCAGGCCCTCCACAAGAACCTTGTACACTCTTGTCGAGTAATAACCGCTTTTCGGTGTTATCTGTAGAATCGATTAATGAGGAGGATTCCTCGAATTCCACCGATTCTCCAGAAACTCCGAAGAGCGATCCTGTACTACCAGTCCAAGTCCGACGACCTACCTGGGAAAGAAAGAGACTCCCTAAGGAATATCGGATCTCCGCAACACCTGGAGAAAACTCTTTGGAAATGGACATTTCAGTGCAAACTACGGATACGGAAGTCCGAACACATCTCCGCGCACTTATGGATAGCGGAGCCTCAGGCATATTTATCCACCCGGACTTTGCAGATAAGTGTGGATTCAATCGGACCAAACTCAGTCGCCCTATTCCGGTCTACAATGTGGACGGAACTCCAAACGAAAATGGATCGATCTCCGAAGTCGTTGATCTGGTACTCCGATTCAAGAACCACACAGAACGGGCTCTTTTTGCAGTCACGAACATCGGACGTCAGAGCATAATTCTCGGCTACACCTGGCTCCGACTCCACAACCCCGAAATCGATTGGCGCACTAAGGAAGTAACCATGAGTCGCTGCCCTCGGGTTTGCAATACCTGCAAAGAGGAAGTCCGATCGGAGAAGAAAGTCCGACACCGTGAAGTCCGACATCTCCGAAGTTGCAGAACTGGACCAATGCCTATGGTTGAGGAACTCCATCCGATCAGACCTCCAGAGTTACTGGAAGTGGACGATGATGATGATGATGAACTTGAAGGTGATCCGGACTTGTATTCTCCGGAGTTAGGAGATCGTCTCTTTACAGCAATGCCTCCTCCAACTCCGAGTTATGCAGAACATCTTCGGAGTTTGGACATCCGAGCCTCCGAAACGATCTCCCAACGCCTCGCCATCGCTTTCCAGAAGAATAAACCTCCGGATCCCCGATATGCAGACTTCCCGGACATGGTTAAGGAGTTTGAATCGGTCTTTGCGAAGGAGTCCTTTGATGAACTCCCGGAACGCCGACCATGGGACCATGCCATTGAATTGGTAGAAGGTGCAGAACCAGCGAACTGCAAGGTGTATCCTCTATCTCCGATTGAGCAACGTGAACTGGACGAGTTTATTGAAGAGAATCTCCGAACCGGACGTATTCGGCCCTCCAAATCTCCGATGGCATCTCCGGTGTTCTTCATTAAGAAGAAGGATGGTTCACTCCGACTCGTTCAGGACTACCAGAAACTCAATGCAATGACTATCAAGAACCGATATCCATTGCCTCTCATTTCGGAGTTGGTAGACAAGCTTAAGGATGCCCGATACTTTTCCAAGCTGGATGTCCGATGGGGATACAACAACATTCGGGTCAAGGAAGGTGATGAATGGAAGGCAGCGTTTCGGACCAACCGCGGACTTTTCGAACCCCTGGTGATGTTCTTCGGACTTATCAATAGTCCGGGCACTTTCCAAACCATGATGAACGACATCTTCCGCGAGCTCATCACCGAAGGAGTTGTTGTGATTTATCTGGACGATATTCTCATCTTCACCAAAACCCGAAAGGAACACCGAGAAGTACTCCGACGAGTTCTGAAAATCCTCCAGGACAACAAACTCTATCTCCGACCGGAGAAATGTGAGTTTGAGCAGACTCGCGTGGAGTATCTCGGAGTTGTCATCTCCGAAGGGCAGGTTGAAATGGATCCAGTCAAAGTCGCTGGAGTTGCAGAATGGCCGGAACCCCGAAATCAGACGGAGCTCCAGTCCTTCATCGGATTTGTGAACTTCTATCGGCGTTTCATGAAGGACTACTCGCACATCGCACGTCCGCTCTTCGATCTCCAGAACGCAAAGGATTGGCATTGGGGTGAAAAGGAGCAACTCGCCTTCAATCAGATCAAGGAGTTGATCACCTCCGAGCCGATTCTCGCTGCTCCGAGGGAAGACCGACCATTCCGGATGGAAGCAGATAGCTCGGACTTCGCCACCGGAGCAGTTCTATCGCAACTCAACCCCGATGATGAAAAGTGGCGTCCAGTCGCCTTCTTCTCCAAGTCCTTGCAAGCGGCGGAGCGGAACTACGAAATCCATGACAAGGAGATGTTGTCCATCATCCGCGGACTTGAAGAATGGAGACACTATCTGGAAGGAACACTCCAGCCTTTTGAAATCTGGACGGATCACAAAAACCTGGAGTATTTCATGAAGGCACAGAAACTCAATCGCCGACAAGCCCGATGGTCTTTGTATCTTTCTAGGTTCGAGTTCACTCTTCATCACCGACCCGGACGTTCCATGGGTAAACCCGATGCATTATCCCGGAGAGCAGATCATGGAAATGGCAAGGACGATAATAAAGATCAAGTCCTACTTAAACCGGCCTTTTTCGCTGTTCGCGCAACTGAAGTCGCGCTAGAAGGGGAGGAGAAGGACTTCCTATCGGACATCCGGAGCGGACTTCGAGACAAGAAGTTTGAAGACCCAGTAGCCAAGGCCGCGGAGGAACTCAAAAAACTCCGAGGTCAACGGAGATCCGTCCGAGGAGCTGAATGGGAAGAGTCCGATGGATTGCTCCTATTCCGAGGCAAGATCTACGTTCCGGACTTATCGGAACTCCGAAGGAAAATCGTCGAGCGACATCACGATTCCAAGATCGCCGGACATCCGGGCAGGTTCAAGACTCTGGAGTTGGTCTCACGGAATTACTGGTGGCCTAATCTCTCTCGCTACATCGGACAATACACCAAGCATTGTGACTTGTGTCAGCGCACTAAACCACAACGCCGACTTCCGATCGGAGAATTGAAACCTCTCGAAATTCCGGAAGACCGATGGAAGCGAATCAGTGTGGACTTCATCGTGGAACTCCCAGAGTCCGATGGCTATGACGCGATCATGAATGTAGTGGACTACGTCAGCAAACGAGCTCACTTTATTCCAACACACACCACCACTTCGGCCCTCGGAGCTGCGAACCTCTATCTCCACAATGTCTGGAAACTACACGGACTTCCGACCTCCGTCATCTCCGACCGCGGACCTCAGTTTGTTGCGGAGTTCACCAAGGAGATCTACCAGTCCCTCGGAATAAAGCTCGCTGCATCAACTTCATACCATCCTCAAACTGATGGTCAGACAGAGCGATGCAATCAGGAGTTAGAACAGTATCTTCGGACTTTCGTCAATGTCCGACAAGACAACTGGGCACAGCTACTTCCGATGGCCGAGTTTGCATACAACAACCACACCCATGTTGCAACACAGCAAACTCCGTTCCTCCTTGACACCGGTCGCCACTCCCGAATGGGTTTCGAACCTCACACCCAAGCCCAGAAGATGGAGCACGCTTCGGAGTTCGTCGATCGCATGAAGTCCGCTGTTGAGGAAGCCAAGTCCGCAATTGCGAAAGCTCAAGATGATATGAAGCGATACTATGACCAACGCCGAACTCCGATCCCCGAGTACGAACCCGGAGATAAAGTTTGGTTGGATGCTTCGGACATCAACATCCGTCGGCCTTCTCGAAAACTCGGACATGCGAGACTCGGACCTTACAAGATTCTCCGAAGGGTCGGACGTCATGCATATCGACTTCAACTCCCCAAGTCCATGTCTCAACTCCATCCAGTTTTCCCAGTGGTGAAGCTAACTCCGTGGAAAGAAGATCCTATCCAAGGCCGACGCCCCGGAACTCCGCCACCTCCGGTTATCGTTGACGGACATCAGGAATGGGAAGTCGAAAGCATCATCGGAAGTGAGAGGAAAGGCCGATGGAAGAAGCTCTACTTCTTGGTACATTGGAAGGGTCGAGGTATAGAGGAAGACTCTTGGGAACCGGAGGAAAATCTCCAAAATGCTCCAGAGAAAATTCAACAGTACTACAAGTCCGATCCGAAGGCAATTCGAGCAGTCCGATCATACTTCGAGTTATTCCGACACAAGCCCGGAGTTGCGGACATCGTTGAAAACTGGCGCAGAAAGGAAGAGCCAGCGCGTCGAGTCGCCGCGCCTAAGAGGGGGGGTGGTGTAAGGGGACATCCTCAACTTCAACACCTCGACACTATCTGAATTATGACGCTCTTCCCTCTGATCCGTTCGCCTCCAAACTTGGTACAGGACTTCAGCATATACTCCCGCACCCAGGAAAATTCCCTCCGAGGTCACATGACCTCTCCTTCCTTTTCTTCGGACCTCCGACCTCACTCGCACCCCAACTCCGATCTCCGATCCTCTGCCCCTCCGGAACTCCGGAACTCCGAAACCTCGTCCACCAGTTCGCTCTCCATTGACTCCACCATCTCCGATATTTCCTTTTCCGGAACTCCGAACTCCGAACTCCGATGGTTACGTCAATACTTGGACTTGTACATAATGTACAGCATTAGTACGTATTATTACCTTACTCATTGTCTATTGTCTATTCAGGTAGGGTAGTTACATTGTATAAGTAGATAAGTACAGCGGGCATATACAGTGTATCAATAAATTAGGTCCGCACGGACTCCAGCGGACTCCCTTAGTGAGCATAGGCAAGCCAATGTAATTGATTGAACTGAATGAGCGGGTCCGCTGGAGCCAACCATACATTAAAAAAAATGCCGCGGCATATTTGCGGCAGTTTTGCGGCAGTTTTTATAGTAATTTTCGGCAATTTTAGGCAATTTGCGGCAGTTTTTACATCAATTTTTGGTCATTATAGCATTTATTCTGCAATTTGCGGCAGTTTCAAGTGCCACCGGGAATGTCTATGGATAATTGAAACACCTGAGTGATCCCGCAGAAATCACTAAAACCTATTCCAGGTGCCATGGGATAGCCAACCAGATCATGGCATATGCAGCGGCAACTAACAAATATGCAGCGCCAGTTTATAACTATATTGCGGCAGTTTGTAAATATGCTATAGCAATTTATAAGCATATTTTTGGCAACTTATAACTATACCATGGCAATATATAACCATACTGCAGCAACTCACAAAGATGCTGTGGCAGTTTGTAGCAGCCTATGAATATGCAGCGGCAGTTTGTGACTATGCAGCGGCAGTTTATAACTATATTGCGGCAGTTTGTAAATATGCCATGGCAATTTATATGCATATTGCGGCAACTCACAGAATACTGTGGCAATGCATAACCATACTGCGGCAACTCATAAAGATGCAGTGGCAGTTTGTGGCAGGCTATGAATATGCAGTGGCAGTTTATGAATATGCAGCGGCAGTTTATAAGCATATTGCGGCAACTCAGAATACTGCGGCAATTGGTGCAGCAGCAGCTTATAGCTATGTTGCGGCAGTTTGTAAATCTGCTACAATAGTGTGTGAGCATATTGCGCAACTTATACCTATACTGCGGCAGCTTGCAAATATGCCACGGCAATTTGCAATATTTTGATACTGCCTTAAGTCTGAGCATCTGACCATTGTTGTGCAAATTCCTTAGAGTCCACCATTAAAGATAGGGGAATAGGGGGTCATTTAGGGAAAAGTTTAACCCCTTAATCTCTAGATAGGAGTAATAACTTAGTAGCCTGAAGCGCAGTGGGCGCTATTGAAATGGTCATGCCTGTTATAGAAATACAGTGAGTGTCTATGCTTAATTTATGTAAGGGAACGTCCTCAACTTCAACACCTCGACACTATCTGAATTATGACGCTCTTCCCTCTCATCCGTTCGCCTCCAAACTTGGTACAGGACTTCAGCACATACTCCCGCACCTAGGGAAATTATCCCCGAGGTCACATGACCTCTCCTTCCTTTTCCTCGGACTTCCTACCAACTCGTACCCCAACTCCGATCTCCGATCCTCCGCTCCTCCGGAACTCCGGAACTCCGAGCTACCTAGGCAGGTAGGGAATCCTTAGCCTTTTCTCTTTGGATTCCCTCCTCCTCGGTGAGTAGTGTACTTTATGTCTAGTACCATACCTAATATTCTTTGGATTCCCTCCTCCTAGGAGTTGCCCTTACAATTTATCCACCAACACTATTACGCTTCCATATATCTTGGACCTACTGATGCTTTGTGCCAAGGAGAGTTGAACAAAGCTGCCAGCTTCTTTGTGGACCCTGTGCAGATGCATCCATTGTTGTTTGGTGGTTGTCGACTGAGTCTTGCGCCTCATTGAGGATGTGATTGATGTGACATAATGTCTGCCATCTTCTTTATAGACCTTCCACAGATGCATCCTGGCTTTTTTGGTGGCTATCGAACCACATATATGGCTAATTGCATGCTCCAGCCTGAGTGTGACAGGTTCAAGTCTCAGAAGGACTATCTCTAGACATCGAACAGTACTATCTACAGACAATAAACCCACCTCACCAGACCTGCAACTGAGTACACAAAAGCAATGGTTGAGAAGCTCGAGCAGACTGATATTGATTGTCGTGACTGTGCCACTGTCATTAGTAGTGCTGACACTAGAGGTGAAAGAATATAGAGCGATAGTAGAAGCTCACCAGTCCCAGAGGCTGGGTAGTAGGCTGCCTGCTGAGAGGTCTGTGGCTTTGATCTTCATTGACTCGCAGTGTCATGCAAGCCACTCTTGCATTTGTCTCTCATCTTCCACATGCATCATGCCTGCTTGGATGCTCAAGGATGATGACAGACCCTCACTGGAACAAACACTATCTCATATAAATCACATCTTCAATGAGGCACACGACTCAGTCGACAACCACCAAACAACAATGGATGCATCTGCACAGGGTCCACAAAGAAGCTGGTACTTTCGTTCAAACCATTTGTAGGTGAGGAGCACCAGTAGACAAGCCCATCGGAGAGCTTATGTTCTCTGAGGCTTTCATTGGAGCACACAGCAAAGATTGCGCTTATTTCATTCAATACCTGTTACCTTCTTTGGTAGATTTGCATATTGCCATGGTGTATACGTAAATTGCATCAGGATCTTTGTAAAATGCAGTGGCATCTTTAACTATAGTGGTGGCATATATATATGGTGCCGCGGCATTACCAATTGGCCTAGGTAATACAATTGTAATCAAATTGTACCAACGGTGAACTTACAAGCCACTGCAGCACACTCATAAACTGTCGCAGCATATTTATAGATTGCCACAAACTGCCGCTGCATATGCATGAGTTGCCATAATAGATTTACAAACTGCCTCAACATAGTTATATACTGCCGCTGCATATTTATGAGTTGCCGCAATGTAGTTATAAACTGCTGCTGCATAGTCACCAATTGCCACAGTATTCTGTGAGTTGCCGCAGTATGGCTATACATTGCCACTGTATAGATATAAGTTGCCGCAATATGCATATAAATTGCCATGGCATATTTACAAACTGCCGCAATATAGTTATAAACTGCCGCTGCATAGTCACAAACTGCCGCTGCATATTCATAGGCTGCTACAAACTGCCACAGCATCTTTGTGAGTTGCTGCAGTATGGTTATATATTGCCATGGTATAGTTATAAGTTGCCAAAAATATGCTTATAAATTGCTATAGCATATTTACAAACTGCCGCAATATAGTTATAAACTGGCGCTGCATATTTGTTAGTTGCCGCTGCATATGCCATGATCTGGTTGGCTATCCCATGGCACCTGGAATAGGTTTTAGTGATTTCTGCGGGATCACTCAGGTGTTTCAATTATCCATAGACATTCCCGGTGGCACTTGAAACTGCCGCAAATTGCAGAATAAATGCTATAATGACCAAAAATTGATGTAAAAACTGCCGCAAATTGCCTAAAATTGCCGAAAATTACTATAAAAACTGCCGCAAAACTGCCGCAAATATGCCGCGGCATTTTTTTTAATGTATGGTTGGCTCCAGCGGACCCGCTCATTCAGTTCAATCAATTACATTGGCTTGCCTATGCTCACTAAGGGAGTCCGCTGGAGTCCGTGCGGACCTAATTTATTGATACACTGTATATGCCCGCTGTACTTATCTACTTATACAATGTAACTACTATATGTGGTCTATTGTGCTATTATACTATTGTATATACTCATTATATAGCTACCTAGGCAGGTAGGGAATCCTTAGCCTTTTCTCTTTGGATTCCCTCCTCCTAGGAGTTGCCCTTACACTATGGGACCTCGCACCCTATTCTCCGGAGTGGAGCGGGGGTTATTGATACGGGTGAGCATCTAATTTACACGAATTCAGTCAACCGATTCAACTATTCGGACCCATTTAGGAACAACGCTCATTCTCCTCGCAACCGGTTCGTCAATTTCATTGTTACATCAGCAATATGCCTTGATTCACTGTTCCCAGATGCCTTCAATCGGTATCAAGCTGCCACTGGTGCCGTTAAAGACAAGAATACTGGACTCCTTCGTCTTTCCACCGCTCAGTTTGCGAACCTGAAGAGCCTCTTCTTCCACATCGGCTCAGTAGGTATCCATTGACCAGCCATCGTCATCGCTAATGATCCCTCTAGGTGACTTATGAATTGATTCCGAACGCGCAAATATGGCCTCGCGCCCTCAATACTGATATTGGTGGCGACAGCAACCATGTTTACCTTATCGTCGGTGACCTAGGTATTCCCTCCGGTGAAGGACTGGATTTCATCAATGGCTTTACTTTTCTTGAGCGGTTCTATTCTGTTTACGACACTACCAATCGCCGTGTAGGGTTTGCCACTACCCCTAACACATACTCGACCATCAATTGAGTGTTCGGGGTCGGTTTGGGGGGACAAGTCGTGGTGCAAGTGTGGTGACCAATAGATATTCGGTCCAAATCCCTGGCCCCTCAGTGAAGTGACATGATACGTATTAGTTGATGTACATGTAAAGTAGTCTGGAGGTACAGTATAAGCGCTCCGCGCTAACGCCTTCGAAAGATAATCGTCGATGCAGACAAAAAAACAGCCTTGTTGGACTAGGCTATCGCTCAGGCTGAGGAGCAACAGCGCTCGGGGGAAGCATACGTCGATCCGAGATGCCGTTTAGAACTATCCTGGTGTCTCTTGAGATCGGACCGCGAAGTAAACGCCGATCCACAATAGCAAGTGTATGGCCTGACATCGTTATGTGCGGCAACATGGCCTGGAAAGTCAAGAACCAATCAGTCCATATAAATAGATGGAGGATACAGACAGTAGTGCTCACGTTTGTAGTTATGCTTTGCAGTGAAGCCTCGCGAACAGTAGGGGCAGAAAAATGTGTGGGGAAGCACGCGTCGCCGTTCCGAAGCAAGGATATTCGCGGGGGAACAAGCGACGGGGCGTGGAGGTCTTGCGTTCTGCATCAGAGATAAATCGTCTGTGGGTGAAGTAGCTATCCGGGTAGTCGCGTCCCAGTAGCCATGGGAGTCAGGTTCGCTTCCGCTGGAGTGGCATTGGTATTGACAAGGAATTGCACACGACGGCGCAGCTATGGCTGATGGTTAGACAGCGTGGAGAGGAAGTACATTGAACTCACAAGCATCAGGAAACTCCAAGCTGCTATGCATATCGGATCCGGCAAATGCCTGATGCTGGGCCCAGTAATGGTAAGTGTAGGCGGCCACTTGATTCTCTGATAGGACAGGATTCGACGGATGGTAGAATAACTCGTTGCAGACAAACGCCCCCGACCAATCTGAGATGAAAGTAAGTACCAATTCAAAAGCCGCAGATAGAGAAAGCTTCACTTTGACGGTGATGATTGACGGGGATATCATTCTGTAGGATCGCTGACTCTTGGGAGACTCGCGGATCCATTAGTAAAAGGGGCAGGAAGGTAGAGAGAAGACAGCCTCGACCTGGGATATATGTATCGGAAGACCATTTTTGCATGGAAATTCAAGGATCTAGGAACGTAAGTGCTCGTGAAGTGTCTCGAAACTGGCGCTATCCGCTCCCGAGGTAGGTTGAGATAGGGCACATGGAGGTTGGTAGTTGGCGGAGAAATATCATAATAGAAGCTATGGAAGGCATGTTTCCGCGACTTGAAGCGACATCACGGGCGAGTAGCTCGAACTTTGAGCCGGGACGATAGGTATCGGTAGAGTGTTTCATCGTGCCAAATGAAAGACGCCACGAAGGGCAGAACTAGCCCCAGCACGGGAGACAGGGCTGTATAGACGTAGGGAACGTCGCGTGAACAGACTTACTGATTGGTTCAGGTGCTCAAGTCTCTAGCCCGGGGAGCCAAACCGTCGGTACGCTGAAAAGATAAGGTTTGGGGCCATGATGACATAGAGGTCACAGTTCTGCTGTACATGCGAAGTGGCGTAGAATGCGCGGACCAAGTAGACCACCGCGATCCACAAAGCCGCTGAGTAGTGCCTCAGGTCCAAGGGACCTGCTTCTATGCCTTTCCAAAAGAGGCTGAAAACGATCATTCTAGATCTTCTGCTGAAGCCTGGTCCTGTAGCTAGGAAGGGCTTGTTCGTCTCGGTAGAGTGATTTCGCTGATGCATACTGTCCGCGAGGCTTATGTAAAATGGGGTGAAGATCCAATTGAGTAGGACTCACGGTCATTGACATCGCATCTGATACAAGCGGCTAGTTAGGCATATCGAGATTGAGAACAGACAGAAAATATCTCACCTCGAGGCTACCCGCTGAAGACATCCAACACGGTGACATACGAAATTGTATTGCATCGGAAAGGGCAGCCGTTCGCACCAGAAGCCACCAAGTGTCAAGCAATAGCTTCGACTGCTGAATTTCCAGCGTCGAAACTGCATTCGGCGCCTCCGTCGACCATATGGGACGTTAATTACTTACATAGCTTGCCACCTTGCCGCAATATAAGGGTATATCGTATATCACCAATCCGAATGAAGGATTCTGTGCCCCGTATCCCTGCGTAAGAATAGCACAAATCTCGGCTCGGCAGAAGATCATCCATTAGTTGCCGTAGTGAACGTGCATATCGAGGAATTTTTCAATGACTGGGGTGCTGAGGGATCGATCGGTGGTGACTGGTGAAGCTTAAGCTTAGGTCTTTATAGCGGCAGAACGGTCGGCTTGTTTCACAAAATGTACCGAGGGTGCATATCGCTAAGGGCATGCTAAGAGTTGGCACCCATAAATCCATGGTATCGCTATCTTGGACCCGAGTAGAAAGATATATCCTTAGCCTTCAGTGAGACGACGTAATGCAGAGTAACTCACCAGAGAGTTGGCTCAGCGCACACACGCAAGGCAATGTGGATCAAAAATGCCCATGGGAAGGTCGGAGACATTATACCTACGCGCTAGGCCTGGCCATATAAGATCTGCTATTAAGGCACGATGAGCATTCGGACCAAAGCTTCAATAGCTTGACACGACACAGTGTCGAGTCCGGGGAAGCCCAGGCGGCCGAGAAGAGGTGGGTGGGATGACACAATAGTGATGAAGTTAATCTAGCGGGGAAGAGATGCGGACGTAAGGAGCATTGAGTGAGGTGATAAACATTGCGGGATGGCGGCATTAGGAACCTTCGAACTAGCGCTGTAACTGCTCAAGTACTCGACGTCGCTCAACCCTCGCTAACGTTTACTACCATAAGGTGAAAGGCAAATCAGGAGGAGTGGTATGCTGCATGGTTTCACATCGTCCCAATCTTGATTATCCCTGATTGGGATGGTAAGTTAAGAATCAAACCATCATGGTTTTGAAGCACACCTTGCCGTTCGCCCCCAAAGACCATTCCCTGAACAACTTTACTAGATCCATAAGATTTGAGAACATGATGGCATACGGAGGGCAAGTGCTGCTGCACACGAGAAGTAATTAAACTGCGAGGACCGAGTGGTCCTCTGCGATTAATAAAGACGGTCTGTAGAGCGGCGCCTCGGGTCGGAGACATCTAGGACTTCTAGGCCGCTCCAAGAGAGGCTGTTCCAATTCGTTCTTCACGAACGATGATCATCTGGTCCATCAAAGCTTCATCCCTGTTCCTGTAATTGCGAAGGACTTGTTTGTCACGGCAATGTGAAGATGAGTTCCGCTAATATTGTCCGTGGGTCTCGGGTGAACGAGGGTCAAAAGCCAATTACATAGAGCACGTACCGTCGTTGACTACGCATCACAGACAATAAGGCGATAGAGCACACAAGATAAGATCCCATCGCGAGGGTAAGTGTTGAAGCGGGGAAATTGCTTTGCATGGGGAAAGGTAGCTGATAGCATCAGAAGCCCCAGACATGAGCGCTTGAGCGCTGAGCCTCAAGCTAAAACTTATCCAGCGTCGGAACTGCATCCAGCATGTCTGTCGACCGTATGAGGCGTTGATTAGTTACATAGCTTGCCACTTTGCTGGTATATCTCCAATCCGAAACAAAGAACTCTGAATTCCGCACCAAGCGCGGGTCAGCCGGAGGTGACGCTTTAGTCGCCGTAGCGTTTCTCCTTTCTAGGTGGTATTGAGAAATGCCTACGACCCGAGGAATCGATATGAAGGGGTAGGCTGACGCTTTTACAGCGGCCGATCTTGTGGGTTAGTTACAGAAAACGCCAGCCGAGGGTGCATACCGCTGAGGGCATGGTGAGAGTTGGCACCCACAAATCCCTGGTACCGTTATCTTGGACCCGAATAGAAAAATATCCTTAGACTTCAGCGAAACGACGTAATGCAGAGTAACTCACCAGACGGCTGGCTCAGCGCACACATGAAGAAGTCAGCGTGAATCCAAACTCCCATGGGGGAGCACGGAGATTTTATATCCACGACTCGTTGACGTTGGGCCTATTCCAAACGTGCTACGCTATTACGGCACACTGGATAAGTGTAGTAGCTTGTCCGATATGATGCCGAACTTGTGGGGTGTTCTGGAGAATGAATGCTTCCCAGAAAGCAGCAAATCAGCGTCGACATCGTTTCGAATTGAAGTTGCTTTGATCTTCGCTGTCCAAGGTGCAGCATTTGGATCGTTGACCGAGGCTAAGTCAAATGTACAACACAGTCACCATGAGTGCTATCCATCTGCTCGTTACGATCAAATGTTCACCGAGGCGTTAACGTTACCCCTTGTGAAATGTAGGCCGGAAACTCTCTGCAAAGGTAAAGGTTCACCCACGCTTCGATACTATTACCTGACTTGAAGTATTCAGTCCACGAGGTGGGGAAATTCTGAGAGATTGGCGTTCAAGACCTCAGGCGTTCAACGTTCAACGTTCAGGCCCCATCATTCGCCGCTCGGCATTTAACAATTAGGAGCACGAGACAGAAAAGCAGCGATATATTGCGTACATGTATCATTTAATCATCATCATCCCAATTACCAGCCTGTTGAGGTACTTTTGGTCCACCCGCCGGCTTGCTCATTATTATACTGTCAACACTAAGGACGGACGTCGCAGCCTCAGTCGCAAGTTTGATGGCCCATGATTTCGACGCGAGGGAATCCAGAATGTTGTGTTCTGTCGCCAATAATGTGCCGTCGGTTTCGTTCTACGAAAAATACAATAGTCATGAAAAGACAGATAATAGACCACGGGAGGAGAGTTGCTTACCTCGATATCGACACCCCAGGCTTCACCACCCTTCTCTTCGTGCTTCGCCCAAAGTCGACTAAGGACTTCATTGCCTTCAGCTCCACCAAGGGCATTCTCCGCCAAGGTCCTAGGAACAACCTCCAGAGCCGACGCATATCGTTTCACGGCGTGCTGCGAAAGTCCTTTGAGCCCACTCCCATACACCTCCACCCGTCGTGCAAGTTCGAGCTCAGTAGCGCCAGCCCCAGGAACTAGACGTGCATCCTTCATAAGAGCCTTGATGACATTCACGCCGTCGTCTACTGCGCGTTCCAAGTCATCAAGATGATTCGATGTTGCTCCTCGAAGTACTATCGTTGCTGTCCGAGTCTTTTCGCCACGCGTAGCGGGATCGAAGCCGAGGTCGCCATCAACGAGCTGGCGAAGGACGGTTACTCTGTCGCCGCCAATCTCGATCGTCTCGAAAACGTCCACGAAACCGGCTTCTTCGGGAGTGGGAGCACCTAACCTGGCTAACGGCGTAGCATTGACGACACGACATAAACGGCGGAGCTCGAACTTGGAGAGCACTTTTATGACGGCGATGTTGAACCGATTGAGGAAGTGGAGGGCAAGGTCACCGACCGTCGAGCCGGCGACGATAACTTTGACACCTGAGTCGGCGATTTCTTTGAAGATCTAACATGGGATGAGCATTAAGAACCCCATAGAGCGAGGCTTATTAAGAGATGGGACCTTTTCCATGTGCTTCTCTTCGCCAGTGGTGAAATTGAGCATCTCGTCGGCACTTTTTATGAGAACGGTTCCTTTCGTTTCCGTCTGCGATATATCGATACCGCAAGTAAACACAGCGACCTTGGCCTTCGATGCCTTTTTGATCGTCCCTAATAGGCATGATAAGTTAAGAGCCAAACCATCATGGGTTTGAAACACACCTTCCGGTTCGCGCCCAAAGACCATTCCTTGAACAACTTTGCTAGCGGCGAGACTGCCTCCCATGATCTTCACCACTCGAACGTTGTCAACGTTGAAATTTTTGGGGTTGGGAGGCATGACGGCGAGAGCAGCCTCTGCGACCAGCGATGACAGGGTGTCTTCATGACCATATTGTTTAGATGCGATGGCAGGCTTGAGTGCTGAGGCAAGTGAGGGTTGCGAGAGTGGGGTCGTGAGAGTAGCCGTGGATAACTCTACACAGAGATCAGATCAAAGTAATGCGAAGCAGGGCGAAACGTACCCACTTTCCAGCTCAGCCAAAGCCTTCTCACACGCAATTTCATAGCCTTTAATGATCTCACTTGGATGAAGTCCCATCACTAGCAAGTTCTCGGCCTTCTTCAACATCTCTCCAGCCAGTATGATCACAGAGTTCGTGGCATCTCCCATCTTCCAGTAAACGGTCACGATCATGCTGAACGATTATCCGAGAAACACGTACCTCCGATTCCTGAGCCTGCGATGCCATGACGAGCAGTTTTGCAGCGGGATGAATGACCTCAACTTCACGAATTATCGTAGCGGCATCCGACGTGACGAATAGCCTGCCAAGATGGTTGATCAACAACTTATTTCTGCCTGGAATCACAAATCAGCAATTCCACAAATACGATAAGACAATATAACGCGCCATTGGGGCCAAAACTTGTCCGAACGAGGTCTGACAACTCTGATACCGCCTGGATATTTCGAAGCACCGCGTCTTCGAGTCCTGAGACGTGCTGGACAGGGTCAGTACACGTCTCTCTGCGATACTTTGGACGCATACCTTGTATCCTTCTTTAAAAAGTTGGATGTTGTTTGCTTTGGGCACTTTCAGAGCCATGGCGAAGCTGAATCGAAGTGGAGGCGGCGAGACAGAGCATCGACTCGATTAGATGGTCCGTCACATCACGGGTCACACACAGCACGTGCCGGCGGTGAGCTTGCTTGGTTGAGCGCTTGAGCAGTGAGCACTGAGGCGGCCAAGCTTGAGCGACGCGGGACTCGCAGCGAGCACTACATTTGGCCTCCAGGCAACCTCCAGGTCGTCGCCATCAAGTCAATACACCGCGGTGGGATTATCCACCGCGACATCAAGCTAGCGAATATTTTCCTCGCTCACGACGGTCACATCGTCGTTGGCGACTTGCACGCGATTCTTGAGCCAACACAACGGAACCCGTCTACTACACTGAGAATTACGGTACACTCCCCAGTATATGCACCCGAGATTGTCTATGGCAGAGTCTATAATATCAGCATCGACTGGTGGGCTGCTGGGATGTGCTTTCCACAATGCTCGCTGGTCATGTAGGTCCTGCTCGTCTTTGGTGCTGCGATTAGATGCTCATCCATTTGCAGCCACCATTCTTCGGATATACTACAAGGCAACAGGCGCAACGAATACTATGCGCTTGTTTGACCTTCGACCACCCTTTGGTAAAGGTGGAACCCGTTGCGCAGTCACTATCCCATGGCGAACACCCTCGACCTCGTTCTCCTGTCTCTGTGCTTGTCAGTACTTGCCACAGATGCTCGCAAAGGATCCTGACGTCCCAGTGTAATTGAGCAAACCCCCTACTTCATCAGAATGTACATACCCTGCTTTCTCAATCTCCGCGATTCCTTAGCTGCCTTTTATCTCTACCAGGAACTGGGACTCCATGTGCGCCTGGCATTCCCTTCCAACCTCTCGATGACCCCGTGCCATCGTTCAACTATCACTCTCTAGGCGTTCGGGCCGAGAGTAGCCCAAGCATCCACGAAGGGTTCTAAAAACTACTCAGCATCAACAGACTGTTCGACGTTCCTCGTTGTCCCTCCCAGCCTTCCGTCCGATCGTCGCCGCAATCAAGTCCAGTCCGTTCTCCACCTCGCACGCCATCCAGTAAGCTTCCCACATTACAGTATACTGTTGGATTTCCCCGCCTGCTATGCCCTTACCGACACCGCCGCCTTCACTCCAGCCTCCTCGAATTGATGCTGCTCCAGCTTCACACTCACCACCAGCGGATGATGGGCGGAAGAAGGCTGATCAGGTTAGGCCAGGAGGAGTTGATTCCTCCGAAGGTATTTTGGGCTGGGAGATGCGATCCATTCGAACCATAGTGATGTGATGTGATATCAAAGGCATCTCTTCCATGGGCGGAGAGAGCAGCGGGTGCAACAAGAGACAAAGGGGTGGCATCAGGAAAAGCGGAACTTCGCAAGATCAAAGAATAGACGATAGGCGACGGCATCGCTTCGACGGTAGAACGAGCGCCGGGCTGAATGAACGCAGTTAGACAGAGGCATCCATCTGGCGTCAGGGTGAGCGGGGAGATAAAGAGAGGAATAAGCGAAGTTCCAGTGCGGTCAGAGACTTGAAGGGGGGAAATGATGAAGGACCAGGCGCGGCAGAAGGGACTTGGAGATTGGAAGCAGCATGCATACAGCGAGAGGTGCGAGTCAGCTTGGAGAACAGAAAGGAATCGCTCAGAAGTCATCCCCACACAGCTACCTTCAAGTTACCGTTAGCCGCGTTCTCCATCCACCAAGAATACCCCCGGTGAACACATTCTCGATCTACTTGCATCGTCTTAATTATTCGATATTCACCACCGTGGATCTCGAATATTTGGGCATCTTCGGAGTGAGCCACCGTTGTTATGTTAATATCCTTACAACGGCTGCGATACTCGGTCTATTCAACTCAGCAATTGATGTGAAACCACATAGAAGACATTGGAAGCGCCAGGGGAGATCATTTTAGACTTTGTTTTGACCGGTCATCGCTGCTCACACGCGTTTCATCCCCAATCTCTGTGAGAACGGCGGTTTTTATCGTGGCTATAACATTTCATTACGTTGGTAAGCATCGCAATTGATCATTCATGATATATCTGCTAATCCTTCATCTGTTCAGAGGTACACTGTCCCCGTGATAGGCGTTCCAAGAAGCACTGGTTATGTTGGGGGTCGTTGCTCTCATTCGTTACTCCGCTGTGAGGTTCCATATGGCCTAATCAACATCTATTCTTAACCTTTTCAGTGAGAAAGAACGCCCTTGTATTCCTTCTGAGCTCTACAAGCCTGTGCATACCACATATCTTTGAAACGCTGGAGCCGTATAAGTAGTAGCTAGTAGGACCAGAACCTCGCTCTCATCCCCAAATTGTCTCCCAAATCCGCTCCAATGAACAAGGCCAAAGCACTTCTAATCGGTATTGGCGACGATGGGTCTGGGCAACCTCTCCGCGGGCCTAGGAAGGATGTTCGAAGAGTGAAGAATCTCCTTATGGGTGGGTACCCCTCCTTAAAATTAGATCTAGCGGTTTGAATATACGCTGATGGATGGAACCACGGCAGATCAGTACGGATACTCATCCTCCGACATCGTGGTCATGCACGACTCGATGAAGCAGCTTTCCCGGAAGCCGACGAGAGAAAATATCGTATGTCGCATGTTTGGCGCCTGCCATCTTTTGTCTAACGCTGCAATAGCTACGTGGGATCGACAACCTTGTGAGAGACTGCAAACCTGGTGATCGATTCGTCTTTTACTGTATGTCGCGGTCATTCCTGTCGCGCTACTTCTCATCTTGGAACCTCATAGACTCTGGTCACGCTTCCCAGCAACCTAACCTGAACAACACTGAATTGGATGGCCTGGACGAACGAATTGAGACGCCAACAGGCTTCATTTTGGACGATGTATGCTCGGCTAGTTAGTTGCCTCATGCCGTTGGTCTAATTCCGTCGACGTTTATAGGAACTTCGGCTCCGGCTCGTCGATGCACTATGCCCTGGTAGCCAACTCGTAGTAAGTTCATCTTTGGCTTTCACAACAATCCAATGATAAGCTAATTCGAACTAACAGGCAATCCTCGACACCTGCCATTCCTCTACCCTCCTAGGTGAGCATCTTTGATGATGTTTGCACCAACACTTGCTCAGGTAACCACATCAGATCTGCCTCATATAGAATGCCACCTACCCGTCCCCGTGCTCAAAGTAGCAAATCGAGAAGAATCGGTCGGGACAAGCGCTTCTGATGGTATGTACCAAATTCCAATCACTTTGCTGTGTAACTTCATCGCTCTCCTAGTACCCCCTGGGCTAGGGGCATTCAGGGGTCGCGGCCGTCTAGCGCCTACAACGAGATCGAGCAGGAAGCCTAGACTCACCCTCGACATCCCACGGGAACGTTCGAATCTGGCCTTCTCTCCCTCTGGTCCAGTCTCAGATATCCTCCCAGATGCTACATCGTGTTCAGCTTCGCCTATTGTTGACCCCAGCTCTCTCACTCGGTCCCCAAGTGCTCAAACTAATGGGGTACTCAACGGATCAGTTATGCAGAATGTCGCATTCTATGGAACTGCTTGCAGTGAATGCTTCGCTACCAAGGCTGACAAAGAGAAAATGAACCCTTCGGAATTACCTCTCGTGGTACGTCCATCGCGCATAATAGTAAATGAAATTGAACCTACCTGAGATGTTTAGTTGGCCATCTCAGCTTGTAGGGACTCTCAGTTCTCCTACGAGGATGCCGATGGCATGAGTTTGTCGAACGTACGTTGCCCCTGTCTTTTTGGACCTTTCGCTACCTTTTGCTGACTTGCTGCACCCCAGGTTTTATGTCAGCTCTTAAGTGAGTTCGTGGTGTGAAGCCGACGATCTGACACGTCACTAATCATCCCCCAGGGAAAATCCCAAACCCGACACTGGACAAATTTTACACAAGGATCTGGTATGATCTCTTTGAGATGCAGGGGTATACGTGGCATTCATTCACCTTCCCCATAGCTTCGATCTCTTTGAACCTGCATATGATAGAGTACACTCCGGTGATTGGAAAGAGTTGATTAAGCAATGTCAGGCAGATGGAACTTCAAATCTCCTCAATCCGTATCAGCACCCATCTGTGAGACAGCCATCCTTTTTCTACCGCACGCAGCAAAACTAACATATGATGCAACCAATATTAGATCTCCAGTCTGCAGCGCCTTGTAAGTCATCTGCCGCTCTTTCACCTAGTTATCCTTCAACCACCGTGCGCTTGTAGAATCCGAAGTGGCAACTGGCCTTGTAGCCTCCCTTGTAGCAGAGTCCAGACCCATGCATAGGATCGGCATAGGGGTCGTCGAATAGGGATCAGGAGGTCGCTTCAGTCGCAGTCGCAAGTTGCCGATCACGACCGTTCAGAAGCAAGCTATTCTCCGCTGGTGGATCCGAGTCAGCCAACGCCACCGTGAAGTTTAACGCTCACAATAGACCATGGAAGAGTTCTTCGAGCTGGATACAGGTCTATGAGGCTATGAGCAGATTCTGGTGGGACCGAGCGATGAATCGCTTCTGGGAGATGTCTACGATGGTCCACACCGATTACGAAGGTCTGAACGACTGACCGCTTGATAGAGGGAGAGCATGACCTCGACAATATAATACGTGTATCTTGCATTGTGATGTAGTTTGAACTACTTCTGTAAATTACAAAATAAAACGGAGACAAAAAAACGAAACCAGAGAAGTGGTTAACTATCAATTTCGGATACGGGGAATCGAACCCCGAGCTGCCGCGCAGAAAAACGCCAACTCAATGAGAGGCGGCAATGTTACACCATATCCGACTAGGAGTCTCCAATGCAGATGGATCCTTCATAAGCAAGCAGTCAGGCTTCTCGCGAAGCATAATCGAACAATCTGAATTTGCCCGCGCTTCGGGCAGAAGCTCCTCCAGATACTACCAAAACGGATCATACAATTTCAGTATCGAGTGTATATATGGAGGAGGGGAACGCAAGGGAGAGGACTCACCTGAACGCGATTTTCACTCAGCGGATGGTTTGTAGGAATTCCAGATTGACCGAACGGGACTTGCTCTCGAGTTTTAATTAGCCAGTAGGGAGTTGACAGAGTCATAATTGCTGAGAAGTGTTGCGGCTGATAAGGAAGCTCCCTAGTGGATCATAGCACAGAGAAGATGGTGAGGATGGTAGCTCACCAGAGTTCCCGCTACTGATTCCTTTTCGATTAGCATACTTCTTCGCCGCAGGATCAGGGTACCACATCTGAGATTATCGAGTTTGTAGTTGAGGTGGCAGTCCATTCTGACGTCGAGTGCGACGTAGCCTTGAACTTTGGCATCTAGAGAGATGTACGGGCCGATGGTGATAATCCTAGGCAGGGAGACCGTAAGCTGTCATTATCTTCTTCTCGATAGTGAACCCACCTGAAAAATTCACATACACATAAGTGGAGGTTCAGATACGCGGAGGCGTTCTTCGACTTACTTGGAGGAACAGCCTGAACTTCAACAGTGCGTCGAATTCACCGCTGAGACCTGTGCGATGCCACGCTGAGCAAACCAACGGTAAGCTCGACAGCAATACAGACAAACCTCCAAAACACGCCATGTCATCAACAGACGGTGGGATAACACTCCCGACGAGCACAATGCCAGCCTTGGCTTGAAGCCATCCATCTGATGTCAACCACGCACTGACCTTGCCTGCAGGACACCCTCCGATATTGAGCGGCTGGGTCCAGTTGAGCGGTTTCGTGGTTACGCTGATGTTCGACGATTGGACGGTAGGCTTGATTTCGAAGTGAGTCTTATCTGGAAAATAACATACGGTGAATGAAGTCAATACGGTATGCGTGTGCGAGAGTGGGTGAGGAAAAGACGGAAGAAGAAGTGTGTTGGGGTTGTTGTCTCGATTCTCGCACCTTTGATCATAGAAGTTAAGTCGTTTATTCGATCGACCAGCCATTCGCACCGTCGTTGATGGCTTTAGCGACTACCTTCACAGCGCTCTTGACCCATGCTGTGATATCATCCCAAACACCACCCGCAAACGCCTCGTTGAGGTCATAGCCTGGCGCGTTCACCTGAACCCTGGTGTAAACGAAAGTGCCGAGAGGACCCATAAACACGACGACGTACCCCGATGAAAGCGAACTTGACTTCACCAGTCCTGTGGCAGCCGGGGTTGTTGTGGGCAACATAATACGTCCGAGTCGTGCACAAACCCAGGCAATTACGCCAACCTTGATCACGGTATCGCGCCTTCGAGGATCTATACGAGACTTAGCATGGGGATTAGAGTCGCCGAAGCGCTAGCGTAAATTTGGAAACGATGGCCAAATGAGATCCTAAGTCCCTCATGATATGTAGGTGGAAATTCGCAGCCGAAGGATAGCGGTCAATCCACACGAATTCGCACCGAGAGACGCTCGATGAAAATCGAGTCATCGATGGTAAGCTAGGAAGAGGAACCTAGTTGGTGTGATGAGTACTGGCCATACTTATAACGAGGTAGGACTTGAACTAGTTACAATATACCCTCTCTGTATGGCTACATGAGGGAGCAGCTAACTTATGGTACCACTAACGGTGGGGGACACAACCAAGGCCAGATCAATCATGGGAGTGCCAAAGGGCAAAGCGAGTAGGCAGACGGTAGTACTGACGTGACAGTTGTCGTGATCTAAGGTTAGGGTTACTCTCGGTACGGGCGCCGCGATCGTTTGTCTCCTTTTGGTTTTCCGAACACACCACCTCATGTGTACGCAGCACAACTCTATCTATCATATATCACCCATCAACACCTGCGAATTCCCCCTCATTATTTTTAAACATGGGAAACAAACGGCTCGGAGGCTGACCTGACTGCCAACAGTGCTTTTGCCCTCAGCCCGCGTCGCATTCTTGCCCAGCCTGCCTCCCACCTGCCGCTTGGCTTCTGCGCATCCGTCGCCCGCCTGGAGTCAGCCACCTTGGCCCCCACTTGGCATCGGAAGATTGATAAGACGAAGAAGTTCGCCTCCACCTCGAGCGGCGACGTCTTTCCCAAAAACTTTCGTCTTTCGAATTCCCCCTTCTTTGTATTGCGAATGTCGGCCGAGCATCGGTTATCTCTCGCCAGAGTGGTTTTCCTGGCTCTCATATCTATCCATGGCGTCATAGCACAAAATCTAACCGACGATCGTATATCGCTTGTGAGAGCCAGACTTGCGGAGGCAGCTCTACAAAGGTGTGTATTTGCAGCGCTCCGACCCCTATGTCCCTTGAACTGGATTGACTGTCCTTCATACCAGCTGGGAACTTGGCACGCGCGCTCAAGCCATCTTAGAGCTCGATGCACCCCAGTGGTCCGTATTTTCACGCAGCGAACTCCCCCCACCAAACGCAGTACAGTCCGATGTACAGTCCGGAATCGCCCCTGTCTTCGCCATCGCCCATGACATTGTCGCCAACCGCACACGGTTGAACAACAACACCGTCGGACCCCAACCCTTTATGCCAGATGGTAGTGCAGCAGACCCCGCGTCCAACGGTGTCGCTGTCCTGCTAGCGAATTGGACTGGACAAGGAGGCCAGGATTATATCGGCGCTGCCCAAGATCAACTCGAGTATCTTCTCCAGCGCGTACCTAGGACGCAAGATGGCGCACTTTCGCATCGCGTCTCCGAGGTTCAGCTGTGGTAATTAAGCAGCATAAATCTCTGCGGCCTTTCGCTGATGCGGTGTATATCACAGGAGTGACTTCGTTTACATGGTTCCGCCTTTTCTCGCTTATTACGGAGTTCTAACGAGCAATCACTCGCTTGTGTCGGAGGCGTACAACCAGATTCGGCTGTACAGACAATACCTTCGGGACGAGAATGCGACCAACTTGTGGAAACACGTTTTATTAGGCTCCTCTGGCATTGACGAGGGCCACTGGTCAACAGGTTCGTTCACTTGCCTCTACTTCCCTTCTCTAGCAGCCACCTCTAACGAATCCATCTTTCATTCAGGAAACGCATGGGCAGCTGCAGGCATGCTCCGCGTCCTCGCGACCATCCAAAACTCCGAATTCGACAAACCCTTCGCACACCAACAAGCCGACCTCGCACACTGGGTGTCCGAAATCCACACGGGGATGTACCTCCGCCTCAACGCCTCTACCAACATCTTCGGGAACTACGCCGACCGCCCTATAAACCAATCCGGTAACTTTGCCGACGCCTCGGGCACGGCGTTGCTCGCTGCCTCCGTGTACCGAGTTGCGTTGTATTGGGGAGACCATTCGCATATACCGTTCGCGCAGCGGTGTAGGGAGACGCTGTTTGCGGAGACTGGGAATAATAGCAGCCATATTGATTCGCAGGGGTGGTTGCAGCCTGTGGTGAACCCACATTCGTATGGTCGAGAGGGGAGTCATAGTGCGGAAGGACAGGCGTTCATCTTAGAGTTGCAGGCGGCGTATAGAGATTGGCTGGCGGAAGGCGCGCCTGGGGCTAATAGTACGAGTAGACTGGGGACCTCGACGTCGTTTTTGGTGTTGGCTGTTATCTTGGGACTCGTTGTGTTGGTTTGAGATCTATAGCTGCACCACATCATGGACTATAGCTAGCCGTTAGATATCTTTCGTGCTCTGTTGTATCTCTCTGATTTATTCTTGTTGTACTTCCTGTTAGTCTCGATACCAGACGTTTTAGGAAGACTCACGTGGGTTTTGGAGAGAAAACCCTGACTAGGAGAGATAGCGAACCAACTTTTGGTCCCTCTTGGCGTGGGTACCTTCCTTATTTAGCTCCAGCTTGACCGATCCCCTCAGATGTAGTTCGCTCTCTCCCTATAACGTCGGGTACGAGACTACTTCCTGTATCGCACGTACTCTTTCTCTCTAGTTTGCTCCAATGTTCGGATTCTGGATTGGGATTCTAGATGGATAGCTGTACACTCTATGGCGCTTATCATGCATGATTTCTTCCAAACAGCGCACTCGGATATGGTGTAACGGCTAACATTGCCGCCTCTCATTCGAGCATATCAAATGATGCGCGGCAGCTCGGGGTTCGATTCCCCGTATCCGAAAATTTTTGTCCGACCTAACAGATCTGCTTAGCCCTAAGGACCGACATCACTCAGCTTGTGGCCTCGGGGCTGAGCATCGGGTGCGACATGCATTAGTAGTCCATTCACTGGATACGCGCTTCCAGTCTCCTGCTCTAAGTTAGGTTCGTCTGTGAGAATGATGTCCTGAGCTACATAAGGACTCAAGTACTCATTCCTCGAGCTGACTAGGTGTTGAGTGACGACTAAGTATATTTTCCATCATTTGAAGCGTAACTTTGCCATTATTATTCTGCCTTGCGACGATATCGTCCTCGTCCTTTGATTCCCTATCTCCCTCTAGGGGCCAGCGATGTTTGTTCGCGCCATGTGAACCAAATAACGCGGTTGGACGCTCGCCGAGCTACCAGCGACGACGAGTCGACGACCGTTATCCCTGCCTTGGCCTCTGGATGCTCTCCTTCTTCAAGTCAGGCATCGCGTGTTTCTTGGGCCATTATTGTTGGCCACCATCTTCATACTCCATGTTGAATGCTCTTTTCCGAGTCGTGGGGTTTACACTCAGTACACCCAGTAGGCTGCTCATACCGTCTATCACTTCAATACTGACTTAACTTTGATAGGAGAGGGGCATTTTCTACCTGACAACATCCAGTGTAAACGTCCTAACTCGCTTGCTGCACTCCCCCAAGAGCTACTGGTTGAGATACTCTTGCAACTGGAGTGGAGAGATGTCATCAGTTCTCGCGTGGTGAGTCCCCTTCATTTCGTGGTTTGTGCTGGTACTGACCAACCACACCGCTCAGTTGTGCAAGTCTCTTCACAGCGCTTCTCGAGCGAGGGCCGTTTGGCTCAGCATCTTCTGGCGAATATCAGACTCCTTCGCGGTCCCCCTCATTCCACCCAAGCCGTTGCACCTTTATTCGACATCCGAGTTGGAAGCCTTAGTCGTGAAGTGGATTCGTACCGATATCGGATGGTCTTCGTGCTCGATTCGACATCAGCCACCACGCCAGCGCATCACGACTTGTTCTCACCAAGGCCTCTACATTCTGGTTGAAGGTGGCCGCTGGCTACTGACTAGCGATGATTCCGGCTGTGTTTACGCTCACGATCTGGACTCTCCAGACCCTGACATGGGAGTTGAGCCGCTTATTATTCCACAGACAGAACCTGAGCGTGACCTACCACACATGACCATTGACATGGACCGCTCGTCTCCGACTTTAGCGTTCAACCTAGCGTTGGAGGTTGACAATTGTTGAGTCATCTGGTTCCAGATAGTCTCTACCTTTACCGACCATCCATTCTAGTGGAGAGCCCATCGACAGTCTCAATCTGGCACGTCGTCTTAAATGACAGTAGCACGGGCTTAATAGCCAGCCGACTTGCGCATTTCCGTCCCCAACTAGAAGTCGTCGCCGACGTCTCTCTCTTCCAATCTCTTTTTGCACGTATCGCCGGTGGCCTGTTTGTCGAGATATTCAACTGGCAAATGTCAACTTCGTCTTCCCACCTCAAATCAATCATCAAAGTGCATGAGCACGACGGGGTGGTAGGTTGCTCAACCTCGCATCATGGTGACTCACGACTTCGCCTCTCCCAGACAGCTGTCCGCATACTCCCTGGTCAAAAAGTTCTCGTAGCAGGCAGAACCATGCAGCTATTCTGTATACCCGAGCTTACTAGCCACGATCCGTCACTATCTTTCTCCGCGGCGGCCCCCGCACATGCTGCCGCACCACTGCAAGTCATTCCTTGGGTTCGAGAGGACATCTGCCGTTTGTCCCCGATGTATATGGCTCCCTCTGGGGACGCCTATCTGACCCTAGCCACCGATCACGCCTTCTACAGACTCTGTGCGCATGTCTCCTCGCCTCGCCAGCTTGCCATCACCAAGCTGGTAGAGGATTCGCTCTGGAGGCACTATAGCTACTACTCGATCGGCTTACATAGGGCACTGATCAAACACATGCGCAGACCTGGATCCATCGTTGCAATGAACTTCTTACGGGGACAGGAATGTACCATTACAGAACATAGCTGGGATGATGGTGCGGAAATGACATCCCTGTTCAGGATTGACGAATGGAGTGGCAGAACTGTTGATCGTCTAGAGAATGGATATATTATGATCATAGAGCTATCTTCTTAAGTGAACTCACCATCCCGCCGGTGTAGCCTCTAAGCATTGTAAACGACTATCGATCCAATGGGCGGAAGTCGATTGTGGAGATAACCTTGCTGAAGGCCTCGGGTGGCTTGAGACTTTAGGCAGACTACACCTGCAGACGCATGTGTCTGTTCCAAGGTCCAAGCTACCGTCATAAAATCGTATGAGGTGTAAGCAACAAGCAGTATCAAGACTACGATTAAGACCCGCCCTGGAATCGACCGCAGTTTCCAGCCCACGAGCCGAGACTTCGCAACGGGCGATCTGCTACAAACCAAGACCATTCAGCCACTACTGTCGACTCGAGCTCATGCGGAGAGTGTAGATGGGTTTGAAGATCCAAGTTAGGCGTAGAGTACAGTCGATTATCCCAACACGGAACCTTGAGCAAAAAAAAACCTAAGCAATTTCGTGCTCTGCCAGAAGCTGCGTAACTCGCGATGAGATTCAAGCACACAAGAGCGTCGCAAGGGACCGTACCATGTTCGGAATGCCGTTAGATATAGGGTAGACATGGTTGCAATTCGGACAGATCATCTGCCCTTCCTCAACATGTATCTAAGCGATAATCATCGGCACATGTGAGCATGGCGATGGACACGATGGATCCAAGATAAGCGTACCTCTAACAGTACATGATGCAGTGATCTTAGAGTCTCGTCGTCCAACATTTCTGGCTGTTCATCTGGTAATGATGCATCTCCTAGCTACACCAAGAAATCAATCCTCACTGATGTCAGCGCGGATCCTGGTAGCACTTGATGGGATTCGCACCTCTTTTGCAGTATCGACGAGCGGTTTCCACTCAACTTTTGGGAGGAATCCCCTGATGAAATCCGGATTGAATTCAGCTTCCCGGACCTCGATCTCAGCGTCCTTGAAGCGCAGGGGAAAGTTATTCGTATTGCATCCCTTTACATGGCATTGCAGGAGGTTGTGGGTAATTAGACGGACCATCGTGGGGCAGCGACGTGAAGGACGGTAAGGAAAATGTGAATTAGGGGTACACGTGACGGAAGGAATTAATTTTGGGTGTCGGTGCCAAGACGTTGCATGTTTTCTCATGGGGATTCGGAAATATTGCCATGCACCCTGATACCAGCAACAACCCACCTTCCTCCCTCTCCCATACGCGTCGTCGGCGTTCATGGCCATCTTGAACCCAAGCCTCCACCGTCGACGCTCGCAGCCCCTCCCAGCCATCATCGACGAGCAGGCGCAGGCCCCGACTACTCCCGGTAGCTCGGGCAAAAAGCCTGAAGGATCCCCTCGACAACCATTCGTTACCTCAGGCATCCTCATCCGCAAAGTCTCCAAGATATTTTCCAGTCGCTCCAAACGGCTGAAGGAACCGAAAACACAGGATTCTACCAAGTTGAGACATGCCCCGGTGGGTCACATCGCTGTGGGCCGGCCAGGACACAGGTACAGCTCGACGACGCCATCACCGTCAACGGAATCCTTTGATTCTGACATCAGACAGCCGTCTGGTCTAGGTCGCTTGCGCACCGGCTCCTTGTCGTCCAATTGTGACAATGACACTCAGTCTACCATGCCGTATGAGCGCGTTCGTGCAGCAAGTACGCCTACGCTGCTTCGTCCGGAGGGTCTTGGTGTGAAAACGCCGCCACGCCGCGTCAGTGGGGGAAGAAACGTCCCCCGCATCCCCCAGAGCGTCCTCCAGCTGATTGTGTCCTTTTTACCCCGACGATGTGTTACATACGTCGCGGTCGTCTCCTGGGCGTTTTGCGAGGCAGCGCGTGCCACATTATACGCACACCTTGACGGGCGATGTATTCGCCCTGCCCGCTTCGTGAAGCTCATTTCGCTATTAGCGGTGCGCCACGACTTAGGCCTACTAACAGAAGCCCTTACAATACACATCTGGCCACCATCCTTCTACATGGAAGGCGAAACGCAAGTTTCCATGCTAGCCCCCTCCACGCCGTCCTTTGCCAAAGCCTTGTTAAACATGCACCGTCTTAAGACCCTCACACTCCCTTCGTTCGAATACACCCTCATGCGATACTTCTCCCCATTGATGTTAACTAACGCCACTTTCCTTAATCATACGATGTCTGTCGGCGACCAGCTTCAACTTCGGACTTGGCTAGAATGTCAAGAGGAGATTAAGCATCTCGCGTTCCCGGTACTGATCGAACGACCGAACGAAGGTCCCTCGTCGCCATTGTCTCAGACCGTCAGCGTTCGTCCCATACCGGAAGCGACACTGACCCCTCCATCAAAACCCCCAGTACTGCCATTCCTTTCTTCTGCACCCGGTGGCGCTTCTACCCCACCGCCCTCTCCCCGGCCTCGCACATCTCCCCACCCCTCCCCACTCTCATCACCCCTCCCATCCCCTCGAATACCCTTTCCTCAAACCTCCAGCAGCACTTCCTCCATCAACAGCAAATCCAAGCCCACCTTAACTCCAATCCTCCCACATCTGGAATCCCTGAACGCCACGCCCAATCTCACCACTTCCCTCCTCGTCCAAACACCATCCCCAAACAAGCCCCCTTTCCCACCGCTACACAAAATTACTCTACGGATACATAAGTCGTTGTATTCGGGACTGCGACCGTCGACGGTTATGCAGGCGATTGCGCGTCGGGGGACGGAGGATCTTGATCTGTGTTTCAGCGAGGATATTGACCCCAGGACGATGGAAAAGGTGTTAACCTCCGTGGGCGCGTTGCTGGGGCTCAATCATCCCTTGGCAGATGGGAAAAGCAGCAGCGTCCCTCCGGCAACGCCATTGCTCGGGTTGCGTATCACGTTTGAAGGCTCCACACCCGAGGAAGTTCGTATTTTTGGCTTCTTCTTTCTTTCATTCTCGGAACTTACACCCGTGCGTTATGTATGCGTTCTTAGGGGATTTATAGAATCATGAGCTCGACGTTAGCGCGTTTCAAAACGCTTCGATCGGTGCAAGTCCAACGTTCGACGAGCTACGGCCAACAGCCATCTCCATCTACAACCACATCGATAATCAGGCTGGCTACTCCCTGCAGAAACAAGCCTGGTAACTCCAATGCCAATGCGACTGCGGCTGAACCTAAGGCTCTCGTAGCGCTTTCAGATACAGAGCAAACCTACCTCTCGAGCTGGCTGAAGTGCTGCCCCACTTTACGAGAAATTTGCTTCACCTCTGGGACTCGGTGGGCTACCACCGAGTCGTGATACAGTCTCCCCTTAGACTACATACTTCCCATGGAGGCCCTGCTGCTTCTTGGCTCCCCTTTTATATACCTTCCCCGATTACGAGCAGGATCTTGTGATTGACTTGATACCATGTTCTGCTGTAGATATTTTTCCAACGGAATAGTTACTGCTGTGCAACTGCTGTGGATACTACGATAATGCATGTAATGGCGCTTACCCCTATGCTCCCCCTGACTTGGGCCCCCTGAGGCTGATAAAGTCCCGGCCTCGGGAAACCGACCCGCTTCTCGTCGAAAATCCCTACAACCATTTTATGGTACTCACCGTCACAGCAAGTATGTCTGTCGATTCATGACATCAGTTGAAGAGATCTCACCGATATCAGAGAAGTTGAGACGTAACTGTGATCAACGGTTAAAGGGTCGGTCATCAATGAAAATCTATCATATCGCACTCGTGTACGGTCGGTTTCCCGAAGAGTCGAAGCAACTCAGTCGCTTTTTCTGACCAGGGTGGTGACAAGCGGCTAGCTGGCTTCATGTTTTCCAACACTGGGTTTCTCGAAGGTCATCATATTTTCGCACGAATGTTTGAATAGGTGAACTGGATACAAATCTCATGACCGTTCGACGAGCGAGTTTTGGTCTCTTCTGGTCCTTGATTGACATCGCTGATGCCACATGATGCGGATGAGGGTACTCCTGGCGGCCGAAGTACAATGGACCGGAGGTGAGGTCCCTTGCATAGGGATCTAAGCAAAGGGAGTTGCATGGGCTTGGGCCCTTGGGATGCCGGGTGAGCACGTTCTTTGTGTAACCGACTCGGAAGCGTTTCTTACCCAACTACGCTTGAACCATTGACCTATAGCTACTACGATGGAGTATGCGGCACAGGCAACGCTTACCGAGTGAGACTTCTCCCGGACCTCTTGATCCCAACAGCATCCCATCGCCATCGGTCACCACGATTGAGTAGTTTTGAGAGATGGCCAAGCTCCAGCTCCTTCCGTTTAGGCCGATTTATGCTCACCAACATTCATGCATTCTGCCGATAATCACACTTTGGTGCCTTGGGATGTCAGATGAATGGACTAGGTACGAACGAGATACGCACAAAAACATGTGGACAGCGTCATCCTTTCAAGTGAGTTCTTGTCTTTCCATGTCCCGCGTGCATCCCAACAGCTGTCGTATCCTAGTGTGTGATACAGCTTGCAGCTGACGGTAGTTGAGAGTATAGTTGGGAGGGAAATGAGCTATTTTTATGGCGTTCGAGGAATGTTCGACGACCACTAATTGACGAAGACCCTAGGGTCCAATGCTACGGAGGGATGCCGGAGCCCCAGACATGTGCATGATGTTTTTCGGTGAGCGAATAGTAGAACGACCTTTCTTCCATTTTTAGACATCCTTCAGAGCACAGAATGCAGGGACTTCGCCACAATGGCATGCGCAGATTGCCGTCGCTGGAAATTTGGATTCAGCCTTTGGATCAGGCTGTTCACCCATCATGATGAAGGACGTCCAGCATCATATCCTTCCCATGGTTCACCTCTAATTGGTTGGCATCTCTCCTCGACGACACCTGCGCTCCGCTCTCTTTCCACCACCCACCACTTTGTACCCTTCCATTTCCATTATCTCCCTGAACCTGTAATTCTCTGATGACTTTCAGGCAACGCCATCGATTTCAAACTCTCAACATGACTCAAGATGGCCTTTCTAGCGAGCAGACGCTCACTATCGACGCTGCCAAACCGACGTCATCCCCTCGTTCAGGCGGCATCATGCGCCATGTATCCAACATCCTGTCGGGCAACAAGAAACAGAACCACTATAAGGCTAGCTTGTCACCCTCGAGCTCCGTATTGAAGTTGCCCAAGTCTGTGGCCAGCCTTGCAAGATCGAACTCAAAGACGAGCCTGGTCTCGAGTTCGTATTCAGCGTCTGTTAATGATTATAAACCCTCTCCCAGCGTTTATGCCGAATCATTCGCTGGCGTCCCCGCTTCCCTCACCCCCACCGCTGCCGACTTCGTGAAGCACACTCACAGCAATCCCCTCCGCCGAGACGCTGTCGTTCAACGAGATGTAGTCGCTGTAGTTGGGCCTTTCCCTCAGGAAGTAGTCAACGCGATTATATCGTACGTCCCCCGCCGCTCCCTCCCCGCCGTCGCGCGCACTTCCAGAGCATTCTGCAAGGCTGCTCGGTCAGCTTTGTACACCACTGTTGATGTTCGCTTCATTCGATCAGCCCGCTTCGAGCAGCTATGCATACTCCTCGCTTCCAACTCCACCCTCGCCAACCTCATCGAAACCTTCACTTACCATACATGGCACCCATCATTCTTTCAGCGGACAGGAAAGAGCACGTCGAGGGCTAGAGACACGCGGATATCCCTGTTGACTTCAGCTACCGCCA
Organism: Pleurotus giganteus; assembly: GCA_032158425.1. NCBI lineage: Eukaryota > Fungi > Basidiomycota > Agaricomycetes > Agaricales > Pleurotaceae > Pleurotus > Pleurotus giganteus. The sequence continues at coordinate 1,331,383 of JAPEHR010000013.1, forward strand.
CCCTGGCCGGCGCTTTGAAGAACATGCACAACCTGCAGACGATAACATTGCCATCATTTAACGCGTATCTTATGCAGGACGTACTTTCTCCTGTTCTGCAGAGAGTCACATTCTTTAACCACTCTCTTTCCGCCGAAGAGCATCGGGAGCTCAGATTCTGGCTATCCACCCAACCTGGCCTCCTCTCTCTATCCTTCCCAAACCTCTTTGAGAAGGACAGTACTCCGGATCCCTCGCTCTCGGCACCTTTCCTCGCCCCTTCTACTCCCGGGACTCCAGAAATGACGCCACCAGCCACGCCACAGCTTCCAAATTCCCATCCATCCTCCAACCCTCCCCCACCTCATGTCCAACGCCTCCATTCCAGTCGTCCTTCACCCACCTCCCCTGGCTTCGCATCCGCGCCAAGCGAGCAGTCAGGGACGATCCTTCCCGTCCTCCAATCACTCAACGCTCCTCCCAGCTTAGCCACATTCCTGCTAGCCACCTCCAGTCAATCTACGTCCTCACTGCCTACTCCACCACCCTCCTCACGCTCTACTACTTCCGTAGACATCCCACGAAATGGATCATCATCGGGGAGCGCGGCCTCGGTTACACCACTCAAGCGCATGACATTACAGATAAATTCCACGTTGTACACAGGATTACGACCATCAAGCTTGATGCAATGTCTAGCTTCCCGTGGTACCGCATCCTTGGTACTGCGATTCAGCGATGATATGGACCGCCGAACCGTGGAAAAGGTGTTAGGCGCAGCAGGATCAGTCTTGGGACAAATTACAACCAAGAAGAGACCTTTCGCTGCCTTGGAGACGCTTGAGGCTGAAGTTGGGAATACAGGTATATGGAGCGATGATGATGTGCGTAACACCCGCTTTCCCTAACATCCTGATCCGTCGAATTGACTCATCTATTCAACTATCGTTATAGGTACTCTATAGAATTGTATCATCAGTTATCTCGCGGTTCCGCTCGCTGCGAACTCTTCGTCTTCGCTACGCCGCCTCACGCCCACGGATCACTCTTTCTTCTCCCTCCTCCGCGGCAAATAGCACCGACTCACTACCGCTTTCCATTCGTTCCATGACTACCACCGCCTCACGTCCAACCATCAACACCCTCCCTCCTCCTTCGATCCTCGCCTATGACGAATACCCACCTGTTGTACTCACCGATACCGAACACTTCTATGTTTCGACTTGGGTCAAACAATGCCCTACATTATGCTCTGTAGTTTTGCTTTCCGGAGCAGAGTGGCAACCTGGTCTCTATCAGGATCACTAGCTCGCTGCATCTGCCCCCGTGGCCCCCACGTAATCGTTACCTCAAAAATGTTTTAATTCTTGTGCTACTATTAGTCCGACCCAGTACATCTATATCGATATACCTACTTTATGTTGTTTTGTTCTAGATAGTCGAGTCTACTTCTATTTACTAATAAAACCATTGCTCGTAGTGCGATTCACCGCACGTTGCACATCCAGGCATGTCAACATTGAGAGAGAAAAGTTGCCCCTTAGATGTGCGTAGGGCTGCTGGCTCTTGGTGGCAAGTCACGCCTAGTATGGGGATAGTTGGGTTCCGGTGCAGCAATGGTCATTCATGCGTGTGTTCCAAGAGCGGGACGTCGATGGGTGGAATAGCTGTCAGATAAAGTATCTCTAGAGGTATCTAATATATGTATACGAATACTAACTACACATGTCAAGGCAGAATAACATCTACCATAGATGCACGTACAATACCAAATAACTAATATTATACGATACAAAGAGTCATACATATCGTTACGGGTCATGAACGAGACACAGGAATACAAATCGATACATGTCGAATGGAAGACTGCTATACAACATGGATAAAGTGGGTCGCGACGACCTATGAGAAAAAGTGGACGAAAAAGTACGATGAATAAGATAGTTGAAGGAATGAAGGGCTCGATGTCCGTAACTCAAGGACGGTAAACTTGCAGCGTGCTAGTGTGAATGGATGCAGACATTATCTTCCCTGCTGACGTTCCCATGGAGGCGGGGGCGGTCGGTAAGAATCATATCGTCGAGATGGATTAGCTTGAGGTCTGGGTGGGTGCTGACGGCGGTCTTGATTGCAACTTCCGCTGCTATTACTGCCCAAAGAGTCGCTCCTCTGCGGCGGCCGCGAGTGTTGAGCGTACTGAGTGGGGTTCTGGTCACGTTGACTGGGGACCTGGCTGGAAGTCAGCGTAGGGGGTAGCGAAGAGGGACATCCTGAGTCGAAGGAGGATCGCTGTGAACGGGTTGGCTGACAGACAGGTGCCATGAGCCAAGATGTGGGAGGTACACGAGAATGGGAGAACGCACCTCATTTCTGGTCGATCGGGGTTGACCAGGAGGTGGATGGCTGAGCGGTGGAAGTGCTGTTTGAATCAGGGAAGGCGCAGCGTGACTGGGCGTTATGGGCGTGGGCAAGGAGTTCTCGTATCGAGGCGGCCCAGCAGAGTCAGGTGACTGCACTACATTTGAATGAGAGAAGGTATAATTCTGAAGCATGTCCAACTGCAAACTTGGGTCTACAGTACAAGATCGTGTCGAGGAAGTGGGACCGGCTGCATGAGTGGCGGTAGAGATGGAGCCAGCATTCAAAGTAGAGACGGGGATGTTCAAAGCAGGCGTCCGATTCGGCCGTGGCCTGGGATCACACACAGAAGCCGTCTGTGCATGAGTGGCCGGTGGGTAGGCAGCATACTGCAGTGACTGCCCAGGCCCGTTACTAGCAGCCACAACCTGGTTTCGAGCCATGGTTGCGCGTAAATTCTCCAACCTGCCTGACTCACCCGAACCTGGGGAGCATGAACTCCTCATTGGTTGTGCAGCGGCTACACTGGTAGGGATCCCAGACGGAAGGGTCAAGGTTAAGCCCTGAGCATGATAGATCGGTGTCGTAGGGCGTGAACTTCCTGCTGTAGGTCGTGGGGGGAGATTTACGGCAGGGACAGGAGGGAGGGATGGGAGCTGCAAGCCAGTGGATGCGGGCGGATTAGGTTGCTGGGATCGCGATTGGTTACTCGGCGCCTGGACGTTCGTACTGGCTGGAGCCTGAGGAACAGATGGAGCACTAGGCCTTGCCGAACTCGAAGAGGTCGGCCGTGAATCCTTCGGCTGCTGCTTTGTCGTGCCCCTACCACCAGATTCAGTAGCTCCAGCGACGGAGGACTTGCGAGGTCGATTCGAAGAAAGAGACGGCTGCAAATTTTGCGCTGACGGTTTCTTCGCACCTCCCGCCGCGCCACCCGCAGCCGCATTCACATACGCGGGTACAGTTCCACCAACCTTCGGACTGTTATTCCCCACAGGCGTCGCATTACCCGAAGCCAGGTTTGGAGTCGTAATATTCGGGACTTTTGGCGAAGGGGTTGGGGCGGTGGCCGAATCCGAATGCTTCGGTATCCGAATATCTATCAACTTCGTCCCTGGTTGAACACCAGTCGAACCCGGAGCGGCATTGATGGACCCAGTACGCGGTAGAGGGGGCGATATATCTTGTTTCTGTTGCTCTGCTGCTGCTGCCGCAGCTCTGGTAGAGCGCTTACCCTTCACCCTCGTCGCTGCTGTCGATTTCGCAGATGACTTCGCCGCAGCGGTTGCTTTCTTGAGAGCCGCACCAGTGCCGGCAGCGCCAGCTTTCGAGGGCGACGAAGTCGGCCGCTTCTTTATAGCATGAGGCGTATATTCTGCTTCGTCCTCTTTCTTAACTTTATTACTAGCGCGTACAAACAACGAACTGTCGGTCTTGTAGTCGTCGTCGTCGTTGTCGTCAGCTTCCGATTCGGACGTGGTATCCGGCACACACTTGCGTTTCGAACCAACACCGCTTGTAGATCTACGCGTGGTGGTTGTTCGGGAGGAAGATGCTTTAGGCTGAGGTTGTGAGGTAGAGGGTGCCGTTGTTCGTGAGGAGGGCCCTGCTTCGGGGAGAGCTGCAGAGGAAGAAGCCGCTGACGCCCGAGAGGATGATAATGGAGGGGTGGGAAGCGCAGCCGAGGCTGCTACAGGAGCAGCGGTGGTGTTCGTACTGGACTTGACCCGTTTCTTGGGCGGTTCAATGGCCACAGGCGGTGTCGAAACAGTAGCAGTGGACGAGGACGAAGATTTACAGCTTGTCGAGATCTCGTCATGCTTACGCTTGGATCGCGAAGATTTTGTCGTTGCGGCATCAGCAACTTGAGTCGCGGTGCTGGGGCATGGCACTGGACGAGACATTAAGGTGAGATTCGTGCGAAATCACCAAAGAGACTTAGGGAACTCTCACCTTCATTCATAAATACCGACAAACCAACCCACGGATACATCTCTCCAACAACCTGCTCAACAGAAGGGCCTTTCGGCAACTCCTTGACATGCGTTAACCACGTCCTCTCCTTGTTCAACTTATCGAAAAAAGCTTTCCTGATACTGGGGACATCAATCCTAACTTTCTGAAGCGCAAGAGCTAGCTGCTCCAAAGAAAACTTAGGCATCCACACGCAGCTAAAGTATCCGCTACACGCAAACTCCTTCATTCCAAAGGGCTTAGATGTCGTACCTCCTCTCTTCGCGTTCTTGAAGATCGAACTGTGTTTCTCATGGGTAGCGATGTAGGCGAAGACGTCCATAGCTCGGACAATCCTAGCGGCTTCGCCATCGGAAAACCTGGCACTAGGGGAGTCGTCACTCAGCCAAGGAGTCAAGTTGGTGAGACTGGGGATGAAGTCTTTGGGTGGCCCCTTGGTTCCGGGGGCGGGGTGCTTGGATATCATGTAAACCATGGCGGCGGTAGCGGCGAAGTCAGCCCCGCGCCGGATATCCCAATCATCGGGACACGTCGATGAAAATCCGCCATCGCGGAAAACGCGTTTCCTGATGGCGTGGATGAAGCGGACACGCCAAGTTCCGAGAGCTTGCAACCGCTCTAAGAGTGTGAATCCCCCCAAATCAGGTCGTGGTGTCGCGAAGCGAAGCGAGATAGACGCATACCTTCACATGTCAACGGCATTCCCATTTGCACGCGCTAAAGGATTGAATTTGTGAGGAAAGAAGAAAGGGAGCGCATATATAGAGCTCACCCGGAAGATTTCACGCTCGAGACCAAATGGCAAAGGTGGGTATTCAGAGCAAGCAATCTGCTTCTGATCCCAAGCGTGCTTTGCCGCGTCGTCGATGATCTTAATGGGCTTTCCCGACGGATGTCCATTTGCTAGGAGCTCGGGAGCTGGGTAATATGTCTCCTCCCCAGTATTTCTAAGGATAGCGCATTTAGGCGGTATAAATGGAGATGATAGAACGAGGGAGACGCACGCATCGACACCTAAGAACATCATCGGAGAGAATGTCAAACAGAAGGCTAGCGTGGGCACAGGGGGCACATACGAGGTAATTTGCCTTCCATGTATCTATTACACGATAAAAGAAAGATGGAAGAAATGAAACGACAAAAACTCACAGATGAATCGAAGTAAGCCGCTGCTTCCCATCTATGCATATCCTCGTTGGGTCCCTCCCGTCCGTAAGAGCTGAGGATGCATTAGGGAGTCGGGACAGATCAGAGAAAGGGTGCCACGAACAGAATACGATGTTCGAGATCTGACAGTTGTTATGCAGAGAGTCAATCAGGTAGCTTTGCTGTTTCTGCTCCCAAACGACAGCTGCTGAAGCGTCGGGAAATTGCAAAGGGGAAACAAAGAAATTGAAGTTGACCTCGTTGATATTCCGGATCCAGATCAATTCTCCCTGATTTTATCATGTCTGCGAAGGAAAAGGAGTCAGAGGGACGCTTGGTTCGCCAGCAGCCCAACGCCTTTCACCCCGGCTCAGAAAGAAAACGAAAATACCGTTGAGGTTGGCGAGCGAGAACTGCTTGACATTAGGCTCTGGGAGCAAGGGGTCGACGGGGACGCGCTTATGCTTGGGGGCTGATTTTCGTTTAAGCTTTGCTGGAAGCTGCTCAGGAGTCTCCTCATCCGAGTCTAGATCTGTTAGGTCTGAGTCCGGGTCGGGGTGGTCGAAGTAGCTCATCGTCGGGGGAGTAGGGCGGGAATGGCGGTTGCGCGGGGGGAGGAGAGGGCGCTCAACGTTGAGAACGTTGGGCACTAGGATATACTGGCGGGAGGGAGAAAGGCAGATTGCAGGTTATTAGCATAATTTGTACAAGCGCCGCCTCGCTTCGCTTCGGCAACGCGGTGTCATTATTTAAGCTAAGATAGCATGATATGTAACGTTAACAGTGTCTGTCTGTCCTGGACGTAGCAATAATGCGGCGTGGCTTCGATGTCTGATACGAGATAGGGCTGTATATAATTGACCATGTGAAAAGACGTCGCGAGTGAGATCTAAGCCAATAGTATCTAAAGTGAGACCTTGACAACCGTTGAAAGTGGTTGCATAGGCTGGTGCCAAAGGCAGTTGTCGACGGAGTAGAGTGTGGCCTGAAGGGAGGGTAGTGGTGAAGCAGATGCGAGGGAGGAGAATGATTTCTTGACCGACATTGGGGTTTGTTCGAGATTGGTCGATGACGCTGATAGAGACGAGACGGTCTCCCACGCCGTGAACGAGGACGCGGGTATTTTTTACTAGGCCTCGGTCAACAGAGAAGTTTCTGAGCAGACGATATATTCCATTGACTTTGATAGTGAGAGAGTGAGGAGGGAGACCGGGGGGTGGATGATGCTGAACATAGTCAAGGATGCTGCTGTTATCGCAGGGGAGATTGGCATCTTCGGCTTCTTTCAGGGAGTCCGCAGCAAGGTAAGTTTTTTCTCCGCCGGAGATCCTTTGGAGCATGATGTTGTTGTAGACGTCGACTTGGGAATTGTTGGGCGCGAGGATGGCACGTGCAATGCAAGTCGAAGGGTCGGTGAGAATGTTGTTAGGATAAACGAAGTCGCATAATTCCTGTGCAGTGGAAACATGGTGGATGAAGTCGAGGTTGACATGCGTTTGTGCACCATCACCGATGGCATCGACGACGGTTGCATATTCTGGATCATCAGCATTTCGAATGGGGATAGTGAGAGATACGGAGTGAAAGTATGACCACAGTGGCGAAGATTTGATGGAAGCATCAATAATTTGAGTTCTTGTGCCACGACGAATGACAGGGCATGTTTGTCGAAAGTCCCCGAGAAGGACAATGACTTTGCCACCAAAAGGGATGTCTGTATTCATGATTCGGCGGCAGGTCTCTTCTACGCATGCAAGGACAGCACGGTTAGCCATTGGCGCTTCATCCCAAATGATTAGGGAAGCTTGTCGCAGTAAGTCCGCTCTGCCATCAGTGGGTGAGATGGAAGATGTCAGCATTTCAGTGTTATCTACGACAGGGATGTAAGGACGGGAGGGAGGAGTCAGTATGTGATGTGGTAGAAAAGTAGGGACCACATATCTTGAAGGCAGAATGAGTTGTACGGCCTCCAGGATACAACTGAGCAGCAAAGGCGGATGTAGCAGTAGGGATGACGATGTGACCTATGCCTCGTAGTTGATCACAGACGGCATTGATAAGGAAAGTCTTCCCGCGGCCTGCTTTGCCATCGATGTACAGTGTTAGTGGTTCATGACTTATTGCGGCAGAGAAGATGAGATCATAGATGGCCCGTTGTTCATCATTTAATTTAGAGACTGCCTGGGAAGCACGAGTTAATAAGAGGTCGGTTTGTTGATCCCAACGTGCGAGCTCATGTTCAACTTCATGAGTATGAGTTTCTGGTTCCGGTAAACCGAACTGTGTTAAACGCTTTCCATATTCTTCAAGGAGATGTGCGAGATGTTGCAGGGCATGATTTGCACCTAACTGGATGGATCCACTATGAGCAAGGGTGAAGTCATAGGAGATATCCTCGAAGGAAGAATCCCATAATGCTCGAGGAGCTGGCAAGCAGTCATTCATGAGGAGATGGACGAAGAGAATGCGGAGTTGATGCGGAGTAGCGAGGGATGAGATGGCTTCATGAAAAGCATACTGTCCCTCATTTTCATCTGCGAAGAGACCCATGGCCGTTGCCGCATCCTGATAAGAATGATAATGGTTGCCAGTGTGAGTCATAGCGTCAAGAAAAGATGAACATGGGCGAAGTTGTAAAATTGCACGGAGATAAAAGAGTTCGCCTTGAGATGGGCGAACGGATTGGATGCGACTGAGATGACGACGATCAGGCTGACGAAGAATGACATGCATAGGGGGAGCCTTGGAGTTGGCAGGTGATTCAGTAAAGTAAGTTGGTCGGTTATCATTAGCAGCAGAGAAAGCCGCTAGGCGGAACAATCCATAATATTGAGCATAGGTCAGCGCAGTAAAGTCACGAGTTACACCATCCACTGTAAATGAGCCGACAGGACGGCGGAAATAGTGCGTGAGGAAACTTTGATCGCTGGCGGAGTTGTCTAGTCGTGTATATTGATGATGATGAGGTGAATTTGGGAGATGAACAGGCAAGGAAGTGACAGCAGGCTCCTTCTTGCAAATGTGGAATCCAAGGATACGCCAAGCAGCCTCGGTAGCTGACAAATATCGGCCTTGCCAATAATCCTCAATCTCATCAATGACCCGAGTTTGTGAATCGGCGCGAAGGTGATATTGTGCTCGATCAGGGCCTATGAACAGCAGTCACTCAGCTGCCATTGAGATGGAGGAAGTGACTGCCGACCTTTATATACATACTTGAAGACATATTGAAATAAGTGCTGTGTATTGGCCATTTCGATGTTAATATGGCATTGGAATTTCCGAAGAAGTGGGATGCAATGTGATACAACCATAGTATCAGCTTCCGCTGGTCTACGCAGCTTAACTCGGCCAGTGGAGTCGATGGTTGTATGTGTCTGCATTGACTTGGGATAGCCAAAGCGACAATAGCGGGTGCCATTCTCTGAAATGCGCTGACAATAGTCAGATGGAGGTTGATCTGGGCGAGGATGATGATGCATCATATATTGTCGCACGAGACGTGCATCTTCAACATCGGAAGGCATCTGTGCGGACAAAATGGAGTCAATGTCTCGTGGGTGAACACAGTCTAAAGGATATTTGACGAGGATGTGAGCATGAGGTAAACCACGCTTTTGGAATTCAATGGAATGGACCATGTAGACCGGTGGGCCAATGTTGGGGAAAAGAGAATGCAAGGTAGATTCAAGCAAGGCCAGTTTGCGTTTGAAGACACGACAAACAACGATGGGAATGTCATTGTAACGTTGACCAGGTCGAAGTTGAGATTGAATCTCCGGCCATTTAGGATTGCATGTCATGGTGATAAATAAAGTTGGAGGACCATACGTAGCTGCTAAAGCGAGAGAATCTGCAATCTGCTCTGTTGACCATCTGCGTGACCCAAGGAAGGATGCGGGAAGGTAGACATTATCCAAAGGCTCAACGGCATCTACATCCATTAACTCGGCATCGGTCTGTCGCAGACGTAATTGGTTCTGGCGAATGTATGATAGGCGACATTGGAGATCGCGCGTGAACATATCTACCAGGTATTCGTTTGTGACTCGACCGAAGATAGAGAATCTTGGTTCCCTTAAGAGGCGGGCACGGTAATACCACATCTGAGTAGTCACGGCATCGACTCCAGAATCGGCTTGCTCTTCATCGTCAGCGCTAACGTTGGTATTTCTCGATAATCCCCAGCCCGCCGTACCATGAGGGAAAAGAAGAGGATAAGCTAAAGGCTCCCAAAGACGACTGATAGTAGGAATGCTTTGAGTGACATCGGCATCGGAGTGAATTTTTTTAATGATAAGTTGGCGAGGGTTAAATTGAGAGGGCGTTATATTTTCAAAAGACATGAGCGCAGCAATTTCAGGCGCAGTTTGAGTGTTTGACAGAGTCAAGTATGCGTCGGTGAAGGGAGTAGAGCGTAGAGATCGCAGAGAAGAGACGAAAGGGTTAAGACGAATCAACGCGCTTTTAAGCGATGTCACCCAAGCTTCAGGCAAATCAGCGGCTATGTGAGCGAAAGGGATATTCATTAGGAATCCATCATATAAAAGCCACCGAATGGCTGAATTATCGTGGGTCGGTCGAATGCGATGATAAATTCGACCTTGAATAGCGACGAAACCTTGATCGCCTGATGTATGAGGAAAGGGATGGGAGGATTCGAGCGACGCAAAAGAGAAGATTAAATTTAGCTGTCGAGATAAGGAGGACACCTGGGGATGGTGAATGAAGATATCATATTCGGGAGGGAGTGGTGGCAAAGCAGGGACATCATTCTTTCGACAACCTTTTGGGCCACAGCAGAATCCAGGACGTTCACCCGTCAAAAGCAGAATATGACAATGGGGGCAGGCATGCTGCTGCCCTCCACGCAAACCTCCCCAAACCAAAGTCGCACTCGAAATAGGACCTATTTGCCAAGGGTTTGAAGTATCAGTCATTGCTAAAGAGGATGTAAGAGAGGCGAGGATAAGAGGCGGAGGCAAGAGGGAATGCGATGAAGTGAGACTCACTGGAATGATGATGTCATCTATGACGATCGGAATCAAGATGTGCCGGAGAGTCTGCGTTGTCGTCGTCCTCGTGCAAAGGGGTAAACTAAGAGATGAGGATGAGAGAGAAGAAAGACGATGGGAAGAAACATATGTACGAGAGTAATAACAAAGAAATAGAAGACGTGAATGTGAACAGGCCCTCGATTCTGATGTTCAACGACGATGAACATTGGAAACCATGAGCGAATCATGCACAGCAGGCGTTGGAGACGAAGACGAGTATGCGGCATTACTCAGTACAGCAGTAGATAATAAGGAGAAAGAGATGACAGAAGGTAGAGATGAGGTGAGGAGAAAGACTATGATCCAGATCACGATGAGACACACAATAGAGGAGAGGTGAGACGTAAAGAGATGTCAACATTGCTACGGTGATGTGGATATCAACGTAACGGCTGCTTTTACTTCTTCCGTGCAGCGGAGGTGTCTCCACCCATTACATCTGATGAAGAGGAGGGCTGAGTGGAGAGGGTAGAAGAAGAGCTAAGAACATGTGATGAGCAAAAAGGAAAGGAAACAAAGCATGTTTCTTCACGGACGAGCTAGGCAAATCGTTAGAAGGTGGAGGAGTAGCGATAAGACGACGTCGTTTGCCAGAAGGTTGAGGAGGAGGTGGTGGAGGTTCGTCTTCAAAAGAAATGGAGCCAGCATTAAAAGTGATGTGGTCCAAATGGATTTGAGGGATGCCGTCAGGGAGAATGTCGTAACAATACCCTTGGGCTCGAACGAAGGACTTGACGTTGGGAAGTGGAGTATTCTTCCATCGAGGCGAGTCAGGATCGATGACAAAGCTAGAAGAGTAGTGAGGGACAGGAGCCCCAAAAAAATGCAAGATTGCTCACCGCACAGAACAGGTTTTCGATCCATCACCGACGTACTCCATGACGGTAACAACGAAGTCCTTATCACCTGCTTCTCCTATGTCGTGACGACGGCTTACTTGACCTAAAGCGTCGACGCAGGTGTACAATGTAGATGGTAAACTTTGATCATAACATTCGTGGGCAGGGTCGCCTGGGAGAGGCATAATTCGGAGCGCGTCGATAAGAAGAGTCTTCTTTTGGAAGATTGCCTTTCCCCACACGAAAGCGATAGAATGAGCAGGGTAAGGAGGAGCGGTGGTTTTGGCGAAGAGTCGAATTTCAGCGGGAAACACAGAACCAGAGAAGGTTTGAAGAGTAGTAGGATACACCATGAAGCGAGACTTGCCACTATGCTGTGGGGTCCCGAACATGAAGTAACCGGAGACGGTGAGGGAAGACATGACGAAAAGGCTGGAATGACGAAGATTATAAAGACAAAAGGTCGGGTGACGGGTCATGCGGTGATATTTGAAAAACAGCAGGAATACAGTAAAAGGACAAAGGATGGTGAAGACGATGAAGAATCATAGAGGTGTGATGTACTGAAGAGAATATGGGTGAGAAGAAGAAAGGAGAAGACGACGGTATGGAGAAGAACGCGAGAGGAAGGGGGGGAAAAAGTGGGGGGAACGGAACTGTCGACAGTCGGGGGCAAACAAATGTCAACAAAGTCGTGTTGTCTGCTTAAGATACGGTTAATTCAGTGGATCGGGGGCCCTGATAATCAACGTTTCCAAATAATAATATAATTCTGAGGATGAAAACGACCTCCGCCCGCTCGATGCTCCAACACTGCCGGAGCTCGATGCGATATGAGATAGAGATGTTGCCCGCCACGAAGACAAAGAATCAACGTCATAAAGAGCTTTTAGTGATGACCGTTCCGTTCCCCAAGCTTTGTCCGAAAAAGATGATCCATCTCCATCAGGATGACACTCATCACGTAATATTATTTCGATCGCCGCGATAAGAGTGCCGATAATCAATTGATTAAAATAATGATCGGCAGTGTTCGGGGTCTCAATTTTTAGGTCAGCACGATGCCATCCCCGTGACTTAGTGTCCAGTTGCTTTGTCCCCGCGTCGCCTCGCGTTCCTTGCCAGAGACCACGTCGCAACCAAGTGGCGCACTAGCGACGATGAGGATCGAAGAGCTCATCCTCGACGGTACGCCGCCCCTCACTGCCGCACACACTCATTTTCAACTCAAATAGGGTTCAAATCGTACCCCGTACGAACACAAATCACCGGCTGGGATCCGTCCTTCAACGCGATAACAGGCCTCAATGGATCAGGCAAATCCAACATTCTCGACGCAATATGCTTCGTGCTGGGTATAACTAATATGGCTCAGGTTCGTCGACGCCGCCAACGCGTGTATTGACGCGTCCTGACACGCGGTACTCACGTTTTCTTTCGCGGAATCTAAACATACCAGATGCGCGCACAAAACCAACTGGACTTGATATACAAGCGTGGACAGGCTGGAGTCAACAAAGCCAGCGTCACCATCGTATTCGATAATTCAGACAGGGAGAACAGTCCCCCAGGACTGGAGGATTGCAAACAAATCACTGTGACGCGTCAAATCGCGATGCCGAACATAACAAAGTACCTCCTCAATGGCCACAAGGCGCAACAACAGGCTATCCACACCTTGTTTCAGGCCGTACAGCTCAACATTAACAACCCCAATTTCCTGATCATGCAAGGCAAGATCACAAAGGTGCGCATCATTCCATTTGCAGAATACGGGCAGAACAAAGACGAACCCCAAAAACGCGTTTCAACGCGTGTCTCTATCACTCAGGTACTCAACATGCGTCCTCAAGAGATCCTCGGCATGGTTGAAGAAGCCGCAGGCACTCGCATGTTTGAAGAGCGCAAAGACAAAGCTCAACGCACCATGGCCAAAAAGGAAAAGCGCGTACATGACATCACAGCCCTCCTCGCTGAAGAAATCTCCCCCAAACTCGATAAACTCCGGCATGAAAAACGGTCATACATCCAGTACCAAAAGGCATGTGATCAACTCGAGCGTCTTGGTCGCGTTCTGCGTGCTTGGGAGTGGGTTAGTGCGAATGAAAGGATTGAGGCAAAGGGTAGGGAGATCGAGGAGAAGGATAGGTCAGTGAAGGAGATTGAGGCGGGTAAGAAGAAGTGTGCGAAGGAGTGTGAGGCGGCGGAGAAGGACGTGCAGGCTGTAGCGAAGAAAAGGGATGATGAAATTAAGAAGGGGGGTAAGATGAAGAAACAAGAAGAGGCGGTGGCGGAGCTAGACAAGCTCCTGATGAAGATAAAGACGAACGTGGAGATTCAAAATAAGAGTATGGAGGAGGAGGAGGCGAAAGTCGCGGGGCTTGAAGGCGAGCTCAAGCAAGTATGTATACTTGGTCATCCCTCTTGCGTCTTCTTCATCTCATCTCACATCACTCAGCTTGAGGATTCTCTCGTCGAAAAGGAAAAGGAAGTCGAAATCCTCTCGACCGCCTTCAACGAAGTCTCCACCACCCACACCACCCTCCAAACCAAACTCACCACCGCCGAAGATCTCCTTCAGTCTCTCCTTACTGGTCTCTCCTCTTCCAACCGCGCCGGCGGCGGCGGAGGCTACATGGGCCAGCTTGCCGATGCCAAAGCGCATATCGCGCAAGCCACAGCTGAAGCGGAACAATGTCGTCGGAAACTCGAAATATCTGAGAAGGAGCTGAAGGGGTTAGAGAACAGGTATAAGAGCGTGGAGAAGGAGGTGAAAGATGGAGAGAAGGGGTTGGAGAAGAAGCTGAAAGAGGCCGAGGATATTATAAAGAAGTTGGGGACGTGCGGGTGGGATGAAGAGAAGGAGAAAGAAGGGGAAGACATGATGAGGAAGGCGCAGGGGGCTATGAGGGAGCTACGAGAGGTGTGTGGTGATCCATCCATGTTATCAAATTTTTGACCAAACCGTACTCTGTCAGCACCATGACCGCCTCCTCTCAAACCTCTCGCAACTCGCATTCAACTACACACCGCCCTCGGCCAACTTCAATCCCGCCGCCGTTCTCGGCCCCGTTGCCTCACTCCTCTCTTTACCACAACAACACTACGACAAAGCCTACGCACTGGAGATTTGCGCTGGGGCCAAGTTGACACAAGTGGTAGTCGAAAATGAGAAGGTTGGAAAGGAGGTTCTGGAAAAAGGGCAGTTGAAGAAGCGTGTTACGATGATTCCGCTGAACCGAGTTCAGCCATATAGGTTGTCTGACAGGGTGCGTTTTTATTCTTACTTATCCTAAAGTAGCATCCTTGGTTGACTGTCGACTGTTCCCCATCACAGCAAGCACAAGCAGCTAAAAGACTCGCTCCCGGAAAGGTCAACCCCGCGCTTTCGTTAGTTGAGTACCCTCCACGTCTCGAACCAGCCGTAGCCTACGTCTTCTCCAACTCCCTCATCTGCGCCGACACCGCTTCGGCGAAAGCCCTCACCTTTAACCGCGAAGTGGGCGTACGCTCTATCACTCTCGAAGGAGATGTCTACGACCCCTCCGGTACTCTTACCGGTGGCTCCAACACGTCATCCGGCGGACCGAGTTTGCTGATTCGTGCAGCGGAGCTGGTGGAGTGCCGCAAGAGCATGGAGGCGAAGGACGCTGAACTGAGAGGCATGAGAGAGCAGTGGGAGGGCGATGCGGGGAGGAGGAAGAGGGAAGGCTGGAGAGCATTGATGAAGGAGAAGGAGATGAAGGAGTATGAGGTGAAGTTGTTGAAAGAGCAGTTGGAGAATAGCAACGCCTCGAGAGTGCGTCTTTTTCCCCCTCCTCTAAGAATCGATGGCTAACGGACGTCACTTGATTAGCTGGGAGTTCAAATTGAAGAGCTGAAGCAAACAATTGCTAATCTGCAGACTGCACTCCAGGGGGCAAAGAATAAGGAGGCAGAAGCGTCTGAGGAGTGTAAGAAGCTTGAGAAGGACATGGCAGAGTTTAAGAATAATAAGGAGGGCAAGATTGATGAGCTCAAGGTATGGCCTTATGCTTTTCGTGCTCCGATTCTCCTCATGTGCGATGCCCTCTGTTGCGTCCTCCTTGTAGGCCGATATCGCCAAGCAAAAGACCGCTTTGCAGAAACACGCGGTCACGCTAAAGACCCAGCAGAAGGACCACCAAACCGCAAAGTTGGAGCTCGGTAAGTGCGTCGTTTCCCCTACGAACTGACCTTGTTGAAGTTAGCTGTAGAGCAAATGGCGAACGATATTGAGGAAGCGAAGAAGGGCATTGAAGAGGCTCAAGCCGGAGTTGAGAAGATTCGGAAAGAACTTGCTAAACTTGATCAGGAGTTGAAGAAAACCAGTGTTCGTCTCTCCGTGTCTCGCCCTTTCCTGCATCACCCTCATGACCTTTCTTCCTGGAACCACAGGCTCAACACGCTGCCGCGGAAGAGAAACTCAACGAAGAGCGTGCCGCTCTTTCACGATTTGACAACGAGTTGAAGGAGCTTGATCAAGTCATCAAGTCCAAGAAGGAAGCCATCTCGAACGCCGACTTGCAGCTGAAGCAGATTGAGCATCAGCGTGCAGCGTTGGCTAAGGAGCAGACGACCGCTTCGAACAGGGTACGGGACCTTGAACAACAAAACCCGTGGATTGAGGAAGACAAGCCGTGAGTCCACTCTATCTTGTGTTGTCGGCACCTCTGACGTTTTCACTTCCTTCCTCGTGTGTGGTTGTAGTCGCTTCGGTCAACCAGGCTCGATATATGATTTCAACTCCATGGATTTGAACCAGCAGAAGGAAGAAGCGAGGAAGTTGGAAGAAGCACAGAAGGGTATGAAGAAGAAGGTGAACCCGAAGGTGCTAAACATGATTGACAGGTATGTCTTCATGGCTTCGTCCCCAGACCCATGCGTTTTGGCTGATGAATCATGGTGGTGCGCAGCGTGGAGAAGAGGGAAGCCGAGCTGAAGAAGAATTTGGCCACTGTGATGAAGGATAAGGAGAAGATCGAGGAGACCATTGCGGAGCTTGATAGGTATAAACGCGATGCCCTGCAGAAGACGTGGGAGAAGGTAGACGGGTGAGTCCTACCTAGTATCCATGCCACGATGCGTGTGGACTTTTGACACTCACATTCGCGCAGGGACTTCGGCGGCATTTTCGCGGAACTATTACCTGGCAATTTCGCAAAGTTGCAGCCCCCTGACGGGCAGGATCTCATGGATGGTCTTGAAGTGAAAGTGAGACTCGGGACCATGTGGAAGCAGAGCCTAACGGAGTTGAGTGGCGGTCAACGGTTAGCGTTTTTGCTTCAGTTTGCATCCCCGCTTCGGCTGATGACGCCGTGTGTGTCCGTGGATATAGCTCGCTCATCGCACTCTCTCTTATCATGGCGCTCCTTCAATTCAAACCCGCACCCATGTACATCCTAGACGAAATCGACGCCGCTCTAGATCTTTCACACACGCAGCATATCGGCCAACTCTTCCGCACGCGCTTCAAAGGCTCCCAATTCATCGTCGTCTCGCTCAAAGAGGGATTATTCACGAATGCGAATGTGTTGTTCAGGACAAGATTTAGGGAGGGGACGTCGATTGTTGAGAGAACGGGCCAGAGGTCTGGGTCGGCGCTGTACAGCAACCAAGATGACGATGAAGCGGGTAGTGGGGGGAGAAGGAGGAGGATAGCCGCTGCTGCGTGACACGATTTTCCGGACTAACTTATTTCTTGCATTTTCCCGTCAATGTTGCAATTCTAACTGTAGAGTAGAAATCTTGTACTATGTAGTCCCAAGGGCTGTATACTATCGTGGCATTCCTTGCTGCACGTCGAGGCGTTTGCCGGTGTCTCGGTTGTAATAAGTCCTCCACGATGTTTACGGTATACACAATTGAATTGTTGCTGTATCGAGGCACGAAAATTGGGCACCACAGGAACCAATAGGTTATTCAAGAGGTCGATTCAATACAGTAGTGATGCGTCATCTGTCATTAGAACTGGTGGCGCCTGCGCTTCTCGAACACAGGAAAACCGAATAAATTACAGAGATCGTTGCAACCTGAATGAATGGGCGTCACCCGAAGCACGACTGCAAGTGGGAGCAGCGCGTTTCGCTTCCTAGGCGAAGGTGTCTCCACGAACGGCACCATCCGTGAGTATAGGGTATCCATGAAGGCGGATCTATGCAGGAATGCGTTCAGAATTATTAATGCGGAGGAGAGGAGCGGAGCGGGACTCACATACAAAAATCATCACACCACAAATCCCAAAGCCTCATTGCAGCAGTAACGTCACGGCCATCGCAATACACGCCAGCGACACGTATGGTGAAAGACGCTCGCCTACGAAACCAAGTCGACTGTTATTGTAAATTCTTTCAACATTTCTGCCTGGAACCTTACCTATGCGTGCCGCCATGAAGAAAAGCCCAAGAAACCTGAATGCAAAACGGTAAAACATCATCAGCCTCCGCTCTCCATGCTCGGAAAACACATACCCCTCTTTATTCCGGTCTACGAGCCGTGGCGCAACGGCGCGTACGTATGTGCATGTGCATATGCCCAGGAGGATCACAAGCAGGAGGTCCTGAAAGTTGAAAAGCGCAGACTGTGCTAGGCAATTAGCTAAGTCCGCTGACTGCAGGCTGGGCACTTTACCGTACCATGGAGAGCAGAGATGGGAGTCGACAACGAGGAGGATGGTCACGGTGAGAGACACGTCGACCGTGGGTATATTTCAAGTAAGCGACAGGCGCGCACGCGCCGTGGCGGGGCGCTTTCCCAGGCAGCCGACTTTCAGAGTGCCCTCATCATCATGCATCATGTCCAGCTGTCCTCTCTCGTTCCCCATTCAAGTTGACGGATGCCCCACGCGCTGTAGTACACGCCCCACGACCTCTATTCTCTTCACAAGATTCGCAGCGTCAAATTTCTCTGCTACTTCTCCTTACGACAAAGCCTGCAACAATTCAGACTTCCATTCTTCCGTGCAGCGGTATCATCTCATTTCGTAGTGCGTATTTCCGACGTCCACGCGTCCCTCACCGTCGACTTCTACTTATGTATGCTCGACGACCGCTTTCTGAGCTCGGTCTTTCGCCATGTTTCATGTGCTTCCTCGGCAAACTTTGGACAAACCGAACGAAGACGCTCAGTTTTCGACTCATGCTACATGATGATCAGTTTTCTGTTGGTATATGCGCTAAACTATTGACCGCAAGGCGGTTTACCCCGCTGATGGTGCCCTTTGCGTAATGTGCACTTTTCATTTCAGCGCCATCCTAAGTCTGACTGACTTCTCTTCTGACGGACGTCTGGCTTTAGAGATATCTGAATGTGCCTTTCGAACAGTTACTTGCGCCCATCGCAGCCGCCCGCTGGAACGCTGTAATCACGTTCCCTCTCGTGTCCGCACCGAGCCTGAGCATCGTCCCATACCACGATGCATGTAATCCTTGCCTATATCTGGTTCCCTTCCTAACGATACGAGAGAGCTTTTTCTCTGTATGCTTCAGTCCGAGCCAAACATACTCCTCCTTGGCGTCTTGGCGAAGGCCTCGCTTTTTGCCACCACTTGTTCACGCCAATACAAGTTCCATGCGGTGCACCCTCCTATTTCGAACAAATCAAGTTCGCTACTTGCCATCGTCTGCTGTGTGCTGTCAACCATCAATTTATAATCGCAACACAGCTACAATATGCTGTCGTGGTCTTCGAAACTGACTCCAGGTGTTTCATAGTGACTAGCTATCCCTTGACTGGTAGCATCCTTGTGCTAGCAATCTCGCAGGTGCTAGGGCTCGCTGGCCGACCCTTATCATCACAAGCTACGTCTCCTCAGGTGTCAAACCCCATTAGCATCTCTCTGATATGTCCGTTGTGTCTATGTTGTCTAGTCAAGTGGACTCACACTGATTGCTGACTGATGTGATAGGTTTTCATGCCGGCGTATCACACGTGAGTTCCTCAACCTGTCGTGCCTCCAATTCTGCACACGAGCATTCTTCCAGATTTATGATGGCCGCACAATCGCTGATACGCGATAGGAGAATTTTATGGCTAGAATACCGTCTGCCGATCACCCCCATCCTCCCGATGAACCAACAATTCTCATCCTCGAGGATAACATCCGAAAGACCGCTCTCCTTCCCACCGAGAGCCTGCTGCCTATTTACATCAGTTAACCCTAACCCTAACCGGGTCTTTGCGATCCATGGGTTGATCCGGCTCACAACCCCCACGGTGCACCATATGGTCAAGTCTAAAGTTACATCTTCGCAAAATCTAGGTTCAGTCTCGTGCTTCTATTGACGACGCCTCCCGCCACTGGTTTGCCCCATTCATTTGACATTTAGTGCAATTGTTCCCTAAGCCCGCACGTCGTGCCAGAATATTCGCTTGCTTTGAGGACGTTACCATCAATCAGCTTAATTGACGCCCAGATTCCAATACCTCGTCCCCGCCTTGCGACCTCTCCCCCACATGCTTGGTATCGAGGTCTCGCACCGTCGCTTGCTTCTAGGAAGCACTGTGTCAACGTCGCATACCCACCGCCCGGTCGGCATCGTCGGACGCCCGGTTCACGGATACTATTCGGCTTGACATATACAAGTTCTACACGTGCTACACTTGTGTGGGGACAGGCATAGCCCAATGAAAATTGTCGAGGATTACCTTGAGAAGCGGTGCATCTGCATGTGCCTTATGGTATGCCCCGCTTCAGTCGAACGATAACAGTGGGTCCTCAACTGGAGTTAGATCCATTTTGAGGGAGAATATTCCCTGGACGACCGCACCCTTATCTGAGCTTCTCTTCCTTAATTTGGCGCTCCGGTGTGGTACAAGTAGCCAGCGGTACTGAGAACTCGCCAGGCCCCAGGCTTCCCCCTCGCCATCATGTCTTACGTGCAGGATGACAAGCAAAGCACCTCCTCTGCCGATGCCGAGAAGGGCGCGCCCCTCAGTATGTCCTCCCGCTTATTTACCGAGAGTCTTGGGTCTTGACCGCCTTGCGACTGGCTTTGTAGCTCAGGTTGAGGCCATTGCCCTCCCCGAGTTCGACGATCCAAACATTGACAGGGAGGAGGCCATTGCTGGTGTTCTAGGTGTGCACCCACTCTCGCTCCGACGCCCGCAGGTCAACTCACCAACCCCATAGAGGATGACTCTCCCTACCCTGAAGTGCGTTCCGCTGTGGCCAACACTGACGATCCGGATATTCCTGTTTCAACTATTCGATCTTGGGTCCTTGGTGTAATCTGGGCTATCCTCATTCCGGTTAGTATGCCTCACCGCATGGTCGACAAAGAACCCTTTGTAATAGCCTCCATCAGGGTCTCAACCAATTCTTCTTCTTCCGTTACCCGTCTGTGACCATCACTGGAGTGAGTCCTATTTGGCCCTGCTTGGCATAAAACGAACGTTTGCTGAATATTGCTGTGTTAGGTAGTGGCTCAGTTGCTATCATTCCCTCTCGGCCGAGCTTGGGCCAAGTTTGTACCTAACGTCAAGATTTTTGGCCTTTCATTGAATCCTGGCCCTTTCACCATCAAGGAACATGTTAGTATTGCATTCAATTCCATCATGATTGTTGTGCTGATCGAAGGTATCAGGTACTTATCACGATCATGGTAGGACGGTGCGCTCACTGCGTGCGACCGGTGTTGACTAGCTCCTTTTAGGCAACCGTCGGTTATCAGTCCGCCTATGCTACAGATATTGTCGCTGTGCAAAGAGTGTACTACAACCAGATATACAATTTTGGATGTGAGTTATCTCACACGTCTTTAATTTTGTCTCTATTAACTCACCACGTCGTGTGACAAGACCAATGGATGCTCGTCATGTCTACGCAGCTGATTGGTTTCTCCATCGGTGGCATTGCTAGACGCTTCTTGGTCCAACCCCCGTCGATGAGTAAGTCGCTTTCTATTCTCACTCGACCTGTACTGATTCATGGCGCCACTAGTCTGGCCTACTAATCTTGTTACATGTGCTCTCTTCAACACTCTCCACGCTCAGTCATATGCTGGTGTCGGAACCCGTGGCGGTATCTCGCGTGAACGATTCTTCCTTTACGCCTTCATCGGCTCCCTTGTCTGGTATTTCTTCCCCGGCTACATCTTCCAAGCTCTGTCGTACTTCTCGTGGGTCTGCTGGATTGCTCCGAATAATATCCCAGTCAACCAGATGTTCGGCTACGTCCACGGCATGGGTATGAGTTTGATCACTTTCGATTGGGCGCAGATAGCGTACATCGGTTCTCCCCTTGCCACACCATGGTGGGCTGAGGCTAACGTTGCTGCCGGCTTCCTTTTCTTCTTCTGTGAGATATTTCCTACGGATTGCATGTGGGCCGCGCTGACTTGGGCTATTTTCGTCGCCAGGGTTCCTCACACCCTTGCTCTATGTAAGTCAACTAAATTCCCATAATGGGATGCCGAATTTGACCTTGGATGCTAGTACACCAATACCTGGGACAGCAAATACATGCCGTGAGTGTCTAGTGGTTTTGTTGTCTCGACAAGCTCTGACAGGCCTCTTAGCATCTCCTCTCGTGGTTCTTTCGATCACTTCGGCAAAACTTACGACGTCAGCAAGATCCTCAACTCCAACTCTACGTTCAACGAAGAAGGCTACAGAAACTACAGTCCTCTATACATCTCGACCACCTTCGCCATCTCCTACGGCCTTTCGTTCGCTTCCATCACGGCCACATTGACCCACGCCTTCTTGTTTTTCCGAAAGCAAATCTGGAAGCAATCTCGTCGCTCAATTGGCGAGCAGCCCGATATCCATGCCCGTTTGATGTCTAGGTACCCTCAGGTCCCCGAGTGGTGGTACGCTATCGTCTTCTGTGAGTAACACTTCCTGAACATAGCGAGCTTAATCTGAGAATGTGCTCTCAGTGACCATGTTTGGTTTCGGTCTCGGTGTCATCCTTGGATGGCCGACTGCGTTCCCTGTGGGATACTTCATCCTCGCCCTCGTTATCTGTGCGTAGTTTTATCTGCCGTCTGCATCGCACGCCGCTGACCATCTGTCTAGCTTTCGCCTATGTCATTCCCATCGGTATGATCCAGGCTATCACCAATCAGCAGGTCGGCCTCAACGTGATTACCGAGCTAATTATCGGCTACGCCCTTCCTGGCCGACCTGTCGCAATGATGATGTTCAAGACCTGGGGTTACATTACTATGGCGCAAGGTTTGTCTCCCCTGTTTGTATCCGAGTTCTCCCGTTGATATGCCATTCAATGACAGCCCTCCAATTCACCTCGGACTTCAAGCTCGGCCACTACATGAAGATCCCACCCCGCCAAATGTTCTGGGCGCAGGTTCTCGCCTCTGTTATCGGCGGCACTGTTCAACTTGGTGTGCAAGCCTGGATGTTCACCAACATTCCTGAAATGTGCGACCCCAAGCAGAAGGACGGCTTCATCTGCCCAAGCACTGAAGTTTTCGGCACAGCCAGTATCATTTGGGGTGTTATCGGCCCGGCTCGCCAATTCTCAAAGGGTCAAATCTACTACGGTTCGTCTTTGTTTCCTCCGCTGGAGTTATCTTGGTACTGAGACGCCATGTAGCACTCACATTCTTCTTCCTTGTCGGCTTCCTGTGCCCCGTCTTCGCATGGCTCATCTCGCTGAAGTGGCCAAACAGCTGGATCCGTTATGTCAAGTACGTATTGCACCCAGTCTCCGTTCGTGCTTTCTCGCTCACATGCTAATGAAAACAGCTTCCCCGTCATCTTCTCTGGCACTGGCCTCATCCCTCCCGCCAGCGCCGTCAACTACGTCCCTTGGGCTCTTGTCGGCTTCATCTTCCAATACGTCATCCGTCGCCGACACTTCTCCTGGTGGACGAAGTATAATTATGTCCTTTCCGCCGCATTGGATTCGGGTGTCGCCATCTCTGTGGTTCTGATTTTCTTCTGCTTGCAATTCCCACGAAATGGCACCATTGGTGCAGATAACATCCTTACATGGTGGGGTAACACGTAAGTCCGATATCGCCATATGCTTTGCTTGCCTGACTTTGGATGGTTAGTGTGTTCACCAATACTGCTGACGCTAGTGGCACGCCCATGCGGACGGTCGCCAAAGGTGAATTCTTTGGGTACGTCACGTTTCGTTCCTTCCTTTCTCTGCTCTCACGCCTCCGTTCGCAGACCCCGCAGCTGGGCTTAGACCCGCGACGTATTTTTATGATCTTGACGTCAATGTAATGTAATTATTTTGGCAGCATGATTTGTATGATTAGTTTCCCATTTCATTCTTGTATCAAACAAAGGCCTCATCAAGTTGGTGTGGTTCATACCAGGAAGTAAGGGCATCAGCTCGTTTTGGGTGACAGCGGTGGAGATACAGTCAAGACACATTTGATTCAAAGTGGCAGATTTGAAATTCATCACGTTCAGCGTTATCTTTGGACACTTGTATCTTTATTTATCGTCTCCGTTCTACATGCGCGCTGAAATCCCGCTTCGATAGACGTGATCCCCCGGAGAACTATATCTTTAAGTCGGGGTTGGAAGATACGGGAGGAACATTCGCAGGGGCGGGACCTGGAGGAGGATTCTGTCGGGGGGATTGAACGGTAAAATCAATACCCATAATTCTCCATGCATACGTGGGAGGCTAGAACATACCTCGGAAGAGTAGCCCACAAATGGGTACGTCCCATGAGTAGAAGATACCATTCTGTCATCGTCAGTTGATCGCCTCCTGGTCATGTGGGTTGATTGTGGTGGCGGTTGTTTGTGCTCCTGATGCGTGCTTGAAGGAACTGCGCTGTGAGGGTAGTGCGGAGTACCCGTAGGTCCTGCGAACAACATATGGTCTGTCCCTGGTACGGGTAACATCCCGTGGCCATTGCCCAAGGCCGCTGCACCACGATCGTTACCATTACGAGGCACTCCATAAGGCGAGGCACTATAAGGTATTCTAGTGGCTCCGTCACGGTCTGGTGAAGGGATTTGGACCATTAGGTTGAGAGGGGGTGGGGGAGGTGAACGGTGGTAGGTTGTTGGCTGAGCACCCCGGATTTGGCTGGGTTCCATGTCGGAGACGATGGCATCTAGCTCACGCTTTTGGCGGTGTCTTACCAAGAAGTATACGAGTAAGCCAATTAATGCTAACGCGACTATTCGTGGGTGGGCGTGAGCCTGAAGGTCAAGAGGAGATAGAGATGAAGATATTGTCACTTACACACTCCGCCGACGATAGCCAACTTGATGTAAAAGGCGGTCAGGGTCCGACATGTAGTAACACCAAATCTATGGAGATAAACAGGTCAGCGACTCGGAGGGTGCACATGGTACACGGTGGGGAGTTTGGAGTTAAGTGAGGAGAAACGTACCGAGTGGTGCAGACCTTCTCTCCAGCGCTCACTGCTGGGAGAAACGGTAGGGCCGCGGCGAGAAGGACGAGGCGGGGAGTCAACCTGTTTAAAGTCGTCGGATCTATTCTCGATTTATTATAAATCCCATTGGAGTTTTCATTCCGCAAGTCAACTCACGAGTCATAAATGGACCGGGATTCTCTTTAATAGTTTCGGACCAGCCGGTAAGAAGGAGCAGTGACCAGCACTGAGGAAGTCGTTCCTGGGGAGGAAAAGAGTCGGGCAGTCCTCCTCATCTACTTATTTAACAGGCTCGCTGGCAACGCATGCTGTGGGTGGGTGATGGTGATGTAACCGTTACGACGAAACCAATGACTGAAACAACCATGATAATATCAGTGGATATTTACCCCACAATGCGTAGAATATTGTGTCATATTTGCTGGACGCGACGAGGGACATGGGTACGACTCGAATTATGTTGCTGAGGTTGGAAGTAAAGGTGGATAGTGGCGCGTGCCACGAGCCAAGGCCGAAATCGGCATGAGCCCAAGCCCACAAACACGCCTCCTGTCGGCACACAAGCGCCCATAAACACGACTTGTGCAAATCCACTGTCGCCCTTGACCACCATTTCCTCCCGATCCTTGTTGGCGAGGTAATCGTGCACCACGATGAACGCGCTCTCTGGCATATTCCGCAGCGCTTCAAGACGAAGCAGTCATATCCGTCCATCTTGGCCAATAACACCGAAACCCGTCCCTCGGAGAACATTCACCTCTAATTTTCACCCGCGCAACCAATATGTCCGCTTCGGCGACTCCAATCCCAATCCCCAGTCTCGTATTGATCCACGAAGGCATGATACTGTCATCAAGGTCGGCGTAATTGGCCTGGGTTTGTGCACCGCGTATTATGTTGCCCAGTGAGTCCGTTCCTTGTGAACTTGACGAATGCTTCCGCTGAGTTGTGTCAATCAGCTTGGAACAAGTGCCAGAAACTGGGCGATGGAGGTTCATCGACGTTGGGCCTGAGTTAGAGAAACAGGTACGTCATAGTCCTTGTTATTCCTTTCCTGTCTCCAGTTGACCTCTGAACACAACGCTAGCTTGGCCTCGCCTCCCGTGCTCAAATACATTCCGAGTTTCGCGACAAAATCCTCCCTGTAAATCATCCCCTAACCCTCCACGTTCAAGAAATCGTCCAACGAATCCTTGCATCGTCCAATCTCGGCGTTGTAAAAAACCCTCACACTCCCGTGTTCCTTCGACCAACTCAGCAGCACCCCAGTGACGACTTGTGGACCTCAGACGACGACGCCTACGGGACAACAGCCGCAGACAGCACGGTTCAGGATAAGGACAGAGTGCAACAGAGAGAGTTTGAGGTGATAGTCATTGATGATCGGAAGGTAGTCAATGCGGCGGCCACCCCTGGTAATTACTTTGACTTGACTGCATCTCAGTTCGCTTGACTTACATTCTTAGGTATTGTCTATGTATTCACCGGCATGCTTCCGATTACTCACGATGACAGTGGGCTTGCCGCTGTGCTTTCTCATGGTTCGTCCTATTCTCCCTCTCTCCCCATCTGCAGACACCTCAATCCTCCCACAGAGATTGGCCACGTAGGTTAGCATCCCAATCAATTCGGATATTCCATCCATTACATGTTTCTTCATCACCTCACCACCTAACACCAGTCGCGCGCCACATCCCTGAACGGGTATCCTCACAAAAAGTCCTCTTCGTCATCGCGTCCCTTCTTGAGATCCTAGGCCTCGACTTTGGCGTATCACGTATTCTCACAACATTAGCGCTGGATCTGCCTAATTCTCGAACACAAGAAAAAGAAGGTTAGTTGCTCCCGACCTCGAATATCTTCGAGCATTGATATCTGTCCATCCAGCGGATGTTATCGGACTCAGACTGATGGCTAAGGCTTGTTATGACCCAAGCGCATCGCCTAGGTGAGCCTTCATTATCCCCCACGACGTCCTTAGTATCCATGGCTCATTAACCCTCAGGGTCTTCTCTCAACTCGCCAAACTGGAGAACAAATCCCGTTCGATCAGTCTAGAATTCCTACAAACCCACCCTCTGAGTGAAAATCGCGTTCGAGTGCGTTCCTTAACTCATTTCCACCCACGTCCTCCATATCTATTTCGATACTGACATTCTATGAACCGCTGTCCTAGTATCTGGAGGAACTTCTCCCCGAAGCGCAGGGAATCGTTGCCGCGAATCCGGATTGCTCGATTATGAGGGAGCGATTAGAGGCATTTAGGTCTGCGCCTGTCTTTAGACCCATTGCTCAAGATGTATTCCTAAGCGGATAGGCGGTTAAGCATACAACATTCGCAATGTTCTCGACAAAGCTGCTGCTCTCTACTGTTGACAAGGGTATTTTGTATAAGCTTTGAATAATTCGGATATGGTGTAACGGCTAACATTGCCGCCTCTCATGAGATTCGAGAATCTACGTATGTAGAGTGAACGCGGCAGCTCGGGGTTCGATTCCCCGTATCCGAAATTGGTTGATGAGATGAACCCCTTGCCTTTCCATTTTGTTCTCCGTCATTTGCTCAAACCACTGTTGCAGTTCAGAGTATACTAAAATGCGCAACATTCATGGGATTACACTGATTCTGTCTCGTTGGTTGAGAAGAACCTCTTCCAAACTTCCTCCGCTTTTACATGTCACAGTACTTCCGCTCTGCTCTGATGCGGCTTTATCTCAAATTTCCCCCCTTCAGCTTCAACTCCTCCACGGTAGTGAAACTCCATTCGGAATCTCTAATCGGGACTCGCGTAGGACGCGGTTTGCGACCTCTATCCAGCATGGCGACTCGTGAGACACCGTGACTGAGGTCGGTGGATCACTGTGTCAGATCGCTGAAGCCGTTCCACGTCCTGGATTGGCCGGATGTCTAGCCAGATAGCGTTTTGGAATGGCGGCGCTGGATTTGGGGTGAAGGTCAGTACAGTACTCATCACAATCATAGCTAGTTCGCTCGCTTACTCTCGACTCTCATCAGGACGGCTATGTTCGCTGGATTGACCTCGATCCTTCGGCGAATCTCCGTCTACCTTATACTGTATGGGACTTCAGGTCATCATTTCCAAAAATTCACGCTAGCGTAGCGCTAGTTTAGCACTCAAGCTCAAGGCTCGCCGACATCACTCTTGAGCTATCTGGCTCTAGAAACATATGCATGAACTTGCGGAGACGCTAACCTCTGGATCACACTTCCACGGAAGTATTTTGCTGTTTATCAGATTTGCCGGTCGCACACACCACAAGATAGGTGGGACCGTAGGATAAATAGGCTCAAGTTTCTGCCAGATGACAACCGTCGTGCGAATGCAGTCCTTCATCCGCTGCCTTCTCCCCTGCAGACCCTTGCTCCGCTCAGAATGCGCACAGTCGAGGTTGTACCATCTCAGAGTCGGTGGTAGATTGTCACCCTTCAGGCCTATGTCTACGGTCATTGGCACTCCTCATAAGCAGCCTTTCACCGTCAGAACGCTCGCCGAGCCTACAGGCAAGTCTACACTACGCTGAACTTCGCCAATTATTTGACTCCACACTAAACCCAGCGGTGGAGCGTGCAGGAGCTGAGACTGCGCTCGCCTTGTCGATGAAATCCAGTAGGACATACTTACTTGATGACTTAGTTCGATTTGCGCAGCTGACACCACGTAGACCCGTTCCTTATGATGTCAATTAATAACAATATCGTCTGGGCTTACCCGTTTGCCCGCTGCGTCCTTGACGCCGGCCTTCGAGATGGGACTGTCCATATCGCGGAAGATGTGATCGGCAAAATCATCGGCACCTCAATCTGGTTTGGCCCTGGCACGGAGTTCCTTCATACGTGGGTTTCGTACTTGGAGTTATCGAGTTATCGATGTTGAGTACCTCATTCCCTCTTACAAGCGACCTGCAGAAAGAGTTATTCTTGAAGCCCCTGCTCGCGTGTTTCGATGATAAGTTACGAGAATGGTGGCTGAAGGTACCTTTCACTCGTCCATGACGACTCTGAGTATCTGCTCATCACCTCATTCACTAGTGGATCAAAGACTACGGCAATTTAATGGATACCAGTCTTGGCCCGGATGTTCTTCTCGGCTCATGGCACTGGCAACTCTGCGGCGTTCTCCCCGAAAACCATCGCTCGGGTGTCGCTCATCAATTGTTCAATGCAGGAAAATCCCTAGTGAGTTAAGCATCATTCCTCCTTTCGACCCGGAGATGTCAGACCATGTAGGCAAAAAATTCCGGAACCATCGTAACTGGAGAGCCATGCGCGGCCGTGAGCAATGGCCTCATACCGACAGTATGTTTACCGACACCACAGTTCGCGCTACCTTGACGAGATCGATAGCACAATATGTTCATGCAGATGGGATTCAAGACAAAGGGTCATCGACTGTTCAAAAGCCCTGATGGAACATCTGAAGGCCAAGTATGGAGTATGGTACTCGATCCTAGTGGCGAGGACTTGAAGTCTGAGGCCTGAAGCTGAGTGAATATCATGTACATTAATACATCTGTAGCGACGCGCTGTAGCGCTGCCTTGGAATGATTCTTCGGCGAATATGCCCCTGAGGCAGCCCCTATAGCTCCTGTAATATTCGTGCTCACATGCTGCAGGGGCCGTCAGGAGACAGGGCTTGACCCGGACAGGGCTTGACCCGGACAGGGCTCAGGAAGGACCTACAAATCACCGAATGGAGAGTACAAAAAAGCTAACCCTAAGTGACACGACTGCTCATCTGCCGGCGAACCCCTGCCTCCCTAGAACATCGCGCTTGTCAATGATCTGCTGAGTATGCTGGCAACAAAATGATGGAATCGTTATTGAGAGGATTAGGGTATCATACAAGCATATGGGTATAAGATATTAGGTATAAGTAAGAAATTATATGGCTGCTGAGAGAAAGAGGATATTATGAGGAAAATATTAGGCTGTACAAGTCGAGAGATTATATGGATGATTAAGAAGGGAAGAGAGTATTATGAGAGATAAGAGAAACATTAAGGCCAAGGCAGAAGGAGTCCATTAGAGCTGTAGTACAGCTAGATCGAGATTATGTCTGGTGAATATGTGTTGTAGACGGGGTATACTTGCAGGACGGGGAAGGCATTCATGGGTGGCTGGTCGAGGTGAGTGGTTGTGTGGGGTCGGAAGGGGTCGAGTGCTCCTTCGATGCTGAGGGTTGATTATTATATGATCGATATAGGATGGTCGAATGCAGAATAGACGGTGGCATCATGTCCGAGAAAACGAGAGGCCGTTGGAACGAGAGAGAGAGACTTGAAGAATCAGAGGCGTTGGCGATAATAGCGGAACTTCGCAGGATTAAAGAATGACGATAGACGAAGGCATCCCTTCGACGGTAGAACGAGCGGCGAGCAGAATGGATGGAATAAGACAGAGGCATCCCTCGGACGGTAGAATGAGCGGCGAGATAAAGAAAGACAGGTTCGAGCGAAGTTCCAGTGCGATCAGAGACTTGAAGGAGGTAGCAGAGACGAAGGAGGTGAGGCAGAAGGCACCTTGGGGGGTGTCGGGTTGGAAGGGGCATGCTTACGGCGGGAGGTGCGAGTCAGCTTGGCGAACAGAGATTTGAGAGGGAGGAACGACTTGAATGAACGTGAGCCTGAGGCAGCCTCAACTCGAGGGGGTTGGAGTGAAGGGGGAGGCGTTGGCAAGGGTGTAGCAGGCGGAGAAATGCCAGTCGAAGGAGCAGTATATTGTGATATAGGAAGCGTACCGGCCGGGGTGCGAGAAGGAGAGCGGACTGGAGGTCGACTTGACTGCGGCGATGACCGAAGGGAAGGCTGAGAAGGACAACGAGGAGGGGAGCGTCGAACAGGCGGTTGTTGCTGAGTAGTTTCAGATAGAACCCTTCGTCGGGCGTGGGTGCTCTCATGGATCTGGCCGAGAGCAGCTCGAACGCCAGGAGATTGATAGTTGAACGATGGCGCGGGGTCATCGTGAGGCTGGAAGGGGATGCCAGGCGCAAACGGAGGGGAAGGTCGCGATCTAGGAGTGAACTTGGGAGGAATGTATGGTGCGCGGACTTCCCGAGCCCTCATGCGGTCCCAGTTTCTAGTAGAGAGGAAAATCAGCTAAGGAATCGCGGAGATCGAGAGAGCATGACACGCACATTCCCGTAAAGTAGGAGTGTTGCTCAATTGCATTGGGAAGGATCCTGAAAGTTGGATCCTTTGCGAGCATCTACGGCAGGTACTGGTAAACACAAAGAAAGGAAAAAGAAAAGAGATGGAGGGTGCTCACCATGTGCAATAATGACTGCGCAGCGGGTTCCACCTTTACCAACGGGTGGTTGAAGGTCAGACAAGCGTAAAGTATTTGTTGCGCCTGTTGGCCGGGGGTATGTCCAAAGAATGGTGGCTGCAAGTTTATATGAGCACAACATCGCATCAGAGACGAACAGGACTCACGTGGCCGATGAGCATGGTGTAAAGCACAATCCCAGCAGCCCACCAGTCGACGCTGGTATTATATGGTCTCCCAGATACGATCTCGGGTGCCATGTATTGTGGAGTGCCACAGTTCTCAGTGTAGTAGAGGGGTTCACCCTTGTCTTGAATCAAGAATCGGGTTGACAGGCCAAAGTCGCCAAGGACGATGTGACCGTCGTGAGTGAGGAAGATATTGGCCGGCTTGATATCGCGGTGGATAATTCCGTAGCGGTGCAATGACTTGATAGCAATGACCTGGAGGCAATATGTAAGTGGTGGTCGAAGAGAGAAGTGAGAGGAGACTTACTAGCTCGCTCATGTAGAATTGGGCGCGAATGGGATCGATTCGTCCCAGACGCCTGATCTCATGCTCCAGATCGCCTCCGGAGACGAATGGCTGGAAGGAGCCATGCGTCAGCCACTGCAAACAGTGAAGAAAGTACCAACTCACCATGACCATATAATAATACTGGTTGTCATGGAAAGAGGCATCGACTCCGAGGAGCCACTTGTTTCCAACAAACTCTTGCATGATCTGCTGTTCTTTCTGAATGAGAGCGTGTTCGATCTTCGAGCACTTCGACTTTTTCACGGTTTTGAGCGCGTGGACGGTATGGCGCACTCGGTCCTCGGCGAGGTATACTACACCGAAGGAACCAGCGCCGATAACTTGGGTGGGATGGAAGAGGTCGAGAGGACCAGCTGCCTTCTTGCGCTGTTGACGGTCTCCTGAAATGGGTTGCTGATGATAGGGGCGGGGATGGGGAGGCGAAGGATAGTTGATATTGGTGGTGTTCTGTAGAGGGACCTTTCGCTGGCGGAAGCGCAAGTTATTAAGGAGAAGAGTGCGTAGGAGGCCAGCTGGACGTACCTGCTTAAGAGAGCTGGTGGATTTGACCGGTCGCAAAGCATTATTATGAGTGGTCATCCTCAACGCAGGAGGGACGACGGCTTGTTTCTATGAAAATGTCAGTAACAGTGCTCCTTTTTGACGGGGTTATGAGCGTACGTTTTGCTGGGGGAAAGGATAGTAGACATTCATTGATGCTTGCATTGTGATGGTTATTGAGAGTCGACGAGGCGGACGAAATTAATTGCAGTAGAAGTCAAGAAGATAGAGCGGGGGGCTTGGAAGGTGGTGGTTCAGTACCAAGAGTGGGAGAGAAAAGGGGGTTGTCAGCCAACCGTTATATTTCCTCTGCGTTTAAGTTTGGTCTGGCACGTCATTCACGGACACAGGCGAGGGGTTCATCTTCGTTGAGACTTCGGCAAGGGAATACTCGCAATCCCAATGGCCTTTCCATATACAATGGCGTCGGAAATACCGCTTGAATGGGCACGAGCTCAGATTGTGTTGAAATGCGATATCATCGAACTTGATGAATTACCCGTGTTCTGTATTTCCACTAAGTAAACCATTCAGTGACGCGTCGAGGTAAGAGTCACCTACATTCACCATCTCCGAGAAGGTTGGTAAACCATCACAATGGGTCGGATGGTGGTGAAAGAAATTTTCTTGCACCCAAATCATCGAACATTATGAATCACTGCTAATAATGTGTGAGTACGTGGTCTGCATTCCGCAGAATAGCTAACCTGGGCGTAGCCTTCTCATAGTCCGAATCCACCACACGGAGACGCGTCGATGAGAGTCGCGATCGAGTTCATGGTCACCGCTTTTCCTGGTCGTGGAATATTGATCCTTATCCGAGAAGGCCGATAAATCCCCCACGCCATGCTAAGTCCTCAAGCGGCTGTGTTAACTTCTGATGCTAAGTCACAATCCTTCCTTAGCTCTTTTCACTTAGCACAACACACCCGCCAAATTTTGCGGCCATCACCTTGACCACCACCTCGCCTATGCTTCCTGAGGCCCTCCTCTTCCTCCTTTGTTCTGCCATTACCTATGCACAGACGACAAGGCAGCAGCTCTCGCTCAACACCGTTCTTTCCGTCACCGCGCCCAGCTCACCTTTCTTCACAATACCCAACGCTGATCGGGCTACCGTTTCGGTAGCGCTATGCGCGACGGGATCCTCCCCTCGTTTCTTCGTGAGCAATTCTTCGACCACAGACACTCCTGGGTCTAGGCTAGGAGACAATGTATTTGAAATACAGCTCAGCGAAGGAATGGGGAATTGGACTGGAGAGTTTCGAAACGGCGGAGTCGTCGGTGTTGAGGGTGCCGGGTCATTTCCTTTCGAAGTCGGCTTATCCGACGGCGGTGAGTCTGTGGTTTACAACTCTGTCGGGACTGGATTTGGAGCACGTTCGCTGGGGACCCAATAATCTGGTGGAATGCCCAATTGGCTCTGTTATCTTGCTCTCTGGTTCCACTCATTCATCACCATTTCCTTGTCACTTTATGTTTATCTCAGTACTGACCAATGGTCTTTACAGTTGCTATGCATGAACGGCTAACCTCGCCCCCACTTCTCGGAGACACGACCTCCAATCAAGCAATTATCTTCTCAAGTCCGTTTAGCAACGTCACGCTTGACGTCCCGAAATACCCTAATTATACCCTTCCAACCGCTAATTTACCCGTACCCAGTCCCCCCGATACTGCATCGTTCAATTTCACCCTATTCATCTCACAGACCTCTTCTACGAGCTTACCAAACTTGCCAAAGACTGGATGCGCCCTGCGTGGCCAACGTTCAGAAGGAAACGTACTGACTGAAGCCCCTTGGTTGAAGGATGAGAAAGGATGGCGGCAGCAGTGGATTCTGGGTGGCTTGGCCGCTTCTACCAACTACACCGCGTTCGTCGTCCAAGAGGGGACTCGCGTAAGCGGCCCCATTATGTTGGCTACAAAATCAGCATCCTTCGCGTGTCCACTCGTTGCATCGCTTCCGTATTGCCCTGGCATCGCATATTCAGTCCCTCTTCCACCTCCTCCAGCACCCGCTCAGTTCTACGACGCTTCGACGAGCCTTGGGGGAAATATCACGGAGCAGTTGCTCTCTGGATTGTCCAACTTCACTGCGTCACTTCTGACGTTCTCGTGTGGACACGACCATTACTCACCGCTGGTCTCTTGCGCTGATTGTCAGCATGCGTATCGAAGGTGGCTATGTATGATCAGCTTCCCTCGATGTGGTGAACCAAGTCCGAGTGAGCCGAATGGCTTTACTCAGACACCTGCATCTCCCAGTGCGACTGGACTAGGCGCTCAAGTCACGCAAGGAGGTCCTCAGCAAGTACTCTCTGCGTTAATTCCGCAATCATCATCGACTCCACCGCGTAATCCCAACTTTCCTAATGCAACTCGCGATTGGACGATGCTTTTACCCTGCCTTGAGACGTGCCACGCTGTTGACCGGGCATGTCCGTTCTTTATGGGATTCAGATGCCCAGTACGCCGCTTTAATGCGGCAGCAACGTACGGTGTAGGATATATTGACACTGGTAACGATGATGGACTACAGGGTGCTGGCGTTGTTGGTGTCTCTCAGGACCGATGGGGAAACGTTTGGTGTAATTCTGGGTAATTTATTATTGGATAAACAGGGTTATTCGTATATCATTATCTGCATGTATACCTCGTTAGAGTACCATCCTGCATTTGTTGTACTACATATTTCGATTATTATCCTGGACAATTTGCCATCAAATCATCCATGCTGTCTGCGCCGAGCACACACTTGCACTGCCTGCACCGGGATATTTATCGTGGTGAAAATTCTCAACCTACCACGTGACGTTTTGCGCACCGGCTTTGTCGTCCTCAAGGATGAGACATATATCTCGAATCATTTTCCATGCAGGGTCCTTTCTGACCGTGGGAGATATTGTGCTGACCGTGGGAGAATAGTTTGTAATGAATCTGCTCCATTTTGGGTGATCGAAATGTGAGTGAAACTAGACATTTCATCAGAATTTGCACTAGCGAGAATTACACATCTTCTGCCGCCTGAAAGTTGCCCAAAAAAACGGAACGTAGAAGTATAGCCATTTTGGCCAGCTAAAATAACCGGCTGCGCGCAGTGTTGGAAGCGTTCGGCGCTTAAATGACTTGGTGCCACACTCCTTGACCACCAATTAACCTCCTCATCGCTAGAGTGTCGCAGGCAGCGCCGAATTCAGCATGAACCATCGGAAGACGCGAGTTGCGCTGCTATCAGCCCCATCTAGCGATCTGTACACCCAAGAAAGCTAAAGGCAAGGCGGTTGGAGAATAATGTAACAAAGCTGGCAGCCAAAGCGGCGCAATGCAATGCAATCCCCCACAGTGATAAAGTAGCTAAGGCGGTGGAGAAGAAAGGAAGATCTGCAGGAGGCGTCGTTTGTGAAGACTACGCCGATAGGTGAAAGGAAGGGTGCGTAGCGAAGCCTGACCGGTGGCCGACTGACAGCGGAGCTTCAGGTCTGTCTGGTCCGATGCCGGATGGATTCAATGGATACAACACTGTATGGTATGACTGGTGGTGGCGGCCTCCCCCCAAAGGTTGTTGAGATAGAAAATCGAAGAAGGAAGCTGGTTTTGTCGTCCTCTTTCCGAGAAGCCGGCACAAGCAATCCGAGGCCAAATAGTGTTGCATCGAGGGTACGTATAGTGACGAGTTCCATTTCGAAGGGATTCATGCAACTCGTTTGTACCGTATTCATACAGGTGCTAGCAGAAGAAGGGGCTGTCACGTTGACTGAGGTCGGCAAGCGTGCTCAGGTCGTTCGGGTGCTGTTTCAACCCCACCAGATTGTGGTGGAGTTTCTGTCGCCCCCATACGCAGTTCATACACGCGTCCGGGTGCGTCTATATATATATATCGAAGGTGTTCACTAGCCCCGCTGACATGCGGCACCTCCAGGGCTCGGTCAAACCTGACTTGGAGATTTCAAAGTGTAATAGGAAGCTTGACCTCGCCAACCGTGATCTACGAAAGGTCGTGAAGGTGTGGGCTCATGATGAGAGTCTCCCTAGCCCCGTCCGATTGGCTAACGAAATAAGGTGCGCTGCAATGGGTATATTGGTGTACCTTGATGAATTATCTCGTACAGGGGAAGGCGTCGGAATCCAAGATCAGCACGTTGGAAGCCTCCCCTACCATGGTCACGCAGCTGAAGTAAAACGTTTTCCATTGTCCATGTATTGGGAAGTATACATGAAAGCGTCTTACAAACGTGGTTAAAGTGAAGCATGTGGAATCTCCAACATTTGTATCGACGTATAGAAGAACACCTCTTATTCGCCCCTTACTTTGGCAAACGCTTCTTGCACTCGCATGGAGCTCCGAGCGATAAGGGGGAGTTACCACGCGTTACAATGCAACCTTGAACTTCTCGTGTCTGGCGTCGAGATTGATATTCCACAAATAACATGCATCCGCGAGTATATGAAAGGCAGGTAATTATCGGTTGTGGACTCCACTTCGCGGTACTTCTGTCCCCTCGATGGCTTTGGGTTTCGTCTTGACCGTTCTCTGCATCTTGCCTGGAATCCTTGCGGGTCCGGTTCCGCGTGCACTCCCGACGCCTATCTCTGCTGCTTCTGCGAGGTCTGCCCTTGCGTCGTGTACGTACTCGCTACCATTCGACGTTAACGTGCCTGTTTACATTTACTGCAACAGTGACTGTGGCGGTGGACTCGAACTCTCCCGCATATTCGAGGGACCTGTTCAAGACTTGGGACACCATTTCGGGAACCTGTGACACCCGTGAGAGTGCGTATCCCTGATTATCGTTCGTATATGCGACCCTACTCAGCTTGTTTTTTCAGCTGTCTTGAAACGGGATGGGACCAATGTCGTCACCAATTCGGCTTGCTCAGTATGTACCTTCTTCGTCTCAAGCTTATTTGCTCATTTTGTTCGTTTTAGGCCACATCAGGAACTTGGGTTTCTCCTTACGATGGCGTCAGATTCACCGTGTCAAGCGATCTTGATATTGTAGGTCCCCCTGCATTTTGCATCTCCCTAGTTCTGTGTTGAAGTTGTGCCCCAGGACCACGTAGTGCCTTTGAAAGAGGTATGCCGGGGATGCCTGTCGTTGCAGCGGGATTCTCACCTTTATGAGTAGGCTTGGGTTTCTGGTGCCCGGAATTGGTCTCCGGCCCAACGGGAGGCTTTCGCGAACGACTTGAGCAGGCCACAACTTGTCGCCGTTTCCGCCAGCAGCAACCGATCTAAAGGTAGGCATGCCTTTTTGCGTCGATGAGAACCTTCCTAATCAGTCTCTACTGTTATAGGTGACAGAGGTGAGAGCTTATCCGGCACGCACATATGTTCGAATTGAAACTAAATTGTATAGACCCTGCTCAATGGATGCCACCCTCGGCCAGCTTCGCTTGCACGTATGTCAGGGCGTGGGTACAAGTGAAATCGTTCTACGGTCTTACGGTAGATAGCGCCGAGAAGTCCGCACTGACAAGCATACTGGCCGGTTGCTGATCTTTCGTCCATTACCAGAATATTGTGTATCAGTGTAACAGTGTGTATCAACTCTATATGTGTAACAATGTTTGAGATGCTCTCACTTGTATAGCCTATCCAGTCTTCGCCTTGAGTTGCCTCCATAACGTGAAATGTAGCAACTTCCCTATACCAACAATTGCAATCTGTAGTCCGATGAAGTTCATCATCCCAACTTTGACACCGGCTCCACCCCATATGGCACCGGTGACTCGACCAGTATAATTGCTATATTGGATGGCCATGCTTGTCCACCCATTCCATGAGGGCGGAAGCTGCTTGGAGAGCAGGCTGAGTGTACAAGTGGTGGCTAGGTTGAATCCGAGCGCTACCAGGAACCAACAAACGCACAAGCTGGGCGGGGTGACTCTATGTACATGAAGAGTCGCGAGCATGATCAATAGGCCGATCAACCCGATGAACGAGCCCAAGGCGAGGACCGAGCGATCTTGAAATCTTCGAGCGTAAAGCACGTTAAGAATTAGGAAAGGGAATGAAGTGATCCCGCCTAGTGCTATCAGATTCCCAGATGCGTATGGAGAGTAGCCGAAGCGATCCGCAGCGAAGACGGGGATATTGGCCTCCCATGCACCCAGAATGAAGAAGCAGGTCATTGCGTACCAACACATCGCAATGATTGCACCCCATTGGCCTCGTTTAGGCCAGCGCTGCTCCTCTGAAGTGTTCGTTGGAGATTGGGGCTG
This sequence comes from Pleurotus giganteus, assembly GCA_032158425.1. Classification (NCBI taxonomy): domain Eukaryota; kingdom Fungi; phylum Basidiomycota; class Agaricomycetes; order Agaricales; family Pleurotaceae; genus Pleurotus; species Pleurotus giganteus. The sequence goes on from JAPEHR010000013.1 coordinate 1,369,676, forward strand.
GGCGGGCATGGGGTTAAGGGCAGTGGCAGGTTGGGTCTGAAGGGGGCCGTGCACATCTTCGAAGATAAATTGTGCTGATACTCCGAAGACGGCCCATATTATGGCCATGATCCAGCCAGGACTGGTGAAACCATTGAAGACGTTGTTGTGGAACCCTATCTTGAATAGCAGCCCGCTGAAGAAAGGACCAGCGCTAAACCCGACGCCTGCACCGATGACCAGCCAGCTTGCTAGCATCGTGCGACGACGTACTCCGACTATGCGCGGGTCGGAGCAGTATCGTTTGGAATACATGAATGCCGTGAATCCAAACCCAGAAACTATTCGACCGATAAGAATGAGATAAAGGAAGTTCGCGCGGTAGGCCAAGGCGTAAAGGACACTCCCCAAGCACATGGAGACGTAGGAGATTGTTAGGGGGGTGGCGTATCTCCCTTGGGCCTGATAAGTATATTCCTTGAGGAAAAGACATTGATATTGTACCTTTGTCGGCTCTTGTCATCGGTATCAGCGCTAGACCGGAGAACAGCGTGGGGATACCGATGACTAGACCAGAGAAAGTCGCGGATCCTCCGAGATGCTCAGCATAAGCGCTAGCTGAGGAGACGATACTGAAGAAAGACAACTGAGAAACAAGTTAGCAATTCGTCCTCCTTCATGTCTGTAGAAACAAATGACCTGAAGTAGGCAGTTGCCTAAGATAACGATAATCAACGAGGACAGCCTTGGCAGTTTGAACTCTGGGTCTGCCTCAGGTTGTGAGTCCTCCCCAGACTCTTCGAGTTGTGCATCCGATTGCGCAGGAGTCCTCTCACCACGCACAGGCGAGACAAACGTCGTCCAAACGCTTTTCTTGCTGGTACCAGCATTGCCCCGATCGTGGGCAGCGAAGGTTGCGACAGTGGACAGCATATCGTGACTTCTTCAGCCCTTCAGCAAGATCGTGGTTGAAGGTGAGTTTGGTCGTCCGCCGGCATCTGAAGCTGTACTTCCGAGCGAAATTTGTCAGGCATGCGAATCATTCGGAGAACGCTCCGCTTTCGGAACTCCTAATGGTTACGCGACTGGTCATGCTTGTGGGGATACCTCTCGGCATTGAATTGAGCCGCTTCTTAGAATTATACAGACAGTGCCGACATCGACGGAGCGGTGTTAGAGCTCTCAAGCTCCTTCACGTATCATAGTGGCGTTCTCGGTCAACACCTTGTTCAACCCATCGCGGTGCAAGCAATTCTCAAACCTGAAGCTCGCGGCAATTTCATCCAACTCCTTCTCGGTCTTGCCCACAAAGTGTTCTGCCCACTCCTTCACCAAGAACTCGCTTACCAACAAGTTCCTCGACAGCCTTCCGACGCGAGAGCTGAGAGTCCACACGGGATACGGGTACAGATTCCGGAATTTCTCGGGGACTTCGTCGATAATGTGATCAACGAGAGGTTGATAGACGTGCTGTACATATTGTTCGTCCGCACCCCAGGCATCGACGGCGAGCCGGTGTTTCTTGGCTAAGAATTTGGCGAATAGGGTCATATAGGGGGTCTCCTGGGAGAGGTACACCATCCCTTGGAAGCCAATATCCTTGTACAGCCAGATCGACCAGCTTAAGCGATCCTAAAACCATTCCCATTAACGCCAGACGACATTCCGTAGATAGTAAGTAGACTTACCTTGTTGTAAATCTGGAGCTGATCTTTGAGGACCTTATACCTGACCTCGTTAATGCTATCGGTCGCGTCTCCTTCATATTGTTTCCGGGCATACACAGGGCCCCATTCACCATTCCACACACAAAGGCCACGCTCATCCATCCATTCTCTCTTCTTCTCATAGCTCCGTCTCAACCGTCTCTTCTGCTCATCAGTCCCAGTATACGTCTCCGGTGCAGCGGGGAAGCAGAACAGGGAATAGTCATGTATCGAATATGCCGTATTTTCCCAATTCTTGTGTGCGTCACCGAAGTGCGAGAAATCAGATGCGAAAGTATTGCCGTCGAAGAAGATAGCATGATCGGGGTCAATGGCTCGGATCGCCTTGTAGACACGGCCATACACCTCCACGACGCGTGTGTGGGTAGGGTCAGTCGGCTCATTCAACGGATTATACCCAGCAATCCATTTATTCCCTGCGTAATGCCTAGCAAGCTGTTCCCAAAGCCAGACGAGGCGATCTTGGAAATCTTTATGGATCCAAAATGCAGCTTGGTGAGTTCCGGAATCGCAATGCCAATCCGTGTTCTGACCACCTGGAGCGGTGTGCAAGTCGAGGATGGTGTAGATGCCGTGCTGCGCGCAGATGTCAATAACACGATCAAGGTGCTTGAATCCAGGCGGCTTGAGAACACGAGGACTCAGATCATCTGGAAGTATGTATTCATGTTGAACGAGAACATCGTCAAGCAGCGTATGGGACACAAACCTTCAAAATGGCGATAGTTAAATGGAAGTCGGATGCAGTTGAGGCCAAGTCCCTTGAAGAACGCAGCGTCCTTGTCCATAAAGAAGTACTCCAAGAACTTAACTCTCATGTCAACGAGAGCGTCAACTACCAGCGGGTCACAGCACGTCACCTTGTCAAAGAAGTACTCAGATTTCTGCGACCCGATAGCTTCGCCAAGAGCCTCGCGGATCTGATACTCGCAACCAGGATATCCTGTCGACAAGTGAATTTAGGGCGACCCCCTATTACGAAGCTGCATGGTAGACTCACCTGAGATGAAGTTCTCCATACTGTGCATGCCGAGCGTCAGTCGATGAGGCGAATATCCGCGAGAACGAAACACGTACTTCATCCATCCACCAAGGCCAGCACCCCGGAGTATGATTTCGTTACCTTCCTCGTCGACGATCTTTGTGCCCGATACCTTTAGCATAGACATGGCTTGACGTTGTGGGGAAAGGAAACCGATAAGGTATTCACCCCAATGAGGCGTATATATACTGTGATAGTGTGCGAACTCGTGACGGTGCGTAGAATGAGATTACCCGCTTGTTAGAGGATGGAGCAGTGCCGAAGATTCTCCGTGGAAGGGCATGACGTTTCGTCTGGAGAGGGTTCTCCAGGTAAATAATTAATCTACCCACGACCATTCTATCCAGAGAACGAAGATCAGTCCAATTTATAGGCTGGGATGCCCAAGATATGGAAATAGACGCGAAATGGTGGCCCGAGTATGAGGATGGATAATGCTGAACTGTGAACACGTTAGTAACGTCATAGGCCACCGTGCTTGAGCCACTAAGTACAAGTTGACAGGGCACATATTGTCACCGGATGGAAGTCAAATGACTCTCCGGTATCTGGAGGATGCGGGGTAGAGAGTAGACTGTCGGAAGCAGTTCGGCGATTTAGCCGCGACCACCAAGGATTGATATACTGGCACAAGTGATCGTCCTAATATCAAGCAAACCCTGAAATAAATTCAGGTTCCTCTATGAAGCTAGGTCCGCGAGAACGTCGATGGCATGTGCGCACGGGACAGCGTATACTGGGAATAGAGGGTCGTGGGATCGAGCACGGCGGGTCCACAAACCGCTGGATGCACTGGTGCCTCTCGACGAGGCCAGCAATGAATCAGATCTATACGTGAAAAAGGATCGGTACGAGGTTACTGGATGGATGAAACAGCGGTTAAGAATACCCAGAGAAAATTCGCCATCAAATGAGCCAACTTCAAAACATATGAGCCGCTGTTTCGAAGCTCGTGCCCTTGTCATAGAGGGGCATTGTCTCCAAATAGACCCGGGACTGTCTGATATCGAAGAATTGCTGACGAAGCGGAGATCTCTATTCTAAGAGTATCGACTATCATACTCTCGACATAGAGGTTGGTTTCCAGCCTAGCGGAGATCCTGCCACGTCCGATACAGTAGCATTTAGTGTTGTGAAGGAAGGTGAGCTGAGAGTGCCGATGGAGAGAAAAGTGTCCAGCATGAGCTGCATCACCGTCTGTAGCAGCAGGACCAAGGCATCAGACTTGAGGGCATGACGAGATGGACGAGGTTTTGCAAAGTGGGCGAGCGCTCTTCGAAGCGCTGACCCCTGTTGATCGGTCGTCCCGTGATGGACGCGTTGTTTGCACAGCCACATCAACTTCGCTTGACCACTGGCAGCAGGGCGGCTCCGTCAGAGTTGCCTCATCAATATTGTGTCTCATCTCCTCGGAGCATCATAATTCGGTTGAACTCTGATCATATATGAGCACCAACATCACGACGTTTTAGCTATCTCTGGATTAGTATGGCTCTAGATTTCAGAGTACCGTAAAGCCGAGTATGTTATTGAGTCCTCACCAATTTTGGCTGGCATATCCGTTCAAGTTTGATACAAGAAATGCTTTTGTAAGTACCTTGCCTTCAAGTCTTCCCTCGATGACCGAGACGAAACTGATACTCTATTAAGGATCCTTTGGTCTCTTGTAGTACGGTCATGTAATATCATGTGCTGCCATAAATTCGTCATCACCCTTGAAAGACACCCAGCTCAAGCTTTGCGGATGTGTTCTTCACAAGATCCTAGCCGACCCTCTGGGAGCTCGTGGAATCATTCTAGGTTTCAATAATCACTTCACCGAGCAGCGGCGAATACTACTAATCATATCTTCTAGCAGCTTGTGGGGACACCGTTTGTCCGGAGACCGTGGTACACTCGCTTCCACCTCTCCTACTCAGTGGAATATGCCACCGCCATCCTCATGTCCATATACATCGTGGTTTTACTCAAGCTGGCCGCGGTCGAACTGACTGGCTGCATGGTCGGTTTGATATAAATTACTCTAACTACCTGCTCTATCTTCCCAGAGCCGAGCTCTTCTATCCCTAGGAAGTCAATCAGGTTTGAGGCATGGTGCTCCCAAGGTCCTTCTTGGCCACGCTTTCCCTAGCGATCGTTCTGTGCACCGTCACCGTCCGCTCCGCGAACGATTGGTCGAAGCCATGTTTCGACGGTGAATGCGCCTATGATCTGCTCGAGAGTACTGGCTCTTCTGGCATCATCAAATTGGTTCATTCGTCGTCCTCCTTTCCTTTAGTATTGACTCTTACCCGTTCCTCGTTCCCGTTTTCAGCGTGCGTCGCCCAAGGCGCTGACAGATATCACCCCTGCTGCTGGGTGGGTGATCCTCGAGTGCGATCCCAACACTTTGGATCAAAACATCCGTCTCGTCTGTCAAGATGACCATCCTGAATCTGGGTGCCGCCACATCTTCGCTCATGATGGGCCCCAAAATAAGGTCGCTAGGTTACCAGAGAGCGTCAGTCATCCGCTATTCTTCACAGCACGGAGCTGCTACTCATACCCTTCATTATTTTTTTCGCAGTGTGGCCATGGCCCGTTCGCTAGGATCGTTCAGATGAGCGTAGCAGAGGATCAATCACTCCCCGCTCACATCGAAGGCAAGATCGTCAAACGTGATGGAGTAGCTCCTCAAGTCCATACCCTCACCATTGACGGAAACTTCGCGGATGTTGACCACACGAAGTAAGTTCTTGCCTCGCTCATTCAACCTTATCACTCATGACAACAACCTCGCCTACCACAGGACTGGTGAAGTCAAGTTTGCTTTCGTCGGGGTACGTTGCCGTGTTTATGATCCCCCCTTGACACTTTCGTTTATATCAGGGCTCAGGTGAACGCGCCAGGCTATGACCTCAACGAGGCCTTTGCGGATGGGGTTTGGGATGATATCACAGCATGGGTCAAGAACGCTGTGAAAGTAGTCGCCAAAGCCATCAACGACGGTGCGAAATGGCTGGTCGATCGAATCAATGACTTAACTTCTATGATCAAAGGTGCGGGACAACAACAACAACAGCACACCTCTTTTCCACATTGACACCCATTCTCGCACTCACGCATATCATACTGATTTCATCCACCGCATGTTATATTCCAGATAAGACTCACTTCGAAATCAAGCCTACCGTCCACTCTTCCAACATCAGCGTAACCACGAAACCGCTCAACTGGACGCAACCCCTCAATATCGGAGGGTGTCCCGCAGGGAAGGTCGGTGCGTGGTTGACATCAAATGGATGGCTCCAAGCCAGGGCTGGCATCGTGCTCATCGGGAGTGTTATCCCACCGTCTATTGATGACATGGCGTGTTTTGGAGGTTTGTCTGTGTTGCTGTTGAACTTACCGGTGGTATGCTCAGCGTGGTATCGCACAGGTCTCAACGGTGAATTCGACGCACTGTTGAAATTCAGGCTGTTCCTCCAAGTAAGTCAAAGAACGCTTCGCGTATCCGAACCTCCACTTATGTGTATGTGGTTGTTAGGGTGGGTTCACTATCGAGAAGAAGATACTGTCAGATTACGGTCTCCCTGGCCTCAGTATCCCAAAGTAATGTTCATCTCCCACTTCCCCACGTCTGTAACTGATGCATATATTGTATTTATCTACCTAGGATTATCACCATCGGCCCCTACATCTCTCTAGATGCCAAGATCCAAGGCCACGTCGCACTCGACATCAACATGGACTGCCACCTCAACTACAAACTCGATAATCTCGAGATGTGGTACCCTGATACTGCGGCGAAGAAGTATGCTAATCGAAAAGGAATTAGTAGCGGAAATTCGGGTGACCTGCCATCCTCACCATCTTCTCTGTGATCATTTGAATATTAACGGTCGACAGGTCTCACATTGTCCGCAACCGCAATGCTCAATGCCACAGGTAAATCTCATTTATCCCACTCTCATGTCATGATATGTGAACATCGTCTGGTATTATGAAGGACTGGTACAAGCAACCGTCACGCCAAAGATCCATGTTGGTGTATCCGTTGCAGGCGGCGTGGCGACCGCAAGCATGTATATCGCAGCTGATGCATGGTTGAGAGGATCGATCTCAGCCATCGCCGAGGCTTCCGTCAGCAACAAACGCGACCTCGTCAGCCATGAATACCTCTCTCCACTCGGTGACCGCAATGTTGAACGTAGGGATATGGACACTTTCACGCTCCCTTACTCGTCATCCCTCAGGAAGAGAGGCGATGATGCTGCAGAGGCGAGTTTCCGCGGATGTTTGTGGTTGGATACGGGGTTGCATCTCTATGGTGGTGCCCAGGGGCAACTTTGGAAGTGGAAGGCGAAGAAGGACTTTACAATTTGGGATAGTCCGGTTTGGGAACTCTACCGCGTGCGTCTCGTCAACTCTCCAACGCTTCATCTCCATATACCTTCACACTGGGTGGCTGACTTTTCTACTGTTAGAAATGTTGGGGCTTCGGGACCGCTACCGCATCGACTCTCAATACCAAGCCTAAGTGGACGTTGGCTGAGATCGACAAGTTGTCAGCCAAGCCAAAGAAGTGTCCTACCACCAAGAAGATTTCGCGGCGTATCAACGACAAAGTCCCTGCCAAACCGTAAGTCAGGTCATCCTCATGCTTTGGATTTGACATGGATCCTTCTTGGGCAGGTTGTACAAGGTTTGATTTCGGGGTGATACAGGTCAGCGGTGGTGGTGGTGGTGGTGATGAGTCGTGGGTTTGTCGGTAGATGAGTACACGTCTATCAGTACCTATACACGATCACTATCAATTGAACAACTCATTGTCCGGCGTTTTTTCTGATCCTTTGATGGTTGTAATTTAAAAACTAGTCAGCCTTAGGGTGCTGTGAGTACCACGGAACGCACCGCGGAATGTGCCCCAGTGCGAAGCGGGTCCGGACTATCCTGTTCCCACGCCCCTACGCCACTCCGCAAAGCCTCATGCTCATGTCTCTGCACGTCTCGATTTTAGTGAATGCGACTCTCACCTCGATTCTCCGTGCGCTGGATTCGGAGCATGAGATGAGGGGTTGACCTCTCATGTTAGCTAATCCAGCGGAACACAGAGCACGTACTCACGTTATAAGCAGTGATTCGTAAAGTTCGATGATTCGGCTGCGAGGAAATGTCTTTCATCACTATTCGACTGTTTTCATGGTTATCATTGCTGGCGGAGAATTTTGTGGGCGTAAGTGGCTCTTGCCTCGACGCGTCACAGATGGTTTATTGGCAGAACAACAGAACACGGATGAACCATCGATGGTTTTGCAGAGAAAATGCTTTCAGCGCAGCTGAGCGCCATTCAAACGGTATTTCCAACGCCATTTGTACGGAAAGCCCATTGACATCGTGTGTGTTCACTAGCTGAAGTCTGAACGGAGATGAGCTTTGCGACGATTCTCGTGAATGACGTGCCAGTCCAAACCTAAACGCAGAGGAAATATAATGGTTGGCTGACATCCCCCTTTTCTCTACCACTCTTTGTACTGCACCACCACCTTCTAAGCCAACCGCTCTGTCTTCTTGACTTCTACTGCAATCAATTTCGTCCGCCTCGTCGACTTTCAATAACCATCACAATGCAAGCCTCAATGAATGTCTACTATCCTTTCCCCCAGCAAAAGGTACGCTCATGACCGCGTCATAAAGGAGCACTGTTGCTCACAGTTCCTTAGAAACAAGCCGTCGCCTCTCCTGCGTTGAGGATGACCACCCATAAGAATGCATTACGACCGGTCAAATCCACCAGCTCTCTTAAGCAGGTACGTCCCCCTGGATTCACGCACTGTCCTCCTTAATAACCAGCGCCTTCTCCAGCGAAAGGTCCCTCTCCAGAACACCACTAATATTAACCATCCTTCGCCTCCCCAGCCCCGCCCCTATCCTCAGCAACCCATTTCAGGAGAGCGTCCTCAACAACGCAAGAAAGCAGCTGGTCCTCTCGACCTCTTCCATCCAACCCAGGTTATCGGCGCTGGTTCCTTTGGTGTAGTATATCTCGCCGAGGACCGCGTGCGCCACACTGTCCATGCACTCAAAACCGTCAAAAAATCCAAGTGCTCGAAGATCGAACACGCTCTCATTCAGAAAGAACAACAGCTCATGCAAGAGTTTGTTGGAAACAAGTGGCTCCTCGGACTCGATGCCTCTTTCCACGACAACCAGTATTATTACATGGTCATGGTGAGTTGGTACTTCTTCACTGCTTGCAGTGGCTGACGCCGGCTACTTCCAGCCATTCGTCTCCGGAGGCGATCTGGAGCATGAGATCAGGCGTTTGGGTCGAATCGATCCCACTCGCGCACAATTCTATATGAGCGAGCTTGTACGTCTCTTCTCACTTCTCTCTTCGACCAACGCTTACGTTTCCCTCCAGGTCATCGCCATCAAGGCATTGCATCGCTACGGAATTATCCACCGCGATATCAAGCCGGCCAATATCTTCCTCACTCACGACGGTCACATCGTCCTTGGCGACTTTGGCCTGTCGACCCGATTCTTGATCCAAGGCAAGGGTGAACCCCTCTACTACACCGAGAACTGTGGTACTCCTCAATACATGGCACCAGAGATCGTATCTGGGAGACCATATAATACCAGCGTCGACTGGTGGGCTGCTGGGATTGTGCTTTACACCATGCTCATCGGCCACGTGAGTCCTGTTCGTCTCTGATGCGATGTTTTACTCATATATATTTGCAGCCACCATTCTTCGGATATACCCCCGGCCAACAGGCGCAACAAATACTGTACGCTTGTCTGACCTTCAACCACCCGTTGGTAAAGGTGGAATCCACTGCACAGTCATTATTGCACATGGCGAGCACCCTCTGTCTCGTTTTCCTACTTATGCGCTTATCAGAACCTCCCGCAGATGCTCGCAAAGGATCCGGATGACAGGATCCTTCCCAATGCGATTGAGCAACACCCCTACTTCACAGGAATGTGCGTGTCCTACTCTCTCAACCTCCGCGATTCCTTACTGACTTGCCTCTTCACCAGAAACTGGGACCGCATGAGGGCTCGAGAAGTCCGCGCACCGTATATTCCTCCTCAATTCACTCCTAGGTCGCGCCCTTCCCCTCCGTTCGCCCCTGGTATCCCCTTCCAACCTCACGATGACCCTGCACCATCGTTCAACTATCAATCTCCTGGCGTTCGCGCTGCTCTCGGCCAGATGCATGAGAACACCCACGCCAGACGAAGGGTTCTATCTGAAACTACTCAGCAACAACCGCCTGTTCGGCGCTCCCCTCCTCGTTGTCCTTCTCAGCCTTCACTTCGGTCATCGCCGCAATCAAGTCGACCTCCAGTCCGCTCTCCTCCTCGCACCCCAGCTGGTACGCTTCCTATATCACAATATACTGCTCCCTCGACTGGGATGTCTCCGCCTGCTACACCCTTACCGACGCCTTCGCCTTCACTCCAACCTCCTCGAGTTGAGGCTGCCTCAGGCTCACGTTCGTTCAAGTCTTTCCTTCCCCTCAAATCTCTGTTCGCCAAGCTGACTCGCACATCCCGCCGTAAACATGCTGCCTCTTCCAACCCGACACCCCCCAAGGTCCCTTCTGCCTCGCCTCCTTCATCTCTGCTACCTCCTTCCAGCCTCTGATCGCACTGGAACTTCGCTCGAACCTGTCGTTCTTTATCTCGCCGCTCATTCTACCGTCCGAGGGATGCCTCTGTCTTATTCCGTCCATTCTGCTTGCCGCTCGTTCTACCGTCGAAGGGATGCCTTCGTCTATCGTCATTCTTTCATCCTGCGAAGTTCCACTATTATCGCCAACGCCTCTGATTCTTCAAGTCTCTCTCTCTCGTTCCAGCTGTCTCTCGTTTTCTCTGACATAGCGCCACCGTCTATTCTGCATTCGAACATCCCATATCGATCATATAATAATCAACGCTTAGCATCGAAGGAGCACTCGACCCCTTCCGACCCCGCGCAACTACTCGCCTCATCAGCCACCACGATCATCGCCTTCCCGTTCTGCAATTATACCCGTACCCGACATTTATTCAGCCCACATACTCTCGATCTACTGCATCCCTTCTGTATCTCTCTTAATGTTTCGCTTATCTCTCGTAATAATCTCTTCCGCTAATCATCCATATAATATCTCGACTTTTACAGCCTAATATTTACCTCATAATATCCTCTATAATTTCTTACTTATACCTCATCTCTTATACCCATATGCTTGTATGATACCCTAATCCTCTCAATGACCATTTCATGACTATCTTATCCGTGACATCGGGCTGTTTTTGTTTGGTTTCACCTTGTGGCACGCCCTACAAGTGCTGGAACTTTGGTGAAGACGACGGGGACCAGCTTACTCCCACCGAAGGGCTGCAGGACACGGTCGCGGGAACAATGCAGGAGTCCGATGGGCGTCCAGCGAGCGTCAAAAGACTTGATAGGGGTACGCGTGACTACAAGTGAGTCAGTGAATGGCTCGGAGTCATCGCGCGGCCATCAGTCGATTGTCCCCACAACCATGGCACACACCGCGGAATCGCAGGAAGGCTCTCTTGAGCCCACTGCTCCCATTCGGATTGGTGCCGGCAGCTTCGCAACCGTATTCGCGTCTCCAGGTCGTTCAATCGTAACCAAAGTCGCCCATGCTGCGGGCGACACCTCTCAGGTCGAAAAGGAGTTCCACAGCCTTCATTCAGTGTACATTCGGTGCAGCTCCGACTCCGTCTTCACCATTCCTCGCCCCCTCGCGTTCTACCAGCCTCAGACTCAAGATCAGAATATCCGTTACTTCCCTGATATACTAGAATCTTCCGGAAGACGGCATGGTGGTCTTCGTCGCCCGTTCAACCCCGAGTTTTTCGCAGAATTACCAGAACGACCATGCTACGTCATGGATCGTGCGTCACCTCTTCCACTTCGCGTTGCTCAGGTCATTCGCTCCCATTTCTACTCGGACCGAGCGATAGCTTCAGGGGCTTCGAATCCACTGATGTGCCGTCTCTATTTCGGGAAGGAATTACGCCCATCGGCCTTCATCAACCCGAATAACTTCCCTATCGATGTCGCGCGCTACGATGTGCTATACAAGGAGCGTCAGGATGATCTTCTTTCCAAAGAAGAGGTGGCTGCAGGGATGGGTGAGATGCTGTCACGAATCCATTGGATTTCGGGGTACGACGCTCGTGACATCGAGTTTGTAATGGCGGGATCTCCGGTTGCAGCGACGGTGTGCTTTTATGTCATCGACTTCAATCAGGTACATTCTCGTTTGTTGTAGTTCTGATCGCCGTACCATCGCTAACGCTATCCATCAGATGCGTGCATTCGATATGGACAACGGCGACGTTGCAGAACTCGCGGACGCATTCTTTGCCAACGATCCGTACTATCCGCGTCCAGTAGCAACCGACCCACTTTACGATGCTTTCAGGGAGGAGTACATGAATTCCTGCCCCTCTGAGCTTCGTACTCGCGCCAGCCTTTTCTTGCAAACGATCGAGGCTCGTCACGCTTCGAAAAGTGCAGTCATTTAGTCCAAAGAATGTCGACAAAATTCCTTGCTGAGGTTAATCAGTAACAGTCATGTTTTGGAGTAAATGAAGGACTTTTGAAGCAATAGAACGTAGAGAGTCGTCGACTGTAGCATAAAGTGATAGGGGAGAAATAGGGATCAGGGGCTGATCTCCAGTGGAAGAGAGTTGTTCTGTTGCGAGGGAAAAAGGAGTGGCAAACCCTGCCAATGTCCCATTACCTATGTTCGTCGTTTACTCAAGTACCACGATCAGATCAATAAGCCCTCCGATTTTGAAAGGCGATCTAATGCTAAGAAGGGCTAACCGGGCGGAATTTATGCTGAGGTGGCTATGTGACTGAGACTAAAGCTAGCCAATAAAGACATAAGGAACCTGAGGCAGAACGTACGACTCGCCTGTCGCACGCACGTGGAGAGCAAATTCCTATCCGGTGCCGAAATTTGCAACGTTGGAACCAACATCGTGCAAGCGCTGCATCATTTCCCACCACTCGCACTACCACCCTTCGAACTGATTCACAATCCTAACGTAGGCGCGCTGGAAATAATGAACTCAATCTGCTTGGCTCGGTAAGAATCTTGAATGATCCTCAGGTCGTCCCCGTTAAGTTGTAGAAGCGCCTACAGAAGCAACTTGAGCATAAGAGCGCCGCAGACTAAAGCGTACTTACAGCAGACTTGGACGTGTATGGAACCCATTTAGTTCCTACATCATGGTAAGCATACTGGTAGTTCAATATGTGGGAGACCACGCACTTGGCAGACCTTTCCCATCATTAGGGTGTCGCGAGGAAGCAAAGGAAATCCAGTAGTCCATCATTTGTCGAGATAGCCGAGAGGATGCGGCGGAAACTGGGGCTTCGAGTTGGCCATAAACATATTGGATGTTGGCGCTGTGAGGTACTGGGAGCAATGATGAAAACTATGAAGATTGATCAGCATCGATGTCGAAGGGAGACATACCTCCTAAGTGTGGGGGCGTGGACGCTTGTCGCTGCGTGAAGAGGTAGCTATAGAGTGGGATTCCAGCTCTTGCTACCGCTTTATTCTGTAATCGGACTGGGGCTACGAACATAAGGTCGCCCACTGGAAATGTTGACGATCAGGCTGTGCATCGTAAGCGGTAAAAAGAAGGAATATTTACGCAGAGCAGCCATTCGCTTAAACTGGCTGTCAAGACCGAATGTTTCGTTACCAGTGTTGAATGGTGATCCGAGTGCAGGAATATCAGGGTACAGTTCTAATAACTGGTCCACAACCTCTGCGAGAGCGTTTGTATCGTTCGCTGAAGCTGAATACTGCTTCATGAGGTGATTTCTGATGCCTTCGGTCGAGTTGATGTACTCAGGGGAAAACATTGAACCTGTGAGTTCACTGAGCCACGCAATAGGTGCAAAACGTCGAACAAACCTTCGTCGAGATTAAGGCCTGCGATGAGAGGAATTTTCGCAAGGTTCAAGTTTGCAAGGAGGCGAGATGGATAGTCCGGTATTACGCCGCCTGGGCCGTCTATTGAGGGCAGGAATACGAGGAGGTCGTTCCATGCTGCCGTTGCTCGGGTCGCTTTGAGGAAACTGTCTGAAGATGCGGATCGCAAGCAACCCCATTTATTGGATTGCCCATCGCATCCAATGGTCTTCAGGAAGATCTGCCAATCGGGAGATCGCAATTCCGATCGGCCTGAGGTCGTAGGCAAAGCACCGGAATGTAGGATCTTTATAGGAAGAGGTCTCGGTAAACGAGGCGCATATAAAAAAGGACGCACTTACAGCTCCGCTCACCAGGTTGGCGAGGTTTGGGTTCACAAGATGGGCGGCAATGGATACAGCTCCAGCACTCTCGCCGAACAATGTAATCTATGTCTGGCTGAGAGTTGCTTAAATAGAGGACAGAGCATAGCACATACCTTCTTCGGATCACCGCCAAATGCAGAAATATGATCTCGAATCCACTGGAATGCTACCATTTGGTCTTTCAAGCCGAGATTGAGCAGGCCCTCTTGAGATGCTTCAACTCCTTGAGGGAAGCCAAGCGGACCTAACCGGTAGTTGAGATTCACGTAGATGATTGGCGTCCCCTGTAGAAAATGAATGGGCCTGCCAAACGAGTCAAACTTGGCTACTAACCCGCGACAAACTGTGCGAGACGAGATTCGTAGCATTGAATTCAGAACTGGACGACCTCCCGACTGATACAGAGCATTAGCTTCTTGAAAGCGAAGGCACCTGTTGCTGAACCTACAGAGAAACCCTCCTCCGTGGATCCATACCATCACAGGATACGCAGATGACTCATTCGTTCCAGCTAGGCGCTGGATGTTCAAGGTCAAACAATCTTCTGAGAGTCGCTCCTCGGGAGCTGCGTACTGAAAGTGGGTGAGAATCCCGCTTAACGAGGCAGGAAAGCGCATACAGGTTGGATGCAAGAAGGACCAAACTCGGTAGCGTTGAAGGCGACAGAGGTATATGAATCTATAGCTCGAGGGGGACGGAGGCGCAGCTCTCCAACTGGAGGTTCTGCATAAGGGATACCTATAGATTGATGGAAGATCGTAATGTCAATGAGGTTAACGACGTGAATATGCTGACCTCGGAAGACTTCTTGTCCCGAATATTCGAGCAGCCGGCCGTGTATTGTGGTGCCGTTGAGATTCACTGACGGCGACGCATGACACAAGAGTGGGAGCAAAGAGAAGAGCGCTATTCCGAACATCAAGGATGTAAAAGGAGCCTTCCCCTTCACCGTTTCCCGATGAAGTTTGCTTCCGTATTTTAATACTAGTCCGTGTCGCCCACTCCATGCTTTGGCATATGATCGCCTACAATCACCTGGCTATTGTCGAAGTGTGGTCATTGAACCACCAAACCAGAGAAATCGCTGGGAAGTACCGGAGCGTGATTTTTGTGGGGACTTCAAGATGGCCAGTGCGACAAAGGTGACCGAAGTTGCGTACTGAATGCGTTCTGATGGCAATGTCGCGTTCGGGCGCCGCCAGTTATTGCCTGCGTAGCTCAGCGTAGCAAAGTTTTCAGCGATCAGGACCTCTGTCGATACGGCTTCGCAGCTCAACTGCATAAATTCAGCTGCATCGCTGAACGAGTTTTCTGGAGTCCTAGATATCACCTGCTAGAATTGCTAGAAATCAGTGCGTCCCCTTTTCATGAGGAAGCAAACGAATTGCGATAGATATGCGCCATTATACATGAATGCGTGGATAAGTCATGGATGGTCGGACTTCGCTCTGAGGCAACTTAAACTCGACGTGGACGCGTTGTTGGACGTTGTTTGGGGAGCCCCTTTAAGGTCCCTATTGGATGTTTTCCATCCACGCGTATTGCCAGGGAGCCGAATTTGGGCGATTTCCTACTCGTCCGAGTGAGTCGCGTTCATTGGACACACCAGTGTTCAGCTTGGTTTTACAGCAGATTTTATATCGCGATGACGAACTTAGTAGTTAGAATTCAGATGGGGCGGAGCGGGCCTGCCATTCTTGGAGCGTAAGGGCAGCCGTGGTCTGACGCATTTTCTGGATCACAGGAACTCTCGCTTGGATCGAGTCATCTGAGGGAACGTGCTCCTCATACATAGGTGGCATCTCCCCATCTGGAATCGAAGGCGGTGAGGACGATCTCGCAGAGGAGTCAATGGATGCATGGCAAGGACGGGTGTCTCCAGAACCACGGTCTGAGTTATAGCAAAACATAGCCATGAGTTCTTTGTGGGTATGAGCCAAGGATAAGAATGCGTACCGTGGACGAAAGGTACAGGTACAAGTGTTTCCGAGTCACGAACATGGTTTCGACGACGCTGACGTTGCCGTCGACTGTAAAGGAGAAATCCCAGCGTCGTTAAGACAATACCACAAATGCTCGCAATGACAACTGCAGCGATAAGTGAAGGGTTGGCACCGATGGTAGACGCAGCCACCTTGGAGTTCGAGGATACTGTTGGTACCGCTGATGTTGGTGGTGTCGCTTCTCCCTCAATCTGTCCGTCGTCATGCCTATAGACAAATCGTGAGTATGAAATCACCATACATAGAGCATCTTCCACCAACGTGTATATAATGGAATCTAATAATATCAATGATTTTATGCCGTTAACGTGTCCATTCTGAATGGTTAGATTATGCTCTCCGGGAGGTAAATCTGTTTCTGAGAAGACAGTAACGTTATAATCATACCCCGGGAGACCTGGGGCGGGTTTGAAGAAACTCCCTGCCAGACGGCCATCGATATAGAAAGATAGATCGGAGTCCCCTGCCGGGTCCTGCGACGTGCGAGCGAGAGCACAGTTGACAAATACGGCCGAGCCTTGGCATGACATTATATTACGGCAGAGGAAGACAGATTAGTGGACAGACTCACCGTTGAAGAAGACGGTCGCGGAGAGTGTGACATTAATGAACTCCACAATCGCAAGGCCCGTCTTAGTGGGGTAGAATGTCCCATCCATCCACGTATTCTAGGCGAAGCATACGCAGAGCACACAGCTGTGATGAAAGCTCTGGATACAGATGACAATACATACCTTGAAGAAATTATTTGTCACAGGCTGTCCAGCACAACCCGTGCAAGTAGCGCTCTTGTGCCACACCTCGGGAGGGGAGTAGGAAATGCTATGGCCAGAGGAGGGGTCGCCAAACTGATCATCAATAGTTATGTTCACGAGCTTAGCTCCAGTCCAGCTGGAGAGGAGAATGGTAAGCAGCAAAGGGCGAACCATCAGAGAGTACTTACTTGAGCACTAACGCGAGAATATGTATCTCGCCTAATCACATCTCCCACAGTGGGCGGCATGCAAGGGTGATACGTAACCAGTAGAGACGATCATCATGCAAATTGGAATGATCTTAGACATGATGGACGCCAATCGCTGTGGTGAAGGCTATGCGCTTGAACTATCTATGTTCAACTGAACCCCAGACCTGCCCAATGTAAGCAAATCAGGTCTAACGAAGGTCTTACTCACGCGATGAGGGATGTTGACTACCCTAAGTTGGGACCGTGGGACGGGGACAAGCATACGTGCATTGATCAGCAATGGTGTACGGCGTGAAACGCTATATATCTAGCATACTCTTGAAGCTGACGTCGATGGGTAGGTGATCAAACGCTCGCCACCCTCGTTGATAATGGATTACATACCTTTATATAATAACACAATAGGCTCCTTCTGGACCTCCCCTTTCGTCATCAACGGGTGGTTCGTTAACGAGAATATCTGCGATAGTGGTAGCTTCTTCGGGCGTCCATCTGTTGTAGTACTTTTCGCGGCGTGGTGGGGAGGCCTGGTTCTGTCAGCCCAGCCATCAATGCTGAGCTTATACCGTTAAATCATGGAGAGTTACGCCCGAGGTCTTAGGTCTTTAGTCACCCGTGAAAGCGCTGGGTTCCATTGTTTCTCCAGATGCAAACTTGTTAGCCAGTGAATCGGAACCGCTGAACTTGGGCCAGAGAGATTGACGCAGGTGGGTTCAGGACCATCGGGAGCCGGTAAGCGTACACGGTAAGATAGCCATTACATCGAAACAATTACACTTCGTAATTGCAGCGTGAATGCTGTGAACGTTGAGCGCTGAACGTTGCTGAACGTCGACGCGTCGAGAGTCGCGCTGAGCGAAATGCGACAAACAAAGGCAAAGACCGGGATGGTGGCCACGTGGTAGACGCGCTCGAGGCGCCCATTCCCGCCCATTCCTCCATCCAAGGCTTCTGCTTCGCTCACCGTCCGTTATTCGACGATTCTTTGGATAGCTGCCAGTTATTATGCACATTTTCGGACTCAATTTCATCCCGGGGGGTGCAAGTGCGCTGCATCAGAGTCGGTTTTCAAAACAAGATACACTGAATCGACCTTACTTACAAACTACTCTTGGCTGGGCCGTTCATTCACCTCTCTGAGTCTCTCGTCCTTCTTCCTACGGCCGACCTTCGCTACCGTCTGGACCACCCATCATCCATCCATGATGATCTTCAAAGGAGCGACTGCGATCTTGAACTGTCCAATTTAAAGGAATTAATCTGCGAGCCTCCTCGCGGTTTGACTGCCTTCGAAATGAGCTTTGCTCGTAAGATGTCCTGCGTTAGGTCCTTGGATCGTCCATATCTAGCGTATTCGTGTTGAACATTTTTTCATGTCCATGACACGATGCACATAGAGGTGCGTGCACACCCGTTGCGTCAATTATACCGCCATCTAAATGGACTCTTCGAGCAGCCATTTTACATCGTCCTTGAACCAGAGCCCTTGCGCGCTGTAGCCAAGCCGTTTTTAGAGACGATGATAAACAAATCCACCTCATTGGCATACTATCGATATGGCTTGTTCAGCTTCCCGGGTGCATAGACTCTCCACCGTAGACTTCGCTTCCCGTTCGGGACTTCCGCTGTCCATTCAGTTTGACAGACAAAGCCAAACAATGACCGGCATGCCGTAGCAAGGTCATCCACCCTCTCTCTCTCATCGATATCACGATCCAGCCACCAAGAAAGTATTCAGCAAGAATGTTTCTCCAAGTGGCAACCAGCATCCTCGCTCTCAAAGCCAAGAAGCTCGTGGTTCTCGAGAATTTCCTCGTCAAGGATAAGGCTGCCGCCACTAATGTCCCCGGCGGCGGCGAAGCTGTAAAGGCGGGCACTCAGCCGCCTTTGCAGACTCGTCTGGCAGTGAGCTTTCAGCACCTCTGGGACTTGGATCAAGTGCTGATACATCCTTTCAGCGTGGCGAGGCAATTCTCAACGATGATAGCCCCAAGGTCTCGATGGACAGCCTCGACATGAAGACCAATACCATCAACGAGAATACCATAGTCGCCCTCATGGGCGGTTGTGTGAGCACAATGGTATGTACTCTAGTTGCATCCAGGCAACCTCTGTGCTCATAGTATCGCTTAGGCGGGGCCATTCCACTCATTGTTGCCTCTCTATCTCAATCCTTTGGGAGGTCAAAAGAAGCTCATCCAAAGCAAAGAAGATCATCGCGCGCAAGGCATCTTCTGGCAGGTCACGCAGCTCCTGCTCACTGGACATCGGGAAAAATGGCTCCAAATTGCCCACCGTAGTGAACGCCACTTGGTTCACTACCACTCTCCCTCTTCCCTAATCTCTCAATACACGCCCACCTCTCGGCCAGTTACCCTCCGCCGCATCGAGGTCACGCAAGCGACTAAGGCGAGCATCATCGTTCGCGTTCAGATGGTCAACGCTCTCCTCGTACTCCATGGATCTCTTGAGTACATCCACGTCCTCTCTGTCACGACCGCCGTCCTAGTGCTCCCTGTCCTGCATGGTCCCCGCCCTTTGCTACTCTTCTCTGTACCCTCCGAGAGTGGCATGGCTTCCCCGATCCTCGCTGCAGAGCCCATCATTGCATCCGACGAACCTCAGCACATCCAAGCTTCTGAGATTCGACCCAGGGGCCTTTCGGTGAGCTCATCCATGGGCGAAATGAGCAAATACGATTTCGACGATGCCGCCGACGACGCCACCGCTCTTCTACGTCGTTCCAACTCAGTCAAGGATGTCAAAGCATCGGCATCCTCCCTCGTCGCCCCTCCTAGCCCACCTCGAACCCCGGTTCCTTCATCTCATCCATTCGCCGCATCCCTTACGCCATCAAAGTCAATTACAAACATCGGTGAAGCAGTCTCTCCCGCCATTGTAGATGGTCAGGGTTTACCCCGAAGCCAGTCAATGACTGGGAGAGCCATGTGGTTCCCCAACACAGTTCACGTAAAGCAATTCTCGCAAAATACACCTACGCTACCGAGGGCAGCACTGGTCCGGACGATGAATCATCCGCCCAAGTCGCCTCGGCAACCTTCGAATGGACCCAACATTGAAAGCTCAAAAGTACGTGTCTCTCCTGCCAACTGCCAAGTTATTGCTTTGTCGTCTAACCGCTTTCTCCTTCCCAGAAAACCAACACAACATCGACTATACATGACAACAAGGGGAACGCGCAGCCCGGGACAGAAACCGCCCCAGCAGGAATGAAGCCAAAGACAGTTGGGAGCCGAAGCTGGAAGAAGGAACGGAGGATACTTAGGCATCAACAACGGAATGCCTCCTCGGGCCCATCAACCTCGACACCCCCAGCAGTACCAAGGAGTGAGGGAAGTCAAGCTTGGAGAGGGGTTGATCAACGAGCAAGATATGGACGAGCGAACCCACGGATGCGGCTGTTCGACACCGCGTTACGACAAGCGTCTCACTATCAGTCATACGATCCCTCTACATTCTTCCGGGGGACGCCTATGCCTCCTCCGCCAGTACAGCAAGTAAATGTGGGGGCTGCCTTTTCACGACTTCGCGCCGACGCTCCGATTTTTCGACCATCAGGCAATCTACGCCCTTAACTCCGCCACCCCAATGGTACCTCGACTCAACCGGCTCTCAATCCAGATGACCTACAGTAGCCGTGAATTACGAAGATGCTCGATGCTGGATTTCAATTACATAAATATGGAATGCATTTTTAAGGATTTATAGCAGAAACAAACGGATTTCTTTTATGTACATATAATATAGGGCTCTCTTAATCTTCATGACTATATGGCAATGGATTCCCTGCGCGTTGACGATACGACGATTCTTGACAACACGCTGGCACTAGTAAAGGAGCCCCCTGACCCCTCCCCCTGACGACTCGCCGTAACCAAGCGCCGGTAACGCTTCAAGTCCACTATGTCCTCTCCCTCGAACGAATAACGCATGTATCACTCGTTGGTAACGGTATCACGCTGGATTTGAACGAAATTTTAACTGCATCCGAGTTTTCTGGAGTTCATGGTATCACCTAAGAAACAAACTGATGTAGCCGTTGGTCATGAGGCAATAAGATCCACTGCAGTGGATAAAATATCAATAAAATTCATGGAGTAGATAAACGATTTACAAAAGCGCTACTATACAGAACTGCGGCCATATCAAACATTATGTTAACTAAGGCCATCTTGGGATTCGGACTCGCCATTTTCCTCGACAACTCCAAGGGCCTTCAGTTTCGGACAAGTGAACAAATGCCTATTAACCGTATGCTCGTAACGCGCGCCTTCCTCATCACAGAACTTGCACCGAGCCTCCTTGCGGAGGAGATGCTTTGCGTCGATGTGACGCAACATCCCAGCGGTCTTGACGCTTGCGGCACAAACGGTTGGCCCTTTAGCCCATTGACAGCCTTCGACAGTGGATCGTTTCGCATGGTTTCTCAAATGAGCAGCAGCGTTTTCGTGGGTCAAAAGCCCGAGGTCCTGTCCGCAAGGCTGACGATCGTCACCCCTCCAAAGGCATGTGCCGGTGTACCCTATAATTCTGATGGGCATGATGTCGGCCTTCGTGAGACCATGTTCAGCTGCGAGAAGCTCCAGTCTCCGGTCAATGCTGAGCGACCGATTTGATGAATGCTGTATGCTTGAGCCCGCTTCGTTCTCGGGGATGCCATCCTCATAGGGGGTGTTACAGGGGATGTCTGTGGTGGATTGCCCCTGAGGGGAGTCTACAGGGGGATTGGTGGCGGTGCGGGGGAGGCTTGGGGCATCCAAAGAAGGCAGGATCTGTTGCGCAGAAGGGAGGCTGGTTGCAAGCAAGTGGCCGCCAGTGATTTCGGCCTGAGCTTCGCTGGAAGCAGGGACATGGGTGAGTGATCCATCAAACGAGATTGGTGTGGTTGGAGGGTGGATCGGCACCCGCTTCGAGGGGACGGTGTTCGTAGAAGTCTGGAGGGACTTCACTGAGGAGTCGACCTGGTCTTCGTCAGCTTCTTCGACCTCGCGCTGCTTCCGCTTCTTAGACGAAGAAGAAGTGGGATAAATAGAGACATTTTCTGACGCGCGTTCTGAGGTTTGGGAAGCTTCTAGGGTAGTGTCAATTACCGGGGCGTGCGAGGATGGTAGTTTCCAGATGTCGGGCTTGGATGGTGGCGAAATATTTTCGTTTTTCGCCCACTTATCACCAGTATAAGTGGGGGTCCGCACGAGGCCCCAAACAGCGCTACCTGCCTCTCTCGAAGAACCCGCCCGAGCATCCGACCACGGCGGCAACAATACAGCTTGCTGAGGGGTGCCCAACTCGAGCGATGGAGCCTGTGAAGATCCTCTGGCAGACACCACAACGGCGACCGCGCCATCTTCTTCGTCGCATGAAATAACGTCGCTCTCGTACTCGTCTTGATCATTGTTTACGGGCTCAGAGAACGCGTCACTATCGTCGGAGTCCTCAGTGTCATCATCGTCGTCGGATTCATCGTCACTTTAGGAAGCGTTTAGCCACATCCAGTTAAGCGACATGAACTAGAATAACTTACGACATCCAGTCTGCTTCAGAGGTCAACGCCTCCAAACTGTCATCGTCGGCTCCATCGTCACTAGAGGAGGTGCTTAGCCACAACCACGTCCAAGTAAGGGACATCAACCAAAACAACTTACGACGTCCAGTCTGCTTCATAGCTTAGTGCATGCACACTCTCCTCATCGGATTCATCGTCACTTGATGAAGTGGTTAGCCACAACCACTCCCAAATAAGAGACATGAACTAGAGAACTTACGACGCTGAGTCTGTCTCAGAGGGTGATACATACCCACCTTCTGCAGCCAGCGCGTCGTAATCAGGCATACAATCCTTAGGATTGACGCTAGGGACAGCAAATAAGCTCGATGGATGCTTGCACAAAGGCCGCAACTCACGTCAAAACCACATCCGGTACATTTGGACGTTTCCATGCGATTGAGTAATTGTTGTAAGGGAGTTGGCCTCGAGAACCATTAGAACCGTAGCCCGACTCGTAAGTGGCGCTGAAGTCGTAGTGGGAGCCCATGCTTCCGACAGATAGAGGGAGAACGAAGGTAAGAGGTGATGGTGAACGAACACAGATGGAGCGCGAAATAGTAGTGGAATAAGTCATGTGAGCGACGGTGGTTAGTGACACATGCATTGGCCAGTCTTAGGCTACCACGCCACTCGATGAGTTAGGGGGAGACCCGAGATCCATTGTTCGCCATATCCACTCTAACACGCACACATACGATGGCTCGTGACAAATGAGATTTTCGGCGAGGACATCGACATCGACGACGATGCTGGAAGTAACGGGTAGCGAAGGCGCTCGCCACCCTCGTTATAATCACGATAAGCTTGAAGGCGCTTATATGAGAGCACGCGGAATATTCGCTGGGAGAAGGGGCTACCCGAGTCCAGTCGCTCGTAGAGGTCAAGTACTGACAGGTACCTTGGTTTACACGAGCCGCGAAGTCACGGAGACGAATGATCGAACGGGTTTGACTCGTTTACAGAGATTCAGGGGGAGCTCTGGGCGATAAGCACATTATAGCTCGCGATACGCGTGTAGTGCGTTGGAGGCTGAAGATTTCGTGTCCGAGGTCAAAGTGATTCTGGTTGCCTCCGAGTCGTCCTTGGGATACAGAAAGGCTATCACTTCGTTCAGTTCTTAGTGAACAAACGGCCAGGTTCCGACCATGAGCGGGTTGCTACTTCAATCGACTGACACCGGCTACGATAGCAAGGGCCTCGGTGTGGACCTCCTACCGCCTCCCAACGTCCATGAATCAGCCTGGCGTGAAAATACACAAAGGGGACACTAGTGCGCAATAGCAAAGCGTCTCGTCTTAGGTCGCGGGAAGTGAAAAGCCAGCTTGACGTTTGAAAACTTGGATCCTAGGCTTATCGTAAACCTAGAGGCAAGGCGGACGGGAGGTAAGACCCACTTGAGTAATAAAACATCTTTCTCGCCGGTAGCGGATGCCAGCAGTTGAGCAGAAGCGGCATATCAGACAACGCCAACGCTGGGCGTACCGTGTACGATGACGTGATGCAGATCGCTCTCGTCTTCCCCACTTCCGGCCCTCTTCAAACCTCTTCTTCATCTATCCTCCGCCAAATACTGATAGGCTAACCGACAACATCCTCCCCCAACTCGCTGGGGTGATATGCAGACGAACTCGGCTGCATGCTGAATGTTTCGAAGTAGTGGGTGATGACTTCGCAGGCCGCATACAGGAGGATGTGTAAAGCTGGAAAGGTGATAATGGCAAGAGGGCCGATAGCACAACTAAACCAGCAGGTACACGAAGCCGCACAGAACTGCGGAATACGATGAACATGGTCGGATGGAAATCAAAGGTTAACAGAGGAGTGGGTGTTCCAACTCACCGTAGGATGCCCTGATACAACACGAACCCAATAGTCTCATAGCATGCCAAAGGCAAGGGACTACCAGCGCGACGAACTTGAAGATGCTTTGGGTCTTCCGCGCATGGTAGGCTGAAACCAACCTCTATGTCGAGAGTATGGTGGTCGATCCTCTTGAGTGCCTACGATCCTCGAGGAAAAAGCGAGCCTGATTCAAAGGTTGGACTGATATGTTCATCGCCGTGAAGGCCATCTGCGACAATAATCAACAGGTGCATGGCCGAGTCGCTGGAGAGTTCACCTACTTTGGCCCCGCTGAAACGCGATATCCACTGCGGTGCCTGGGCGCCCGGTCTTTCCGTGCCTAGCAAAACATTCTCTTCACATTCTGCACATCGTACGCGAGGAGGAGTTTGACTCTGTCGTTTGTGTATCCCACCATGTTACGTTGAGGTGTCGCGAGAATCAAGCGGCGCTTCTTTTGACCAACAGGACTCAATTGCTTACCATGATCACTTGAACACTTCAACGGCCACTCTTCATCACAGGCAATGATAGCGACGACGAGGACACGTTTTTTCGTTGTTACCTTCAACCACTTAGGGCTGGCTACGCGACTTGCCAGCTAGCGCTCAGCCGATAACGAGTTGCCTGGATAAATTGTCTAATAATCGGGCTCTTGACATAACTTCTGATGAGCAGTAAACGTAACCAACAGAAGATTGGCCAAGCCAATGCTTCGAGGCTCGTTCGTCTACAGGAATTCTGTCCAGGATCCATCTGACAGCTCGGCTCAGGATAGGTGAGTAGCATGACAACTCTGAGGCTTTCTCTTGCTCACCCGAGCCCAAAATTTGGTCGTGTCCAGGTCGGATAGCTGGCGAGCTGGATTCAAGAGCATCCATGCCGAGCCAGTCACCCTGGCCTTGTTATTTGATGTAGACGGATGCCAAGTACCAAGCCAGAAGTCCACGTTTTTTAAGCCCCGAAGTGACCAGCCCTCCCTGTTCTCCTCTCTCCCTCTTAACGCAGCGAAAAACTCTCCAACTGCATTCTTTCTCTTCTCTATTCCATAATAATGTTCCCCCACGCTCGTTTTGTCGCTCTCGCTCTCGCCTCTGCTGCCGCTCTTGTGAAGGCTCAAGAGCCTGCCGCCGCCGCCCCGGCCGCTATCGGGACGTTCCCTGCAACCCCTCTGGCTGAGAAGAAATTCGCCTATCCCTCTGGCATCGTGAGTTCATGACGTGGTCACAAGACTGTACGTCCAGAGTAGCCAACCAACCAACCTTCTTAGCCATATCAAGCTGACACCGAGAATCTCGTTCGTGGCCGTCAGCATGGTTACAACATCTGCAATTCAACGACCGAAAACCAAGAATCTCTCTGCCAAACTGCCTTCGTCAATGCCGTTGATGGTAAACTTTCGATTTTTTTTCAGTGATTTGGTTTGTAGCTTAGAACGCGATCACGCCTAGATTTCTGTATTTGGGGTGGTCCCAAGCCTGACTCTGTTGTTGGCAACACTGAGGGTGAATCAGTTGCCTGGTGCTCCAAGCCTGGTCACGGCACCCGCCTGATGCCCAACGGCGCCCTCAAAGGCGTCCAATTTATCCGCACACCTGATTACCTCCAAGTGGTCGGCTTCATCGACCAAACTAGGATCAACATCCAGGCTGGTGATTGGGGAGGAGAACTTGACCCGCATGGTGCCGACTTGGTATGAGATTTTTTTTTATCGCTAGTTTCATGTTGCCGAGTAGCTCACGTTCGTGTGCTTTGGCACGCAGCGTGGTAACCCATTGGGTGGTCTTATGTACTCTAATGGATGGTCGAACGGTAACAACAACAGCTACACCCAAGTTATCGAATGGCACAAGTGAGCTTTTTTTCCCTTCCGTCCCTTCCTGCCTTTTTCTTATTACCACGTTTTAAGCTTCATGGGTGGCGACGCCTTCTGCATGAAAGTCTGCGATCCCTCCAAGCCCAACGCCGCCCGCTACTGCGAACACAAGCTCGACCGTATCGGTTGCTCCTATAACGCCCCCCACAACGCCAAACCGGGCGTCTTCGAGTCCTGCCAGGGCGAGAACCAAGACTTCCCAGGCATCTACACCGAGAACGGCCAAGTCATGACCTACACCCAACCCCCCGAAGCCCTCGGCCCCATCACCACCATGCCTTACACCGCCCGCGTCCCCGCCAGCAGCAGCTGCATCCAATATAAGAGTGAAGAGCTTTACGCGGCCCTTGCCTCTGTTTCCCTCCCCGCGCCTTCAGGAACGTGGCCAGTCTCCGGCAGCCAACCTGCAGCCACTGGCGCTGCGTCGTCTGGCTCTGGCTCCGCTGCTGGCACTGCTACACGCTCAGCATCAAACGGATCACCAACCGCCAGCAGGGGCGGCAGCCAAAGTGGCTCCGCCGCCAACGCCAGCACCACGAGCAACGACGCGAGCGTCGTCGCCCTGTCGGGTGCTGTATCCATCTTGGGCGTTGTCTTCTCCGCTCTATTCTTGTCATGATATCTCTTGTCTCATGATGTGTTACAGCTTTGTTAGTCCCGGACCTTACACTACCTTCATCGTTATACTACGTACATCTTGGACGGGTTTATTGTCGGTGAAGAATCGAATTCATACCATTCTTTTAGAACATACCCCTCCGCATTGTTTGTCCCTGGAAATTCATCGGACTCATTGGCACTCTCGGGTGTGATGCAACTGCTCGGTCCCTGCTGGTAATCTTGTTTCCATCCACTCTATTGGGAGGTGCCGATTTGGATCCCTTGTTTGCCACTGGAAGCTTGGATGAAGCTCAAGGTTCATGCCGCCTGCGTAAACAAAGGTACTTACCTGCATGCTTAGTTCCCTCTAACCTTGATCCCCCTTGCTTGTACACAGTACCTTGCCAAAGACATGGAACAACCCCGCACTATTCGTAAGTGTCTCTGCAACCATTCCATATGGTTTACCACATGAATTTGCGCAGGCCATCCTTATACTGCCGATAACCCAGATATAGATGTGCGTTAATTCCTCCCTCCGTTCCCCTGGATTCACTTAGTTTGAGCAGCCTCGTTGCCTACCCACCTTGCCTAAAGACATTGACGACATCATCAGTGAGCTCCCCTCATAATTCACATTCACTCCTCATCCCCATATTTTTGTTGTATCCTAGATTTCCGCGTGGCTACCACGCCTGAATACATCTCTGCAAGGAAAGCTGAGCTCATCGCCAAGGTCGACGAAGAGTCGCAAGCCGTCACGAGGCTCATCGCCCAGATTGATACCGAGAAGGACAAGATTGTCGACTATTGGAATCTCATTGGGATTCTGTCGAATGCATTAGAACGATAAATGGCCATCGTTGTAGTCGCAATTGCTAAAATAGTCGGGTTATATATAGGGCATCACAACGGAGCATGCATCTATCTCCAAACGACTAGTAGTCTAAGAATTACGCAGAAAGCTCAGCGAAATACAAGAATAATGCCAAATGCAAGCAAAGGTATAAACGAAGTCCTCCGAATTAATGTATACTGTATATAGAATCACAAAGGATAGCGTGTAAAGTGAATTTGCTCTTACAACAGCGAGATGATGCTAGGGATACTGCAGCTGGAAATGCCAAATGACGCCGAACGAACGTCGAACGTAAGTTACACAGCGTCCGACAATGAGGTATATGAAGCTATGGACAAATACTGTACTACGGAACCGGTCCGGGGGGTGAATAAAAAGGTGGGTTCGGAGGAACCTGCGGGGTGGGTGAAGCAGGCGACGGAGGATATGGCAGTTTCCGTATCGGTTTCACCGGGAACGGCGATATACGACCTCGAAGTTGCTGCCTGCCACCAGGCCCAGCAGAAACCGGCGAAGCTGTAGCGCTCCGACTTGTAGACGGTGGGATCACCACAGTCGGGTTCATCGAAACGTGCGCTAACGGCACCGGAACTCGGGGTACGAGATTCAAATCGGGGGAGGAGAGTGCTTTGCTGCTATTCTTAGCCCTAGCTGAAGGGGGTATTGGTATCGGGGGTAACTCTTTATCCGAGAACTGCGGTTCTAGGGGCGAGGCATCTCTGCTTTCCGCCGGGGTTGAGTGTTTGGATTTACGCTTGAGGGAGAGTCGGCCGAAGAGAGAGGAGTAGGGAGATTGCGGTGGAGTCTGTCTCGTCGAAGATCTTGGTGTTGACGCTGCGGTAGAAGGGGGAGTAGATTTGGAGAAAGAGAAGAAGGTCGGTCGTGGAGATGTCTGAGCGGTGGGAGGACTAATTGGCGACACATCTCTTGAGCTGGAGGGGAAGACTTGTTGGGCCGTCGAAATTGGAGGAGGAATGGGTGGGAGGGCAGACGACTTCATCCAGGGTATCGTTGGAGAGTCGGGAGATGCTGCAGAATAGGGAGTAGGCGGGGGAGAGGGAAGTCGTGACATGGTTGAACTAGGAGTAACAGGAACAAATGGACCAGAGCTTGTGGACGCTGGGGACGTTGGGGAACTAGGCGCGTTCTTGCGCACGACTAGCGGAGGTGTAGGTGGTATCGTAGGGGTGGTATCAGGTGATTCCGTAACATCGGTGGGTACCTGTTGCGTAGCGGGCAATTTATCCCGCTCCTTCGCAGGCAAGGAGATTGGGGGCCGTACGACCAATGGGAGCGGCTGGTGCTGAGTTGGGGAGAGCAGGGAGCTCTCAGAAGAGGTGAACGAGGAGTTGGTGGGAGATGCTGATGGGAGAGGCAGATGCTTGGAGAATGGTGAATTCGACACCGGCGTCGCAGGCGCACTGGACAAATCGATATCATACGACTGCAGCAACTCCTTCCCCCAGACAGTAGAGACGTATGACACCTCTGAATCTGCACTTGAGGCGGTCGCTGCAGCACCGCGGGCGGGTGTGACGGTGATGAAGGGGGCATTCGACTTTGCAGAGTCGATGTGGAGGGGATTCGGAGAACGGGAAGAGAATGTAGCGCTTCTCGCCAGGGTGCTCGACGATCCTGCAACAGCGTCCTCGCGAGAGAAGGACAGGACTTCGCTCTGGGAGACCTGATGCGATGGGCCCGTCCGCCCGCCCGCCTTCATCGTCGCCTTCCGACTCGCAGCACGGGTCAAGCGGGTGGTTGCGAGCGCA
Source organism: Pleurotus giganteus (assembly GCA_032158425.1). NCBI lineage: Eukaryota > Fungi > Basidiomycota > Agaricomycetes > Agaricales > Pleurotaceae > Pleurotus > Pleurotus giganteus. Next base: position 1,399,238 of record JAPEHR010000013.1, read on the forward strand.
GCGTAAGCCTCTTCCAGCTGCTTCACATGCTCGTTCAGCGATGCGGACGAACTATTAGCTGAATGCGAAAGCGTGTCCAGGCTGCTGTCGCCGTTGGTCTCCAGGTAATCCGCACTCCCCAGCAATTTTTCGCCATCTCTCTCTGCCCTAACCACCGGTACTTCGACTGGCGATGGCTTGACATTATTTTCCGGCGGTATTGCTTGCTCTTCGAACATCCATTCTGCAAATCGGTCGTCACGGAGTAGCCCAAGCTGGAGTGCGGCGTCAAACACAGAGGCCCTGAGCTCGTTGGGGGCTGGAAGCGGGTCATTGGGGCCAGCCATTATGAGGAAGATAGATGGAGGCTAAAAGCACAAAAAGCTCAGCCACGTCGAAAAACAAATGCCCTCATGCTTCGGACCAACCGAACTGTGGCCAAATCGGGGCAGGACCCCCGATTATCCCTATAGAGGCCGGATAAAAGTCCACCACCAGACCTTCCTTATATGGTAATGAGGCCGGATAAGGTTCCTGGCTTATCCACCACAAAATCGACTTTTTTGGTCGGTAGGCCGGATGTATAGTCCACCACCTTGGTGGACCTAAGCACAGATGCCGGATCGGCATCCACCACCGTGGTTGGCTGGGACTGGCAGGACCCCAAAGTTTGTGGACAAACTTTTTGGTGCGGTCTATTTGAGACATTTCGGGATGTAATCGGGGTGCAAAAGCAGCAAAATCATATCATAATGACCAATTTCTCGTTTCGCAAAGGTCCCTGACACTGAAAAGGGGCTAGTTTTCTCGCAATAATGATATTTATGAGGAGGGAAATGTCGGAATCAGATTCACAAAGGCATACAATGGTACATAACAACGTTGTGAAGGCGTGCGATTATTTTACGATTTTTACTGATTTTATTGGAGCCCTGGAGGCTGGATGTGGTTGTCCACCACTTTTTATCCCTATCTGGGAGGCTGGAAAAAAAATCCATCAAAGTCCACCACTATTTTGCGATTTTCGTCCACCACTTTTGGCCAAATTTGGCCTTTTTTTTATCCGGCCTCTATAGGGATAATCGGGGGTCCTATCGGGGCCCGCTTCTTTTATAACGCGTGATTTGGGAAATTCAGTCCCTGACGACTGCATTGAATCTGCCAGCCTGGATGCGATCATGTAGATTCAGAATACAGAATGTTGGATATCAATGTACATCGTAGAGAATGTATGTAAGCCATGGAAGCAAAATGACAGCGAAGCATCACATCTGGTTGCCAACCAACAACCTTCCACCTACGAGCGCTTAGCCCACACAAGCTGCCAACGGATTGTTTCAGCGCAGCAGTGGCGAAGCGATAAATGTCGATCTCCCAAGCTTCAATCGTCAAGTGACGCGGGTTCCCCTCGTAATAACCGGGAATCTCAGAAAAAGCGCGACAAACTGCCAATCGCCTTGTTCGACTATGTGGAACAAGCAAATCAGGACGTCGTCCAAGACGGAGGAAGAGAAGGCTTCCGTAGCCCAGCAAGTCATGGACGCGTATCACTGTGACGCCGAAGGCTGATCTTTCGGTGAACGGCCGAACAAGTCATCCAAAATGTGCGTGATTTGTTGCTTCGCATCCTCGGCCTCTACTTGCAAGTCTTTAAGCTCGGAATCCCGTCGGTGGGCGATTTGCACCTCGTCAGACAACAGAAGGAGCAGCTTCATCGAGTGTGTAACAGCTAACAGCGAGTTTGCTGCTCGAACCTATCAAAATCGGGCGCATTGTGAATTGAATTGCTGCAGTAGTAATCTGATGAGCAAATGATGGTAGCTCACCATGGATTCAGCGCGGCACTGAGCCTGGAAGGACTCTTGGGCAATTCTGAACTTGTCTTTCTCACCAATCTAAGATACATCAGCGCGTCAGCAGCTCAACACCAAAATCAAATGGAAACTGGCTGTGGAACCGCACCGATGCTATGCTGACCAGATCAACCATGCCATCTACAAGCGTCTCCACCTCGCTGTCAATCTTTTTATTCCATTCTTCCTCAATTGCGTCGAGGTACTCGTCTGAATTTTGGTCGATAGATGCTTGGGCGGCTATGTTCCGCTGCCGTTGAAGGAGGTTCGCAGTGGGAAGGGCTGATGGTCGAGACACATCAGTTTGAGGTACTTCCGACATCGTCGAGCTCGACGAAAAGCGCAACGAGAGCGACGAGCGTCAAATTGGATATCATGTGATCAACGGAGCGCTTCACTCCTGACGGTAACGACGACGTTGGCGATCCCGACACGCTGTGGCATTTACCCGATGGCCATTTCCCTTTCAAAAGCCGAAAAATCGTACACCCAATCTGGATTACTAGCCAACCCCCCTCAGAGAGCCGATGGACGCGATTTGTTCGATTTCCGAAACGTATCTCTGGAAACTGGCGTAGCACCTCTATCGAACGGCAGCGCGCGTCTGACAATCGGAAGGCAGCCTCATGGGGGAGGGGGAACCGAGATTCTTGCAGCGACCAAGCTTGAAATAGGAGACTTGGATGATGGCGATGATCTTGACGGCGGACGCCTTGTCTGTTCGGTGACTTGGTATGTTTCATCATACTTTTTTTCCCTCCTGCAAGCTTCTGAATTCGACCAAGCTAGCTCCCCTGCAGCGTACCCACATCTTTCTTCTAATGCACTGGAAGATTTGCAGTATGACATCACAACAGTTTTGCATCAAATACTCTCGCATCCAACTCTACATCCCCCGAATCTCAGCATCATCAAAGGCCGAAAATCCTGGCTTCTCAGCCTGGATTTAGTCGTGCTGGCTGACGCCGGTAACGTCTACGACGCACTATTCATGGCTGCAAGGGCCGCGCTTTGGGATACCAAAGTCCCGCGGACTAGGGCGGTAGAATACAAATCCTCCAGTAGTCAGCGTGCAGCCAAAGAGGCGGGTGACATGGATGTAGATCAAGACGCCACGCCTAGTGGACTGAATACCCGTCAGATTCGCACCGCTGCGGACTTCGAGCTGCACGATTATTGGGATGAGGGTGAGGAATTGGGCGGTAGGGAGGGTTGGCCGGTGTCGGTCACGTTCAATCTTGTGCCCCCTGTTTATTATCTCGACGCGTCGCTGCAGGAAGAGGCGGCGACACCGGCTCGGCTGATTCTGGCGTACACGTTCAAGGAGGATACGGCTTTGCTTCAAGGCATGCGCACGCTCGGAGTGAGTGAACTGGATGCTAAGTTGATAAAGCAATGTGTCAAGGTACGTATTTCCTTCGTCCTCTGGTCGCGCTTTGATTTATTCTCATGCTCAGGATGGAGAAAAATATGCCCGAGAAGTGTATACAGCGCTAAATGCGAAGCTTAGAGATGAGGATGTAAGACGTAGTCAAAAAGCTGCAGAACGATTTGCCCAGCGATAGAATACACTCTTTATTCTCATCTATCTTTGCAACAGCCTAGCTACCACGGTGGTATTATACTCAGGTAAGTGCGGTCCGGGGAATCCGTCATCCGACAAGTTTCCTTCCTCCCATCGTGAAATGCCACAGCTGAAGGTGCAAGGAACCAAGATTGTAGACGATGAAGGAAAGGAAGTTATTTTACGAGGGGCAGGTTTGGGTGGTTGGATGACGTGAGCCCTTTAGTCGTTGTCTACTTCCAGGAATAACCAACTGACACATCTTCAGGATGGAAAACTTCATTTCGGGTACGGAAGAATGAGCGATGGTTGCTTATCGATATGGTTCAGTGCCAACTGGATCTTTTTGACAGGGTTTCCCGGATGCGAATTCCAGATAAGAGAGACTTTGGCGGCTACCATTGGAGCCAACAAAGCTGCGTTCTTCTTCGAAAAGGTGAGCGATCGAAATTGATTCCTTGGGTCGGATGTTCAAGTTCAATCATCCCTCAGTTTCTTGAGCATTTCTTCGCCGAACCGGATGCCCAGTTCTTCCAATCTCTCGGGCTAAACTGCATCCGCATAGCCGTCGGCTACAAACACTTCGAAGATGACATGAACCCTCGAGTCCTCAAACCCAATTGTTTCGCCCACCTCGACCGCGTAGTCACCATCTGCGCCAAATTCGGCATTTATACGGTCATTGACATGCACACCGCGCCCGGAGGGCAGAATGGTGGATGGCATTCTGACCATGGATCCCATCTCGCTCGATTCTGGATACATAAGGATTTCCAGGATCGGTTGGTTTGGCTATGGGGGGAAATCGCTTCTCATTACAAGGGGAATCCTTGGATTGCTGGGTATAATGTGTTGAATGAGCCAGCGGATCCCCACCCGAAGCATGAAAGGTTACTGGAATTCTACGATCGGGCGTATGCAGCCATTCGCGCCGTTGACGCAAACCACATCATCTTCTTCGATGGGAACACATATGCGACGGATTTCACCAAGTTTCCTGACGACGTTGGGCAGAAGTGGAAGAATGCGGCCTTTGCGATACATGATTATTCGGTGTATGGATTCCCCAAGGCGCCTGAACCGTACGCCCGAACAGAGGAGCAGGTGAAGAGGATGAAGGCGAGTTATGTGAGGAAGAGGGCGTGGATGGATGAGCGGGGCCTTTGTGTGTGGAATGGGGAGTGGGGCCCGGTGTATGCGCGCCGAGAGTATGATGGTGATGAGACGGATGCTATTAATGAGCGCAGGTATAATGTGTTGGAAGATCAGCTGGAGATTTACGATATGGCTAGTCAATGCTTGACTTATCTATTTCCTTACCTTGTGGCTGACCTTCCCTCCTTGTAGGATCGCCTTAGCTGGTCCATCTGGCTTTACAAAGATATAGGCTTCCAAGGCATGGTCTACGTCTCGCCGGACACTCCCTACAGGAAACTCTTTAGTGAATTCCTAGCCAAGAAATATCGCATGGCGACCGACTCTTGGGGTGCAAACGACAAATACGTGAAACGCATATACGACCCTATAGTCGAGTTGATCAAGGCAGCTCGTCCAGACGCGGATACTAAGCGGTTGTATCCCCCGATTTGGAGTCTGGAGGAACGCGTGGCGAGGTTCACGCGACAGACTTTGGTTGCCGAGTTCCTGGCTTGGGAGTGGGCGGATATTATGAAGAATTTGGATGAGAGTGGCTTGGAAGAGTTGGCCAAGTCGTTCGCTTTTGAGAATTGTCTACAGAGGGAGGGCTTGAATGACGTCTTGAGGAGGTACGCGCCGAAGGCTTGAAGACCTTATCATTTACGCCCAAACTGAGGTATACTCTCGCGTCAAGAAGTTGACGATGACATACACAATGTTTATCGTCTCCGTACTAATACACATTGCGGATTCAGAGTCGTTTACAGTTCCCCTGAGCAGACGCCTTCGACCCAAGCCACATCGCTGAGCACAGTCGTCAGGTTCTCATACCCATCTCCGGTGATCAAGACGACATCCTCGATCCTCACCCCGCCCACGCTCTCATACTTCTTGAGCACGTCGAGATTGATGTGCCTCGAGTCCCGCACAGGAGCTAGGAGATGCGGCGAGAAGTAGATGCCTGGTTCAACCGTCTGCGCGTACGATATGAACGAATTCGCCGTGTCAACTGAGGCTGAGGAAGTAGGCACTCACAACGACCATGTTCTGCTGGAGAGGGAGCCTCAGCCGCAAGTACGTATAAAAGCTTTCGTGGCCCTTGATCTCCCCGAGAGTTGGGTTGACAGTGGGTTTGCTGGCGCTTGGAACGTCATGGACATCCATGCCGAGCGAATGCCCAACTCCGTGCGGGAAGAAAGCTGAGCTGACCCCAGATGCGAGAATGGCTTCGGCTGAGTTCCACGATCCAGAGCCAGGGGAGTTGGGACTCTTGAAGATACCTAGCTGTTGGAATCCTTTGATAAGGACACGGTGGCAAAGGAGTTGGACTTCGTCCCAATGAAGGCCGGGCTTCAAGAGCTTCATCGATTCCTGCGCAGGGTGGAGTCACGTCAGCAATGAAGGATAATGAATTGAACTTGGATGCCACAAGCGCACCTTCTGCATCTCCAGGACTAGCTCATAGATAGCCTTCGCTTCGGGGGTGAATTTGCCACCATTGCCCACAGGCATTGTGCGAGTAATGTCCGAAGCGTAGCAGTTCCATTCGCAGCCTGCGTCAATCAGGAGCACTTGTGGATTTAACTGCTTCTCTGAATGAGCTAGTTCGCTGTGATTGCGGTGATCATGGGGTTGGACGGGACCCCATGCAAATTCGCGGTCGTTGCAGCAATAATGGAGGGTAGACGCGCGGGTTGAAGCTGCAACAATGGGTAAATACGCTTGGTGGACAGCTCTGGAGGTGATCTCGGCTCAGTGGACCTGTATAAGTACGAGAAGGGGAATGCTCACCCCTCTCGGCGGCAGGACGCAACGAAGATAGCTTCGGCCTCGGCCTCCTTCTCAATCAACCACTCTCCAGGGAGAAGAGGGCGACTGACGCCAGCTCCCTTGCCCTTAGTAATAGCACCCTTGATGGCACTTCCTAATACTCGCATCACGACTTCATGAGCTCTCGAGGAGATCTGATTCGCCTGTCTAATAGCAGCGATTTCGTCTTCAGTCTTTGTTAAGCGAGCACGCTGTAGGGCAGGTAATAGATAGAGATCGGTGACAGCGACCGTCCGCTCGCCAGCTGAAAGGAAAAGATCCGGATACTCGCTAGGCAGAGCGGGGAAGAGAGGGGATCCTTTGGGTAAAGTGTGACAGAGTGCATCAGGGTACGCCTGAGCTAAGGTTTCGATAGCGGCGGAGAGGGCTGCTGGATGATCGATGCGAGTTGCTTCATGTATCTCGTGAGCCTCTGCCAACGACGGTGGGGGTACAGACCACATCATGTCGGCCAATTCTGCTTTGGGGATGAAGAGATCGATCGACGGTGTTTCTTCCAGCGATGTTCCTGCTTGGAAGGCTGCCAAGAGGTAGGATCCTGGAACATGGCATCCAGAGAGGTAGTAAAAGTTAGACTCCTGTCTAAACGAGATTTCCCTGTCTGAAGTCGCGACATTAACTGGATAGCTTTGATATGGGTGTGTACCAAACGCACCTGTATCGTCGCGATATGTGACAATTCCTCCAGCGAGAAGCAATATCTGAGGCTGATGCTTCATGTCAGCGCTGAAGCCGTATGTGCGTGTCGGGAACTGTACCTTGGCGCGCTCAGCTGCTGGGAGGAGACTGACGAGCTCCTTGAAAGTCTTCAGAACATGTTGCTTCGCTGCCGGGCAATGAGAAGGGTCTAAGCTTCTTGAAAGTGAATCGTAGGCTAACCAGGGTACACCATTGATGCGATTTACGTTTGTGATGGCGAGCAGCACCCTTATCGAGGTTGTTCCTGCCGGTAATAGGGGAGAAGACAGGGGCTCTCCCACGGTCAGTATGGGGCGAGTGAGTCAACCGTCTGAGACGCCGCGAGCTTCCACTCCACCATGTCGTCTCTCAAGCTGGCCATCGTCGGAGCAGGCCCATCCGCTTTCTATACAGCCTCCCGCATCCTCTCCTCCGTGCCCGAATCCACGAAGCTACGCGTCCATATGTATGACAGGCTCTGGGCGCCACACGGTCTTGTTCGTTTCGGCGTAGCACCAGACCATCCAGAGGTTAAGGTGCGCCCTACCATCACCCCTCATGCAGTATCTTGCGATGAACCTGCCTGCTAGAATTGTACCCATAAATTTGACTCCACCGCGCAAGACCCAAGGTTCCGTTTCTTCGGGAACGTGAATATCGGGAACACGAATAGCCCAACTATTCCCCATACCCTCAACGTCTCGCTTCAATCACTAGCGTCTCACTATTCCCATATATTATTTTCAACTGGATGCGCGCTTCCGGCGCGACACGAATCGCTACCACCCTCGGAATATTGTACAAGTGCGCTTTCATTGGTTCACTGGTACACACAGCACCCTTCGCGACCACCCCCTCCTCCCCTTGAACGAACAACACATGTCTCGCTCATTGGTAACGGGAATGTCTCGATGGATATCGCCCGAATGCTCCTGATGCCTTCGGACGTCCTCAAGACGCATGATGTACCGTCGCCCGTGCTAGATCTACTCTCCCGTTCGGCAGTCAAACACGTGTCCATATTCGCCCGTCGTGGTCCTCTAGAAGCAGCCTTTACGACCAAGGAACTTAGAGAACTCATAAACTTACCTAATGCATCCATGATACCCCTCGACAAGACTGTCCTAGACACAACAAACGTTACTCTAACGCGACAACAATCTCGAATATTTCAATTGCTACAAAAGGGCTCGAAGCAGCCTTACGGATCCACCGAGAAAACATGGTCTTTGGATTTCTTCCGCTCACCCACGGGCCTTGTTCCCCCTTCCTCTGCCTCGGATATGGCGCAATTGTCCCTCGCACACACAACCGTAGACCCAACAACCAAACGCGCCGTTTCTACTTCTTCATCATCCACAATCCCAACATCCCTCGTCGTCACCTCCATCGGCTTCCAATCCGAACCAACTGCACCTTTCTACGACCCCGGATTGCGGCACCTGCGTACCGAACAGGGGCGAATCATCTCTTCGGGTGGCAATGTGGTGAAGAACGCGTATGCATCCGGGTGGGCATCCATGGGAGCCAAAGGTGTACTAGCTTCAACCATGATCGACGCCTTCGCCGTAGCCGATACAATTCTGTCCGACTTTGCTGGAGATACTACGCCGTCGTCTGCGACCACCGATCCCAGTGCACTCCCGCTGAACAAGAACCCCTCTATAGACCTAGACACCATTCCGAATGAAGTCTTGGATGGATTGCGCGAGAAGAATGTGGTTGATTACGCCGATTGGCGGAGGATTGATGAAGAAGAGGTTAGAAGAGGGTCGGAATTGGGGAAGGAGAGGGAGAGAATGGGATGGGGCGAGGCGAGGGAGTTCTTGCGCTCATCACCCTAACGACTGCAGGCAATCACCGCTCCTGCGGTCACTCGGCTGAAGCTCATAGCTTTCTCCCTACTTCTGTCATACTGTATGCGCGCCAGGCCTGGACGGCTCACTAACCTCGGCCGGCATTCCCTTTAGGCTCTGCATGCCTGTTGTTCTGGCAGCGCCTGGCTGATGCGCACAAGCACGCTATGTGCTCTTCCGAAAGCTCTGGGCTACCCATCTCTCACCCTTTCAATTGGGTCTGCTTGTGTTGCATATTTCCTTGTTGTATTGGACCAATTGTAGAAATACGCGCCACTGTTCCTCCTCTCTCTCTCTCTCACCTCTAGCTATCCACACTCATCTTGCAGTGCGAACGCCTCACTGCTGATGAACATGTCACAACAATGCTACTCAGCTCCGACCTCCCGCATATAACCTTGTGCCCGCTCGGCCACTACGTTCGACCAGGTAGAAGATGCTAGACCTAGTGATAACGACCTCCGACAAGATAGGGCCTCAGCGCTTCAGCGCTCAGCACCCAAGACCGCACATCCACGGAGGAACAGACCACTCGAGCTATGTGCGGCAGCTCGGTTCTCTCATCGGACGCATGGGCGACCCCAACGCCCCTCCAACTCCTCCTCAACTCCCCGTACCGCAAATCTAATCGATCTCCCCGCACAATCAATCCCCAATTTTCGGGGCAACCTCAGCTACAACTTCTTATACAGAAGCGCCCGAGGCATTAAGGGTGATGGAAGTGACGACTTGGTTCATTTCGGGCATCTGCAGTGTTCATATATATGTGGCATCAACAACACCAAGGTAGACGACGATTTACGAAGAAGGGTGTGGGGGCGTTCACCGATCTCGCAAATGCGATACAAGCGCTGCATTCGAAGCGGTCGTTGAGAAATCTCGATACCTATGTACATGATAGCGAGTTTGAAGCCTTCCGGACCGCTGAGGAGAAAGATCCGCAAGGGCGTCTTCCCAGAATTACAACCATAGGAATCCGTTGGATCAGGCTCTAAGCTCTAGGCATCATCGGTTGTACTAGCAACATCTAATACGATCGGATAGAGAACTATCAGGACGACGACTACAACGGTATCGTCAAGCCCTGATTGATACTGTCAAAGAATCTCAACTGTTTTCCATCATGATCTGGGATTCCAAGCAGCTTTCATGATGGTCACCAACCGAGTTGATAGCCTTTTATGCATCGCCTTTTCTCCCTATGTGAGCTGGGACTGGGCGGCGGATAAATATTTTATCGTGCATACGTGCTCAAGGCTTGCTTCCTTGATGATTTACCCTTTGCTCTTTGGTGTCGTCCTCTTTGGAAGGACTGGCGCTAACCTCGTGAACATAACTATCGATGATCGCTTTGGCGACCCCTCCTCTGGTCGTAGCATTTCTTACTTCCCTTCCCAGGTTTGGCGGGATGGTGCAACCTGCCCAAATTGTGCAGCGCGCCCGGATGCGGACAATCTCTTTAAGGTACGAGGTGTTTCTCGATATCATTTTATCATATCGCCACGCTCTAGTGCTTACGACTTACCTAGAAATCGTGGACGGACGCGACCTTCTTCCCCACTGAAGCTCCTGGTCTTACGAATGTGAAGTTTGCTAATGTCACGCTCTCCGCGACCATCTTCTTCAATGGCAAGTCAACTCATTCTTCCATCTTCCGTCCCAGTAACCTAAGACCATGCCAAGGCTCAGCCATATTTGTCAATTGTGTACTTGCTCACACTTCGAAGAACCTAGCAGGGGACTCCGACCTGTCTTTCTATATTGATGGCCGTCTGGCAGGAACTTTTTTCAAGCGCGCCCCAGGTTCTCCGGCATATGAGTACAACGTTACTGTCTTTTCGGAGACAGACTTGCCCCCCGGCGAACATAACCTAACCATTCAGAATGGGCACGTGAATGGCATCACGTCATTGATTTTGTTGGATTCCATCGTATACACGTCAGTGTGAATGCTCTATCTACGGAGCCCTATATACTCATGATAGAGCTTCAGGCAGGATGACGGACAGTTCGAGGCAGAAACGACTTCGCCAATGTTGCCAAGGCCCACAGCCTCCGTATCCAATGCGGCTGCGTCTGCCATCGGTAGCAACCCTTCGTTCATCGCTCCCATTGTCATCGCGGGTGTCTCTGGTATCATCCTCCTGACGATAGTGGGGATGCTGCTTTACAATCGATGGCGACGTGGACGTGGACGAAACCGCGTGGATGAAGCACCTGAGCCTACACCTCTCGTATACGGTATGTATTCTGTCTTGTTCTCGTACCCTATCTAAAGTCTTCTATTGTCCAATTCCCAGGCCATGCACATGTTAATTTCCCAACGCGAGCATCGTCACCACTATCCAACTACACTATCAGTGACATGCCACCCACGCACGGAGAGCAATCTTGTTCAGATTATTCGCGATCGCCTATCGACCAGAAAGAGTTTCCCTCCCTGCCTGCAGTCGGATATTTGGGGTTGTCGATATAGCGCGTCATGTTTAGGGAACTAGCTTCGCGGCCTTGCTGAGAGTGTCGCCGTCGTTACCACTACAATTGACTGCGATGAATGCGACTCCCTTCTCCCAAACAATACCCAGAATGTGAAGAAAAATAAATTTGATTCACCGGCCTAGGGCAATGGACGGGATGAGTGAAAATGCGAGACGTGTTCACTTATTGATCTGTCTCCTCCCAGTAGCAATGTGCGTGTACATGCAACGAGGGCATCATTGACGCTGTCGAACAGGCGGCCAATCTCCTAGCTACCCGGGGTGTCTTCAAGTTGGCCATTACTGCATTACCCCTTCAGCCTTCGGACCAATCATTAGCTCCTTCGAATATAAGGGCACAAAGACTGGCTGGTCATTTGGCACCGTTCTCTAACAGAACGAGCCTCCTATTTCCGGTAGCTAGCTACTTTTGCGCGACAAATGTAGACGCAAATATATGTATAGCAACAAAGGACACCAAAATCGCAGCTATGACGTCGCAAGTCCAGTATCCCATACATGAACGGACCCAACTTCGGTCCCAGAAACCAAATGACTCCCATCTGGAGAGAATGCGACAGATGTTGAGTAATCCCCTGCCTTAAAGACCTGCAGAGTGTGCCCTGTGTTTGAATCCCACAGCCTGACTGTACGGTCGTTGGATCCAGACGCGAAGTGCCTGCCGTCGGGTGACCAAGCAACAGCAAGAACCCACTCCTTGTGGCCGCGAAATGTCAGGATGGGCTTGCCAGATGTGCTCCAAGCTTGGACAGTGTGATCATGAGAGGCAGAGAGGATGCGAGTCCCGTCAGGTGAGAAGGAAATGGACCTAACCCAACCGTTATGTCCTTCCAGCTCTCTTTGCAATTCCCCAGTTCCCGTGTCCCAGATGCTAATTCTCCCGTTCAAAGAGCTAGATGCAATAAGAGTCCCATCGGGAGAGAGTGCCGCACAGAAAGGGTTCTCGCAGACTATTACTTGGCTAGTGGTCTCTTTGCCTGCCAAAGGCGAGATCCTGATTGTGTGGTCATCAGACCATGTAGCGAGGTACTTCCCGTCATAGGAGAATGATATGCCTGAGACAGTGTTCACATGCCCTTTGAGTGTGACAGGTGTCTTCATCGTACCTATATCCCACATCCGTGCCGAGCCATCCCTAAACCCAGCAGCAACATGTGAACCATCTGGTGAAAATGCGGCACACATAGCAACACCATCAAATGACCCCCACTCACTCACAACACCTGTATCCGCATCCCAAACTGACCACCCGGATTCATCGGCAGAAAGGACATGCTTGCTGTTGTTTTGGAAGCGCAGGGAGCGAACCCCATTACTGTGGATATCGTAGTGACCTTTGGGATGTGAATATGTAAGGCTCAAAGTTCAACTTGAAGGACTCACAGTGAGGAGGCCGCTTCCGCTGAATGCTCTCGGCGCGAAGTGAAATGCGAGGGAACTGAACATTTGTCGGCGCAAGTGGCATACTACGTTCTATGGGTGGCATACTTCGTACTCTGAATGACAATGGATTGACGTGCTTTGAGCTAAGTGGAATGACTTACATCGCAGGTGGCGGAGCTGGTGCCCAGGATCCCTTTTTGACTTGGACTTTCCCTTTCCCCTTACCATGCCAATTCGAAGGGATGATCTTCTTCAGTCTCTGCAATATGGCGCGGAATATTTTGGGCTCAGCGGTACTTGTAGGGAGTGATGTGAGTTTACGATGTGTTGTGAGCAGCGGCATTCGTGGGGGTGCCGGTGCAATGGATATAACTTGGAAGGTTTTTTGACATTGCCCACTAGGTTCAAAGCCGAATTAGAGGTGACACAAGGAAAGGATGAATCAGCATACCAAGTGACCCAATTATTATAGGGCAATTGGCTACCTGAATTATCATAGCTGCAGCCCGGACAAATGGATAACGATGCTCGGACCACACGCATGATGATGCTTATATCAAAGACTTCATCAGACAACATGGTCTCCTCTGATAGCATTTGAGAGAGCGGACGGTCCATATCAAGTGTCTCATTGTTGGAGGTGCGAATGATTTCCCAGTCGTCCCGCTCGAGGTATTCAATTCCCTCAACATCATGACATAGGTGCTTCAACACAATCCTCATATCCTACGCATTACCAGGTCAGAAGATGACCATGTACTGAAACAAAATACTGACCGACCAAGTTGAACAATATTCCAGCGGGATCGGAAGCCGACGTCCAGCATGGTCCCGCACGGTGAGAGTTAGCATGCGGAGGTGGTAGATCAAAGGTGATTTGAGCAGGAGGCTATAAGCTGCTCTAGCTTTTGCGCGGGCTCCCCCTCGATGATCTTCCCACATCCACTATAATTCAGAATAATAATATTCAGTAAATGAAAAAGGACTGATGATAAACACATACCTGCAGATAGCATGCGCAAACGCTGCCAGAACAAGGTGGTCGGCATTGAGGAGAGACACTGTTCGTCGATAGATTGCCCACCAGCGGCATTGAGCGATGACAGGGTAAACAATGATTTCTATTAGTGACGGACACTTGGGGAGGTGAAGTGACCAGCAGAAGCAGCGGATGTCTTGTTGGATCACCAACATGTGAGCATTGAGGCATCGTATGAGGTCGTGGGCCTGGCGAAATGCGCTAAGTTCCCAAATACCAGTGGGAATGTCATTGATTATATCCAAGGATCTAGCTACAATGGCGATCTTCGACGCAAATCCCTTCATATCCTCCAGCAACGCAGGAAGATTACGAAACGTAGTGCCAGAAGAAAATTGGTCGAGGAGCATTGCGTTTATGTTGGAGAGGGTCGGTTCGTAGGATTTGCTGAGTGGCTCAGGATCGCTCTGTCGGGCGGTGGACGGGAGTATGGGCTCGGACCGGTTGACGAGAACGGGCGCATAGTAATTGTAGTGGGGATTATACTGATCTCCTCCAACGTTGTTGAAATGACCAGAGCCATAGTTGTTATTCGAAAAGGGGGGGCCTATCAGGGTTGGTGAACTCGGAAAATAGAAAGACGCTAGCTTGCTCTACTCACATTCCCTGACGGATTCATGAAGGTAGTCCATCATTTGTTGTCGATAGCGAGCATCCGCCGTAGTGAGGTTGTCGCTGGGTACAGATGCGGAGGAGGATGGCCCGACAGTGACATGATGGGGCGACGACATGATGGGAGAAGAGTTTGCCTGCAATGTTTGACGCTGAACACACAAAACTCATGCGTTCCACGAAATCTTGTTCCTCTTTTGGTGACTAGATTTGACAGCGTGGAATATCAAGCGAAGTGGTCAGCGCAATGGCGTTGATTGCAAGTGGAGAGCATCACTTACAACTCTAGGAAAGGTATCAGTACACCAATCTGTTCCGTTGGCAATACACAGGTACCTGCGGTCATCTCAGCTCTTCGAAAGCCGTACTCAGAATGGTCCCATAGTCATGCTCGGTCCGTATTGACGAGGAACACAAGTACTATTCTTAGGAGACTCTAGAAAAATCTGAGCGCTTGAATGGACGGGTTTGACTAGTCCCAGGCAGACCTTGTGATGTCGCCCATGCTGCTGCATCCGAGTGGCCCTATATCCATCGCATATACGACATTCTGAGGTCAAACACGTCGAAAAGCCAGAACCTCAGCACGACATGGGAGCCAAAGAATCAATCGGAGTCTCCCGCTCTGCTAGGTTCTATTATGGTAAACAGTGAGACGATTATTGGGCAGATATCACCGGTAATGCAACGTACCAGTGTAATAACCTACGACAAATGCCGTTGAGAAACAGAATCTTGCACAAGTCCAGTTCCCCGGTTTCATGATCCTCGTGGTCACAGTTAAGCGCCGTGCGAACTTGATGTGATAATAACGAGGGTGGCTAGCGCCTTCGCTAGTTGATTACTCCCGCATCATGCAACGTCAACATCTAGATATCTAAGGATCATGTTTCACGCAAACCAAGTATAGCGAACCGCAGCGCGGATGTCACCACCCATTTCAAATGGTACGACCATGCCGCCCGTATATGAAGATCAAGTTGGTTCAGATGAGCCCGGGAGAGCACCTGTGGTCCAGAAACAGCGTCTAAGGACCACAGCAGCGCTGACATTCTCGGAATGGCCCGCTCAGTCCCATCTTGACCCTAGTCATCGGGTTTGGCACAACATTGTTATGAAGCCCGCAGCAACACTGAGCAGTACCAATGGCTGAGGTACCGCTCACATGCCGTGATGTATTTTACGTCGGACATTCATCTGTGCGAGAACGGATATTTCGCTGGACGCGAATGATTTGTGGGAGAGGGCTTGACTCTACGGGATAAGGTAAATGAATAATTTAGTCAAGGCAGATCAACGCTGCCGGGCTGAGTGCGAGGGGTCAGGTCAGAGAAGTAACGACCCCAATCCTCCCACCTACACAACGGAGATGAATTGGAGAACCTATGCAATTATATGAACTGTCACATACTCAAATCCGAAAGGTGCGTGCATCCACATGTCCATCACGTTGTCGAATGTCAGTTGTGGGAGCATGGCTGGGATGTTCTGCGGATCAATATGGCCCATTGACGCCGACCAGCCGCTCGCATTATCTGTTGGAATTGATTGTTGGAAAGGGTCTCCGGATAGTAACTGTTCATAGAGATCTCTTTCCATTGGCGGCATATCATGAGGTCGAAATCCGGGATCATTGAATGGGTGAGCGGCCAGCGGATGCGAACTTGGAAGTTCATTGAACATACTACTCTCATCAGAGTTCATGGAGAAATTTCTACCAGGAAAAGGGGGACCACCGAGATCGTCAACGGGAGGAGATGCGTCGATGTGGCTAGAAGGTGGTGTGGATGACGAAGACTGCGGTGGAAGAGCGTCGACAGTTGGAGCCAGCAGCGAAGACAATGTGCTCACATCCGTAGGCGATGAAAAGCAGGAGACGTCTTTGCCTTGGGTAGTCCGTGATGGCGGCGGTAGGGGGATGTCGCCAACGTTGGCTAATTCGTACAAGATGTCCCTGCGCCATAGTGAGCAAAATCAACTAAAGCAAAAGCGAAGCGAACCATAATCGTCCAGCTATGGACATTCTAGATGGTGTTAGACAGAAACATACAACGAGTCGACATCGATAACCCACCGTCCCTCGGCCTTCTGAATCACTTGCATACACTTGAGGACATCGAGCAAGTCGTTTTGTTGGTTTATAGCCGAGCCGGAGCGTTGCGCACTCCACGCGTGCAAAAGCAAGACAATGCCAGAAGTGAAGGCTCCAACCTCCGAAGCAGGAAGGGGGTTAGAAAGAAACGCAAGTTGAAGGAAGAACCATCAGACTCACAATACCCATAGGAATGGTAGAGGTGGGTGCCTTTTGGCTGTGGATACTTACAACATTGCTGCAATTTCGCGCAGCATTGGTGCATATCGCCATGGACGGCAGCGCCAGGGAAGACGAGCTGCGGAGGAATGGCCGGTGAATAACCAATTGAACGTAGTAATATTGGCAGTAGAGGTCGGCAGATTGATCAAAGAAGGCGTCGCTGGTTCGATCGGGGTCCCAACGCACTAGCGTAGCGTCATCAGTTCACGACGGGCTACCATTTACAAGAAACGTACAGTGCTCTGGAAGTGAGTCGATCCACTTATTCATCAAAGAATCAAGCTGTGCGACCATAGGTTGTTCCCACTCTCCGACGAATCCATAGAGGAGCTTTGATTTATTGCTGCAGTACTGGTCCCGAGTGAGTAGGTATCAGGAGAGGATACTATATACGCACGAGATTCCGGCGGGTTTCTTCAAGGATATGCATTAGTCGTAAGGAGCAGTTGAAGCTTGAGACGAGGGAGGGTTTATCTGGAGGCTGCTTGAAAGCTTGATCTGGGTCTGGATGCTCCCAGTACTCATCGTCGACTTCAAGAGGAAAGTCCAGGTCGAAACTATGATTGGAATGAGTACGGAAAATATCTAAACCAATGATGGCGCACTCTTCGTCACCGATGGCGGATGGTCGACCTAGGAGTGAGCTCATGGCCCTATCCATAAAAATGAGAGACCTAGGAGGATAAGTTCATGTAAGCAGATGAACGAAAGTGAATGCCTACCAGAAGGCTCGCTTCCATAGTTCATTCTCAACGGACGGCGGATGGGCGGTCCGTTTCTTGCGATGGATGCCGACTTCTTGAGCAATTCGAAGCGCAATTCCAACAAGTATCCAGGAAGCATGACAAAGGAAGGAACGCTGCATGAACATGATGGCAAGCTATTGTTGACGAATGAATAACCGCGATGGAAGATGGAAGGGTGGCAATACCTACTACATAGAATTGCAGCTCGTACAATGTGGGTGAGCGCAAAAGCGATTTTCGCACAACCTGAACCTGCATAAACCATTTCCAACCACAAGATAGTTTCGAATCGGTGCCTTCTAGTAGAACGCGAGGATCATCTGAATGCCTAGCACCGTTGGCGCAGACTAGTAGCACTATGGCTCCGAACGTCTCGTGCCGAAGGTGTAAACCGTCTTCGACGGATCTTTCGAAGGTGGGCCTATGGAGAAATGGGAAGAACACATGATCGTGTCTGAAGTAGTTGTCAATGAGAACGGGCATTAGGTCGACATCCGGAAAATCGTAGGAGGAAGAAGGCGTCTCAAGCGTAGCATGTAGTTCCCACTGCTAATGAGCTCAATTGTGATTGCAGGATTTGAACTGGGGATTACGCACGCTTGGCATTGACCAAAACTGTTTCCGACTATGGTCTGGAATCCGAGAACTCGGGGTATTCGGTTTGGGTGATTCAGTCAACTCTTGCTTGAGACTGAAGGCAGATTGCAAGAGCGTGACGCCGCTGGACTGGCCATAGAAAAGGCCGGCTTTCCTGTCGTTTATGGAAAGTCTACCGAAGTCCTCCATTATGCCGAGGTCGAGTTCATCTTGATCATAATCAGGCTCCGGAGGAGTTTCTACAATGCCACGGATAAATTCAGATAGGAATTCACTATTCCTAGATGTCTGGGCTGCTATATCCGGAGTCGCAGACATCGTTGACAACGAGTTCGCAGCTTGAGGGATGAGGGACGGGTCGTCGAGGAGACTATTCAAGTCTATATCTGGGTGAAACTAAGCTTCACAAGTCAGGTCTTCGAGATATGAAAACAGTGGCAGATCAACATACATGGTGGAACAATGCTTCGAGCCGCACATGTCGCGATTCAAGCCTCTTATAAAGCCTAGTGCTGAAATTACGACATTGAAGTAGAGAAGTGTCACTGTCTCTCACTCTTTGTGAGGAGGTCGACCATGTTTCTAGGAAGCGAATTAGAAGGACGAGAGACATATTGGTCGGCTTGTTCACTTACGGTTTCAAAGGTACATTTGAGGCTGAACTTAACGCAATTCGCACACCGGTCGTCCGGGTCCTCGATGGGTTCACCTAACAATTCCAATTCAATACGTATATCAAGGACGGGAACCTCGCACACATCGTACTGATAGACTGACTTGAGTTGACCAGCGCAAGAGGCATCAAAGCAACGCAGACTCACTCTTCCTCCTTCTACATCCATCGCAAGCGCGTTGAATCTTCCGCTTCTTGCAGGGTCCAAGGCCCTCGTTCTCTTCGTTGGACGACATAGTGGTCAGTCTCACAGATAAGCTGGATACCGAAGACTCTGGGCTGCGGCATGGTGACGAGGTGGGTTGCCGATGTCAGGGTCAAACCAAAACGTAACAAGCGCCGATGTTGCAGGCGCTAGTGACGCAACCGTGACGCGTTAACGTTGTTTCTCCTCCACGAACCTTTGAATCCTGGAGGGCATCAGGGAACCATGTATAGACATAGCCACGCCGAATGACTGAGGGAAACTGCAAGAACCAAATAAGCGTGGATATCTCCCCCGTCCGTCGCTGCTCGACTGGGAAAAATGGCTGCTAGGGCCAGGATTGCGCTGCCCACCTGGATGCAACCAAATTCATGAAGGTGTGCCGTACAAAAGTACTACTCAGCGTGGCAGTACTTACGAGTTTCTTAGAATACTTGGGTCTCGGGCCTCGTCAGTTTGCCGATATCCATGAAACATTGGCTTTATTGCGGTCAATTGTCAACCAGTCAGTGATCCCCAATTTGAATCGTGCTCTGTGCTTACTTAGGGCTGTAAACAGGACGATGGAAGACACAACACAACACCACCACCCGTCGTCGTCCAGTCCGATTGAAACTCGACCGCAGTCTCCCATTCGAAAACGACGTCCGTCCATGCGCGGTCACGGATGTATCTGGGACCGTCAACTATTACAATGAGGCGGCCCTCAAATCTATGCGTTAACGCGAGTTCTAAGTGGAATGGTATCAACATTTCCATCGTTTCGAGGACGTTGCGCCCTTAGTCGTCTGGCTACTGTGAGCAGAGCGCGAATGCCAGTGATCATCTGGAGGAAGCCTTGGTCAGCTTTACATTTGCACTCTTGTGACGATATAGGTCAACTACTCCCACCGTTCTAGGAGCGTGTTCCCCCGAACCCATTCCTCTTTCATCACTCTGCCTCACTGTCGCATCCCCCAAATACGCGGTGACCTGTTCTATGATTATGTTACAGTACCTGCAACCCCACGCAAGACCAGTCACTTCATGAGCGTTTAAGCCGCCGCGGGACCATTAATATTAGCGCTCTTCGGATTACTTCCAGCATCGACGATCGCCATCGATGTATTGTTGCAAAATCGCGTATCACTTCAACGTCGTGTACGATACTCTGGCCGGAGTATATATGGCAGACAATGGGCTCTCCTAACTCATCGAGTGGCGTGGTAGTTACTGCTGGTCCATGCAGATGCCCACTTGCATCACATGACCGTAACGCGATTTAATATTCCACCACACCCACTAATTCGCGCTGTTTACCCCAGTTGCTGTTTCCCTTCCCCTGTCTCAATCGCCACTTCGAACTCCTCCTGCCATTTGAGTCGAGCTTCCTTCATAACGACCCACGCCTACTCACCGTCATCTCGAGGGTATTCCAGAACATTTATAAATGACCTTGCAAGCTCACCACGAAAGTCTGCAACGAGACGACATGGTTGCGTATCTCAGACCCTTTACCCTCACGCCTTCGCTACTTTTGGACTCAGAAGATGATTCGCCGCCACCGACAGAAGACATATACGATTTGTGGTGGGCTGAGTCTGAGTCTGTGGGGGTTCTAGGTGTAGATGGCTACGGGTTTACTCAGCACGAAGATTGGGCCCCCTCTTATCCCGGTGATAAGGGCAAAGCGAAAGAGAACCACCCGCCAGTGTGTGATCCCTTCGACGAGAACTTCTGGCCGCGTCATTTCCCGATATTTGACGCGTCGCCGCAACGTCCGCACGCTGGCGCCTCAGAAATTTCCACCGCCGATTCATCTTCCCCTTTGTCCAAGAAGCGAAAGCAGCGCGAGGATGACGAAGTAGTTGTCTCATCGCTGAAGTCCCTCCGAACTTCTACGAACACCTTCCGCTCGACGCGATTGCCGACCCAACCTCCAACCACTCTAGATCTGAGCAGGACCCATGTTCCAGCATACCCCGACTCTCATACGAACACCAACGACGACTCACCTGCAGCCAGCCACCCTTTTGTGTTACAGAGCCTGCCGGACACCCAAAGCGAGGCCGCCCCTACTGAGCCCCCTCAGGGGCACTCTACACTCCTGCCCTCCCCCTCTACTGCCTCCTATGATTTTCAGGATGCTCCCACCAAAGGAGCGGGCTCGAGCACACGACAACGTCGATCGGAAAGCAGAGAAGAAAAGCTGGCGCGACTTGCAGCTAAGTACGGCGTCAAGGTGGACGACATACGCCCTATCCCGTTAAAGCGTCTTTCTGGAACATGTCGATGGAAGAGTGGCGACGGGCCCTGTGAGCAGGACCTGAACGTGTTGAGTGTGAAAGATGCTGCTTCTCATCTGAGCGACCATATCAAGCACGCCAAAATATGCCAATGGGTCGACGGAGCGGAGCTATGTGGTGAGACCGTTGGCGGCATGCGCCGCCATGTCATCGAGACACACCTCAAGCTCAAGCAGGCCACGTGTCAGCGCTGTGGCGTGCAGCAGAATCGTCCTGAGCAAATGGTTTATAGGCATTTACCCAAATGCCTGCGGTCTGATCACGGTGTCGGCAATTCTCTGGAGGAATCTTAGCGTTAAATCGTCTGTATTTGACTTTGTATGTAGCACATTTGTATACCGCCTTACCGTCAATTACTCCTACCTAACCGCCGAAGGATCTTCAGGAGTGATTTAGGAAAGATCTGAACGATGGCCTTAGGGAAAATTACTGACGTACGTCGCTATGCTTCGGTATCCCGTTGCCGCATCTAACGTCTAACCGTCGCGCTTACAAGGACGACCACAACAAGATCATCAACGCATGATCGATTTCGGGATCCACATGCTGTCGAGGCTTGCATTCAAGATTCCTCGATTCTATTGGACAACCTGAGCCGAGTCGGAATGCACAAGCCTTTCGAACATGTCGTCTAGAGAGGACAACATTCTGTATCATCTTCACTGTTATGCATCAGAGCTGGGATTCTGACCGACTTTCATGATGATAGTTTCCAATCCAAGTGATATGCCTGCTATGCATCACCGGTCACCTTGACATGTGTTCACTGATAGGAACCGAGGTCGTGTAGTGGGTACATATTCTCTCGTGAGTCAGATCTCAAGAACACCCACTTCCCCGATGACTTACCCATGGCTCCTTCAAGTTCTCCTCTTCGGCTGGACTGGAGCTAAGCTCGTAAATATAACTATCGATGATAAGTTTGGCGACCCCTCCACTGGTCGTAGCATATCTTACTCTCCTCCCGAGTCGTGGCAAGATGGTGCTAGTTGCAGACTGTGCACTGCAAAGCCGGTTGCAGGTAATTTCTTCAGGGTATGTAGTATTGTCAATGCCCACGTCACAGCGACACCATTCACTTATTTCTTGCCTAGAATACATGGACAGACGCGTCATTCTTCCCCACAAATGACACGGTACTCACCGCATCCATTTTATTTAATGGTGAGTCTGCTCATTATTCTGCGCTCGCCGGGAGTGACTCGAGATTTACGCCACGGTAAGGCACAGCTGTATTTGTTAACTGTGCCGTCTCGCACAGTTCGGTCAACCCAAATGGCGACTCAGACCTATCATTCTATGTCGACAACAATCTTGCGGGAACTTTCTTCAAACGGGCCCCTGGCGTTGCAGAATTTGACTACAATGCTACTGTCTTCTCAGCGATGGATTTGCCTCCCGGAGAACACAGTCTAATCATTCAAAATGGGCACCTTAACAGCATCAAGTCACTGATATTGTTGGATTCGATTGTATACACGTTCGTGATAGATGCTCTATTCATAGTATGTATATACTCACGATAGAGGCTTCAGGCAGGACGATGGAAAGCCGGATGAAAGGGTGACATCAACAACGTCTGCCGGACCAACATCCGTGGGGCCAACATCAGCAGGACCAATAACATCCGCCAATTCCCATACGTCCGCATCTGCCGTCGGTGGCAACCATGCATTAATCGCTGCAATTGTTGTTTCAAGTCTTTCTGGCATTGTCCTAACGATAGTTGGGCTGCTACTTTACAAGCTATGGCGGGGCCAACGTAGGCGGAACAGCACGGATGAAACATTTGAGCCGAAGACTCACAGTATGTAATTTTTTTACCGTCTACCCGCAAGGATCTCAAGTTTCTTTGTCAGCCAATGTTATATCAGACGTTTCTGCAAGAACCACCCCTGGCACCCCAAACCATGTACCTGTCAATTCCCGAGCACAAACCTCGTCGCGCTCAAACATTGCTATAAGTGACATGCCGCCCGTTTACGAGGAGCAAGTTCGTTCGACGCATAGGAGAGCCCCTGTATTCCAGAAGCAGCGGACTACGGCGGCCCTCACAATCTCGGAATGGCAGGCCAGCCCCGTTTCACCTCCGAGTCAGCCCTGACCTCGAAGTGTATTATATCTCCCTTTCTCTGAAATCTGATATCAACTCGCCATCGCTATTAGAAGTACAACCACCACGATATCATCAAGGGATCGAAATCGCGATCACATTGTCATTGAGACTTGCATTCAACCTCACTTGCTCGATTCGGCTGGGCGGAGTGAGTGAGCCGAATACACACCTTACATATGGTTTGCATTGCCGATATTTGTTCCTGCGACATTCTGATGTCCTCTACCGCGCCCAAGTTTTCCACTTCTACGCATCGGGAGCTGGGATTCTAGCGGCTTTTTGTATGATTATCATAGTTCCCAACTCAGTTGATATGCCCCAACAATCTCTCGTCATGCGCTCGCTGGTAGGAACAGGTCTAGGTGGTGGATACTTATTCTGCCGTGAGTCGGGCCCGCTGGAGTAAAATTGCTTCCCCAATGATCTGTACATTACTGCTCCATGTTCTCTTCGGCTGCACTGGAGGCAAGCTCGTAAACATAACTATTGATGATAGATTCGGCGACTCCTCCACTGGCCAGGGCATTTCTTACTCCCCTCCTCAGGCATGGCAAGATGGCGCTAGCTGTAGAGATTGTCTTGCAAAGCCAGTTGCGGATAATTTCTTCAAGGTATGTATATGTACCCTTATCCACATCCACGTCACAGCGACGTCATTCACTTATCGCTTGCCTAGAATACATGGACAGATGCAACCTTCTTCCGCGATAATGACGCCGTGCTCAATGCATCTGTTTCCTTTAACGGTGAGCTCGCTCATTATTCTGTGTTCTCCTGGAGTGACTCCAGATTTATGTCATGGTAAATTTGAAGGCACCGCTGTGTTTGTGAACTGTGCTGTTGCGCGCACTTCGGCCAAGCCAGTGGGTGACTCTGACCTATCATTCTATGTCGATGGCATTCTTGAGGGAAGTTTCTTCAAACGTGCCCCTGGGGTTCCGGGCTATGACTACAATGTTACTATATTTTCAAAGACGAACCTACCTCCCCACGAGCACAATCTCACCATTCAAAATGGGCACATTGGTGGCATACAGTCACTGATATTGTTGGATTCAATTGTATACACGTTCGTGGTAGACATTCTATTTACAGTATATCTGTACTCACGATGCAGCTTCAGACAGGATGATGGAAAGCCAGACAAAGGCACAACATTGCGAGTATTGGCAGGACCAACAATGTCCGTTGATTCTGATCTGGCTACATCCAGCGTCGGTAGCACTCCATCATTCATCGCTGCCATTGTCATTGCGAGTGTCTCTGGTATTGTCCTAGCAGCAGTGGGGCTGCTTGTTTACAACAGATGGCGGGATCGGCGTGGTCAGAGCCGCATAGATGCAACAACTCAGCTCAACAGTTCGTATTCCTATCCTGTCTCCTACTCGGAAGGACCTCACTTTTTGTCCTCCAATGCTATTCCAGACTTTCTTGTCAGGAACACGGACCATTTTCACGTTAATCCCCCAGTACGAATGACATCAGGATCAAACAGTATTTTAATTGACATGCCGCCTACGTATGAGGAGCAAGTTGATGCCATGGATAGGAGAGCCCCTGTAGTCGAGAAACGTCCTCGGACCACAGCGTGCCTTACGATCTCGGAATGGCAGGCCAGAGGCATGTCATCTCCGCATCATCCCTAGCTTCGAAGTGTATTATACCACTATTTATATGGAATCTGATAGAACCTCACCGTGGATGTCCTCCTGATGTATGAATGTCCGCTGAAACTCAGAGGCACGGCCGTGCCAAGCACCACGCAATTGCATACATTTATTTTAGTCCTCTAGCCATTCGGATTACAAAATTCCACTTATATTTCTACGTACTTCGCACCATTCCGGCCATTAGTTATCGGTCCATTTGATTGAAAATGCTCACGCGTTTACGAGGGTTCCTATCATATTCAGGACAAGTAATGTTAACAAACTAAATGCGCGTCTACATACTCCAGCTGAGTGCTTTCACCATCAGAAGCGCGGGTGAGAAACGAATGAGAAACTTCTCAAGTTTGCATACCAAATAGGGGCTTCTAAGGGGATCCCCAAAGAATGACAAACAACGCGTCTAGACCCCACGTCGCGCCCGAAAAAAAGATAGCTCCATATCTCTCTGCCTTTGACTCACTACCGTTGTCCCTTCCCTTGCCTGCCCTCCCACCATGGTTGCCACCGTTCAACGTCCAGCTCCAGCTTTCTCTGCCTCTGCGGTCGTCGAAGGCCAGTTCAAGGACATTTCTCTTTCTGACTATCTCGGCCAATGGTAGGTTCTCTCCTGCTATCGAACCTGAATGCATTCATGAATCCATTCACATAGGGTCGTCTTGCTTTTCTATCCCATGTAAGTGGCGTACGCAGTGGCTAGCAGGGAGCTTATCGTTGACGCGTTTCATTAGGGACTTCACGTTCGTTTGTCCTACGGAGATCCTGGCATTCAATGACGCGTTGGCGCAATTCAAGGAGCTGCAGACTACGGTTCTCGGTACGGCCTGCTTCTTTCATTGTCTGGTTGGCAGTCGCCACTGATAGCCGCTTCACAGGTGTCTCAACCGACTCGCAATTTTCCCATTTTGCTTGGGCGCAGCAGCCTCGTAAGCAGGGCGGTCTAGGCCCCGACCTTAAGCTGCCACTCGTTGCCGACAGAAACATGCAAATTTCCCGCGATTATGGCGTGCTCATTGACGAACAGGGTATTGCTCTGCGCGGTCTCTTCTTGATTGACCCCAAAGGCACTTTGCGGTACGTCCAACATTAGCATTGATTTTATTGAGCAGTCTCTGGATGCAACACCCGCCAGTCAAATCACCGTGAATGACCTTCCTGTTGGCCGTTCTGTCGACGAGACCCTTCGCCTTATCAAAGCTTTCCAGTTCACCGTGAGTTGTGCACGTGGCTCTCCCGCTTCATTGACTACTACATCTATTTAGGATAAGCATGGCGAAGTCTGCCCTGCTAACTGGACCGAAGGTGACAAGACTATCAAGGCCGACCCCACCAACTCCCTAGAATACTTCTCCACCGTCAGCGACGCCCCTGCTGCGAATGGACACGCTAATGGAGCCAACGGAGCCGCC
Organism: Pleurotus giganteus; assembly: GCA_032158425.1. Classification (NCBI taxonomy): domain Eukaryota; kingdom Fungi; phylum Basidiomycota; class Agaricomycetes; order Agaricales; family Pleurotaceae; genus Pleurotus; species Pleurotus giganteus. The sequence goes on from JAPEHR010000013.1 coordinate 1,425,679, forward strand.
AAGAAGCGCGCTCGTGTCGACTAAACTAAGGACTCTTTGCAACAACCACTCCGGTTTCTCTCCTCTTTGTTGCCCTCCCCACTCATGATCCGTTTTCGGACTGCCGTCTAGACGACCTAGAGTATCTAGAGCTAGAAGACACTAGTCAACTGTAGATAATAACGTAGAACACTTTGAAAGCCGTGGGCTCATTGACTTGAGTTTTTCATATTTATGTCGACGAGAAAGCCTGGCAATTGTACTCGGATATGGTGTAACGGCTAACATTGCCGCCTCTCACATATCGGTCAGGTACCACAATCGCGGCAGCTCGGGGTTCGATTCCCCGTATCCGAACTTTATTTTGTCTTCAGCTTTCGCATCATGCCTCCTTCAATACACTGGAGGGCACTATATCTTCATCACATGGCAAAACAATGTTTTGAAAAGTGTTCCCCTTGTTCTGTATGTAGGAACAAGGGGAACACTTTTCAAAGGTGCCTTCTTCCACAGTACAAAGACATGACCCCACGCAGTGATAAAGCGCTCCAAGTCAACCCCGAGTCAATGATTTTTCGCTCTGCTGTCTTTGTACAGATGGTTCTGCGTAATCGCCGAACCGACAACATGCTGTTTGGACTTGACAGATCGTTTTACAGGCCTTCACAGGACTCGGACTTAGTCCAGTTTTAGTCCGACCACAGGCGTGTGTGAGCCTGTGAGGAAGATGATGCGGCCTCGGCACAGCCCTCGTTCATGAAACAAAAAGTACCTTATGACGCCCCCCTTCTTCCCCCAGTATCATCTATCACTGATCATGTTTCCGATTTCTTAGTCAAGTTCTCCCGCGAAATCAATCTGTTCGCGGCACTTTACAGCTACACCCAAATGGTCAGTATCAGTATCTCTCGAGGAAGGATTTAAACCTCGGTTCCATCATCCATCTAACTTGCCATATCCCCAATCCCACGATGCCCGTGAACGAAACCCTCAGGAGTACCAGTCCTCGTCTGCGGTACTCACCTCCTGGTGCTTGGAGCGATGCCGATCCCAATGATCCCTTTCTGGTCAGTCTTTCGTATCATGTCGATCGAAGTTCGCCTCCTCACAAATGTTTGAATGTGACAGGCTGAGTACTACTCTGGGAGCTACCGATCGACCAACTCTTCAGCTGGCCGAGGTAGGGTTTCGATTACTTGGGAGGGATCCAGTATATGGTGAGCTCTCGACCGTCAGTGAGACATGAATGACTGGGTACTAATTTCGAGCAGGATATACGGCGGTTATCGAAATAGGCTCGGTCCCTATCAGGTCACTCTTGATGGTGTATCAGAAAAATTTCCTGGATTTACCCCAGGCCAAGCTGAGAGCGTGCAATACGTCCTTTTCGGCCGGCGGGGGCTTGATCACTCCTTGACACACAGTGTCGAGCTGGTCAACCTCGGGGATGATGACCAAGTGCTTGACTTGGACTTTGTAAGCGTACAGTACATCATCCAGTTTCATCCATTCTTAACAACGCCCTCCTCCAGATCGTCCTTCAGCACGACCAGCATCATATCCACGAAGCGCGCTACGTAGACCCCACAGTGAAACTACCTATGCAAGACAACCCACAATCACGCAGGTGAGTTGCAGCGCTCCACCGCCTCTCCCCCACATGCCTAATCTACCGGAACTCCTAGTACTCCTAAAACGCCCACCATCGTCGGCGCCACTGTGATATCGGTCCTGGTGGTCATCTTTGGATGCATGTGCTTCTGGTGGCATAGACAGAGGCGTATCAAGAAGGCAGCAGCGAGGGAGCTCATCCCAGATCCTTTCCCCATGTCACAACATCAATATCAGCTCCCTCTTCATTCCTCCCCCGCCACCCCGACTTCAGGACTCTCGAGGAAGTCCTCCACAAACCCGTCCACCTTCGGTCATTCCTCACGCAGTCATTTATCTCGCAATCATTCCACCCACAACCCTCGTTCCCCTCTTTCCCCCGTCGCGAGTGCACGGTCCCCCATCTCCACTCCCCGACATACGATACGTAAAGCAGCAAGCAACCCCACGCTCAACTCTTATCGCACTCACTCACCTCAGCTTCTGGCATCGCCGCCGACCGCGGTGATTGGGACCCACCACCATCATCAACATGGACATCAACATCAGCTAGGGAGATACCCATTTAGCGATGATGGTCACGCAATTCGAGCAGCTCGCGACCATCTCCGCCGGTCTAGGTCCGCCATGGTTCACTGGACCCCCACTACCCACCACCAGTCCGGACTGGCGGGAGATCATCGTCGTCAGCGGTCTGGTCGAAGACCGCCGTCCGTCGTCATATAATTTATCCGTATTTATTATCATCACGAACACTCTCATTTACTGTCATGACACCAGTTACACCTGGTATTCTTGTGGACACTGCCCGCCACTCATGTTACCCTGCTCATTCATCTGTCATTTACACATCATTCTATCGGACATTCTGAAAATGACCTTACGACTCCGAGTACATACAGCATACGAGTATAAGTACCACCCTGTAGTTACATCACATACATACTCACCCAGAGTATGATTAATGCTGTCGTTGATCTGGTTATCAACGCACAGAATACTAGCCACGGCGCACTCCAAACCTCTGCTTCATAGCATAGCGTCTCCATTTCTGGATATCATCCCGTTCGAGGAGCAGTTCAATCGTATAGTAATGCTGAGCGAGCTCTTCGCAACGGGCAACACCATGAACTACATTGTGACATGGGCTATTATCCGGCACCCCTTTGAGTAAAGGGGTCCTCAAGAAGAAATTGATCAGACGACTGACCGACAGATCCAGGCAACGGAATTCAACATTGATTCGGGGTGCCACTTTCTCTTGAGCACCTTCGAATGGGCCGAACGGGGTATCAGATGGTGATACGTGAGGGGAACCTCCCGTTCACAAATCTCGCATTCTTTGGTTCGAGTAGAGGACCAAACAGGGGGAGGAGCCGCTGCGTCGGCGACATAAGACTCAATCGTCTTCCGGAGAAAGATCAACGCGGACTCGACGTCGTCGGAGATACCATACGAAACGAGAGTGTCTGAGAAAGAGACGGGGGTTGCGTCAAGGGGTAAGGATTCGACGTCGGGTATATTATTGGTACTGTCCCTCGACGAGTCGTATGTGAGTTCCTGGAGATACGGTGGTAGTATGGGCCAGGATTCGGTGGCGAGGAATGTAGCGAAGTCGTCTAGAACAGATGCGGGGTCATCTGAGGAGGAGGACGACGTAAAATCTGGCTGAGCGAGGATTCGCCTGGCAAGGGCGTCCTTGAAGAGGACGAACTGATGTGATCGACTTGGTTGGGACATGGTACGTTGGGAGGGGCGAGGCTGGGATTACAGAATTTCGGATGATAAATGGTAGCTGCTCAAGCGAGTCACAAATTGATAATGAACTTGGGAGCGGCGGGACCGGTTCCACTGAGTTCGTGCGGGCTGTAACCGAACCTTTGCGCCACATGTTGCGACCCCTGACTCCTCTACGACGAGCGCTTGTGGCACTTTAGCGCCCAGGCACTGCCGCTTGATTGCAACGCTCCTCGACTGCACGAATTCCTCCAGTGCGCTCGCACGAAGGCTCAATGACCTGTTCGACGAGCCGTTGAAATGGCACAGGCTAAACGTCGAATATCGTATGTTATTCCGCCGTCATCCACCCCGGTTCCAGCTCTCCAGCTCCCACCTCGCTCGACCTCTCGTCTGGGCTCCATCGGCCCACTGCTAATCCAATCTGTTGTTGATAAGGACTCGAACAATGATGCTGTTTCGCGCAAGGAACACCCTCGACATCGACTCGGCGTAGCATCGCTGGCACTGGACACGTCCACATCCCTTGTTGGTCGCGCTTCTCCGGAAGGGATTTTGTATAGCGGGGGACGTGATGGGTTAGTGATATCATGGGAACTTGGGATACCAATGAAGCGGCGCATGCTGAACGCTGAGGGGAGCGGGCTTTCGAGACCTGTGGCTCGGTGGGAGATGATAACTGGCTGGGATGACGAAGCAACTGATGAGGAGAATGAGGACGAAGAACGACCGCAGAGTGATGGGGATATCCTGGGCGACGTTACGGGCGGAATTTCAAGACGACGACGACGAGCGCTGTCTTCGGCGAACGACATTCCGTACGAGCAGCAGTGGGAAACCGATCTGGATGCCTTCAAGCCTGGCGTTGTGAGTTTCGATTAGCAGCATACGCCACACAGCGCTAGTGCTGACAGTATATCAGCCTAGTCGATTTCGTCAGTGCGCACAATTGCACACAGACTGGGTCAACGACATTCTGCTATGCAACTTGAACCAAACTTTGGTCTCTGCTTCGTCGGACGGAACCGTTAAAGCCTGGAATCCACATTCGGCTGATGCACATGAGCCGTCGTTGGTTGGCCAGCACCTTGACTATGTTCGTTGTCTCACCCATTGGTGCGTTCGATGTCATGGTATGTGATGCTGCTAAGTATGCCTTCTAGTCGGGAGCAGGGTTGGTTAGCTTCAGGCTCTTTCGACCGAACCATTAAACTGTGGGACCTTAGCCGGTCTGGTCAGACTACACCGCCTGATCCCCTCATTACATTGAATCCCATCGATGCCACCGCCCCGAAATTGTCTATATATGCCATCGCTGCCGACCCATATGGGCATATCATCGCTTCTGGGTCGCCGGAGCGCGTAATCCGTTTATGGGACCCTCGGTCTGGCAAACGCACTGGGAAGCTAGTAGGCCACACAGATAACATCCGAGCAATCCTTGTATCAGAGGATTCACGATACGTGAGTCTTCTTGCCCTTGAATTGAGCTGTACTAAGTAAACCCCTGTAGTTGCTTACTGGCTCTGCAGATGGTGCGTTATGATCCTGCAAATGTTTGATGAGTCTGACGAACAACCAGCTTCTATCAAGCTGTGGTCGTTGTCATCACAAAGATGCCTCCATACCTTCACACATCACACCGAATCCGTGTGGTCTCTATATTCATCACATCCCTCATTTGAGACTTTCTACTCAGGTGATAGAGCCGGTCTGGTTTGCAAAGTGGACGTGGAAGACTGCGGAGATCTGTCCGAGGGCGAATGTCTCGTCCTTTGCCAGGATTCCAATGAACAAGGATTCGCCGCCGAAGGTATTAACAAGATTGTCGCCATGGATGATAACCTCCTCTGGACAGCCTCGGGCAACTCTAGTATCAGACGGTGGCGTGTCCCGCAGCGGCGCGCTGTACGTGCAGCTATTCTTACCGACTCCCACGAAGGCGACAGGCCTGTTTCGGACGAGTCTTCAGGAAAGAAACTCCCTCCCAGTCCTACCTCCGAAAGCTCTGGTCCTCGTGATTCCATGTCCCCCTCCATATTATCCCTCGCCTCCGATAACTGGCTTCCACAGCGGGAACGTGAGGGCGAATCAACACTGTATGGTATTCCGTTCCAGAGTCTTGTAAGGCTCACATCGCCGAATGACCCTTTCACTCCGTTCTCCAACACCTCGAGAGGCAGAGACCCTGATGTGGCTACCCTCTACTCTGCGGCCTCTGTGATGTCCGTTCCCCGTGGTAGCGCTCGTCTTCCGAACCCGACCAAGCGACCTTCCAGCCCGCTCCGTAGCGCTCGCACTGTCGAGACCCTCCATCCTCAAAATTCTGCGCGGATGGATTACGAAGTCAGAGAGCTCGCTGCGGATGCGAAGCCTTTGTCCCCTACTCCCGATGATGTTATCATCGGTGAACACGGCCTGATTCGGTCTGTGACGTTGAACGATAGGATGCACGCGCTGACAGTGGATACTTCTGGAGAGGTGGCGGTCTGGGATATAGTGAGGGGGACATGTAGGGGAAGGTATACGAAGGAAGATGTTGCTGCTGCTAGCCAAAGGGGGAGCACTGCTGGGGATAGTGGAGCTTCTAGCCCGAAGGAGCGTAGTCCGCGAGAAGCGCTGGAGGCGGTCAGGGAGCGCATTGAGGGCGAGGCCGTGGTGGCGGCATGGTCGAAGGTTGCAACCAAGACTGGGGTACTCACGGTCGAAATGAACGAGAAGTGCTTCGAGTCGGAGGTTTACGCGGATGAGGTCGGCTTCGCTCACGATCGCCATTTCAACGATGAGTCGAGACGTGAGCGGTTTCTTCTCTCCACCCCCGGGATAGTATTAACGTGTCTTTTCTTTCTGTTAGTGAACATCGGGAAGTGGGTATTACGGAATCTCTTCTTGGGATTCATTCAAGAAGAACAGCGCATCCAGCGAGCGCGCAGTGTGCTAGACCAAGATGGTGTCTTGGGGCCCAATCTACATAGGGTTGCTGGCGACTCAACATCGCCTTCCACCTCACCTCCTACATTCTCAGATATCTCAACGAGACATGGACGCTCAGCTTCTATTAGCAGAATGGTTACCAATGCTCAGAGGATGATTCCCGCTATCATCCCAAATGTATCCAAACCCTCCAGAACCTCCCCTTTGATCGCGCCGATGATACCTCTTCACGCCCTAAACAAAGACACCAATTCTACTACCTTACCTTCGATACCACAGTCTGCTGTTGTCGCTAGTGGTGGATCGGACTCTCTTCCAATGCCTGGAAGACGGCTTCGTGCAGGAACTCTAGACAATGGTACCAGCCAAGCCCCCCCTTCTTCGACCAAGGACAACGACTATTTCTCCGTCCGTCGGAGACAAGGATCGATGAGTGCTGGAGCGCCTCCTACACCAGATGACTTTTCTGGATGGGGCGGTCCAGGGAAGAGTAGTAACGCGGACTCTTCTGCTCCCGCACCGATCACGGCGGGAGGACTTATGGGACGGATGATGAAAGGGTTTGCAAAAGGCGGAGGCAAAAAGGCTCCAGGGGAGACGGGTGCCAGTTCCCCTATAATTGGCGCAGTGTCTGCACCAGCTGAGGTTCCATCAGTAGCCGAACCTGAGGTACGTGTGCCATCTCTTTTTGCGCGTACCTTATGGTGATGTATGTCTCAGGGTACTGTCCCGGAGGCCTCTGCGACCAAATCGCCTGTCCATCTCCTCCTTTCCACGCCGTTCAACCCACCCACATCCGCTGACGCCCCTCGGCACCACTTTCCTCAACAAGCGCCCATTATCATCTCAGAAGAAGGCTCCCCCAGTCTTCTTTACCGCGGTACTGTCGGAACCGCCGGACAGGATGTCCAAGCGCTTGAAGAGGTTATGCCTCTGTGGTGCTTGGAGTATCTGCTTTTAAATAAAGCACCTGATATACCCATAACGAAATTGAGTTTCGTGTTGTTGCCTTGGAATAAGGACCCATCGGCTGAACCATTGCCCGAATTGTTGAATACGTGAGTCTCGGCCTTCTGTCGTGATGGGGAATTGTCACTGACAAAATTGGCTTGTCGTGGCTGTTTAGACAACAGTCGAAACTCACGGCAAGTCGTTTTCTCCGTGTCCGGAAGTTGGTTATCCATGTACGTTATGCATCATGTTTTACCTCAACTATTGGGCCGTCACTGATTGACTTTCTGTTCGAGCAGGTCCAAGACAAGATTGACAAGATCGTCGCTTCCACCACGCAGAAGAGCGCAGTCGCTGGCTCAAACTCGTCCACCCGCTCGTCTTCTGATAGCGGGAACTCACAAAAACCTCCACGACCTAAAGCCGAAGACGTGTACGAGATTCTTTGTAACGATGTGTTGCTACCGTTGGATATGTGTATTGCGGCTGTTAGACAGTATGTTTGGCGGCAGTCTGGGGAGTTGGTTATGCATTACAGGAAGAAGATGACGGTTCCGTTGGTTAAGCAGGGTGAACAGGATAGTTCTAGGCCCTCTTAGCCAGGTTCGTTGGGTGTGGCTTATACTTGGGTAGTGTCATCTTGCTGTTGTAATTGTTGATGTAGGATTTTTTTGTATATTTGCCTTCGACTCTTGGACACTGGATCGTTGCAATTGTTCCTTATTCTAAGGATTTCATTGCCCTGCATGTACTGGAGTATTTAGGAATTCGAGGTGAGCAGGATCCACTCATGGTTGTTTCCAAACTCATCATGATCCTCCGTAGCGCCTACTTCGGTACCTTTACTTCCGCGGATGCTTGCGGCATCCCTGCCACACAGCGGCTATAAGAGGCTAGCAGCCCTACATGGGGTTGCACATGGCAGCCTCTGCAGGCTTGATTTTCATCGGTTGTTTTCCATGGGTCCTACCTTTGATACCATTTCAGTTTAGATTTGATTCAGGAGTGCTCGGACGAGGAAAGAGGATTTGCCACCTCTCCCTCTCTCCACCACCACTCCGCCATGGCCAACAACTACGCTCTTGGTGCTGCCGCCGCCGCTCTTGGAGTCGTGACACTAGCTCACCTCAGCGCACGAAAGCAAACCCCTGCACCCCTTCCGCCGGGTCCGAAAGGCTTGCCTATCGTTGGATGTGTCGCCGATCTACCGCAAAGTCAACCATGGGTCGGCTTTGCGAAGCTGGGAGAGAAATATGGTACTCGCAATTCCCCCTCCTTCTACGGCCAAGGGAAGTTACGCCACTTTTGACTAATTTAGTGGCTTCGGCCTGCTACAGGTGGCATTACCTATCTTTCCGTCATGGGGAAGGACATTATCGTGTTGAACGATCCGAAATACGCTGTAGACATGCTGGACAAAAAGTCCAAGACGTATTCCGATCGGCCTACGCTTGTCATGGCCGGGGATTTGGTTGGATGGGGAGAGGGCCCCGCTCTCACACCCTTCGGCAAGCCTTGGTCAGATTACCGACGCCTTTTCGCCCAGTTTATGGGAACGCGTTCGAAAATTGACGGCTTCAATGACGTTCTCGAGGCGGAAACACACAATTTCCTCAAAAGTACTGTGGCCAATCCGGAGATATGGGTTCAACACGCCTTCAAGTGGGTTGTCCTCGTTTTGCGTCTGTCATTTGATTATATTCAGCCAACTGTAGATTCGCTGGGGCAATTGTGTTGAACCTGGCTTATGGATATAAGGCTACCTCGGGGAATGACGCGTTAGTTACAGTGGTGAATGAGGCGATGGACCAGTTCTCGGAGACAACGGTTACTGGTGCATTTGCAGTGGATATTTTCCCTAGTCGTAAGTCCCAGCACCTATTCGCTTGTCTGACAGCGCTCATGTCCCCCCGTGTTCCAGTTCGCTACGTTCCCGCATTCCTCCCTGGTGCTGCTTGGAAGCGAAAGGCGCATAAATACCACGACACACTGAAGGAAATGTTGGATCTGCCATTTAACTGGACGAAGAACCAAATGGTGAAGTTTCCCTTGCCTCTTTCCTTACCTGTATTCTCATCACCATCTTGTGCACTCTTCGTAGGCCCAAGGAACCGCACGCCAGTCATTTGTGGCTTCGCAGTTAGACAAACCATTGACTCCCCAGGAGGAACGAACAATCAAATGGACTGCTGCCGGTATCTACAGCGGCGGTGCCGATACGGTCAGTTTCTTCAAGCGACTTCGTCCGTCCTTACTAAGCTCCCACTTTCCACAGACTGTCGGAGGAATCGAATGCTTCTTCTTGGCAATGACACTATTTACAGAGGCACAGCAGCGTGCCCAAGCTGAACTTGACGCAGTTTTGGGCTCTGGTGTCCTCCCTACTCTTGCTGATCGTGAGAGGTTGCCATATGTTGAAGCTTTGTTCTTGGAGACGATGCGCTCTTACACATTTGCTCCCCTTGGTATGTCGACGCTCTTCCTATGTATTGTGAAATAATTATCTTGACCTCGCTTTTGAATCCAGGTCTCCCTCATGTAGCCTCGGAGGATGATATCCACGATGGATACTTCATCCCAAAAGGGACGATGATAATCGCTAACGTTTGGTACGTATCGTCCCCTTCACCACCGTTCTGAATTTATCACTCATACCTTGGGTCCACATGTAGGCAATTCTTCCATGACCCGAAAACATACACGAATCCCCATACCTTCAATCCTGAACGCTTTTTGGAGACGCCTGAACATCCCACCAAGGAGAAAGATCCACGAGACTATGTCTATGGGTTCGGACGGCGGTAGGATCCCTGTCTCATCTATTATTTCCGTCAATCCACTCAATTCTCGAGCTAGGTCATGTCCAGGTATGCAGACAACTCGTAGTCCCACGACCGAATGTCGCTTACGGCATTGTTTTTGTAGGATCTCACCTCGCCGATGCCTCGATGTGGCTTCTATGTGCCTCTGCCCTCGCCGTGTTCGATATACGACCACCAATCAAAGATGGCAAGCCTGTTCTACCATCAGCGAAGTTTTTGGATGGCTCTATCAGGTTAGCATGATCCTTCAGACATAATTTGCTTACCTATCACTCTCCAACGTCTGTAGTCATCCGGAGCCCTTTGAATGCATCATCAAGCCGCGCTCAGCCGCCGCGCTGACAGCCATACACAATGCTGCATGACCTTATACGTTGTGATTGTCACCATGTAGCTTCATTTTTCTCGGATACTTGTACACTTACCACGGATGTAACTTGCAACTCAATAACAATTGTTTTCAGGCGCAGCGGGCCAGCGATTGAGCATACCAGTACACAAGACGTATGCATACTCTCGTTCGATGCTGGTTCTTGACACAGCACGATTTGCAGTCGCGGTGGGCAAGTCTGGGACAATTTTCACCAACGGGCCTCAGGAAGGGAACCAGGCATGGAATACCATACTTACCAGCGTCCATGCTGAAGATACGAGATGAGCCAAGGTATAAATATGCTCTTAGTCCGTATCAGAGCCATCTACTACTGCGATTTAGTAAACCATACTTCCGCCCTCTCCTTGGCCGTCCTACCGTCTGGATCTGGTACTCCAGTACCGGCCCCCCAGAAGTCGCCGGATATACCGAATCCAGTCCGACCGCCATCTTCCCCAAATTCAACTGTCGGCCCCAAATCATCTAGTCCAGAAGTCCAAAATGGCTCAGAAACATTTCCAGTGGGCTGCACAAGAAACCATTATCAGCATTATTAGTCCTGACAAAGAATTGTCACTCACATAGCTTTCCAAAGCGGAGAGACCAAAGACATTGCCGTCGATATGGACTAGACGAACGTAGGTGCCAAAGGCTCGGTCCCATTTTGCAATGAATGTCGGAACATTAGAGTCAACGGCACCAGGAAGGATCGTCGTTATATTCGATAAGAGTGTCCTGCAGGAGGGCGAAGAGACGGATTGCGATGTGCTCGTTGGCGCAGCAAGACAAAACTCGACCTTTCCATATGCCTTATCTTCGTATACTCCCGCCAAGCGAGCAACACCGCCTGTAGGAAGAGTAGCATTCGAGGGACGGGAAGGCGGAGCTGGGGTATTTTGAAATGCCTGCGTGATGATCTGAGCATACCTAGTAACCTGGCATTAGTAGTTGGGTGCGTGATACGAAGATGGAATCCTACATTGCCTTATGGTCGAGTGGGTCCAACCCTAGTGCTTGGTCCATGAGACGGAACTTGATCGCTGCGCTGATGGAGTCGCCAAGGATATCATCATTTGTCAAGACGGAGATTCCAATTCCCTCAAACGGTAGGCGAGATATGGTCGAGATAAAACCTTTGAGACCAAAGTAGTATCAGTCGGTTATACTCGATAAGCAGGGTAAGGAACGTTACCCCCTACTACACCATCATGCTACTCCACAAGATGAGCAAGGTGGAACGAGGCAAGTGCCGCCAGAATTACTAACCTCAACAATGGCTTTTATCAAACAACGGTGAGACAATGGTCCGCTTGCATCACGACGGAACACTTACTATGGCCTCTGTATGTACCCTGCCATTGGCCGCCACCATAAACAAGAGGGGACAGGAAAGGGAAATCTCTAGAAAGATCGCAGAGGTAAATACCACTGAACGAAGGTAGGATCACTTACGATGATCCCAATATCACTGAAACACCTGTAGCGACCGTGTCAATGGCGTCTCCTGGTATGACGGACGCGTTCGTTCGTGGGTTTCGTCCCTCGGAGAGTAGTGTCTGAAGCCAAGTCGCCTGCGGCACAAGTGATCAGCAGATACAGTGTTAGTAGAGGTGTGATCCCGACCATGTCCACAGCGTTGCTGATAACTCCACCCGGGCCTGAATCATCTGATATAAGAGGTCATCTCTGGGAGTCGCATACAGTACATGACGACTCACAATCACCGTCTTCTCCCGCTCGACTCCAGAAAGGAATCGCTCGGTCAATCCCAACGTCAATTGGCGAGGTCGGTGGAGCAGTAGGTTGTCTGGTAAACCCATCCGCCAAGTTTCCACTTCGATTCGCAACACTGAAGGAGTAAGTCGTTGAGTTCATCCCCAAGGGGTCGAATATATTGGCTTTGACATAACGAGCGAATGGGGGACGGGAAGGGAGGAGGACCGTAGGAAGGTAAGATAAAAGTGTGTACATGTTGTTGGTGTATTGCCAAGTTTGCCTGAATTCCGTAGACGGCTTGAGGAAACGAAATCGCTTGATCTAGTCATAGTAGTTAGCGAGAAAACGAGAAAAATGACGAATGATTGCAGCTGACCAGATCCGGGACTGAGTCATGAGATGAGGCCATGAAGTCATGTCGAGGTAAGCCAGTGCGGTGACTCATAAGATCTATAATTGAAGCTTGAGCGTCCGCTACTGGGTCCATGAGGCCCCATTGTGGCAGGATAGATTTCAATTTGGTTGTCCATGTAATACGCGGCGAGAGGGTTTCATTAGCAATGAGAAGCCCAGTTGCGAGAATATCGAACAACTAACCATCACAATCATTAGATACATGAATAGTGTGCCATTGAAGCACCAACCTTTGAGTTTGAACCAATTGCCATGAGCGTTCGCTCATCTACCTTGGTGCCATCTGCTTTGGCATTTCCGTATCCCTTCGTTTCAACGCTCCAGGTCGTACCGCCAGTCTTCCTGACTACCGCTACGCTAACACCTCCAGGAGAGTGCCAGCCGGTGAGCAAGTCATTAATGAAGGCGTCTACCTCCGTGGTCAGGATGGGAGGAGTAGATTGACCCAAGACCACGACTCCTTGAGAGAGACACAATGCTGAGACGATGAACCGTTTGTAGCACATTGCTGAAGTTAGCATGGAGTTTGGTACATTTTATAGTGGTTCAAATTGCAGGGTGGCTCGGGCTGCGGATGACAATCGTTCGCCTCATAGCCTTTAGAAGTCGTTCGCATGCTTGATAGTGACATCGAAGTCCGGAGCCGTATTCTTCAAATACCCGAATTATGGCATCGCCCTCATGGCGAGTATTCTGGTTGCAAGTCTCATGAGTCATGACCGTGTGTACCGGCGGGATGGTGGTAAGAATAAAGAGGCGCTACATACCATCTACGGGCATAAACATTAAGGGAAGATCGTCAAATAACAGGGTCACGTCGAGGGCGTTGCAATCCGAAACAAGGTCGACATCCTTGCCAAGCTTGCCTGACTCACATGCGCGCTAAGGTCCCAGGCATATACCTAAGATTTAGTAAACCAAACTTCCGACCTCTCGCCAGGTCAACCCCCCTACCGTTTCTGCCTAGTTGGGTAATTTTTACCGGTGGTTGGCGCTCACGGAACGCTCTCTTCCTATTGGCAAACGAGGTGAACAATAGACGTTTTGTACTGTAAGACAGGCAACGTCTTCTGACTCCCTGACAATAAAATTAAATCCATCAGTCCATCTCCGCCAGGTCAAACCCTTACCGTTATATCTATCGGCCATCCTTATTGCTCAGGTCCAACTACCCATGCCAACCTTGTGCCAACCAGCGACATCAGATCCCATGCAGCTTGCGTTTTCAAAGTACGAGCCAGGTAAATTTAATCGCCAAGGGCGATCGCTGGTTTAGTAAACCAAACTTCCGACCTCTCCTTGATCGTCTTACCACTTGTGTCTGGTACTCCAGGAACCGCCCCCCACACACCACCAAATAGACCGAATCCCACCCGACCACCCGGGCCAGATAGTGCGAATTCAGCGGTCGGCCCAAACGTATTCAGGCCTGCAGTCCAAAATGGTTCGGAAGAATCCCCGGTGGGCTACAACAAGAAAAGTTGCCCGTCAGTAGTCTTCATAATTGGGAGAAAAGGACGTTGAACTCACGTAACTTTCCAAGGTGGAGAAACCAAAGACATTGCCGTCAATGTGGACCATGCGGGCGAAAGTGCCAAACGCCCGGTCCCATTTTGTGATGAATGTGGGGACATTGGGATCGATGGCGCCTGGAAGGATAATGTTCGATAACAGTGTTTTGCAGGAGGGCGATGAGACGGATTGTGACGTATTCAATGGTGAAGCAAGGCAGAACTCGACCTTGCCATATAACCTTTATCCTCGTACCCCTGCAGGAAGAGTAGCATTCGAGGGACGGGGAGGCGGAACTGGGGTATTTTCGAACGACTGAGTAAGACTCTGAGCAAATCTAATATGGCTGTTATCAGATGGAGTCCGTAATGCGAGATTGGAGATCTTACATACATGGATTTAACGTCGAGTGGCTCCAGCCCTAGCGCTTGATCCATGAGACGGTACTTGATAGCTGAGCAGATGGAGTCGCCAAGGATATCATCGTTCGTCAGAACAGAAATTCCAACTCCGTCGAATGGAAGACGAGATATGGCTGATATAAAGCCTTCCAGGTCACAATATCAGTCCGTTGTTCGCTCGGCGAAGGGCATGTAATGTTACCAGGTACTCCACCAGTATGCTATTCCGAGAGATAAGCAAGCCAGAAGAGGAAGTGCAAGCGTAAAGTACTGACCTCTATGAAAGCTGTGTATTATACGGATAAGATGAACCGTCGAACGTATTGATGTGCCACTTGTTGTGTCCTCTATATGTGCCCTGCCATTGTCCACCGCCATAAACAAGAGGGGACAGTGCGAAGTCATGGACGTCTATCCCAATGCAACAAATGAGTAGTGTTCGAAATGATTCCCGATCTCCTATGTATGAAAATCTGCCATGCATCTGGCAACCACGAAGCATCCCCCAAGATTGTCTGGCACAACATCTCAATCTCCCGAAGTGGATGACCATCAAGCCAGGTCTCATCTTCGGTTAGGTCAACAAGCGAATGGAGGTCTGGATCTGAAGCCTTAATCACAAGCATCACGCATCGCTGCTTGAAGGTTCTAAGACGAGGGAGGCTAAGCATCAATTGGCGAGTCTGAGAAAAACCCCAGGACGGCAGGTGGATATCTACAGCCTCCAAGGTGCCGTGTTGTAAAAAGAAGCCTAGGGTTGGTGAGAGATTGGTTTGAACGTATTGCCATCCGGGAGGGGAGTGATCGAGACAGAATTGTGTGAGTTGAGGCATATGCAGATGGTCCAAGATATCCAGGGCATTATCTGAGTGACGATTGATAATAGTCAAGCAGCGCAAATAGTGAAGAAGGATGGATGATTCGTTTCGAGGATGGTCAAGATACGAAGGAATGAGAATAGCTTCCCGCGGGGTAATCGTCACTGAACAAGACGTCATAGGTGCATTGATTTCGACGAGATGTCGAAGGAGAAATAGGAAGTTTGATGCGGAGCAAGAAAGGTTGCAGATATTTGTTATTGTGGACAGCCGACTCCACAGAGGATTGAGTCGCTTCACCACAACATAGTCGTCTGATAAGTGCTTGCTGTTGATTTGTGGCCACCGAAATTCAGAACATGTCCTATGATGGCCATAGGTCAGGAAACTGAGAGCTAAACGACATACCGTACAGATACGCACCATTCCACGCCTGTAGTTTCAGTCCTGAATCTCATTTCACAGCTACCACTTGAGTTTACATTACTACTGGATGGGTGTGCAGGTGGCAATGGGCTCACCATTCCATCCATAACGGGGTTGGCTTCGCAATGTGATGGCATGCAGGACAAATGTCATCCCGATCTTCATAACAGACGAACGGCCCAATCGAATTGAATGGCTCGAGGACAATGGTAGCAGACGGCTGTGAGCGAAGCCTAGCAAGCTTCTTGGGAGACATAACTTGATGATCGGATTTATCGACCCATCCCACACCCGAAAAATATTCGAAAGGAAGAGTGTTGAGCATCGTACACAAATCCTTGCACATAATAGTACCATGTCCCGTCAAATGAGCAGCTGGTAGACTTACCTGATGGGTGGCAAATAAATCGAACGGGAAAGTTATGGAATCGCCTTCGAAGTCGATCGTAGTAATTGTACAATAAGAGCCTAGCGGTCGCTCCAATGGAGCATGAGCGCACAGGAGGTCGAGTAGATGTCGTGTGTCGGGGAGCCAATGATCACGATAGAAACTGTTCATATAGATTCTGCATTGGCGTTTCAGTTGAACTTACGGGGCCTGGGTGTAGAGAGGGGATACGTTGCCTGTGAGCTGCTAAGAGACGCGAAACGGGCTGCTTGAATACTGCCAAATCACACTGGCATTTGGACACAATCGATGCGATGTCGGAATCTGAGCTTAGTTGCCATATGACAGACCAAAGGACGCGCCGCCATATCGGACCAATCAGGGTAAACTTGAGACCCTCTCGGTACTGGCGCACTTCTTCAATTACTGGCCGAAAAACCTTGATCCACCGGCCAACTCGATCCGAGATCCTACGGTGCCAGACCAAGCCTTTGAGCTCGGTTTGTTCCATCAACTCCAAGAGACGACCAGCCAGCGAAATAGTCATCAGCACATCCGACAGCTCGCCAACGAGGTCTTTCAATGGCATGGTGTCCATGATGCGCACGAGCGGCTCGATGGCATCTTGAATTTCAATAATTGTGTCGTTGAACGTTCGATAGGGCTCTATCGTTGGTAGAGCAAACGGGAGACCGTATTTGTGGGTGCGAGAGGTAAGAGACGTCGATGTCGAGTAGATGTTGACGATAGAGCCGTGAAAACTGTTGTGTTGATCTCTGCCGACCTCATTATATGTGTCGATACTAGCCACGTTGTTCTTGGGAGGCACGTAGCGGATCTATGAGTAAGGTAACCGACATTCAACGGAAGCCACTTCGGAAGTGCAAGAAGATGGCGCACCAATGAGCTTGTGCAGGCTCGAGTATTGTTGTTGCGCTGGTCTCGACCGACGTCGTTATAAGTGCCAATGGTGGCAGCTCCTGTGCTGCTGAACGGCATAGTTCGGTGGCCAGGAACATCCACTCTGCAGCTGTGAGAGAATCAATGAGCGTCAAGCAAGAAACAGCGCCCAGGAGGGTTGTGCCATGAGGTCCGACTTTCTACACGTCTGCCAAACAAACATTGATATGTCACATCCAGAGTGAATTTGATGCAGTCGTGGGGCAGGCGAAGGTTGGAATGGAACCAACTCATTGAGTAACAATGGTGGGAGCGGGCAAGAACCAGGATTGCTGATGAGTACAATTTATTGACCGTGGGAACATGGGTATGTTACGGTCCTTACCGTGGGATTTGGCCTGAACGTTCCGCGGAGGCCACGCCATTTAGCGTCAATTGCAACCATTTTAGCTGGCAGTTAGCTGGATATCTTTCGATAGCGAGCTCTGTAAATGTCTCTCCCATCTCAAAGGAGCGAAGGCTGAAAGCTTCGCAGACGCCTGGGCTCGATGTCAGTCCGAAACACTATTTCACTTGTTGGTCGCCTTTGCTGTCCTGATTCAACACCCAGCCGAACTCCATGAGACTCCCAGGCGTTTCCGGGATCTGTTGCTGTCTCGGGGGTAGAACTGACATTACCTTTGCTTCATCGCTCCGGGTCCTATGGAGGATGCCATCAAAGACGACCGTTCCTTCTTTGTGCAAGGGTGAGCTATAAGCAGAAATTTTCACTAGTCCTTCCCTACAAATGGTCGCACCCATCCTTCGTGTCGAGGATTCGAATTATATCTCGAACGAAGATTGTGGTACGTGCTCATCAAAAAGTCCGATTGGTTGCTGAAGCGCTGATGGCTGAGCTTTGCCCAGTCTTCGTCGCGGCCATATGGGTCTCGGCGCTCGTTCTGTACAACGAGGGACGTCGAAGCTCATCTTGGCCACCTGCGGCTCTGATGCACTACTACGGTAACACCCTAGGGAGGCTGTTTACATCCAAGTTCGACCCAATTTCGAAAGGAGAGTCTACCCTAGAAATCACAGTCAACGCCCCCTCACACAGCCTTAGCATCGGCTGGAAGAACTCACCGATCCGCTCCACCGACATGACAGAAAATGCCATCTGATTCTTGCATGGCTCCTATTGCATAGGAGGGAGGTCGACGCGTATAAGGCGCGCTCCCGAACGCTGCCTTCTCCTTCTCCATCTCCGCTACCCCCCACATCTTGAGCTGCTTTACCCCACCCAAAACTGCTCATTACCACAATGCCTATGACTACCCCTATGCTCGCTGTTGTTGGCAGGTCCAACAGCACCCCCATGACTCCTTGCTTGAGTCGCGACTCAGCGTCGCGCACATCAGTGGCTATGACGGAAGGCTTCATAGGATCAGAGACATATTGGTGCGTCCGAACCCTCTTGGATGAAGAACAACTAACCTCGGCGGAATACACCGCCAACCTCATGGATCAAGGGGGAAGCCGCATCCTTCTCGAAGAAACTTGGGAAACGCCAGCCATCGTCCTCAGCTTGCCTGCTGAGCACAAGGTGGCAGACGGGCTGCGATTGGTGTTGACGGACACGACGGGCGAATGGCGCAAAGGATTTCCCTACCAGCGCAAACACAAGATCAAGCGAGTTAAAGTCAGCCCGCCAGCGCAGGACCCCCGATTCCTTAAGGTTCCACCTATCGTTTGGAAAACTACTCCGACCTACGAGTCACGGCTATGGAGGCTAATTCTGGGGGATGGGAAATTGAGGGCGGAAGACGTACTGCGCCTTAAGGAGTTCGTGCGGGCAAAGGGGTTGAATATTTGACGTGGCAAGGGGAAGTGGGTGGCGATGACGAGGAAATAGGCGGCGATGATGGAGTCGGGAAACGAGAAAAAATGGTCAGCGATATGGACGCTTCGTATGCTTCTCCTTCAGTCTTGTCCTTTCTTCTTCTTCTTTCGCTTCTTTTCGTTCCATTCTGTTTCCTTTCCTTTCTTTTCTTCCCCCTTCCCCTACCCTCGCTCCGCTCATCTTTCCGCTCCCCTTCCACCCACGAACTCAGACTTTCTCTGGCGTATGTCCTGCCTTCATAGTGCGGCCACATTATGTAGGGAGCGAATACGCAGAGGAAGGCTTGATTCACCGGGTGAAAGGCGTGGTAAGGCTGGGCGGCGGTGATCACCGACAGACTGGTAGGCATCGTTGTTCGCGAGAGCGGTGCTTGCCATATGTTTGGTGGTTGCCGGGGCCAAGGGTTGAGTATTCTCCCTCACCTCCGCTCTCTCCCCACCTCCTTCCATCCGCTGGGCCAGGCCCACTTCAACGTTCTCGCTGCCTTCAGGTATCGGCCGGTACTATGAGGTGGTGGTGTCCAACGAAGTGTTCTGGCCTGGCGGGGCGAGGGGGTGGTACGATTGAGCGGCGGCGACTACGAAGAGTCTGGGCGGCATCATCTTTCGCGAGGGTGGTATTCGCTTCGGCGCTTTGTAGTTGTCGCGGTGAGTGGGGAGTTTTCTTCTTCTTCCCCCTCCTCTCCCCCTCCTCGCTCCCACCCTCCTTCCATCTGCCGGGCCAGGCCTACTTCAACGTTCTCGCTGCCTTCGCGGTATCGGCCGGTACTACGAGGTGGCCGAGTCCAATGAGGTGTTCTGGCCTGGCGGGGCGAAGAGGTGGCAGTAGGATTGGGTGACGGCAGCCATGGAGAGTTCAGTCGGCATCGTCTCTCGCGAGGACGGTGTTTGCTTGGCGCTGTGTGGCTGTCGTCGTGAGTTGGGGCTTTTTCTTTCTTCTCCTTCTCCCCTTCCCTCCTCCTCGCCACCCTCTCCTTGCTCCCACTCTCCTCCTTCTACCCGTCACACCAATACCACTTCAATAATGTTCTCCCTACCTCCACGTATCGGCCGGTACACGGAGGCGGCCGAGTCCAATGAGGTGTTCTGGTCTGGCGGGGCGAGGAGGCAGTGGGGGTGCCTCCCCCTTCACCTTCCGTTTCCCCCATCCTCATCCCCCTCCCCCCCACCTCACCTCTGCTCCTTCTCACCCTCCTCCTATACACCGGGATGGGCCCACTTCCATGTTCTCACCGCTCTCGTAGTATTGGCCGATATTGCAGGGTGGTCGAGTCCAAGGAAGTGCTCTAACCGGCGGGGCGAAGTGGTAAGATCGAGTGGTGGCGACTATGGAGCGGTCAGGTGGCACTGTCTCTCGCGAGGATGGTGTTCTCCTGGGCGTTTCGTGGTTGCCAGGTGAGCTTTTCTTCTTCCTTCCTCCCCTCCTTCCCTTCGCCTCCTCTCTCACCCCTCCATTCCCCTCTCCCCCTTCCCCTTCTCCTTCCCATCCCTCTCCTCATCTCTGCTCCCTGCCGGAATGGGCTCACTTCCATGTTCTCACCGCCCTCGTAGCATTGGCCGATATTACGGGGTGGTCCAGTTCAAGGAAGCGCTCAGACCGGTGGGGCGAAGTGGTGGGATTGAGCGGTGGCAACTACGGAGAAGAGTTGGGGCGGCATCGTCTCTCGCGAGGACGGTGTTCACTCGGACACTCAGTGGTTGTCGGGGTGAGTTGGGGTTTTGCTTCCCCATTCCCCTCCCTCTCCTCTCCTCTCCTATAGTGCGTAGATAGACTTGCTTGTCGATAGACGTTTTCGTAGATAGGTATGGGACGGAGGGTGGGTTGGTTGGATGGTAGGCGAGCTGGATCGACGGAGCATGATTTGGACCGATGGTTGGATGGACGGATAGATGGACACGGTTTGGCTGGTATGAACAGTGGGTGGGGCGGTTGGATAGTGGGTTGGTTGGTTGGTTGGAGGATGGGAGGGAGGGCAGAGGGCAGGGTGGATCGATGGTTAGGTGGATGGTTAGGTGGATGGGTACAGGTTGGGTGGACGGACAGGTAGATGGGCACAGGTTGGGTGGTACCAGGGATGGGGCTGTAGGGCAGCGATTACTTGGATGTGGGGAAAGGTGTACAGTCCAACAATGGCGAATGTCCTGAAGACGGTTGAAACCTCTGCCCCAGCAGGTCGATCCAGAGAAGGCGGAGAGGAAACGGCTGGAAAGCTAGAAAGAAACATACCACGCTCCCAAGTGACATAGTACATAGAGAGAGTGGGCTATATATATCCTTGGGTCGTATATGTGGCAGGGCTGGGATCTCAGGAGGATCATTTGCAGAGATTGTCATGACTGTTTGCGGGACGATGTGCTGTGAGAGCTAGGTTTAGTCCTCCTTAAGTATACCAGAGCGTTACGCACAGGACGAGCGACGTGCGTAATACTAAAGATGGTCTTAGATGCCTCATCATCCCTTCAAATAAATCTGGTTAGCTTATATTAGAGTTTGCGTCAGTGAAAAAACGTACCATAATCAGATGCGCCAGCAGGTACAACCAGTCGGATATTGGCTATCGAGGAAAGGTGCGCCGTGGGCATCGATGACAGAGACAAACACTCCAGATGTCTTGAGCCCAAACGACTACGTGTTCGGCCAGCGACAGAGGTGCGGCTATATGCATTTCTGCGCAACAACGGGCGTTGAAGTCTTGCTGCCCGAGCTTCAGAAAATACGTGGCCGCATAGTCGCACTACGACGTAAACATGGACTCATTGTCGATGGTGGCTCAAGCCATCCAGCCTGATATATTGATACCTCGCACGTATTGAGTAAGTTGGCCATCACGGTTCGTTCATATGCTGAAAAGCCAGCGCTGTCAAAGTATCGCAATTAGTCCCTGCCGTCAAATCGAGCAGTTGAACCAGGCGTAAAGATCCAAGGATCAGCTTGTCGTTTGAAGTTGCTAAGGCGTCGTAGGTCTTTAAGTGGTGATTCAGCGTCGGTGTGGTGTGCGTTGAGGTTGACGTTGAACGTTGACGTTGAGCGACGTTGAGCGCCAGAAGGCACCGAGGAGTGTCGCCGTGGGAACAACTATCCCCCTTTTTGCCCCTGAGAGTGTCAACGACAACGACAGCCTCCCTGCTGCAATCCAGCATCCTTGAAGGAATTTAGAGTGCATAGTCGTGGGTAAGCGAGCATGAACATTAGAAAATTCAGCGCTTACAAATATATTTGATGATGTTGTACTAAATTATAAGTACTCGAAGTTTTGGTAACGGCTTAATCGATTTAAGGACTTGCTTGAGGGTACACTATCGTGGCTTTCGGGATGCTCATCGCCCAATGGTTCAGCAGTAGAGCTCCAAGGTATGTAGCGCTGGCGTCTCGCGTCGGAGGAGATCCTTGTTCAGGACTAATCCTACGTCCCAAGAACCCAATCGCAGGACTTGAAGGGATGTTGCGGTACCGTTGTCGACGGAGGAATCGTTGCATGGCTTCTGGTTTAGCAGTAATGTCCAAACTCTGAATTCTACCCACTTGTCTCATAATGGCTTTAGCAGCAGCGTCGTAAACGTTTGACTCGGATGACATCCAAATCGTATTTTTTGAGCTCGTATCGAATATGCAACGGTGTTGATTTGGAAGTCGTCTGAGCATTGTCAAGCAGGCGTCGGGTGAACCGAGGTAACGTCAATTAATGGAACCCCAAAGCTGAGGCGTATTGAGGGCAATTATTCGCAACCCACGACAAACACCAGCGAAGATAACCCCACTTTGCAAATCGAGCAGGATATCCTGACTTCGAGACTGCCGTGTGTCGTCTAACATGATGGTCGCGAGGAGCTCCGGCCTCAATAATTGCGGAATGACTACTGGCTTCCTTTGACAGCCCCGACAACGTTGTTAGGATGAAATTTGGCACGAGTTATTCTGAAAATACGAAGAACATAGGAATAAAGGGGCTACTGGTCCGCATACAGCCACGCACTACTGCGATTTGGTGAACCAAATTTCCGCCCTCTCCTTGACCGTCTTACCGGTCGGATCCGGTACCCCAGCACCAGCACCCCAGACGCCCCCAGTTATACCGAATCCAATCTGACCACCATCTTGCGAAAATTCAGCTGTCGGTCCAATCAGATCAAGACCCCATGTCCAAAATGGCTGAGAGGAATTTCCGGTAGGCTACGTCACAACAAGGTGGTCAACTGCAGTCCTTAAACAAAACGGAGGTTGTCACTCACATAACTTTCCAACCCGGAGAGAGCAAAGACATTGCCGTCAAAGTGGACCATACGGGCGTACGTGCCAAAGGCCCTGTCCCACTTTGCGATGAGAGTTGGTACATTAGGATCGACGGCACCCGGAAGAATTGTGGTGATGTTCGATAGCAAGGCCTTGCAGGAGGGCGACGAGACGGATTGCGACACATTTGATGGTGAAGCAAGGCAGAATTCGACCTTGCCATAACCATTATCTTCGTACACACCGGCCAAGCGGGCAACGCCGCCTGTAGGAAACGTCGCATTCGAGGGACGGGAAGGCGGAGCCGGGGTGTTCTGAAATGTCTCAGTCATACTCTGAGCAAACCTAACATGGCGATTAGTAGATGGGGTGCGTTGGACGATGATGGAAATACTACATTGATTCGACGTCGAGTGGGTCCAACCCTAGAGCTTGATCCATGAGACGGTATTTGATTGTTGTGCTGATGGAGTCGCCAAGGATGTCATCGTTTGTCAACACGGAAATTCCAATTCCCTCGAACGGCAGGCGAGATATAGTCGAAATGAAACCTTTTATACAAAGCAGCATTAGTTGGTTATCTTGCGTAGGGCAAGCATGAGACGTTACCTGGTACTCCACCATTATGCTATTCCACAAAATAAGTAAGGTGTAACAAGTAAAGCAAAACGAGAATTACTAACTTCGACCACGGCTGGTAATACAACGAGTAAGATAAACGTTTGCGGGTATAAGATCTCACACTTACTATGTCCTCTGTATGTACCTTGCCACTGGCCACCGCCGTAAACCCAGGGGGACAGGAATGGGAATGCCCTAGAAAGTTCGCAGAGGTGAATAAAGGCCACTGAGTGAAAGCAAGATCACTTACGATGATCCCGATATCACTGAAACGCCCGTGGCGACCAGATCAATGGCATCACCTGGTATGACGGATGCGTTAGTCTGTGGGTTTCGTCCTTCGGAGAGTAGCGTCTGAAGCCAAGTCGCCTGCGGAACAACTGATCAGCGAATACAGCGTTGATGAAGACATCGTTCTAACCATGTCCACAGCATTACTGATGACACCACCAGGGCCTGAAACATCTGACGCAAAAGGTCAGGATATGACAGGTCAATACAGCGCACAAGACTCACAATTGCCGTCTTCCCCCAGGGTTTGATCCCAGAAAGGGATTGCACGGTTAATCCCAGCGTCAATTGGGGAGGTCGGCGGAATAGTAGGTTGCCTGGTAAACCCATCCGCCAAGTTTCCAGTCTGATTGGCCACACCGAAGGAATACGTCGTAGAGCTCATCCCCAAGGGGTCGAATATGTTGGCCTTGACATATTGAGTGAATTTGGGACGGGAAGGGATGAGAGCAGTCGGAAGGTACGACAAGAGTGTATACATGTTGTTCGTATATTGGAATGTCTGCCTGAACTCCGTAGACGGTTTAAGGAAGCGGAATCGCTTGATCTGGTTAGGGAAATCAGCGGGAAGGCTCAAGAAAAATGGGCAAAGAGCTCAAGCTGACCAGATCCGGGACCTGATCGTGAAACGAGGCCATAAAGTCGTGTCGAGGTAAGCCAGTGCGGTGACTCATGAGATCGATGATCGAGGCTTGAGCGTCCGCTACTGGGTCCATGAGACCCCATTGTGGCAGGATAGATTTCAGCTTGGTTGTCCATGTAATACGCGGCGTAAGGGTTTCATTCGCAATAAGAAGCCCAGTTGCGAGAATATCGAACAGCTTAAAATGACAATCGTCAGACGCATGACACATTGCCACTAACGCGAAACACCGACCTTAGAGTTTGAACCAATTGCCATGAGCGTTCGCTCATTTGCCTTAGTACCATCTGCTTTGGCGTTTCCGTATCCCTTCGTTTCAACACTCCAGGTCGTATCGCCGGTCTTCCTGACGACGGCTACACTAACACCTCCAGGAGAGTGCCAGTCTGTGAGCAAGCCATTGATAAAGGCATCGACGTCCGAGGTCAGGACGGGAGCAGTGGATTGGCCCAAGACCACGACCCCTTGAGAGAGAGACAAGGCTGAGAGGATGAGCCGATCGTAGCGCATTGCTGAAGTGAGGATGGCCTGCACAAAGTTTCCGTCCTTATAAAGGTTGAGATAGCAGGGTCATTGGGGCTGCGGACTTGACACATTCGTCGGCCTCATAGCCTCTAGAAGAAGTCGCCGATCGCAGCACACACTGGCATGCGCGCAGTGTCATACGCTGTCGTAACTCGGCCTCCCGAAGACTTGAATGACTTCAGTTCGACGCCAGTATGAGTCATGTCATGAGTCGTGACCATGCATTCCGGCGAAGCCTACAAAGAAGTTCAAACTGACGGTAGAAGAGCCCGCTACATACCATCTACCCGCAGACATTTAGAGTTCTTCACGAAGGGTAAAAGATGGACGTACTGGTGCACTGCGGTCAAGACCATCATGATCAACCAATCGAGGGTGCTGCGGTCGAAACAGGGCCGATGTTCAGGGAAGATCCATGAGGTCAACATCCGGTGCCAAGACTGCTTACTCATGAAGTAAGCTTCTCAGAGGGCGAAGCGCACGTCGAGCTGCTTGCCGCCTACATATTATTGGTACCTGCCTGAATGATTGCGCAGTAGCAATCTGTCACGGAGAGGTTGAATATGGACGAAGGAAAGATTTTGATACTCTAGATCCGAGAAGTTTCAGTTCAGTGCTATTCAACGTCCTTGAGGGATACTCCTCGGTAAGAAAACTTCTCGCCATACCATAGGTGAGTTACTTTTCAACAGATCTCGCCGCTGAGGGCCAGGGAACGGGAGCCGCTCGCTCGACGTCCTAGAATCTTCATCACAAATAGCTGGCGTGCTGCGATCGATGCACAACCACAAGTATATTTCCAGACCGCTTGCTGGGAGGAGCTGCGACGAGCCATAATCATAATGTCGCGCGACTCGAACTGACCATCGCGGCTCAAAGAGCTTCTACTGCTACAAGAAAACGGGCATTGAGGCTGAGCGCTGAGCACTTGCTTCACGAAGGGACACCAACCTTGACATCGTACCGCGATATGGCTGTCAATGCACTATGCACAGCTTGCAGAGGACAAATCGATGGTGTTTGATTCTAGCGACGCTCAAATGCGGCTCGGAGTCATGGCATACGAAAAATTGGAAGGACTCTGGGAAAGGACCCTGTCGGACGCCAAGATGGCAAGTTATTGACTGTGGGAACGAATGCATTTACTTACCGTGGGATTCGCGGCAGTGTTGACTTTGTTGTTCCAACCTTCCGCGGAAGATTCAAGGCCATGCCGTCTCTCAAGACAGGCTTGCTGTCCTCTCTAGTGCAGTCCGGAAGATCTCCACGTCAGCCGTCCCGGGTCGCGGCGTCCCAAGACGACGGTGATGGCATGTACATCAACTGGGACGAGCGCAACGTGTGGGCCGGGATCGTATGGTAGCGAAGTTGGCTCCGCTGTGGCATACTGGCGCGCTGAGTAGTGTTGACCTAGTTACGCCGTCACATTTGGAGGGAACATTGCAGTGTGTGTTTGTACAGCAGTTGAGCAGCAGTTCCCCAGGTTACGTGAAAAGGGTGTGTTGAACATCAACTCATATATTCTCTCTTAGCACACGTTCGATGGCGAGGCCCATTTGGTGCTCCCTATTGCCATGCGTGGCTTAGTTACGCTCTACGGCTTATGCGATCATCCTGGTTATACCGTACGCGTCATGATTATTGCTGTTCTTTCATTCAATAAAATACCTACGAATACGATGAGGGCACAACGGCCGTGGTCGAAAAGGCACTGATAACCGCAGATCGAATTATCCCAGAAACCATCGATTGAATACGGTCAGCTAGCGTAGACCAGTGTCATGTACAACGCCATTGCTGGATGTTCTCATCAACAGGTCCACTTGCATGAAGCCCGGGCAGCGGTGTTCGATTGAAAGTTGGCACGAATGATTCTCAAAATACGAAGAACATACTGTAGATAGAAATGTCCTACTAGTCCGCAGATGGTCCATGCACTACTACTGCGACTTGGTGAACCAAACTTCCGCCCTCTCCTTGACCGTCTTACCAGTCGGATCCGGAACCCCAGTGCTGGCTCCCCAGAGGCCGCCCGTTATACCGAATCCAACCTTACCACCATCTTGCGAAAATTCAGCTGTCTGCGCCGTATTTCGTCCTGTAGTCCAAAATGGCTCGGAAGAATTCCCAGTGGGCTACAACAAGAAACGTTGCCCGTCAGTAGTCTTCATAAACGGGATACAAGAACGTGGAACTCACGTAGCTTTCCAAGGTGGAGAAGGTAAAGACATTGCCGTCGAAATGGACCAAACGGGCGTATGAGTCAAATGCCCTGTTCCATTTTGCGATGAAAGTTGGGACGTTGGGGTCGACAGCACCTGGAAGGACTGTAGTTATGTTCGACAACAACGCTTTGCAGGAGGGCGATGAGACGGATTGCGACGCATTTGATGGTGAAGCAAGACAGAATTCAACCTTGCCGTAGGCCTTATCTTCGTATACGCCCGCCAAGCGAGCAACACCACCTGCAGGAAGAGTCGCATTCGAGGGACGGGAAGGCGGAACCGGGGTATTTTCGAACGAATGAGTAAGACTTTGAGCGTATCTAACATGGCCGTTAGTAAATGGGGCCGGTGATAAAGAGACGGAAATGCTACATTGATTTAACGTCGAGAGGTTCCAACCCTAGTGCTTGATCCATGAGACGATACTTGATCGTTACGCTGATGGCGTCGCCAAGGATATCATCGTTCGTCAAGACGGAGATGCCAATTCCCTCGTTCGGCAGGCGAGATATGGCCGAAATAAAACCTTCCAGGCCAACATCATCAGCTAATGATACAGTGGAAACAGGGCATGAGACATTACCTGGTGCTCCGCCGTTATGCTACTCCAAAATATAAGTATGGTGAATAAGAAAAGGACGGTGAGAATTACTAACTTCGATGGCAGCTGGTGATGAAACGAGTAAGATAACCGTCTGTGGGTATAAGATGTAACACTTACTATGTCCTCTGTAGGTACCTTGCCACTGGCCGCCTCCATAAACCCAGGGGGACAGGAATGGGAATGGCCTACAAACAGGGCAGGGGTGAAGACAAACGAAGGAAGGTAAGGTCACTTACGCTGATCCAGTTACCGCTGAAACACCTGTAGCGACCATGGTAATGGCGTCGCCTGGTATGACGGACGCGTTGGTCTGTGGGTGTCGTCCTTCGGAGAGGAGAGTCTGAAGCCAAGTCGCCTGCGGAACAACTGATCAGCAGATACAAAGTGAGTAAGTAAAGATGGAGTGCTAACCATGTCGACAGCGTTGCTGATGATGCCACCAGTGCCTGAAAGATCTGACACAAAAGGTCATACTATGATAGGCCAATATAGTGCAGACGACTCACTATCACCGTCTTCTCCTGTTTGATCCCAGTAGGGGATGGCACGGTTAATCCCAGGCTGAATTGGCGAGGTCGGCGGAATACTAGGTTGCCTGGTAAACCCATCCGCTAAGTTTCCAGTTCCGTTCGCAAGGACGAAGGAATACGTCGTCGAGTTCATCCCTAACGGGTCGAACATGTTGGCCTTGACATAGTGAGTGAACTTGGGATGGGAGGGAAGGAGAGCGGTCGGAAGATACGACAAAACGGTGTACATGTTGTTCGTGTATTGCCAAGTTTCCCTGAACTCTGTAGACGGCTTGAGGAAACGATATCGCTTGATCTGATTGGGGAAATTAGCGAGAAGTCGGAAGAAAATGGGCGAATAGCTCACCAGATCTGGGACCTGATCGCGAGACGAGGGCATATAGTCGTGTCGAGGCAAGCCAGTGCGGTGACTCATCAGGTCAATGATCGAAGCGTGAGCGTCCGCTACTGGGTCCATGAGACCCCATTCAGGCAGGATGGATTTCAACTTAGTCGTCCATGTAATACGCGGCTTGAGAGTTTCGTTGGCAATGAGAAGTCCAGTTGCGAGAATATCGAACAACTAGACACCAAATCATTAGATGCGTGAGTAGTGTGATGTCGAAACACCAACCTTTGAGTTTGAACCAATTGACATGAGCGTTCGCTCGTTGACCTTGGTGCCATCTGCTTTGGCGTTTCCGTATCCCTTCGTTTCAACACTCCAGGTCGTATCGCCGGTCTTCCTGACTACCGCTACGCTGACACCTCCAGGAGAGTGCCAGTCTGTGAGCAAGCCGTTAATAAAGGCATCGACGTCCGAGTTTAGGACAGGAGCAGCGGATTGGCCCAAGACCACGACTCCTTGAGAGAGAGACAAGGCTGAGAGGATGAGTCGATCGTAGCGCATTGTTGAAGTGAGGGAGGTCTGCACAAAATTTACGTCCTTATAAATGTTGAGGTCGCAGGGTCATCGGGCTGCGGACTTGACACATTCGCCGGCCTCATAGCTTTGGAAGCAGTCCATCGCAGCACACACTGGCATGCGCGCAGTGTCATACGCTGTCGTAACTCGGCCTCCCGAAGACTTGAATGACTTCAGTTCGACGCCAGTATGAGTCATGTCATGAGTCGTGACCATGCATTCCGGCGAAGCCTACAAAGAAGTTCAAACCGAGTAGAAAGCGCCCGCCACATACCATCTACCCGCAGACATTTCCAGGTTTTCGCGAAGGGTGAAAGATGGACCACTGGTGCACTACGCGTACGGTGAAAGCCATCAACCAGTCGAGGGTGTTGTGGTCAAAATAGGGTCGATGTTCAGGTGGCAAAATAGGGTCGATGTTCAGGGAAGATCCATGGGGTCAACACCCCGCGCCCAGACTGCCTTACTCATCTGCTCTCTAAAGTACAGTAAGCTTCTCAGAGGCCGAAACGCACGTTGACCGGCTTACCGCCTATTATGTATTGGAACGCCACAGAACAATTGCGCAATATCTGCCGGTCGCGAAGAGGTTGAACATCGGCGAAGGAAAGATCAGAATTGTTGACACTCTAGATCCGAGAAGGTTCAGTTCAGTGCTTTTCAGCACCTTTGAGGTACTCATTCCTGGGTAAGCAAACCTTCTCGCCATACCATAGGTCAGTTACTTAGCTCCTGACAAGGAGACGGAACCGCTCACCAGACGTCTTAGAATCTCCTGGACAGATAGCTGGCGTGCTGCATTCGATCCACAGTGAAAAGCATAATTGCAGACCGCGCACTCGGAGGAGCTACGACGAGCCACAATTTCGCGCGAACTGGCCATTGCGCCTCAACGAACTTCGACTGTGAAATTAAAAGAAATCTGCCATTGAGGTTGAGCACTTGCTTTACGAAACGTCGTACCACCATATGGCTGTCAGGCCACAGCTTGCAGACGATGATGTTTGATTGCAGCGATGCTCAAGTCGAAGGTCGCGTCAAAGGGAATATTTGGAAGGAGGGCCCTGGGAAAGCGCCGACCTTGTCCCGGACTCCATACCAGACGCCGGGCCGCCGAAGGAGCCGCAGACGGCAGACGGCAGGCCAGCCATTAAAACACACAAACGAAATATTCTATTAGTCCGGGGTCGTATAGAGCGTGCGGTACTACGCTTTAGTGAACCAAACCTCCGCCCTCTCCTTGACCGTATTGCCGCTCGGGTCCGGTACGCCATCACCAGCACCCCACGCGCCGCCAAAGAAACCAAATCCAATCTTACCGCCATCTTGCGAAAATTCAGCGGTCGGCCCAAAAGTATCCAGCCCCCGTGTCCAGAAGGGCTCAGAAGCATTTCCGGTGGGCTACAACCGTACCGAGACGTTGTCATTAATCCACAAAGAAAACTGCGAAGGTTTCACGTTGATCACTCACATAACTTTCCAACGCGGAGAGACTGAAGACATTGCCATTAAAGTGGACCATACGGGCGTAGGCACCAAACGCTCTGTCCCACTTTGCAATGAGTGTAGGGACGCTAGGATCGATAGCACCCGGGAGGACTGTAGTTATATTCGATAACAACGCTCGGCAGGACGAAGAGACGGATTGCGAGGCGTTCGTCGGCGAAGCAAGACAGAACTCAACCTTTCCATACCCGTCATTTTGGTAAACACCGGCCAAAGGGGCAACTCCGCCTGCAGGAAGCGTAGCATTCGAGGGACGGGAAGGCGGAGCTGGGATACTTTCAAACGTTTGAGTAATGCTCTGAGCGAGCCTAGTCTAGTTGTTAGTGGGTGTGGAAACATGAAACTGAGAAACTTACATTGATTTGATGTCGAGTGGTTCCAACCCTAGCGCTTGATCCATGAGACGGTATTTGATCGCTATGCTGATGGAGTCGCCAATGTTATCATCATTCGTCAATACGGAGATTCCAATTCCGTCGAACGGGAGGCGAGAAACGAACGACAAGAAACCTTTCCAACCAATAGCATCAGCGGTAATGTTTTGTAAGCAGGGCATGGGACGTTACCTGGTGTACCGCCATCATGCTATTCCAACTTAAGATAAGCAAGGTGCAGTGAGGCAAGCGTAGCAAGTATTACTAACCTCGTCCACAACTGTTATCACAGAACGGGTGAGATAACGGTTCCAACGTATACGGCGTGACACCTACCATGTCCTCTGTATGTGCCCTGCCATTGCCCACCGCCATAAACAAGAGGGGACACGAAAGGTGAAGTTCTAGAAAGATGGTAGAGGTAAAGACCACTGAAATGGGGGGAATAAAGGTATGATGACTTACGATGATCCGGTCATTACTGAAACGCCGGTGGAAACCATGTCAATGGCGTCACTCGGTATGACGGAGGCGTTGGTTCGCGGGTGTCGGCCTTCGGAGAGTAGTGTCTGAAGCCAAGTCGCCTGTCCAGTCGTCAGCAGCAGTAGATTTAGTAATGACGTAATTCTAACCATGTCCACAGCGTTGCTGATGATTCCACCCGGGCCAGAAACATCTAGCATGGAAGGTCATGTTGTGAAACATGCATACAGTACGTGACGACTCACAGTCACCGTCTTCCCCTGTGTGATCCCAGAAGGGGATGGCACGGCTGATCCCAGCAGCAATTGGCGAGGTCGGTGGCGTACTAGGCTGCCTACTAAACCCATCCGCCAAATTTCCAGTTCGATTCGCAACAACGAAAGAGTACGTCGTCGAGTTCATCCCCAAGGGATCGAAGATATTGGCCTTCACATATCGAGAGAATTTGGGATTGGAAGGGATGAGAGCAGTAGGGAGGTACGACAACAGTGTGTACATCCAGTTGTTGTATTGAAAAGTTTGTCTGAACTCTGTGGATGGCCTGAGGAAACGCATCCGATTGATCTAGTAAGGGAAATTAGCGAGACGAATGGGGGAGACGAATGATGGCGGCTGACCATATCTGGGACCTGGACCTGAGATGAGACCATAAAATCGTGTCGAGGTACGCCAGTGCGGTGACTCATAACATCGATGATCGAGGTTTCAGCATCCGCTACTGGATCCATTAGACCCCATTGCGGCAGGATAGATTTCAACTTGGTTGTCCATGTGATACGCGGCGAGAGGGTTTCATTCGCGATGAGAAGCCCAGTTGCGAGAGCATCGAACAGCTTGAAATGAGAATAATTAGACACATAAAACATTGCCACTAACGCGAAGCACCGACCTTGGAGTCGGAACCAATGGACATAAGCGTTTGCTCAGTGACCTTGGTGCCATCTGCTTTGGCGTTTCCGTAACCTTTGGTTTCAACGCTCCAGCTTGCATCGGCATTCTTCTTGACGACTGCTACGCTAACGCCTCCAGGAGAGTGCCAGTCGGTTAGCAAGCCGTTAATAAAGGCGTCGATGTCCGAAGTCAAGATAGTGGATTGGCCCAACACCCCCAGTCCGTGAGTGAGGCACAAGGCTAGGAATATGAACTGGTTGAGACGCATTGTTGAAGTTAGATGCTGTCTGCACAAATTTTGCATCTTATAAAGGCTGAGCCAAGGCTGAGCTCGCATAGTCGTCCGGGCTGCGGAGCTGCTGCACATTCGTCCACCTCACAGCCTTTAGAGATCGGTTGCAGCATACGCTGAGCGCGATGCCCCAATCCGGGTATATGAAGAAGACTGACTTCATCGACATTGCGAAGGGTGGCTGCGAGAGTCAAATCTCATGAGTAATGACCGTGCCTACCGGCGACTCCTGCGAACAAGTTCAAGCCAATGGTAGTGTAGAGAGCTTGCTACATACCGTCTACATTCGTAAACGTTTAGAGTTGCTAGGGCAGACTAAGATGACCGTGCTGCGATCAAGATCGTCAAACAAGAGGGTTGGTCGGGGAGCTGCGGTCTAAAAAACGGTCGATATTATTAGTTCTGTCTATTATTAGAACGCGATGAATTGATCGCGCAGTCGTGGGGGGGAAAGTTGAGTATTGACCACAAAATGTCGAGGAAGGAAAGCTCTGTGATACTTCAGGTGCGAGAGGTCTCTGAGTCGGTCCAGCGCTAGTCAACAACCAATGAACTGAAACTTACACGCGAGAGAGAAAATAGACCAAATTCGGCGCCCGACACACATGCGCGAGGGATGCCATGATGATACATGGTTTTGGAGGGGGAGCGTGCAGTCCAACGTAAGCAAACATACGCGCCACACCACAGGGTCACTTACCTTCCTGTGTTCGTCAGGCCGCGAAACCGAACGACCACGGAACCGCTCTCAAGACGGCCTGAAATTTCCAGGACAAATAATAATAGCTGGCGTGCCGATCCTCGCTACTTTTACTCCATGCATTTCTTCCTGTGGTCGCGCTCGCGTCGTCAATGCCTGATCGATGATCCTCCAGTCAGGAGCAACATAATTCCAGCCCGCTTCACTTGGGCGGAGCTGCGCGACTTTGCTGGTGTTGGTCATAGTTTCGACCAACCTGGCTTTCCCATTGCCCAAAGGAAGGTCAACTGCTGCGTCACCGATGCCTGTCTGGTTGCTGTTTACGAAAAGAGACTCACCTTGCCACCGTACCACCATACTCAGTAATTACAGGCCACCACATAAGTAGTAAAAACCCACAGGATCGACAATGGCCTCAGGCAGGCCGTAGAGTCGGAGGAGTTACCCGCCACAATTTGCACCTATAGCAATTGGTATCATGCGCATCGTCATACTTTGTAAACACTAGGAATTACATACGAGAGATATTCGCTCACCGTGTTACGATTCTATTGAAGGCTGAAGCTGAAGCGCGGAAACATCGAGATGTTGATCAACTTGAACCTGGCACTTCCACTGGCAGTCGGAAAGCTGTGGATGACTGAGTAGGCGCCCGAGCCCGACCCCGGGCCGCCGCCGCCGCCGCCGCCGTTATCCCTGCAAGATACAAATGCTCTATTACTCTGGATCATACATGTAGGACTACGATTTAGTTTACCAAATCCTCACCATCTCCTTGATCAACTTAACGCTTGAGACTCCAGCACCCGCCCCCATCCTCGAGCCGTAGAAAGAAAATTCGGTGGTACTGCTAGTGGACAAAAGACAACAAGGTTCAAAAAGGAGCATCCAGTACTCTATAATGAAGCAATCATTCACTCATCCGAAAGCGTTACGGTCTCTAAAGTCATCGTTAGCACAGAGGAAAAAGCGTCGTCGAAGCAAACTTTGAATTTGAATTTGAGTACTCACTATCCCGCAAAGTGAATCGGTAACGACGTCCGAGGCGCTGTACCAGCTCATCGTCCGAAGGCAGTGGTTCCTCCTTCACACCAAGCAAACATGAGGTGAGTGAGCTGACATGTGCAAAGTAGAAACACCGTAAGTACCGTGTCAATGGGTAGCAGCTTGTAAAAATCTCCATCGTGGGTGACAGCAGCGGTAGCTTCTGGCGTCTAGTCACGGTTTAAATATCAGTACAAAATATACAGCACATACGGTAGGAGGCAAGAGTAGTCGACATGACTCACCGCTGCTAACAAGGCACTATTGATTTTTGCCAATGGATGGGGGGGCTGTGAAGCATTCGTACCAATCAGACCGTCTCTCTTGGGGTATTCAGAGAGTCTTACCGGAGAGTGATCTCCGACAAGGACAAGGTCTACACCGTCGTCATCGTCGTCGTCGCCCTTCTCCAGCTCTTCTTGTCGAGCGGTAATGGCGAATGCGCGGAAGAAAAGGCACTGACTCAGGGGTCCATCGGCTGGTGCGGTAGATACCCTAAAGCCCGGCGAAGAGTACGAACACCACTTCGTCGTCGTCGTCGTCTCTACACCACCACCACCTCCATCACCAACGTTCGACTGCGCGACTTGAGACTGGGACGAATTGGCTGCGATCTTCCAGCTGTTCGTCTTGTCTACCCCTGTGATCACGTACAGGGGACCGTTGGCGCTGCGACCGCGTGCGCTGGTAGCGTATTTGTACCACGAATGGCCATGAGAGAGGAGGGCGTCCTTGAGAGCGGTCGTGTCGCGTAAATCGTGAGAAGTGTATCCGTTGGGAAGGACCAAGGTCGCGTCCTGGTTCGCCGTATGCCTGAAAATAAGACATCGTTATCAATTAAATTGGAAGAAAAAAAAGTGGAACAGAGCTTACCCATCATCAGTCATATCGACGTGCGTGCCCGAAAACGTCGTTTTTGGGTGAGACTCGATCATGATATCTGGTTCGCTCAAAGGAGACAAATGAAGTGCCTCGGGTCGACCGTTAGCATTCACAGGATCTTCAGCGGCGGCGTAGACATTGAAAAGCAAGTCGAAATAGCCGTAGGGAGTGACCATCCCGACGTCGCCAACACGAAGGCCGTCATCGTCGCCTCCGAGTCGGTCGATGTTGGCACTCTGCTCGGGGACATAGAGCGGGAAGCCACGGCGCTTGGAGAGGAGAGAGTTCGAGTACGCTGCACTGGCAGCCATACTAGTAGAAGAAGATGGTGGTTAGGAAGGAAGGATGATGCTTGATGCTTCGCCCGCATCGTACTTGTACTGGTGAAGCGAGTCAGAACTTCAAGCTTCAATGGAGACGCTGCTGATGGGAAGCTTACAGGAAAGGAATGATATATAATATAGCTTTGCATGATGGTACTGTTTCTACAGCCCAAGAACCGTAGATGGTATAAGAGCTGTGACGAAGTGACCGGTGTGGTCCGAACCATACAGCACCATGTCCGAGAAGGGAACAAGAAGGGAGAATAAATTTTGAGCGCCGCAAAGACTGAATCGAAGTTCACACGCCAACTGGCTAGGACGAGAACGACAGGGTAATGATTTCCGCGGACAACACAGAAAAACACAAGTACTCAAGTACTCAAGGGACACGCCGTACGGGACAAAGCGAAGACATAAATACATCGAACTCGGCGAATATATAAACTATCGGCGTGATTAGCTGTGTAACGCAGCAGGTTGAGAATTCGGCTTGATACAGATAGGAGGGAACTCACGCCTTGAGAGCCTTAGGCACTCGCGACGGGCTTGCGCTGCAAGGTAAAGCCACTAAGATTGACATACGCCGCAGCGCACTTCTCGTAGCTGGTGATGATAATAACGCGACTGTCCGCTGAGAGCGAGAGACCGACAAAAAGCTCGGTGGCATGCTCCCTGACAAACGAGGCGAACGCTCCCATGGGGAGAAGTTGCTTGAGTTCCACGGTGGGAGGCCTAAAAATGGAGGATTTCAGCACATGCGAGGGGGTGAGACGGAATGTATCGTACCCAGCGTTGCCGGCGTTGGGGGAGTCGAAGTCCTCCACTTTGCAGATGAACGTGGATATATCCGCCTCGGAGACCTCGAAGGTGTGCGCAAGATGGAGCGGAACCTGTCCGGGAGGTGTACGAACAACTCCAGAGCAAAGGTTCGCAATAACTTCGAGGTTGCCATCTTGTGAGAAGCGGAGAACATCGCCAATCGCGAGAGACTGGCCAGGAGAGAGCTGGGAGATGAATGAGACTGAGGTGCTGCTCATGGTGTAGGATTTGCTGGTGAGGCCGTAGTGATGAATGCGCCTCATACTTATAGAAGCCCGCTGCATCGAATTCACAAGTTTTGACCCTGATTTTGGCAAAGCCAGAAGCGCGCCAAAAAGTGTGACTGTGTGACGCGGACGCCGAGCAATATACAGA
Organism: Pleurotus giganteus; assembly: GCA_032158425.1. Lineage (NCBI taxonomy): Eukaryota > Fungi > Basidiomycota > Agaricomycetes > Agaricales > Pleurotaceae > Pleurotus > Pleurotus giganteus. The sequence goes on from JAPEHR010000013.1 coordinate 1,462,802, forward strand.
AGCAAACACCATCAGACGGGGGTCGGCCGGAGGCCATGATGGCGGCAGGCCTCCGTACGAGGTTCGGCATGATGTGAGTGTCCCATGTTGGCGAGAATAACACCCACGAGGTATTCACAAGTTCAGGGAAAGGCGCCAGATCTTGAAAAGAAGCGCTTGCCAGTGTACCAGTGTCACTCCGGGCTACGGCTCAGGCTTGGACAGCCGCCTCGGGTCTCGTCGAAGGGGAGCCAGTGTGAGAGCCTCAGGTCTTGTCGAAGGAGAGTGAGTAGGTCGTGTCGAAGGAGAGAGCGAATGTGAGGTGGTCCTCTCTTCCTCCGCCCGCAGATTGAGTAGATATTCTTCAGAGCACATCGGTGTTAAGGACCTCTGGGAAGTGGGATGGTTCTACGATGCCAGTTAGAATGGCAAAGGCTACAAATGTTAATGAGAGCCGAACCTAGCTGTGGCGCTGAAGGGAGAATACCTGTTGGCGTAGAGAGGCAGACGAAGGTGGTGCAATTGGGCAGACGAAGGAGGCGAACCTTGAAGTGGTGGCGGTAGATTTATATGACAACACTTGACCGAGACTACAGCGGCGTTGATGTGAGACAACTGCACAAGGCTATTCTCAAGAACAGGATCGTGTGTGAATAGCCGTGACGAAGTTAAGAAAGTGGAGAGGTGGCTTGCGATGTCAGTTGAGTGTGCGACGAGGGGGGGAAGAAAGAGGACTCCACAGTGAAGCCTTGTTATATGCAGATCGCGATCGATATTGGAACACAGATCTCGTCTCGATTGTGCACTGCATCGACTGGTGATGATTCGATGAAAAGCTCGGCGCCTAATTTGACGCCTTACTAGTGTCGCTCAAAAAGGAAATGGGAGGTGATAATGGGTTCATCCCTTGGGTACGGAGGTAATGAACCCATTTCTATAAGGAAAGGCCATCATCGAACCCATTTCTATAAGGAAAGGGATGATGGCCTTTCCTTATAGAAATGGGTTCGATGATGGCCTTTCCTTATAGAAATGGGTTCGATGATGGCCTTTCCTTATAGAAATGGGTTCATTACCTCCGTACCCAAGGGATGAACCCATTATCACCTCCCATTTCCTTTTTGAGCGACACTAGTAAGGCGTCAAATTAGGCGCCGAGCTTTTCATCGAATCATCACCAGTCGATGCAGTGCACAATCGAGACGAGATCTGTGTTCCAATATCGATCGCGATCTGCATATAACAAGGCTTCACTGTGGAGTCCTCTTTCTTCCCCCCCTCGTCGCACACTCAACTGACATCGCAAGCCACCTCTCCACTTTCTTAACTTCGTCACCTGTGGAAGCTGCTCTCACCCACGGCTGAATAACAAGTGTATTCTCTGCTCACTTCCACCGTAGCCTGCGTGGCCTGCTGCCTGTCTGGCGTCAGACTTGATGTAGGCCTTCATGGCGTTGTAAGTTCTTCCATTGACAATAATTGCGGAGCCTTAGTAACCTCTCGCAGGTCGTATGTTTCAGTCCTACGGTACGGCTGAAATCCCCGAAACTCCCATCCCATCGTCTTGTGCGATCTCAGTGCGACCTGATGTCGCAGTTTCTCTTCCGGCCTCGTTCGATTTCCCTTCGCTTCTCAGTACCGGGCTACGCCGCCCAACAGACGGTCTATGGCCGGTCGCCACTGCGATGACCACGCACACACGTTCGTCGCTCATCGCCAGCGCTGTTCTCTGACAGACGGCATCATTACCACCATCTGCTGCGGTCTGTCAGCTTGGGCGTATCTGTTCATCATCGGCGTATCATGCACCATCGTGGACGATTTTTCTCATAGTGGACTTCTATTTGGGTCTCACAACGCCTCTCATCATTCCCATCTATCAACTGGCCACAGCAGAACACCGCTCTCTACAGCTCATGACACTCCGACTAAACGCTCATTACAGCTCGACAGCATTTCTTTTTCGCAAAAACTTGATATTTGGTGCCAGACTTTGGGATGAAGCTAATTGTCGTGGTCCTTTTCTAATTTCTTATCTTCTCTAATGTGGCAGCTCGTTACCTATGTCACACATCAATTACCTCTCAGGCTCAACCTTTGGATGTGTTTGTAGGCTGGTCGCTCATGTAAACCTGTACAGCAGCAAGCTTTACTGCTCCTTAGCTCTGGCCGTCTGAACTCTCGAAGATGGCACCATCTCCTAGTCACTTTCGCATGCGACGGCTCTCCGACGCAGAAATCGGTCGACCTCAATTTACTCCCGAACCAAGTCTCAGCCTCGCCTCGGAATCGAGACTCAGTTAGGCGACGTAGGATTCTGGCACAACGGCTCCTTCCACCCCATTTTCAACATTTACCAGCCTCCGGAATCCCCCCTTAACCGCCACCCCGAGTTTGCGACGGCTATCCTATCTTTCGACTGAAGGAGGAGGCTGTATTCAAATATCGATGGTTTTCTGCGGGGTCGGTCATCTCTAGCGGATACGAGCGTGATATGAAGGTCGCTTGTAACATACCCAAAAACATGTAACTATTGTCTCTATTCCCGCCTTTGCATTATCTCACATGTGCTTCGCCTAGTATGCTTCCCATCAGCGGTGGCGTAAGTATGTCTCACCGTACGCCACCATTCTGCCTCTGATGCGATGCTTTACCTCCCAGACGGCGCGCTACGCGAGGATCTTTTCGACCCAAATCCCGTCCAACCACACGTCACGCGATTCTCCCAAGTAATATTAAGTTCGCTCAGAGAACAGGACTCCTACCTCCCCAACAATCCCCTCTTTATCGTTACTGGGACGGATAAGGCCGCCTCTTGGGAGATCCATGTTCGTCATTCATCCGAAGCTGAGATCTCTGCCATGCGCGGCTGGATTTCTTGGTGCTTCAGCGTCAGCCGCGCCAAGGACCAGATGGGTGAGAGACAACACCCAGTGGTGGGGCAATCACGGTCCCCGACAGATCCAAATGTTCAATTATTCTTTTCTTAACTTATATGTAATATACTACGATTTAATAAACCAAATTTCCGCCCTCTCCTTGACCGTCTCACCGCTCGGTTCCGGGACTCCGGTGCCCACCCCCCATGCGCCCCCGAATACACCGAATCCAAGCCGACCATCCGAGTCCGAGTCAGCCTGCGCGAACTCGGCTGTCAGCCCAACAGTATCTAGTCCAGCGGTCCAGAATGGTTGGGAAGAGTTCCCGGTGGGCTACACCGACAACAAAGAACAAAAAAAATCCAATCGTCATCAGCCCGCATTACACAAAAAAATGGAAATATACTAAGATGTTGACGACTCACATAACTTTCCAACTCGGTGAGACCGAAGACATTGCCGTCAATGTGGACCATACGGACGTAAGTGAATTCGGGTCTGTTCCATTTTGCGATGAACGTAGGTACATCAGGATCGATAGCACCTGGAAGGATTGTCGTGATGTTCGACAGGACACCTCGGCAGGACGAAGACACAGCTTGTGACGCATTCGTTGGCGAAGCAACGCAGAGCTCCATTCTCCCGTACGCTTTATCTTCATACACGCCAACCAAGCGCGCAATTCCGCCTGCAGGAAGAGTAGCATTCGACGGACGGGGAGACGGAGCTGGCGGCGTATTCTCAAACGTCTCTGTTATACCTTGAGCAAGCCTAAGCCGGCTGTTAGCAGATGGGATTGATGAGATGGAGCTGGGAATCTTACAGCGATTTAAAGTCGAGGGGGTCCAACCCTAGCGCTTGATCCATGAGACGGTACTTGATCGCTACGCTGATGGAGTCGCCAATAATTCGGTCGTTCGTCAGTACGGAGATTCCAATACCGTCAAATGGAAGGCGAGCTACGGCTGAAAGGAAACCTTCCGGTCCCACGGTCCCACGGTGTTAGTTAGTTACTTTCTGTCAGCAGGGCAATGCTACCTGGTACTCCACCCATTGTGCTATTTCGAAAGATAAGCGAGATGAATGAGGGAAGGAAAGCAACTACTAACTTCGACGACGGCTATTATGATACGCTAATTAAGATAAAGGCTCGTGCGGATATGAAACGACACTTACTATGTCCTCTATACGTACTCTGCCATTGTCCGCCGCCATATACAAGAGGGGATAGGAATGGTAGTCCTCTGTATTGACCATAGACGTTAATAATGGTGAACTTGAAAGAAGGAGTGACGTACGACGATCCCGACATCACTGAAATTCCCGTGGCGGTCATTTCAATGACGTCAGCCGGTATGACAGACGCGTTGGTCCGCGGATGTCGTCCTTCTGAGAGTAGAGTCTGCAGCCAAGTCGCCTGCCAGAACGAGGGCAATAAAATTAGAAAGCCACAAACAACGTGTGTCGTAGGATAAATCTGACCATGTCCACAGCATTGCTGATGATGCCACCAGGACCAGAAATATCTGAAGCAAACTTGCGCGAAGGATGATCATGCGAGGAGTCTTGAAAGACGAGGGGAAGACGCACAATTGTCATCTTCCCCCGGGGTTTTGATCCCAGAAAGGAATTGCTCGGTTAATCCCAGCGTCAATTGGCGAGGTCGTTGGAATAGGAACGAAACAATTGTAGCGCATTGGTGAATTGCTAGCCTGCGCCAAAAGCACATACTTCGGACTTCTGCAGAATATTTGGTTTGAGTGTGAAGCATGGCGTTGACACCACCGTACCTGTCGGTGACATCCATGAAGAAGCCCGACTTCAGGTATGGAGCATTAGTTGCGAGACCACAGTGCCTATCGGTGGTCTACGAAGTAGGTCACGTTGACCAGCCTGCACTTAATACCCTCAGCTACACCCGTGTGGATTTAAGCAACTTTCTTCGTGAAAGGTAAAAGATGGACGTACTCTACTGCGTTCGACCATCGGCTAGGGAGACGTTGTAGGGGGTGCGGTCCGAACCCAGGTCGAGACTACGGGGGATCCACGAGGTCGACACCTCGTGCCAAGCATGCCTCACTCATATGGTTTGAAGAGGCAAGGCACCCATCGAGCCACGTCCCGCTGCGATTGAAGCGTGATTGCCAAGTAGCTTCGGCTCGGCGGGGAAGTTGTATACTTCCCAACTGAAAGGGCAGTTAGAAGAATGTCAACGAAGGACAAAGTGTTAATTAATAATACTCCTCGCCACCATCCACCCACTCATGTACAGCCAGTGGTGAGCGTGGCTTCGCCTGGAACACAACATGATACGAAGAGCCCCCAGACCAGGTGCTTGATTGCGGTAACCATCTGGACTCTCGAACTCCAGTCGAAGCATCCTGAAAGTACACCGTTAGCTGGGTCGGGATCGCTGCAATCGCACCCCCAGGAAGGATCTCCCTGACACTGGGCATAATTCTGAATAGATGGTACGATGATAGAGATAAACTCACAAATGAATGGAAGGTTTCGGTTCACCGTGTTTGTCTCACCATGGTTCAGATCAAAGTCTATACGGGCGCTTGTACGGCGTCAACGGTCATGGCGAGTCGGGGATTTTCAGTCCTTCTCGCCTACAAAGGATTAGGGCAAGTGCACAAAGTTACTCATATCTGAATTGGAAAGCCGAATACTACCCCGAAAGCTATGGGAGAGAAATGGGACGGGTACAAGGTCAGAGCGTACTAACAGTCATCGATGCCGCAATGTACGTCGATCTACATGTACCTCTTATGGCTCATCCATGCCCACAAAGTTTTCAACGCTGCTGAATATGCTTCCGACGAACCCAGTGCCATCTTGAGTCCCTGAACTTGGCGTGTACCCCTCAGTTTTCAACATCGCCTCTACAGCAGGCCCAGTTTCCTTCGCGGCAATGGATGAAAGGCTCGCAGGCGGAACGTATTCCCTCACGGCAACGGCAATCGCGGACGCGAGATCCTTCGATGGCATACCCAAAGCTTCTGCTAGAGAATTAATCCTATCTTCTACCGTCTCCTCCTTCAGCGGTCTTCTCGCCGTACCACTTACAGGCCCTCCGGGACCGCCGCCGAATTTCGCCCACCGGCCCAAAGCGACATCCCACCATCCGCCAACTTCTGCTTTATATTGCGCGAATCGGTACGAGTAGTACGCGGCGAGCAGCGCTGTGGTGAAAACCAAGACGTAGATGAGTCGGTGAAGGCGAGTTGATGAGAGAGGCGGTGAAATGCGCTTGAGCTGTTCTTTCTGGCGCGGAGGTGGGAGATTTTGTGAGGTTGATGATGCCGATGGATTTGAGCCATGGTGGTGTTTGACTGGTTTGGTGCGTACCATGATTGATTCTGGGGAAAGGAGGATCCGATCCTGAGCGGCAAAAGCTTTATATGGTGTCATTTGACCATGACGTCACCGGCCTGCTAAATCTGATGACGTGAAGGCAAAATCGGACAAACCGATATGGACCTCCGCGCGGCTCTGGCTGCGTCACAAGTATCCCTCGGACAACTCAAGGGAGTCCCTGGGACGTACGACGCCCCAAGCCAAGTTCGCGCTCCCCGCTCATATTGCAATGCAAAAATTGTCCCCTACATTCACAAGGTTTCAATACAATTTCCTTATTCTACATTTCCTCCGTTGCGTTTGCGACCCACTGAAACCATGGTGTCTTAATCATCCCAAGTCGTCTTGCAGAAACACCGAGACTCATAGAGCGCTTTCGTCAGACACTCACCCAAGGAGGACGCGAAGTTTCGCAAAGTCCGGGGTGCCCAAGCCTGTCGCCTGTGCGTCGAGCGTACACGTCAGGGAAAACTGAAGCAGGGAATGAGAAGTGGAAGACTCACCGGATCCCATCCAGCAAGCGCCGAAAAGCCTATAAGTCCATAGGTGAATATGGATGAAATGGACAACAGGTAGCCTGAAATCTCACCATTAGTGTTACAGCCGGGGTTATTTCCAGTAGTAATGTCGTTGAATCCGCTGACACCGGTTGTGTAAATCAATGGATTTAGGAATCCCAGTGGGGACTTCCCATTCGAGATCCTAACATCGTTCAGCAAGGCGATGATACCCGCTACGGTCTTGCACGAGGACACGTAATTATAAGCTTTCATATCTAGGTAGCTTGATGAATGAAGACTCACGGGGCAGCTGGCACTAGTGCCCCCAACAGAACGCGTCTGCCCTCCGATGACAACTTGGAATCCAGTAGCTTGGGCGGAGAGATCAGGGTATGCCCTGCCAGTTGTGCTATGATGAATGGTCAGCAATAGGCGTGATGTCATAGTAGAGGAATGACATTACTTAAACAGCCCGGCATTGGTATTCCCGATCGTAGCCAAATAATTTGAGACGGCTGTGTTCTGGTAATCAGGGCGGGCGAAAGTATTAGAGAAGCCTCCTCCGCTGAAGGCAATTGTGGTTTCTGTCAACCCTCTTGTACCGCCAACCTAGACAACCTTTATCAAGCCGTGGTCAAGGAAGATAGTAAAAAATGTGTACCGCGGTGACGAAAGGACATGACGCAGGGAACATCGGCTGGAATTGTACGCGGTTTTGGCCGTCGTTTGTAAGGCAATCACCGCCTCCGACCCTGTTTCCCAGAGACCAATGACATCACGTTAAGCTCCCACAGTGGAATTAACGCACCCGAAGTCCCCACTAGAGAACAAGACCGAAGCACCACGAGCGCCCAATTGAGCCAAGAGATTGCACACAGTAACTCTGTAATCCGGAGGAACCTGATGATCGCGAATAAACCTTAGTAGATATAATGAAGAGGAGAAGGTTGTCTTACGGTCTGTTCGTTGTCGCCATAGGATGTAGAGAAAACTTGTGCGATGGTCTGTTGCGACAAGACAAAGTTTAGCCAGTCGAGATACGGCTCGTTGGTGTTGGTGGGAGTGAGGGAATCGGGAATAAACGGTGGTGAGCCGCCCGTGCTGAAGTATGTAACAGGTATTGGAGCCGCCATGCCAATTACATACTGGATATCAAGGTTAGCCTGGAGCTTGAAGTTAGTATATAACCGTAGAGCTTCTAAGAGGGTAGTTCACCTCAACGCCAGGCTGGGTCTGATCATCGCCGCCATTGTTCACAGTCACTGTGTTATACGTGAACCCTGATTGGTTCGGTAAGAACCTCCGAAGGAAGGTCTGTAACGATAATAGGGTGCGGTCAATCATCGGGAGGTCTGGTGAGAAGATGGTTTCGGAAGAGGACGTACCTGGAGATCAGCGCGGTTTCCGAATTCATTAAGATATCCGGCAATACCAATGCTTTGAGAGGTCGGATTCGCAGGTGTGAAGCCGGTTGTATTGTAGAAGGCTTTCAAACATGCTGGGGTTATAGTATTGGCGCAACTGGCGGGTGGGGTTGCATCGGCGGAAGCGGATTTCATTGCGAAGTCAGAGTCAACAGGCTTGATATCTGGCTGGAGGAAAGAAGTTGTCCTCATGCTACGCATCGTGCCGAAGTACGTAGTGGGCGTGACGAGGTCGATGTGACCGTGTAGCTCGCGGGGAAGAGAATAAGAGAGTGTGCGGACGACGTAATCGTTCGAACCAGGGTGGTGGTAAACATTATACTTGGTGCCAAGCATCTTTTCAGCTTGAGCTACGCTTACTCGCAGGGTAAGCCAGTCATTGCCGCCAGAGCGATGGATAGCCTCCGCAGGGTCGATGTCGTGGTATCTCAACCAGGCTTCGACGGCTTCTGTGGAATCGGGGTGAGGCGTAACCAAGGCATCAACTTCCTCCTTTGAAAGATGTTGGCCATATCTACGAAAGAGATAAATCGTTGCGCGTCGTGAAGGGGAACTGAACTACCTATCGTGCTTCGGATCACTAACTTCATATAGTTGAGCGATAAGCTCGTCCATTCTATGGGGCTTGAGGCCGATACGCATGTCCAAAGGATGGGATGGGTGCGCTGGAGAGTGATAGACCCATCCTTGAGGAATCTCTACCCAAGCGTGCTTAACAGCAAGGTCGTCCCATCGCTTCGCATGGGGAGAGGCCACGGTGTACTGAGCAAGCGCAAGAATGAGAAGTTTCGACCAGAGCATTTCGGGGAGATGGAATACGATAGGTAAGCCGCAGGATCCAATGAAGTATCGATATCCATAGGAGTCTTTTATATATGTACCCTCGGCAAATTAGGATCCCTATCGTGAGGCTGACACTGTCACTCGGTGAGCCACACTGTTGATTACGAAGGTGAGAATAGGGTTGTAATGCATACGATTGGATAAGGACATCGAAAGGACACGGGAAACCCAATTCATGGATAAACGACGCAACGGTTGAAAGCGGCGAATTACCATGGTTGCTTCCACCAAGTCTATTTCTGGCCTGGTGTTGGACACGCTGCCGAGTTACCACATTGAAATCCGACTGCGAAAGAGGTGACCATACGCTTCATGCTTCGTGGGCCCACGCCCACCCATCACAGGCCGGTCAGAAGCAACCACCTGAGTCTTCATTATAGAAGGATTCCTGCGTTCCACAGGTTCCCGAATCCCAGAGCAAGTGTAAATTATTAACCTGCGTAGTGAAATGGGGGGTCATAATTGCCGGCAAACGTGGTAGAAGGTATGAATGGAAGAATTCGAGTAAAAATGAGCCCACAACGGGAGGCTGGCCGCCGTGCGCATCGAAGGAAGCAACCTGTTATAAGCGCTCAGCTTCTCGGCGTTACATTGACAGGGGGCGCCAGGAGGCTGTGACCAGATTGAATCATTGACTCTATCAACAAAATCGTGGTCTGACAGCATAATCACGAAAAGCACTGTAAGGGAGTACGTAGAAATTGCTATACCGTATACGAAAGTCAATTACAATTACGCAACGCAAAAAGTTAAACATCGAAGTATACGAATTCGTCACTGCGTCTGCAGACGCGTTATCGGACCCACCACATCATACGAATCGGACAACCAACAAAGCAACGGATACCCCTACGCACACTGCCCAGAGAGCATCTTCCACGTCCGGTCTACTACTCCGCTTTGACGGACGTCGAATAGAGACGGCACCGCTCGTGAGTCTCGGCATGGATCCAAAGAAGGGTCCATAAGGTGCGGAGCTTGGTGCTGTATACGGAATATTTGCTCCTTTGACATCGTAGGGACTTGGTTGGAATGGGTTCATTATGATAGAGCGCTCCGACTTGTCGTCACGACGCTGAGCTGCAGCTTCGTGACTTGTAGCATCTGACAAAAAATGGTGAATGACCGTAAACGCAATGAAGAGAATAACGCACATTGGTTGAATGTCATCTCAGGTCGATCAGGCTCTGCATAAAATTGTGTCATGTTAAGGGCGACACCGACAGGTAGGATGTGCTGTCATGGAGAGGGTCAACGTTCGCCTCAAGGCACCACAAAACAATGCGACAACTTACGTCAAAAACGCTCCTAAAGCTCGGGTAATACTTCGCCGCTTGATTCATCGTGAAGTCGTTCAGTTCGTGCATGAGGATGATGGTTCCTCGCTGCAAAGCAGAATGGATAATAAGTAGAAAGATAGAGGATTTAGCGTACCTGATTATAACCACCATTTCCGGCGATAGAGATAATGGTTTGGTAGTTCCTATCGATATCTGCTGTTGTTACTGATCCTTGGCCTGCTTGCCAATCAGAAGTATCATGCTCCCATAACACAGTTATAAGGCCCAGGGAGTGTGCGATGTAGCGAATGCGGTCGTCTACATCGCCATACGGTGGCTAGTACGAGAATAAACAAGATGATGTGTCGGTCTGGTAATGACTTGATGAAGACTCACGCGCCAACAATTGGGTGTCACACCGGTGACGAGGCTTACGGCTTTGCGCTACAGACAAACTTGAGTGATAGAACCCAGAAAGACAATTCGGCTAGCATACGGCTGGAAAATAGTAGGTCACTACTCGCTCAGAGACTTGCCATGGACGGAGGTGACCCACCGTAATACAATTCTGCAAACGCTTGCTCATTTGTCAACGATGTCACTTATCGGCTTCAGTTGGGTATCCACCACACGCAAGGAATATCGACACATACTGTATTTGTGCGACCATCCGTCTAAACATGACGGGGAACGAGAGTCCGTTATTTTGGGTAATTTAACCAGGGGAAATGGAGACTTACGCAAACATATTTCGTGCCCTGTATCGAGGGGGACGACGTGAATAACTCAGAGGCGTCACAGAGTCGTGGCAACGTACCATCCCACACGGCACGTTGGGCTTCTCTAGGCCAATTTAAGACATTGCTGCCAATATAATACATCGCTACACATTACATCGTCGTCAAGTGCGTGCTCAAATGAGAAAGGGAGTAAAACGACGTACTGGCCAATTGATTCTGTGACGATAGATAATGGTAGAATGCACTGTGTGCACAGTTGGGCCCGTCATCGAAGCCGTAACCCAAAGTTCTAGGCTAAACCACGGGTCAAAACTATCCAGCTCCACTGAGGGCGGTAAAGTACTACCTCTGGCACGGTCATTATATCGCTGGGCAGACCGGGATACTTTGAGATTACACATTGATTAAATGACCACCAGCAGTCAGGATCACTGGCTGGATAACTGCGGAGAGCGGGCATGATATCACCCGTCCCATCGCCCTTCACAATACATAAGCCAAAGCGAATGAACAGACGAAGATGGACACATACCTTCACCGCGATTGGCGGAATGCCAGGTTGTATATAATTCCACCACGCCTGAGCATCTGAATCACCAGGCACAAGAAACGCAGTCTGCATTATTGTGGGGAAGGTATGGAGGTTGGCCTGAACAAGTTCGTCGTAGTAGGGAAGGCATTCTGCTGTGGGAGCTGCTAACGAGCGATGAGGTCGTTAGCAGGAGAGTCAATAAGGTGACACACTTTGAGTCCCGGCTCCAACAGGGCCCTGGCCGAGCACTTCACTGAGTCGGAATAGTGTCGTCGCTACAAGATAGAGGGGTGAGGTATGCATCGGGGAATGTAACAAGTTGGCGGTCGGCGGCGAGGGCAGAAAATAAGGGGATTCTTCGAGCGTAGGAAGGGGAAGGCTGCAACGGCGTTACAGCCGAAACGAACGACGGGGGATTATACTCGAAGGCGAGGGGAAGGGGAATAATTGAAAACGAGCCGCAAGAAAAGCGCAACATTATTACCACAATTGAATTGGCCGACAGAACGATGCTCTGAGGTGGTCGAATGACAACGACTTCCGGCATGCCGAATGTCAGATTAGGTATCCAAGGTGAATGTATGAACACTGGAACGGTTATTCTGGGCGGTAACCGTTTTGGCATCTTGCATGGTTCCTAGGGCCGAGGAGCATAATGGGTGAGCGAGTGCATGGTTTAAAGGCAACTCAAAAATCGCGAGAAGAGATATCGGTCGGCCACCTGAAACAAAAAACATCCTCGCTAGCATCCAGCATCTATGGAGGTGACAAGGTGCAAGCTTGTTCTAGCGAGGGCCCTGTCACTTGAGGCTGAGATTCGGATGGCAAAGAATTGACGACCGGCTGCGGCATGGTTAGTTGTCCCGCGTCATGATCATTTAAACATTCATACTGTCACTTCTCCACATCGTGGATCTGTGATAGGAGGGCGGACAATGTATGAAAAGTCAGAAGGTCTGAGTGAAGCTGCGTAGGACGTGTGCATTCCGCACAAGGCTGAAAAATGAACTGTAGAGGAGGTCACCACGGTCCAGTAGCATTACACTGGAACGTAGGATTGCTTCCTGTAACAGGGGTGCGTCAGGGGCTCAGGGATTGTGAACAACTACCAGTCTGCGACAGCTTCAGCTTGTCCCTCCATCGCCGTAGGCCACGCTAAAGCCTATGGAGCTCATGGATGACATACATCGACGATATCATCAAAGTACTCATCTAAGCCATAAACGTAAACTGTAGCCCTTCATCGTCGACTTCCATCCCCGCCACCTCAGTGCTACCACCAACCTTAGTCCTCATCGCCTTTCTCGCCCGCTTTCTCTCTTGCTTCAACGCTCTCCTGTTCAAAGGATTGCTTTTCGCCATCCGCTGGAGGACATGATCGTCAGGAGGAGCATGATAGTCAGGAACGTCCTTGTTCCGTCGTTGGCGTTTCGGCTGTCGTTGATATGTCTCCTCCTTCATGTTGCCAATTTCAGCCTGGGTGTTCATCGATGTATTGTCTACCAAAGGATTAGCCCCGCCAGATATACTTTGAGCAGTCGAAGGTGATCTCGATCGTTTGCGTGGGTTCTTGGGGGATGTATCCACGGGAGGGCTGTGGGAGAAACATAAATACGGACTGACGTAATGAGGGGCGCAATAGAGTCATTACGAACATATCCTCGTCCATTCCTTCCTCGGCGTCAAAGAAAACGTCTCCGTCCTCGTCCATGTTGACATCTGCACCGCCTCCAAACGCACCAGCATCAGCTACGCCAAAGAGTCCCTCCAATTCAAAGGGCTTGGAAAATGTCGCCAATATCTTCGCTTGCCCAACGTTTTCTGCTCCTGGGGCGATGACACCAGCTGTAGTTGACGAAGAGGCGACTACAGAGGGTGATTCAATCACACGCTGTAATGTTGCATCGGCAAAATGCGCACGTACCGACAGAAGGTATTTGGGAGGGGTGAACCGTCGGAGGTTCAGAGAAATAGGGAATCTTTTGGTGATTCCAATCCTGCAAGACATGTCGAGCGGCGCCTAATATATCTGGTGTACCTCCCTTAGAACACGCGTCGGTGTCAGTGTGTAGAAGGGACATGGGTTAGGCAACCTACTTTAAGCAGTCGTCCGCCGTTGAGGGCTAGCATGGTCAAAAATTGCAAGGTGGATGAAAACTCAGGCAGCTTATATATTTTCTGGAGCGTAGACCAGGGTGTCCTCTCCATGATCTCTTCGACTAGATGTGGCAAAATGTAGTAACTGCACGACGGAGAACATAATGGAGGCGTACCGACAGCTATGGGGTCGTCAACATCTTCGACTTTCACTACATTGCGCAAGAGGACGCTCCCCTTCCTCTTGCCCTTGCCATCGACAGCTTCGTCGTCATCATCGAAGACAACACCTGGCGAATCGATTATCCGCATCCCCCGTTCGAGTTGGACAGACTGAAGTTCTTTTGTGTGCCCTGGTTGGGCCGCGACCGCACATGCCTGAAACACCGCGCAACAGGTGGCGGTTATGATAGATACATGAATGTTTTACAACTGAACACACCTTACTCCGTTTGAGAGCGTTGATCAAGCTGCTTTTACCGACGTTGGGGTAGCCCACAACACCGATAGTAACGCTTCCTGCCTTGGGTTTATAGGCTTTAAGTAACTTGGCTAACGCAGGCGCGGTGGCTGATGAGATGTTGTTGCGCTGATGTTGGGCAGATGAAGGCGAAAGGAAAGGTAGGGTTGGGGTGGAGTGGCGAAGGTACTTGAGCCATTGTTGAGCATTGGACTTCGGGACAAGATCTAGGTAGCTGAGTAGGCAGACGCCAGACTTATAGATAGAGGGATAAACGAACCGACTTTATTCAACACAAACACGAGTTTCTTACCCTCAGCTTCCCGTCGTCTCACCTCCTCTTCCACTAAGCGACTTCTGCACCCTTCGGGATCGCGAGCATCCAAAACTAAGATGATAATGTCACTTTCGTCGACGACTTTATGTAGCGTTCGCAAATAATGCTTCCGGATCTGTTCTCTCGTCTTACTATTGGTGGCGTAGATATCGTCCGAATTTTGAGAAGTCGAGGCGTGCTGCGAGGAAGAAGCTTCTGCCATCATCGCGAGGGTAGAAAGTGTAGGCTCGGAGGCCATAACAGCGTCCGCATCGGGTTGTGCATGGTGCGGCTTCTGCAAGATAGGAATAAGGATACCGAAAGGTGCCAGAGCGATATTGCGGGACGAACAAATAGTACTCGCTCCTTCTCTGCCTTCCTGGCTTTAAGATCAGGTAGTCGAGGGATTCCGGGATCCTTCTTCAATTCTACTTGCCATCAGTGCGTGCCCATATCAAATCTTCTTGATAAGCTCACTGGACTTGTGTGGCACCGGGATTTTCTGGTGTTCTGAAATGCTAACAGCTGTCGCGAAATCGAGAAAGCGACAAAGGTTTAAACGTACTGTTTCTTGTCATCACCTTGCTCGCCAATGAAGAAATTATGGAACCAGGAATAAATGAAAAGAACTCGGATCAGCAAAAGCTTGAAGCACCCATAAGTCCTTCCCAATCGGGATCCGGCTCTAGAGGTCTCTGCGACCTCGTGCTGATTCCCACGAATTTCGTGAGAGACCTTATCTTGTCGCACGGTCCCAAGTTTTGACCCCTTTGTCTTAGGGGATGATTATGCCCGAGGCGGCATGTATGGATTTTAATTAGAGCCAAGGGACACAATGGATGACTTTGGTGGCAGTTCTCGTTAGTGATGCCTTCGTCGCACGGACGAGGATGCCCAAGGAAGATCAGATGGTGGTGGACTTTGAGAAACAGTGGGAAGCATTGTTTCATCCGTAGTATATCACTTTGGTGAACTAACAAAATCCTCATGAGGCGGCGACATACAGGCGACATACAGGCGACGGTGACAGCTGAACAGTTTCAAGGGACAAGAATCTACATCCCTAGTAGTATGTCCTTAGGAGGGTACAATTCGTATACAAGTGTTTTCTGAACTGTATGATAGAAGACTTGACGAACTGAGTGAGGGACTGTCAAGGGCGACAGAAAGAGGTGGGCAGGCAGTCTGGTTCCGAGCTTCGAGTGCATTTCTGAGTGCCTCGGCACATTCGTGTACCACGTCAGGTGGGAGAATGCGATAGTTCCGCTCCTCGTGGAGGTGCAGGCTGTGCAGTTGTGGAAGAAAATTCGGGTCGCGAAGATAAGGACACAAGTCGGTGATTGTTCTGACATCCGTGGTGAATGTGAGGCGGACGAGCGATGTAAGCCTTGCGAGTGTGCTACCAATACGTTCCGCAAAGCGGGTCAGGAGGGTACCAGCCTTCGGAGAGGCGATGAGAGAAAGACGCTGTAAGGAAGGAGTAAGGAGGAGGTCGAGAATATCTATGGAGCGAATTGTGAGATGGCGCAGGTGAGGTAGCGTGATTATGGGCCGAGGTATCCTGGAGTCAGGTTCCTTGCAGTATCCAAGGGACAATTCCACCAGACTATGTGCTTTCAACAGGATTCCACAGATATCTCCACTGAAGGAGTCACATTTCAAAGTTTGCAACTGGTGCCACGGGAAATCAAAGTGCTTTAACATCGAGTTACATGTGCTGAGATGTCTTAACGCGTGTGCATGTGTAAGCGCTAGTAATGGCCGAGACATGGTGGTCGATGGGGTTGAAATAGAAGTGTCGAGGGGAACAGAAACGAATGGGAGAGAGTCGAGGGTTTGAAGGTTTGTCAGATGATTTGAGAAAACTTTGAATATCTTAACGCCCCCATCTCCAGCCCGAAGGCGAAGTTCCTTCCACCGACCTGAATGGGCTGCCATCTGATGAAGCAAGAGCGTGGCCGCCCGAGAGAAGTATGACGAGAGATTGGTAATTTGAATCACCAATGGTGAGTCCATCGACTTGGAATGAAATAAAGCCAACCGACGCGAGGCCCGGATGTAAGAGGGATCTCCATCAGGAGGTAGGGCACCAGGGGGATCTGCTATCTTGAAAATCTCCATCTGAAATGATGACCATAGCCTAGGAGTTGACAATACCAACCACCGCCACTTCTTGCAAACTCGAGCGAGGTTCATAGGAAATGGGATTGGTCCCAGAAGCGACGGGCCGCCATCAGGCATGCTTAAGAGCATGATATCGGCAAGGATGTCGTCAGGGATGCAAGACAGTGAGATATAATTGACTGCGAAGCTAGCGCATTCTGACAGCCTTTTGTATGAGTCTTGAAGGACTTGGACTTTCTCTTTCAACGGTTCTAAAATTGCGGCCATCTGCGAAAGAGCGAACGTCGTAAAATCTAAAGTGTCTCTGATGGTGGTAATATTTCCTCGAGGATTATTACCAGGAGCCAACATCGCAGAAAGGGAAGACTTCGTAGTGTTTACAAGATCTAGGACGATCGCTTCATGGGTGTTGAGTTCAATCATCGGTCTTATCTGCAGCGGGTAGACACCACAGGATGATATGGTTACTTGTGCTACAAATGATGAGAAAATGAGTACGCACAATGGCTGATGGAGTCACTAGCTTTGGATATTTGAATGATAACAGTGGGTGAGAGTCAGACTGAGGGATGCGCTCTTGCACCGCCACTGTCCACGTGACGCATGATCTCGGACATTCCTCCCGCGCAAGTTTTCCGGTTTTTGCCACCACCTTCTCCTCATCGTACCTGCAGCCAGCAGGAATGCTGCCTCGGGAACTCCTTTTCTTCCATCGAATATGCCACCGTCATGCTAAATGCACAGTAGATAGACTTCAGCAATTCAAGGTCGGCTTCGCCAGGCGCAATGCCGCAACCGCCGCCGCTTTGAAGGAATCCCCTGCCGAGGTTGAAGATGATGCGCCGCCCGCTTACGTTCTAAGCGACCAGGACCTTCAAAGACTGCGTTTTCAACGGAATATTGGAGTTTCCGCTCATATTGACTCTGGGAAGACTACACTGACGGAGCGCATCCTATATTACACCGGTCGTATTCGCGAAATCCACGAGGTGTGGTCGTTCGCTGTGCTTGATGCCCCCCGCTTACTATTGTCGTGTAGGTTAGAGGCCGTGATGCAGTTGGCGCGAAGATGGACAGCATGGAACTCGAAAAGGAGAAGGGCATTACTATCCAGAGCGCGGCGACGTTCTGCGACTGGGAAGCCACCAATTTGACGGCTGGAGAAAAACAAAAGTATGCGATTAACATTATTGATACCCCAGGTAAGCATGTCTACTATACAGCACGCGGTATTGCGTTCTCGGCGAGGCATGGGAGAAATGCTACAGAATCTTCCCCACCTAGTTTCTTATTTCCGACTTTACTGCCGATTCTGATTTCTTTGACCGTTTGCCAACCGTTACTGACTTTGGTGATGCAGGACATGTGGATTTTACCATAGAAGTTGAACGAGCTTTGCGAGTTTTGGATGGAGCTATCCTGGTTCTTTGTGCTGTAGCTGGTGTTCAGGTACGTGTTCAATACTCCATCCCTG
The DNA here is from genome assembly GCA_032158425.1 of Pleurotus giganteus. Lineage (NCBI taxonomy): Eukaryota > Fungi > Basidiomycota > Agaricomycetes > Agaricales > Pleurotaceae > Pleurotus > Pleurotus giganteus. Next base: position 1,480,813 of record JAPEHR010000013.1, read on the forward strand.
CCTCTGATTCACGATCTTGCAGAGTCAAACTACTACGGTTGATCGTCAAATGAGGCGATATAACGTCCCGAGAATTTCCTTCATCAACAAAATGGACAGACCTGGTGCAAATCCATGGCGTATCGTTAACCAAATTCGCACGAAACTTCGTATACCTGCCGCGGCCGTTCAGGTCCCTATTGGTGTCGAGGATGAGTTCAAAGGAGTGGTTGATTTGGTGGCATGGAAGGCAATCTACAATCAAGGTGTTAAGGGGTGCGTAGCCTCCATGCTTTGCAAACGCTCTTCTCTCATCGTCCATTAGAATTGATGTCGTAGTCTCCGATGAGATACCCGAGTCTGTCATGGAACTAGCCACGACTAAGCGCAGCGAGCTCATCGAGCAGCTTGCCGAGGTCGACGACGAAATTGGTGAAGTCTTCCTCAACGATGAAGTCCCTACGAACGAGCAAATTGCGTCTGCCATCCGTCGCGCTACTGTCGGCCTCAAATTTTCTCCCGTCTTCATGGGCTCGGCTATCAAGAACACTGCTGTACAACCTCTCCTGGACGGCGTCTGCGCATACTTGCCTAATCCATCCGAGACGGAGGTGCTAGCTCATGACACCAGACTGCCTGCCTCGTCACCCCCGGTTCCTTTGTACCCTGCTGCTGTTGCTCCGTTGGTCGCGCTCGCGTTCAAGCTGGAGGAAGGCCGCTTTGGTCAACTGACCTATATGCGAGTGTACCAGGGTAGCATGAGGAAGACGAACACTATCTACAATACCCGCACTGGAAAGAAGGTTCGACTTTCTAGGCTCGTGCGCATGCATAGCAATGAGATGGAGGTAGGTACTCTCACTCTTCAGCCATAGGGTGTCCAACATCCTTCCCTCTAGGACATTGATTCCATCGGCCCCGGGGAAATTTGTGCTATCTTCGGCGTGGAGTGTTCCTCGGGCGATACCTTCACGGACGGCACCACCTCCTTCTCCATGGTATGTCTTGCCATCCGGTCCTTCTACGCACCGCTAGACTGAAACTTGCTAGACCTCTATGTTTGTTCCCGAACCTGTCATCTCTCTTGCTATCAAAGCCAACGGGATTGAGACTCCCAACTTTTCGCGTGCCCTTAATAGATTCCAGAAGGAAGACCCAACCTTCCGTGTCCATTTGGATGCCGAGAGCAAGGAGACCATCATCTCTGGTATGGGCGAACTCCACTTGGAAATTTACGTCGAACGGATGCGTCGGGAGTACAATGTTGACTGCACCACCGGCAAACCTCGTGTCGCGTTCCGAGAAACCATCACCCAGCGCGCGGACTTCAACTACACGCACAAGAAACAGACTGGTGGTGCTGGACAGTTTGCGAAGGTCATGGGGTATATAGAGCCTATGGAGCCTGATCCAGAAACTGGCAAAGACGTTGGATTTGAGAGCGTTGTCATGGGTGGTAGTGTCCCCACGAACTTCATCCCTGCGGTTGAGAAAGTAAGCGGCCTCCTCACCTCCCGCTTTTGCGTGTTTCTAACATATCTTGGATCAGGGTTTCTACGAAGCTTTGGAGAAAGGTTCATTATCAGGCAATGCCATCTCTGGCTGTCGTTTGGTGCTGCAAGATGGTGGTTTCCACGTTGTCGACTCCTCCGAGCTGGCCTTCCGTTTGGCTACAATCGGAGCGTTCCGTGAAATCTACAAGGCGGCGAAACCCGTCATCCTTGAGCCTATTATGACAGTCGAGGTCGTTGCTCCTCAGGAATTCCAAAGTATGCGCTTTCGTTCCTCTATCTCCGACCTTCGCTGATCCCGCATACTCCAGGCGCGGTCATTGGTGGTCTTAACGCTCGTCGAGGTACGATCATAGACAGTGAAGTGCGAGACGAGGAGTTCGTTTGCGTCGCTGAGGTTGCTCTGAACGATATGTTCGGCTACTCTAACCAACTACGTGGTTCAACTCAAGGCAAAGGTAAGGTCCTTCTCCACCTAACCTTTGGATCTATGCTCACATCTTCCCGCCAATCATAGGTGAATTTAGCATGGAATACAAGGTGACTATCCATCATGCATCGTTTCGTCTTACATGTTTGCTGACTCTGTTGAAAAGAACCATATGCCGGTACTCCCCAACTTACAAAAGGAGCTTGAAGAAGCTTACCGCAAGACTCTCCCATCTGCAAAACGATAGATCACTACACGGTTATGTTAGAACTATAGTGTTTACTGTATTTTTGTTAATTATACGCGGCTCGTGTTAGACAGATTTCCGGAGCTGGACAATCCGGGACCGTAGAGGCACATCTTGTCCGAGCCGCGTAGCAGACGCTGCTCGGTGCATGTGGATTTTAAGCGCTCGTATAACCAGTGCCAGTGCCAGTGCTACCTGTCTGTAGGGAAATTGCGCGTGTATGATAGTCGCAAATGAGCCTCCCTTAGTAGGCTAGAGAATAGGCCATTCTTATAGGCACTCCAGTAGGTAACAACTACAATAAGTTGCGAATATAAGCAGTAAAGTATAGGCATCCCCATAAGTAAAACCGAACAGCGGAACATGTGCAACTAGCATCTGCAAGTAACACTCAGCACACCCTTTTCACGTAGCCTAGGGAACTGCAGCTCTGCTATACTGGGGCCCATCAGAGCGGCCATCCTGCGGTGTACGGCAGACAAAACGACATCAACGACAACCCTCTTCAGCGCGCCCATGTCCACCAAAAAAGCCAGCTTCGCATCCATAGGGTCCCAAGCTCTGAATCTGTCCCAGTCGAACCTCGAGTCATCTTTTCCAAAGTAGACCCGAAATGTGACATGCTCGAGGCGGGGAATATTCTCGGAAGAGGCATTCTCGAAGAAAGCGCCGAGTGCGAGTAGAATGACAGTAAGCTGTGACTCTCTGTAAAGCGATGCGCAAAGAGTTAAGCGTTGGAGGTTTGTACAGCCGTTGAAGACTGGCGCCTTGAAGGTTGTGTGGGGTGGCATCAAGTCTAGATTCACGGGAGCGTATAGTACAGACACCACGAGTGGAAGGTCAATGACTCACAGTAAAAAGACACAGTGAAGTCCATCGCAGTGACAGAGCTAGGAACCCCCACGGGTGGTATTGACGGGGTGGTTTCGCCCGAGAATCTCAGGTGTTGAGAGAATGAATGAAGTTTCGATGGCCAAATCGCACGGCCTAAAGAGTATGGCGTGTGCCAACGAAATTGCAGCGTCTCCAAGCCTTTGAGATCAAGAACGGGGTCACTGCAAGTGAGAAGCGCATCACTTCCACCGTAGCTTCCCTCATGCTTACACGGTCCGACACACAGGTGCTTCAAGGAATCGGCGCAGGGCCGTAGAAACTTGGCGAGCTCAATCCCCGTGGCGGAGAACGGACTCGTTTTCAAGGTTATTCGCTCGCACTTGCATCGAGACATGAGGTCAATCATGGCTTGGATGAAGCCATGAGGGAGCTCAGTCAGTTTGTTGTCGACTTGAATGTGAAGTTCACGAATGCGGTGGAAGTGCTGAAGAAGGGTATAGAGGTCTCCGCTACGGATGAGATAGATACCGTATGGCTTCGAGTGGGGCTTGGGTAGTGAACGCGAACATATGGTGAATGACCGAACGTAGCTGGATAGATGAGGGGAGGTCGTACGAAAGAGGTATAAGAGTTCGCTAAGGCAATTGGCGGCATCATGTTCCTTTCGCTGGACGTCCACATTAAAGCCAATATTGTAGAAGATTCGCTTCTGCGCGGGCGCAACCCAGGAAGTGCAGACCAAGGAGCATGCTTTCAGAGCAAACAAACATAGGTGAGGAAAGCTGAGATGCTCAATAATGAGGTCGACGACGTCAAGGGGGACTGGACGCATGGGTGCTTGAAGAGTGGCAACTTGCATAGATACTAGGTCTTTTAAACCAGCGGAGTGGCGAGCACGAAAACCCCGTCGCTGTTACTGCTTTGTGAGGCCTCGTGGCGTACAACAAAGGGAGGCATACAGGACCGAGGAACGACATGACTGGCCGACATTCGAACAAAGCTTGAGAGGGCAGACCTACCCAGACTCCGTTGCCTGTTCTATGCATAAATCTGAGAATTTTCGGAAATAAAACATATCGTCCATGACATACCTAATTGAGTGAATACCAAAGTTTAATGGTGCATGAACAATGAATATAAGCAACCGTACTGGTGTGATGTCTTGCCCGCGAGCGGTGTTGATGTCTTGTCAGCCCGAACACGTAGATGGCCTTAAGTTATATCTCATGAATATGGCTGCATCGCAGGCTGAGGTTCCGGCTCGGTTTGGTGACGGAAGAGAGGTTCCCTCTCTGCATCCTCGACATCTGGCACCTTTCTACTTGCGCAACATGTAAAGACATGCTCCGTGCAGGCGTGTCCTAGACGTTTTGTGAAATACCGGGATTTGGAGATTGAGGTTGATAACTTACTGAGAGACAGGAAATCAAGACATATCCCCGTTATAACGTCGAGACAAGCAAGTATTGCTATTCCACACACGTCGTCCGCAGCACTCATTTTGAGGGAAGATACGAGCCGCAACGTCGAAAAGTGGAGGAGGCTGTGGGCGTTGGCCACGAGCAAGGTCAGCGGAGTTTGATCTGATTTAACGTCCGACTGCTCCTCCTTAAGGCCCCCTAACGGATTAGGAGGTGAGGAAAGAGACGCGCTCACTGCAATCGGTTGTAATGTGTCATGCACATGATGTACACAGTTTATACTGAAAAGCAATGCCTCCTCCAACTTTGCTTTATTGGATCTCATTCGAGAGTGAAAGGGCCTAATCTCATAAGTGGCCGGCTTATCCTTTGAATCTTCCCCGCTCCACATCCTTCCTATCATCCAATATCTCGCCTTCGTTGGCGTTCAACCCCCTCTGGCCGGCGCCGCTGCCAAACGTACCAAACACGTCCTCCGAGTCTACTTCTCCTCGACCAGGAGGCGGCCAAATCGCATTCAAGACAATCCAAAGTGCGGAACTGATAAAAAACCCGAGAAGATAGGACATATAGTACAAATGACTGTGTTGGGATAATCAGATAGACGATATGGGGGAACCTGCGTAGAGGAACTTACGTCCATACTGTGGGTACGTGAATCTGGATGGGAGATATCGAGGCGCAGAACCCTGGCAGGCTTAGAAAGACGCCCTTCGAACCCGGAATGAGTGGTGCATCGGACAAAGAAGAAGATAAGACTTACCAAAATCCAAGCAATCGGTGCACGCCAGTTGATACCATGCCAGAACCTGGAAAAACATCGTCCCTAGCGACATCGAACAATTAGGTGAAGTCACCCACCAATAGTCGCTTTTCTCATTGGGCGTGAACAAATGGGACAGCTTAATCCGACGTCGCCGTATTATGTGGTACTCCGTCTACGCACGGTTAGCAACCTCCATCCGCTAAATGAACGAGCGAAACAATACCGACAATCATGATACCCGCTAGTGGACCTAAAAACACAGCGTACCCTGATATCGCTGAAATGAAGGAGTTGGCAGTCTGACCAAGAGTCAGTAGTCCACCGACAGAATGAGACAATTTCGTGGGTTTACATTCAGAAACTTCCAAGGATTTATACATATGCCGATGATTGCGATGATGAAAGAGCCGCGTCTGATGTTCAAGTACCTTGGGACGCGTGATAAGTTGGCCGCACGTTGGATGAACTAAACGCACTCAGGTAGGAACGCAGCAAGATCCATACCACCGACGACTCCGACAGCAACAGTCTATGAAAATGCCATGTAAAACAGCAAGCCATTACTAGTACGCGTAAAAGTCACTGCTCACGTTTACACATAGCTGCGACAAGAAAAACGCAAACGCGGCGAAGAAGACAGCCGCACGAGCGCCTGGTCCTTGATGCTTCTGAATCGCTTCCAAGAGATCGTAGAGCCGCCTATCGCAATCACAAACTCTGGTGAGACACACCGACTCGCGTGGTCGTGAAGATAGTTTAAAGCGTGAACATACCAGAGCAGTGGTTCGTCGGGGTAGAAGCCTCGCGCGCAAGACGTCGTGATAATACCCAGAACATTCGACCCAAACAAGCAAACAGGTATGATGAATATTTGTCCCCACATTTGATCTCCAGGATGGACGGCGTATCGGGAGAAATCTAAAGCCATAATCAGATATGAAGCTCGCTGTCTGCACTGGCAAATATCTAGCCAAAGCTAACGAATACATACCACTTTGGTAGAGGATACCTCCGGCCCAACCGCCGATCCCGCTTGTAATTAGCCTCATCATAGTCCAGCTCAATGCTGATCCCTGGAGTCGCCCAACGCCATAGACGTCTTCCGGGTTACGCCAGAGAGGACCAATATCTCCCTGCTTGACGAGCGCCCAAATGAAGATGGCGAAAGCGGCGATGGTTACGACGACTGAGGATACGATTGCGGGGATACGATATCTATGGGAGTCAATGTTGCTTCAATTGCCTACGGTGGATGGGAAGACGACGTACTGTTCAGGCTTGAGAAGGAAGATGGGGAGCTGAACAATCCAGAATATTATAAAAGCGACTGAATAAGCAATATCGTTAGGTCAAGCTTTGTGTGTGACTCGCAAGAAACTAACCGAATTCATTCGTCTTCATAGCCACGCTTGGACCAAACGTGTTCGGCATGGTATAGAAGCTTGCTATAATAACATTAGTATGTGATACATATTGCAACGAGACGGGGCGGACGTACGCCAGATCGCGCCAATCATGTTCTTAACCATCTGGCCTCCGAACCAGCTCTGCACGCCATACCAGCAACACGACAAAATGATACGGGCCGTAATAGGGACCCACGACCCTCGTCTAGACAGTGTATTGGATATCATAATGTAAGGTGTGGAAGTAGACTTACATTCCCCAAGATGTGCGGTTGAGAATAGACTTCAGAAAATCAGTTGCCAGTGATATTATTGCCGGAAGCGATTATAGCACTTACGAAGGGTATATGCCACTTGCCTCCCCCTTGGCCATTGATAACCAAGGCCAGACATATGCTGGACGGTGATTCAGCATTTTGAGAGATGACGAGACGACGGCGACGTACATAGTTGTGTTGATGGCATTAACTTGTCGCATTCAATGACTCAGTGATAAGGAGGAGGGGACGGTAAACGTTACCTGCTAGGGACTGTCCAACAGTAATTCCGATTGCCACTAATGATCAAACCAAGTCAGATCGCAATAGACAACAATCAGAGCGACGTACACCCAGTCGAAGCCGCGGACCATTCGGCAATGTTTATTGCTGTACATAACATTGCTTAGCGAAGCGAAGGGAAAGACGCTCATCATATTACCCGTGGCGAGCCAGAAAAAGATAAACACTTTCTTTGTCCATGTACGGCGAGATGGGGGCAATGGTAGCACGTCTGCATTCTGATACGGCGAAGAGTCCGACGAAACCTACAGGGTCAGATAAGATTGGTTGAGCTATTTACATTCTTCAATGGTTTACCTTCAGAGTAGAAGGCAGGCTGCCCAGGCGACGTTCGGGAACTTTCATCGTACGGAGGTCGCTGGTAGTAGAATGAGAGTAACTGAGTCACAATTGAACCCCCAGCTACAATATTTGGGGCGTTCGGAGGGAGGGTCCGAAGGATTTGAGATGGCGTTCATGTGCTTTGGGCTTCTGCGTAAAATTAGATCTGCATCATAATCAGGTTGAAGTATCGCAAGGCGCGCAGGATAAACGGTTTTGACATAGTTCCAGCAATCGACACTAAAATTGCCATCGTCAGGTTTTCTGGTTTGCTTCAGGCTGGTCGAGAGCGCAAGGCTTTCCGCGGAAAGAATTGTCGGAACGATCAGGATGAAAGTCAATAACGCTCCCACGGTCAGAAACCCTAATTCCCACTGTCAATAAGACCATCTGACTCTTGTTTCAAGGTCACGGTTATGATTCAAACCATACCAAATCCACAAGTTCAACTGCTGGCAGCTGCTCTCCGACTTCAAGATATGAATTCGCATGCATGCATGACACGCGCGCTTCACCGCTGCTTCTGACGTCGACTATGTATAGCTTTGGATGACGAGATGGGACTCATTCTAGAGCCTCTTCTCTGGTCACCCGATCCACTCGGCTCCATGCGCGCATCATATTGTGGATTGATTCGTTTCTCAATGTGGATATGGCTCCAAGGTCTTGCTTCATATTTGTACTCACAGTGGGAGCCAGGAACACAGCTTTCGCATGACTGAAAGGTCATTTTGTCAAATTGACGTGCGCCTTCGAACCTAGTATGTCGTCGCCACTTTTCGAACCTTGGGTCTTCGCCCAAGCCACCAAAGCTATTCCTGACAGTAAGCCTGTATAGTCAAACGATATTCGGCTGCGCTAACGCCTATTGTTCATTCCGAGTCAGACCAATACATCGATCTCGAAGTCCTCGACATTTCCACCTTCGACCTCCCAGATGAACCAAATTCACACCTAACACCAGACGCACTTCATGCCTTGCAGGAACTTGCTTCGCGCGCTTTTGACGCTTTTCGGACCGTCGGATTCATCGCTATTAAAGGTCACGGCCTCTCGCACGAGGATATTCAGCACCAGTTTAACATCGGAAAGTGGCTGAATGACGAGGTATCCCAAGACGAGAAACGGCAGCTCCACGCAAAGATATGGGAAGGTGATTGGGCGGGGTACAAGGTCAGAGTCGCAGAGCGAATTCATATTCACTCGTTTTGACTTGCCTTTCTATTTCGTAGCCTCAGGGATATCACACTCGTTCAGACGGTGCGTTCGACTGCCTTGAAGTACGTCAGTGGTGTCCTTGCACCGTGCGTTGCGTTAATTGTTATCCTTCTGTTAAGCACTTTGACTTGTATCCATGGACGGCCATCCGGTCAAGGATACCACAGCTCGCTCAGCCGTTGCTAGGCGATATTCGCCGTTTCATCGAGGCACGTACTCCCCCATCCTATACCTGACGCTCACAGCTAAACTTTGTTGCGCAGCACAACCACTTTGTCGTTCTACGCAAAATTCTCGCTATCATATCTCTCGGAATCGGATTGGACGTAGATACGTGAGTAGCCGTTCCACTCGATCAGTGGATATATCCCATGTTGTCTACTAGACTGTGGAAGCTTCACAACAGAGAAGACGAGCTTGGGAAAGGCGTCCTCACTGACGCTCCGGAAGATCATGTCAAATGGAACCATACGAAAGATCACCTACGTTATGCGATGTATCGTAAGTTGATACTCCCTTCCGCTAATCGGAATCATCTAACGGCGTACCTAGATCCACCCTGTGAAGAAGATCGAGACAAGAAGAAGCATCTATGGCTACCAGGGCATACCGATCTGTACTTCGCCTTGACTCCTCGCTTATTATTTGAGTACTGATCCTCAGTATCAGGGGATCCGTCACTTTTCTGTGTAAGTTTTCTTCCCCCACAACTCGAAGCACCTGTAACGCTATCTACGCAGACTCGCAGCCTATCGCTGGATTGCAAGTATTGTCACCTACCGGCGAATGGCGCTATGTTCGTCACTACCCGGACCACATCATTGTCGATTTCGGAGATTGCATGGAGTTTCTGACGGGTGGTGTACTCAAAGCTTCACCCCACCGTGGTGAGCCATATGGATGATCCTTGCTAATAATATTCTAACGCAGCTTATAGTCATGGAACCGCCTGAAGATCAACGCCAGTCAGTCTATTACTCTTTCAAGAGGCCATATCTTTAGTAAACCTTCCCTACGGCAGTCTCGACAGACTAGGAATATTCTACTTCGTCCCCTTCCTCCCAGACACGATCCTAACACCAATCGACCACCCCGCTCTCCGCTCGCTCGGCAGCAAGGACTTTTTCGAAGAATACTATGCTCTCGGTGGCAAGCCACTCACTGCGGAAGGTTCGTCCATCACTTTCTCGCCGAATGAATTTGGTTGCTAATATTTCTACGGTTGCGTGGTCTTGTTGGACTAGAATGGGGAGTCGAGAAGTCCAAGTTGGTAGGCACGAAGCGGGTGAAGAGAGAGAAGAGGGAGCCTAGGGATGTGCTGGAAGACGTTCAGTTCAGATATTATCATGATTCTAGCTCCTAAATGCAGCAGGGGCGTAACCCCTAAATAACAGATGTCATTCCCTCGCAATTAAAATGCAGCACGATAGCAGAAAGGTCGCGATGTGATAAGAGGTGAGCGGTTCAAAAGAATGCGCTATTGATTGACCAGCCGAATCATACGTGTAAGAGGCAATTATCGCCATCGTCTTTCTCTGGCAACGAGAATCGTGTGGTGTGTTGCTGGCATTTCGATGGAGAAGGTCCTCGCTTACGGAGCTGTCTATGATGTGAAGTATCGCGCCGAAAACAGACTAGTAGTTTCATTGGTAAGCGTTGTACCAAATGCCAACGGTAAAAATTTCGAGGGCTGTTGAGGGCGGTGCTTTGAGGGGTGGTGGCATGCTCCACAAAACGAGGCGATGAAGTTGCTTGATTTCGGCGGTGGGTGATTGAACAAGGTAGATTTTCTTCACCGTCACTGTCCTTTGAAAGACCGCAGCATACTGCTGTCTGTCATGGGCGTATCTCCGCATCATGGGCGCATCATCCAGCATGGCGTACTGCTTTTTTCATGTCAGGCTTCTAATAGACTCTCCTATCTACCAGGTGGCATCGTCATGAGCTACGAGAAGTACGCTGGGGCGTATGTACTGTAAATCTCGTGGCTTAACCTTGCAGCGAAAGGCCGTCGCAAGAGTCTAAAGTGACGTTCAGCGTTCACCAACTGTAGGTCCCTCGTCTCTTCATCAAGCTGAAATGTCGACTTACAGCTTGCTGTGCGCGAGACGTATACATGGTTCGCCTCTCCTTTAGGAAGTTGTGCTATATGAACAGTTCATAACCTGATCCGGCGTATCCAGGGCGTATCAGTACGGGTACGCCACCGAAGCTTCGTTCAAGTTCTATGGGTCGAGCAAAAATTAGATATGTTACCAGTAAGTACCAGTACTGTTTGACGTGGCGGAAATTAAACCACTGTCGAGCGGACCACACCGTGGAATGATTCGCTCAAGGACATGAGGGAGTAGCGCAAAAAAGTGGGGGAATATCAATTCATCAACGGGTGCTAGAAAGCTAATTCTGCGCTTGCATGATACTGTACATTGGATAGTAACGAGATCAATGTGCGAGAAACCAAGTAACAAAAAAGCAAGACGAAAGCAAATACAATGAACAGCCAAGCTGCAAGGGAGACTAGAGTGCAGAGAGAATGCGTTGCCCGCTGGATGACTGTGTCCGCACGATATGTGTAGGAGGGTGATTATCACCAACATCCTTTCTCTGGTAAACATATCGTTACTCCCCATTCGTAATTCCATACCTGGTACGCACCTCGTCGTTAACAAACAACCCCAGAATACGAGACTTCCTGACCCTCCATCTTCCTATCCACGATTCGTTGACACTCTTGAGCGGGAGCTCAAACCCCCTAATGAACACGCATTGATTCTCGTTGTCGGGGCTCGCCGCCGAAACACTGCGACAGCCTTCAGAGGATCTCACGAGCCTGATACCACCACCACCAACATCTCGCTCCCATCTAGCAGATGTTGAAGCGCCAAAGAAATCCAAATGCATGTCCGCAGCAATGTCAGCTGCTGACGTATGGCGAACATGGATCTCCCAGCAGGAGGCTTTATCAGTCCCAGTGACGATATAGAGGGGGGTGTTGGGAGGTAGGAGTCCCGTACCGCGAGCAAATTTCAGAATTTCTTTGGAGAATCGTATGGCATGCTGCTGAAGGGCGTCTGGATCGAGAAGGTCTTCACGCATGGCGCCATCGGGGAGGTACAGTACCGCATCAGAGACGAAGCGATGTTTGACCTTGAGGCCTGCGCCGCCACCGAGAGATAGCACGCTACATCGGATGGGACTGAGTAGAGTACAAAAGAAGCAAGAACGGGGAAGATGCTAACATGTTTCCAGGGATGCTACATGCGAGTTGCAGCTTCATATCATGCTCATATCCCCCAGTGACGACCGACCCCGCAGAGAACCATCTACATTTGAAAACACTCTCTTCTCTTAGAGGAAATATCGGGAAGGCGGCCGTAAAGTCGAGCTGGCGGTTAAGGCAAAATTCCGTAAACTGGCAAATGTTGAAGATCGGGCAGAAGGAGCCGTTGCGCCAAAATCCAGTATCGCCTAACTGGGCTCCGATGAGCTGATAGTCCAAAGGGAGGCTGAGACTTGGTTCAGGAGTCAATTGCGGTCGACCATTTTCTTCGGAGGTGAGATGCTTCGTGTAAAGATGACTAGGAGTGGGAGCCATCCTCAAGAGCTCAAAAAATCAGCGCCGGAAGAGGACTTTAAGGAGTGGGAGCCATCCTCGAGAGCTCAACAAACCAGTGCCAGAAGAGGACTCTACATGGGCTACTTGGATGCTGTAAAACGCGGGGACCGTGTGCCTGTCATCTCCAAGAGGCGCATGCACTGTGACAAGGGAAATCAGACATATCGTTGGAAAAGGAAAGGTAGTACGTTAGAACCCACACAACTGCTTGATTCATTCGTAATTTCCGAGCTGTGCTCAGCGCTTCGCCCAAACTTCGAGTGCGGTAGAAGGCAGTTCTATGGCGGCGACCACCTGATGGATGGGAATGATGAGATGGGCTGTGAGACCCTGATAGTAGCCCGTTAGGAGAGAAATGCGTTTACATGCCGAAGGATTCGGCCACTTGACAGCAGCGACTCTACGGCAGATCGTAGGACTGCCACAGAGTAGCGCTGATGCTGCATACTGAGCTTTGGTGTCATCGAAGATGACAGTACGCCGACAATAGGGATGAGGGTGGGGGGTGAAGGTGGACCAGTACCGCCGATGAGGCTGAGGGAACAAGTGAAGATCGGCGCCAACATGCGACCAGAAAACAACGCACCAATACCAAGTTCAAAGCGAATACATACATGAAGCCCGATAAGCGAAGAAATGCAATAGATACGACTCTGCATTGAACGTGCAATCAACGGGCAAAGTCGATTCTATATTGTTGTCTGGGCTTTGAGGTGGGGGAGCAAACGGGCACTCATGTACGCACCTTATATACGAGCGAGATCCAGCGGAGTTTCAATCGTACGTGATCCCAAATTGATTGATGATTGGATTCATTCGGCTTCTGCACTGCCTCCCAGAGACCACCACGGCAGCGATATCCTCACCTATCCTCACTCGCCCTGCCAACCTACATGAGGCAATTACCTTTAATTCGGCCAGACCTAAGCATCCGATACGCTAGTAGCCAGCTCGCATGATTTTACACACTCACCCCAACGGGCATCGCTGACCAGACCAGTTTCGCGCGGGCACTTTTGCGCATGCTGTCTTGACCGCATCCATCGAACAGCATCCTTTTACACGATCACCATCAACTTCAAGTTTACTTCTATTGTCGACGGGCGGTTGTGTCACACTTGACGGCCGGGGCTTGTTCCGATTGCTTGAATGTACAGCTTTATGGCCCGGACGAACCTATTCTGGATATTTTTTTGGCTTGCACGTCCCCGATTATCCATATCAATATATCCCTTTGCCTCACAGCCAGTTGCTTTGCTGTGTCCTTTCGGTGCTCATGTTTTTCTGGCTAGTCTTCAAGGTGAGACATGATCCGGTCGCTTTCGTGGCGTCCTGCCTCGCAGAATCTTTGTCTACGAAGCGGTCGTTGGTCGGGTATCACTAGGACGCTCGTCGAGCCACATCACTGGGAAGAGTAAAGATAGTTACACGTCTCTAGAGATGTACAGCAGACTTCAGATCACAAGTAAACCCGCAGAGGATTGAAAACGCTCTCTTTCTTGAGTGGAAATAGCCGAGGAAATCGGTAATGAAGGGGGTAAATATGCTGCCTAAAGGAGGGTTTATCACCGATTCTCTAGGAAGCCTTCCCATCAAGGCCACTCTGCGTCATTTTCACAAGCGGAGAGATATCGACGCTGCGGCGCAGAGCCATCGTCAGGCCGACGGCGAAGAGAAAGACAGAGTTGGCACGCATTATCGATACCCTTAAATATTTGTCGAGTGGGATGACAACATTGGCAAGGAATCAAACTTGACTCACCTCAGAGTGGGGTATGGCAGGACACGAGGTCAAAGTGCAAGCAATCTGACAAACACGCTGCTCAGGTTGAGACTGTCGGATCATCAAACCAAAGGTATGAAAGAATCTGGGAAAGACAGGTAAGTCATTAACCAGCGACTGAAGTTGGATAGACGGAGCCGTTGCGCCAGAGTCCAGATCGCATCGTCCGATGAGCTGATACGGTGAAAGGAAGGTCAGACTCGCTTCAAGGACATAACCAGAAACAGCGAAGATAACCACATAGGAGCGAATTCCGCAGGCTGTCAATCGCTGCAGCTTGAAGTCTGGAAAGCGGTGCGCCGCAATTCATATCGCCTAACTGGTTGCCGACAAAACGGTTTTAATCCGCGGCGGACTTGCTTCGGGAACGAATCACTGTCGATCCCGTTGGAGATGAGGCGTTTAGTGTAACCGATTATTTCCAGGGCAAAAGCAGCGGAACGTAGCATGCACGACGACCAGATTCCTGCCGAAATACAGGGAAAATACGTCCAAAGTGTCTTCCAGTTGCCAACGTTCTAGTGAGGTAACGTCAGCGGGACAGGGCAAATAATGATGAGATGAGCTGTGACTATTACAAGTACGAGAAGGAAGATGGGAAGGTTAAGAGGCATCTGACGGAGAGTTGGGATGGATTGTGCCTTCCTTGTCCTGAGAGATCCATCAGCCTGTGCCGGTCAACGCTGTCGTACCCAAGTTCTTCAGATATTAAGTGCCTACGGAGGAAGCGGAGGAAGCGGTGAAGCAACTCAGAGCCAAGGCGAAACGACGGAACGGTAAATATCGGGAAGGCCAGCTATACGCCGACCGTGAAGATAATATGCCAGCCGACACTCAGCCCCATTCTGTTGGTGGAGGACTGTGGTACACCCATCGGTCCTAGAACCATGTCCGTCGATGATCGGTAAGGTATTCTTCGGTTTATATAAACAAAGCATCCACTCACCGCTCGTACGCAGAACTGAATGTCTTTCATTCCTCGCTCGTATCTTCTTCGAGGGATTCCACCACAACTCTTTTTTGCCCTCGCAAAATCGTCGTCCAACCCGAACCCCTTGACGTCGGTGGTGTACGGTGAGACAGACGCCTCCACTCATTACGAGGCGAAGCACATATGAGATAATACAAAAGCGGGAATGGAGACAATAGTTACACGTTTTTGGGTATGTTCCAAGCGACCTTCAATTTCAGATCATGCTCGCATCCGCTAGAGACAACCAGCCCCCAGAAAGCCATCTACATTTGACTATACTCTCCCTCTTCAGTCGAAAAATGGGGGCAGCGGTCGCAAATTCGGGGTGGTGGTTAAGGGAGAATTCCGGAGGCTGGCCGATGTTGAAAATTGGGTGGAAGGAGCCGTTGCGCCAGAATCCTACGTCGCCTGATTGGATTCGGATCAGTTGATAGCTCGAGGGGAGGCTGAGTCCTTGTACAGAGTTCACTCGGCTAGAGTTAAAGAGCAGTAAAGCTGCTGCAGCCGGCAGGTAAACAAGTCCAAAGGTCAAGCTCAAGTGTAAGCGGTAATTGAGGTGTGACAGAGGTAACGAGCTGTAGCATTAAGATAGTAGAAAGCCCCCAGATACCTTGCACCAAATGTCGTTTATGCGCAAAAGAAATGCTGGCCTGCTGTGATGAGCGTTTAGTGGGCGTCTCGAGAGCTGTAGAGAGCGGTGCTTTGCTGTGGCCATTTGGCAGATGAGAATGATGAGAGGCGTTGTGAGGCCCAAATAGAAGTCGAGGATGAGAAAATTTGGCCACGATGGTGTATGATACGCCCATGATGAACAGATACGCCCAAGGTGACAGACCGCAGCATATGATGGTAATGATGCAGCCTGTCAGAGAACAGCGCTGGCGATGAGCGACGAACGTGTGTGCGTGGTCATCGCAGTGGCGACCGGCCGTAGACGTCCGTTGGGCGGCGTAGCCCGGTGCTGTGATGAGAAGCGAAGGGAGATCTAGCGAAGCGGGGAAGAGAAACCGCGACATCAGGTCGCACTGAGATCGCACAAGAAAGATGGGATGGGGATTTCGGGGATTTCAGCCGTCCGCAGGACTGAAACATACGACCTGCGCAGAGAATACACTTGTTATTCAGCCGCGGGTGAGAGCAGCTTCCACAGGACGAAGTTAAGGGAGTGGAGACGTGGGTTGCGATGTCAGTTGAGTGTACGACGAGGGGGGGAAAAAAGAGGTTTCCGCCGCAATAGCCATGTTACATAAATGCCGGGCAGACTGCCACAGACTGCCACGTCATTGGATGTGGCGTCAAACATACCGCAACAGGCGTATCATGGTCGCTCAAAACGGAAATGGGATCGTGGCATGGTACATGATCTAATCAGACTCTAATCAGTGTGTCAGGACCCTGCTCAGCGCTGTGATCGCGATCAGCATTTAAATAACGGCTATCCTCTTTCTCCCACCCTCAATTGACATCGCAACCCACGTCTCCACTCCCTTAACTTCGTCTCCGCTATTCAACGTTCACCTCCTTCATCTGCCCAATTACACCACCTTCGTCACCCTTTGCCCTTCTAACTGGCATCGTAGAACCATCCCACTTCCCAGAGGTCCTTAACACCGATGTCCTCCGAAGAATATCTAGTCAATCTGCGGGCAGAGGAAGAGAGACCACCTCACATTCGCTCTCCTTTGACACCACCTGATGCTCTCACATCCACTTTCCTTCGACGAGACCTGAGGCTCTCCCCTTCGACAAGACCTGAGGCGGCTGTCCAAGCCGGAGCCGGAGCCCAGAATGACCCTGGTGCACTGGCAAGCGCTTCTTCTCAAGATCTCACTTTTCATTCCTGGCGTCTGTCCCTGGACCTGAGCGGTTGCTAATGCACTGCCTTGATGGGAGACTCACATCATGCCGAACCTCGTACAGAGGCCCGCCGCCATCATGGCCTCCGGCCGACCCCCGTCCGATGGTGTTTGCTTCTGTCTATCGCTCGGCGTCCGCATCACAGTCGCACTTTTCGGCGAAAGCGCGTCTGTTATCGCGATAACCTTGGTCAAAGCTTGCGGAGTCAGGGGTCCTACGCTGGTATAAAAAATGCGCTGGCTCATCGCAATGATTCACCAGCAAGTCCTACACCATGAACACCACCTCAGTCTCATTCATCTCTCAGCTCTCTCCTGGCCAGTCTCTTGCGATTGGCGATGTTCTCCGCTTCTCACAAGATGGCAACCTTGAAGTTATCGCAAATCTTTGCTCTGGAGTTGTCCGCACACCTCCCGGGCAGGTTCCGCTCCATCTTGCGCACACCTTCGAGGTTTCCCAGGCGGATATATCCACGTTCCTCTGCAAAGTAGAGGACTTCGACTCCCCCAACGCCGGCGACGCTGGGTACGATAAATTACATTCCCCCCCCCTCGTATGTGCTGAAAGCCTCCATTTTCAGGTCATTCACCGTGGAACTCAAGCAACTTCTCCCTATGGGAGCGTTCGCCTCGTTTGTCAAAGAGCATGCCACGGAGCTTTTTGTCGGTCTGTCGCTCTCAGCGGACAGTCGCGTTATTATCATCACCAGCTACGAGAAGTGCGCTGGGGCGTATGTCAACCTTAGTGGCTTTACCTTGCAGCGCAAGCCCGTCGCGAGTGCCTAAGGCTCTCAAGGCGAGCGTTCCCTCCTATCCGTATCAAGCCGACTTCTCAACCTGCTGCTTTACACAGCTCGTCACGCCGATGGTCTAGAAATTCGCCGAATTCGATGTATTTATATGTCCTCGTTTTGTCCCATGGCCATAAGCCGAGTACTTGCATTTTTGTGTCTTTGTTTGTTGAAATCACTATCCTATTATCGCTTTCGTACTACTACTAGCCAGTCGGCGTGTGATCGGGGTATCCTCTAAGTATCCTTCGATGCGGCGCTCGAAATTTATTCAACATGTTCCCTCCCTTTTCGGAAATGTATGATTCGGACCACAACAATGGTCATTCGTCACAGCTCTTATACCATCTACGGTTCTTGGGCTGTAGAGGCATACCATTACGCAAAGCTATATCATTTCAACCGCGACATCTTGCTCTGTACGTGTACGTTTTCTAATCAGCAGCGCCTACCATGGAAGTCCTGACTCGCGTCACCAGTATAAGTACCCTTCCTAGCCACGATGGCCCAGCATCATCCTTCCTTCCTAACCACCATCTTCTTCAATGGCTGCCAGCACAGCGTACTCGAACTCTCTCCTCTCCAAGCGACGTGGCTTCCCGCTCTATGTCCCAGAGCAGAGCGCCAACATCGACCAACTCGGAGGCGACGATGACGGCCTTCGTGTTGGCGACGTCGGGATGATCACTCCCTACGGCTACTTCGACTTGCTCTTCAATGTCTACGCTGCCGCTGAAGATCCTGTGAACGCTCACGGTCGACCCGAGGCACTTCCTTTATCGCCTCTGAGTGAATCGGATGTTGTGACCGAGTCTCACCCAAAAATGACGTTTTCGGGCACGTACGTCCATACGACTGATGCGTAAGCTCTGTTCCACTTTTCTTCCAATTTAATTGATAACGATGTCTTATTTTCAGGTATACGGCGAACCAGGACGCGACCTTGGTCCTTCCCAATGGATACACCTCTCAAGATTTACGCGACACAACTGCCCTCAATCAAACTCTGCTCACCCACGGCCATTCGTGGTACAAACACGCTACCAGCGAACGCGGTGGCAGCGCCAACGGTCCCCTGTACGTGATCACAGGGGTGGACAAGACGAACAGCTGGAAGATCGCAGCCAATTCGTCCCAGTCTCAAGTCATCCAGTTGACTGATGATGGTGGAGGTGGCGTAGAGACGACGACGACGACCAAGTGGTCTTCGTACTCTTCGCCGGGTTTTAGGGTATCTACCACACCAACCGACGGACCTCTTAGCCAATGTGTTTTCTTCCGCGCGTTCGCCGTTACCGCTCGACCAGAAGAGTCGGAGAAGGATGACATCGATGACGACGATGACGACGGTGGTCTAGACCTCGTCCTTGTTGGCGATCACTCTCCAGTAAGACATCGGCATCCCTGAACCCCCTCAGGCAGGACGTTCTGATTATTCCACAGCCCCCTCATCCATTGGCGAAAATTAACAATGCCTTATTATCAGTGGTAAGTCACGTCGACTACGCTGTCTTCCGTCCGTATGTTCTCTCTTCGCTGACTTCAAACTAGACGCCAGCAGCGACAGCCGCTGTCACCCACGATGGAGATTGGTGCAAGTTACTAGACACGGTACGGCGTTTATCTTCTAACTGCTTTGCAAACCCGAATGTCCGCTCATTCATCTCATGTCTACTTTGCAAAGGAGGAACTCTTGCCTTCGGATGATGAGTTGGTGCACCGTCTTGGAAGTCGTTTTCGATTTGCTTTGCAGAATGGTGAGTACTCAGAATACGCTTCCACGACACGCATCAAATTCCTCAGTGCTAATGATGACTTTAGAGACGGTAACTCTTTCGGATGAGTAAATGATTGCTTCATTGTAGAGTATCAGATATTCCTGCTTTTTGTCCGCTGGCAGTACTACGGACTTTTCTTTCTACCGCTCTAGCTATTTTTTATACAGACCAATCTGCTTTCCACTGCTTCCGGCTGGTGTGCCATATGATATGAAATTGCATTAATACAGTACAATTTGCCGCAGTACACGATATTTATCAGGACAGCTGAAGTCTCGAAGAGGAAGGCGCGTCAAAACCCAAGTACTCATTCGCGAACCATCACACATATGCTAGCCTCTGAAATAAATTCAGCAAGAGCATAGACATACAATTCAATATTCTATGTTGGGTACGGTGAAAACGGTCGACATATAAGTTCATTTGGAGGTCGATTGCCGTCAAAAGCAGGGCCATCGAGAATAGGACCATCCTTGCGGCGCTGCCAGAAGTATCGGATGTCGCGTTTGCGATCATTCAAACCTGAGCTGGACCCAGTCATCATGAACGGTAATTTATTTTATTGTATTCGTGGCAAATGCCAGAAAGCAATGATGCAGGCGTATACGGTAAAATGATATATAACAATACTGTACTTACCGTACATTCATGATACATCCCTTACTACGACGACAGTACCTCCCCAGTGATGTATCAGGCGCATGGCTTGATGATGCATCATTCAGTAGTGGCACGTGTAGAGACCAGGCTCCCTTTTTGGATAGTTCTGTGGGCCCGGGCTTGCGATTGGGAATGCGATGACAGTGAATGGAGGCGACGCACATCTCGATCGACAGATCAGATCATGTCAGTCTTGACATTACTTCTTCGAGCCACGTAATTAGAATAGGGAACCGACGGAAAAACACATTTATATTATGTTTTCAGCGTTCTTTGATTCCTTCATGGCTGAGCTGCAGTCTGCAGGACAAATCCTGGGGTACCTACAACCGGAACCACAACGCGAACGAGCGCTCTAGAAAAGATGAAAGAAGGAAAAACATACTAGAGAGACATGCATCAAACCCGCGCTCAATCATCCGCTCGACTCCTAACAGTGTGATATGGGTTTTACGGACACAAATGGATTTGGAAGAAGCGATAACGAGCCCAAGCATTCGAGCTTCGAGTCTCAAGTCGAAAGGATTCGAACGGTGTCACATGATGCAAATGCAATAGGGGCCTCGTGTTGTTTGCTGGCATTCCCCTTCAAGGACGGACTATCGGACTGGCAGTTCTTCCTTTCCCATTATCCTATTCAACGTTCGATAATTATTGCATGACCTGGGATGATAATCTTCACGATATGAATAAAAGTCAGACAAAATGAATAAAGGTCAGATGAGGTACTCGCAGATCTCGATATCGAAGTCAATGGACACTCACCTATTACCAGCGACGTCGTGCATAGGATGTGGCGCACCTTCATACATAGCACATAAGATGACAAGATTTCGAGTAATTAAAGCGACTCTGAGCTTCCGAGTCCCCAGGCAAGTATAGCTCTGTGGGTTTCACCGTAGAAAACATACCGGTACGAGCTTCTGTGACGCGAACTGAAAGGGAGGCGATACCATTCCCAGGCCCACCACTCGATAATGAGAATCAGAGAGGGGGCAAAAGTACGAGCAGCTCTGAGATGGCCCAGCTGCATTTCATCGGTCCTGAAGCAACCCGAATGTTGTGAAGACTTCAAGACTGGGAGGATATGCAAAGAAAAGGAAGGTGGAGCCACTGAGGAGCTTGATGGGTATGGTCTATGTATGGAGAGTAAGAACGTTCCGAGGCAACGGCCGCCAGTCGTGTATGTGCTACTAGTACAGCACAAGGACTGCATGTTCGGCACGGAATACTTTTGGCTTCACGCCACCATTCGGTAAGTACTAAGTACGTGCGGTCAACTGTATATTAATACACTTAGGATAGGGCACGTACGGACTGAACGCACTGAACATTTATCTTGTTTTCATGAATACAGGATATGTTTGACATTCAATTGTCGATAGAAGGACAGAAGGGAGTGCGAGGAAAGGATCGACTACCCGATCGGATCGATCAACCTTCGGAGCGCGTTCCGAGGAAGTGCGTTTGGCAGACAGTGGCTATCCATTTCGGGAAAACTTCTCTAGCCTTCACGATGTATCAATCCGTACACGGTGTTTGCAGGCAGGGATGTATCATGCATCCACTGTAACTACAGTATATGATGCATCAGAATACCGTATACTGGTGAATGATGTTCGCATTCAGTATGGTTCAAGTTTAACGGAACGACATACTGTTCACCTTTCTGATAGTACTTAGTACCTTGTGTATTCAACCCGGTCAAAGGGACGCTGATAGTACTAGATTGGAGGTCAGTGACCGTCTGTGGAGGAAGCAGAGATGCCAAAACCATGCGTCACTGACTCACAGTGCCAACAGGATCCAGTCTGCATTCGGCAAATTCCGTCCGGTGGCTTCCCGAGCCCATCCGCGGCATGCTAGTTTGTCAAGCTCAGCCCGTGGACGACGAGTACTCACTCCTCTTGAGACTTGCATGAAACGAATTCCTCGTAAACGAATTCTCGCCGACAAGAGTACTGGTTCTCTTTGTTGTCTTGTCCTGCTTCGCAAGAACTCGTACGTCAGCTGGCTCACGAGAAGATTATTCAATCTGCGTTTCTCGGATTTATATCATAACGCACGGGATGTATTTTCTTCGTATCTCGGAGGCGTACGAGTTTGAAATGGACTGCCCATCTATGCCCCCGTACGTGACAAATAGCGAACCGATGCAGCTTTGACCTGTTCTTCATAGCCCTGGTCACGGCGCGTAAGCCACAGGCTCGGGACTGCGAGTATAGATCCCGCCCACGGTCGTGATAGTGTGATACGCTATCTCATTCCGAGTCTCAGCTCTGTGGTTCCAGGGGAGGGGTAGAGCTTTCAAGGAGCCCCTTCATTCGCACCTTTCTAAGCCAAGCACGAGAAGAAATTCTTCGTCAAGTACGTGCCGTTTGTGAATCTCTTTGACCGCTTCCAAATGAAAGCCACCAGTAGTCCACAACGGGGAACAATAGGCTTTGTCGCATTGTTTGGCTTTTGAGCCACACCGGAGCCACCTGGGTTTGCTATATAAAGCCGGGGAAACCAACACCTGCCACCCATAGTACTCTTCATCTAACATGACGAAACCTGCCTCCAAGTTCAAAACACGCCAACGCATCATCGGCTGCGAGTGGCCTCGCGAAATTGGCGGCCCTCTTCTCCCAAGGCCCCCTCCTGGTGGTAAACGTCCTCCTAACGGGATCATCTGGGCTTCCAGGCTTGAACACTTCTTCTACATCAAACGCGACCCTAAAAACTCCATCCTCACTGCTTGGTCTCTCAGCATGATCGACGAATTCGAGGACAGCCTAGAGAACTATGACGTAAGCCTCACCATGGAGCGGAACCCACAACTCATCTTGCCATTTCCTTGCCTACGACTGCCCATGGAGATCCACGACGCCCAAGCTGGTTCGGTAGCTCGAGCTTTCTGGCGCTCTATCCAAGGCACCAAAAGAGTTGGTGGTCTCTTGCGAAAGCTAGATGGTTTCGACCCGCAGAAGCCTATCAAGTTCGGCAGCACGTACGAGTCGAAATTCAAGCTCGAAGAGTTCATTCCAGCAGCGTTCTTCCCCGACATCCTTATCGTCAACGATCCAAAAGGAATCACCGAAGGTAGACAAGCCTCCGAGGGCAAGGGCGTCAAGAAAGTAGAAGCCACTCCGAGGAAGTACAAACGAGTTTGGCCGATCATGGATCCAGCTGCGCTCGCCGAATATCCCAAGGAAGGATCGTGGAACAGCGACGGGGATCGCGAAAATGTAGCTCACCTCAATCTTGCTGGCGCTCCTCTCCTCGGTCGAGGCCATCACTCCGCCGTCCACCGCGGCGCACTCAAACTACCCATGGACATGGAAGCCTACACACCAGACGGATCTACAGGTGTTGCTGCGAAGATCGCGTTCCCCACTCGCGGCGCTCGACGACTTTTGAAACACGAAGCCGAAATATATACCAAGATCTATGGCAAGGCGACGAACGCCAGCCTGGATTGCGTCGATGAGCAAGGTGATCTCGTCTATGACAAGTACGAGAAGGAAGATGGGAGGGTTAAGAGGCATCTGATGGAGAATTGGGATGGATTGTGCCTTCCTTGTCCTGAGATCCGTCAGCCTGTGCCGGTCAACGCTGTCGTACCCAAGTTCTTCGGATATTATGTGCCTACGGAGGAAGCAGAGGAAGCGGTGAAGCAACTGAGACCCAAAGCGAAACGACGCAACGGTAAATATTGGGAAGGCCAGAAATACGCGGACCGTGAAGATAATATGCCAGCCGACACTATCCTTAGCCCGATTCTGTTGGTAGAGGACTGTGGTACACCCATCAGTCCTAGAACCATGTCCGTCGATGATCGGTAAGGTATTCTTCGGTTTATATAAACAAAAGCATCCACTCACCCGCTCGTACGACAGGACCGAATGTCTGTCATTCCTCGCTCGTCTCTTCTTCGAGGGTTTCCACCACAACTCTTTCTTCCCTCGCAACATCGTCGTCCAACCCGGTCCCCTTGACGTGGGTCCTCCCTTGCGATCTATGGAGACACCAAGCTACCGGCTTATCGATTTGGGAAGGGCGGAGCACTGGAGCATGCGAGTCGCAAGCGAGCAAGCAAAGTACAGAAAACGAACGGGGGAGGATTTGCCTTTTGAAAACCTACCTCTTGACCGGGACGGGTACGTGCAAAAGGATGTCAAATATGAAGGGGCGCAGGCGGAATGGTGTCGGGTTTCACGTGAATGGAGCATACAGGAACAGAAGGAATTTGAG
The DNA here is from genome assembly GCA_032158425.1 of Pleurotus giganteus. Taxonomy (NCBI): domain Eukaryota; kingdom Fungi; phylum Basidiomycota; class Agaricomycetes; order Agaricales; family Pleurotaceae; genus Pleurotus; species Pleurotus giganteus. The sequence goes on from JAPEHR010000013.1 coordinate 1,505,199, forward strand.
GAAGCGCAGAAAGAGTTGCTGTTTGACATATATGCACTGGAGGGGGCGTTCTATCAATTCAACCTTTACTAAGATTTGTTGTTGTATTCTTGGAGTTTCGTTCTCCCCTCCCAACCTAGGTCTGTGATGGGGGCATTCATTTGTAGAGACTGAGCTGTGAACACAACAAGATCATATCGGTGTTGGGAGTCAAAGCCCGATTGATATTGAAGCTTCCGGCAGACGACGAAGTTCTTACTGACAACCACATACACCATGGATTACGATCTAACTCGTAGTACAGAGCTTGAACCTGTTGCCCGTTAATCCTTTGTGCGTCATGCATCCACAAAATCTACGTGGTCCCGCGCGAGTCAACCACGGAAAACTGCCAAAAAAAAATTGAAATAACTACTCACATCGGTTGGTTAGCAGTGTTGTTGACATCCCAAATCGTGTACACGACGCGATCGAATTTGTATCCGTTGGTTCCAGGTACGCTGTTGACAGCAAATTCCACCAAATTGGTTCTACCGCCATCGCCAGTCCGGCTGCAGGCGGCATTCTTCCATTGGCCTTCGAATTGATTCTCGGCGTCCCTGAACAGGTGAGGGGTACGAGGAGCAAGGCCGTTGGGATCATTTCTGAACACCCCGTAAGTAATGAAAAATATGTAGTTCCGAATGAACCACGTACGTATAAAGAGTGGGACGAGGGGTGGACATCGCTCCGTTCATGATGACGAAATTGAGATTGCCCTTGGTGTACTTATCGCCTGTTACGTCGACTCTTGTTAGTCCAATGGTGAAACCAAGGTCGAGATGTGTACGAACCATCGCAATTGCAGTCTGAGAACCTCGGTGGGAAGGATGGTACAGGGGTACGTGCGAGTTGCTCGCTGGCTTTTGTGGGCATGCCACCAGCGCAGCCCTTGACAACAGGCGTGGGTAGGTGGTCGACGCCGTCGAAAGGGATCTGGTCAGATTCGCCCGCATGTGCTACACTGGCCGAGGCGAGGAGTAGAGAGAGGATGGTAAGGAAGGAGCGCTGCATTGCAGGGATTTGAACTTGAAGCTTGAAGCTTGACGTCGTGGTTCGGCCTTTTATGCGATCAGTTGTTGGCTCGTGGACTCTCACGAATGCTTCTTCTAGTGTTATTCGGACGCGAACTAGCCACAGAAGGTGTGCGTCGTCAACCACATCCTCATATTCCGGATCTTTCCAGTGATCATCGGCCTGATTCAAAGTTCGCTGCGGGGTATCATAGTTATAAACGTGTCAGAAGCACGTACTACATGTCTGATTTACTCGCCTTCGATGGATAATTACCCACAACGCCCAGGACCCCACACGCCACGACGAGGATTTCTGGCAGTCACCATCAGATGAACCCAACACCTTGTGTGGGGCTCGAAAAAGAGGTAGCTCGACTTGAGAAACGAAGCCGTGCCCGTAGCATCATAGCTGGCTGAATGGAGTTCCAAGCGGCGTCAATTCGCCCGAAATATCCTCGTCGTTTGCACGGCTCGATACGTAAACGTTTCGGTAGACGTGTGAGATGGTGGCGAGAAAAGACGATCATTAGGTAAAGTCGAAGCTCGTTTTCGACGGGAACGAATGGAAACTTCGAGCTGGGGTGGAGCAAACGCATGTTCCGTCCAGGCGTGTCCTAGACGGCTTGTTAATTAGCGAAAATTGAGCTTCAAGACTCGTTTGATGACTCACTGAATGACAGACATATCATCGAGATATGGGAGTAGTGCTATTCCTCACCCGCCGTCACCTGTTCAATTTCGACGGATACACACGGCGGGGACTTCGCGATCGACACGTGGTGGACCAGGAGCTACGATGATGGTTGAAAGATTGGCGGTACATTGAGCCTGGATTCTCTTCTAAATGGTTTGAAGAGTTATACTTAGTCGCCAGGAATAGCTATGGGTGGTGGACGATGCACATATATGGAGAATCGTAGCCGTGCCGGGCGACTCGAAGCACAAACCTGTGATATGTGTCAGCAAACCGATGTACAGAGACTCTAGGATGCTTCGTTTACAAACCTGCCTCGACCCGAGAGCTCATCACTGCGCAAAGGTATCGGGAACGCCCAGGAGCGGGGGAGGGATATCTGATGGTGGGGCCCTTGGGATCCATGATAGCGGTGACTTGGTTTCAAGTTTGTCAGTTGCATGTCGACGGACGAGAGGATTACGGATTTGAAGGCGAGATCCGGGGTGGTCCGAGGGATGGTTGTCCAGCCATGCGGCCACGCGTGGCTGACTCAGGCTATAGACAATTCGCCCCGCGGAATAACGCTCCCCTGTCAGCCTCCCTGTCAGCCTCTTCAGGGGCTTGCCGAATTGCACGGTCCCGCTCGTAGGTATGTCACTGTCCACTCACCCGCCCGAGGAAGAGGGGGTTGAGAATCATGTGATAACACCCTCCGAGTCGTATAAATACCTTTCCCTCCCCACAATCCATCCTCACCTCTCTTCCTCCGCCACCACATCCTCCTCCTCTCTTCAATCACCACATGGGGATTCGAGGTGATTGGGCAAGTCATTGTGGTCTCCCCGTCTGTCCTCGCAGCTAAGTATGGTCGGCATTCGGGCCACGATTTGACTCCCGAATCTCGTTAATCCGTCTGTGGTCGATTTTCCTCGAGCTGTAAGGATGGCGGGAAAGCGTATCTGAAGGTCACTAGCCGCTTCTGATAACAGTTGTGGTACTACGGGTGCGAAGTTGATTTTGGTCGACTCCAATGCACTGCGCAGCGGACCCCAGGATGCGGGATGTCGCCAACTTACAGACGCTTTCCTCCGTTGTTGTTCCTGGTGAGTGGCAGTACTTCGTGATGTTATCTATAGCTACGCCGCCTTTCGTCGTTCGATATGTATGAGCTTTACTGTCCTTGCAGCTTGTAAATTGGATTACTCCTTGCTCCGCTGTAGCTCAAATTGGTTCTCAGCATCCTTGGAAGTGGTGCGGAGTACGAGGAGTATAGCGTTTGGCCATTATCTGAATACCACATAGGTCAGGTATCCCACGTACGTGAGGACAGTAGGACGGGGCTCACAGCGCTCCATCAATGACTACCGTGTAACTGAGGCTCGCATCGGTGTACTGTGTCACCTATATGATCGTATTACAAGTTAGTTCTAACATGAAACCAAAGGGCGGATACAAACCTTCGGAACTGTACTCTGAGAACCTGGCTTGGAAGGATATGGGCATACGCGTATGCTGCTGGTTGGCTCCTACGGACTGATAGGAGCAGTCCTTTCATCACAGGCGCAGGACATTGACGCCTTATGTCGGAGAGCGTTTAGTCCGATTCATTCTCCAGCACGAAGCGCACTGGCGGTCGCAAGGAGGAAGGACAAAATGTCTAAGAACGCGCTACGTTGGAGGGACTTGATACTGCCATAGGTCGAGGCGGTAGCTGGCTGATATCAGAAGGTCGAATCCTTCATTTCAAAATGCGAGCATATAAGACGAAACGACGGGAGAGCGGTATGTAGATAATTGTCCATTCGATGAGGCCGCAAAGGCGAAAGGAACTGACTGTCAAAGCTGCCATAGCGGGAGTGTGTCTGACTCGGAATCATATTTCGAGGTTCAGGATGCGTTTGGTTCCGCGCTCTCGACGTCTTCTATGTTCTGCTCGTTTCGCTTCGAGCAGCACTCGAATATATGCTCTATACAGGCGTGTCCTGGCCGGTTTGTGAATTAGAGATAATTGGCCTTCAATGGGAGCTGGTTGGCTCACTGAGTGATAGGAAATCCAGAAATATCCCTGCGATAACGTCAAGACATGCGACCACTGCTATTCTGCACACGTCGTCAGTCAGTCGCGCTCATTTTCTGAAGACGACCGGGACTCAAGGTTGACCAACAGTCTCTACTCGTAGTATGGCTGAGGTTAAGTATTGAGCCAAGCGCGAAGCCAACCTATAACTTTTACAGTAATGGCTTTTGAAAGGATCGGGGAAGAGCAATGGGGACGTCAGATGAAAGTGGTCTTGATCGACGTTGGTCAATGTGCTGCTGGGAAATTCCCGACTTTCCCGACAGGAACCGATCGCTTTCGAGGCCCGTGCGCAACAAACCTCTCGACCAGAACCACCACCGTCCCCTCCTCGCTTCCGTCGCCCTCCTTCCCTCTTTGCTTTCCGTAGCCGACACACCCTCTCTGGGACGACCACTACGGTGTATAAATGTGAATATGAAGAACCAGTTTGGGACTTGAAGCACATACCCTGCGGTCCTTTCGTCATGATCCCTCGGTTTCGGTCGCTTGAGCAGGTCAGTGATGTCCATATATGCGCCACGTCTGGACCAGGTAAACATCTTTCCCTCTGGAAGTTATGTCGGCCCTGACTTCTGATTGTCCGCAGTTGTTTCTATCTTCCTGGGTATCTTGGAATTGTATAGAGAAGGTGCAGTTGTATTTCGTGTTAGCATACTTCATTGACCAACTACAGAGAAGCTAATGGTGCCCGCACCTTCGCCTCTATGAGGGCTTTCCACGCCACGCCCTCCTCGTCAGCAGCGTAACCCATGGTTCATCGCTCGGCGTGCGTCCATCCGCGGTGATTTTGCGGCACTGTCTAGAACGTTGATAACCATTGATCAACGCCGCATCAAGTCCGCATATATCGAGGTTTTATTTGCCATTCCTCGCCCACAAGGCCGTGCTGACGACGCTCACATAGGTAGCTACGTCGATTGGTCGCAAACCAGAAGCGCGCTCATCCCCATCGAACTCATTTTATGCTGCGATGATGACCTGTCTCCTCCACTTGGTCATTTAACCCTGAGCAGACACGCCTTTAAGAAGCTACACACGTCACGAAAGCCACATACCAATCTCTCCTCCTCCCACCTTTGAAGAATGAGTTCAACTCCATCCACGCCCACCAGCCCCGTGGCTATCATCACTGGCGCAGCGCAAGGAATTGGTCGTTCAATCGCACTCCAACTTTCGGACGACGGATACGCGGTAGTCATAGCTGATGTTCCTTCGAAGCAAGCTCAGATGGATGCCGTTTCAGCAGAAATCAAAGTCAGGGGAGGAAGTCGGCAATCTTTGACTGTCGCAACCGATGTGACCTCAGAGGATGATGTGAACAATCTGGTGGCGAAGGCCAAGGAGGTTTTCGGAGGCTTGGATGTGGTGAGTTATGTGATACTGCCTGCTCGCAACTACCGGCTGATGACATGCCTCTCGTGCGCTGTAGATGGTCGCAAATGCTGGCATCTCCGTACCAAAACCCCTCCTTGATGGTGTGTTGGTTGTACCGATTACTTGCGAACAGTACGACTGAAACTCAGGCTTCAAGTGACCGTACAAGACTGGGATCTTATGCTCGACATCAACGCGCGTGGTGTATTTCTCTGCTATAAAGCAGCAGCAAAACTCATGATCGAGCAAGGGCGCGGTGGTCGAATCATCGGCAAGTCCAGGCAACCCTTTCCGTCGAGGTTACTCTAAATTCTTTGCTTGGTTTATTCCTATAGGAGCCTCCTCCATTGCTGGTAAGAAAGGTAGCGCAGATGTTGGCGCTTATGCTGCAAGCAAGTTCGCTGTCCGAGCTATAACCCAAACTGCTGGTATGTGGACATTGTCCTCGTAAACGAAATGCTGACGAAGATCAACTCCAGCGACTGAATGGGGACGTCATGGCATCAGAGTGAACGCCTACGCGCCTGGCGCTACAATGACCCCAATGTGTTCGTACTTGCTGTCTCAACCTCTATAGAGAACATTGGCTGAGTGCGGAGCTAGTCCATTCAACCCCTGAAGACCTCATCAAGCAATTCACGGAGGCTACTTCCTTGAAACGGGTCGGTCAGCCTGAGGACCTTGCCAATGTCGTATCATTTTTGGCTTCGGATAAATCTAGTTATATAACAGGTGCGCTCGGCCAAACTGATCTCTGAGTCACGTATTTCTCATGTTTTACTAGGTCAAACGATTACCGTTGATGGGGGGATTTGGTTTGATTAAACCCACCCATGGTGAGAAGGACTTCCTGTGGGCGCCGGATGGAACCAATTATTTTTTGTCATCTGCAACGCGTGCCAGCCTGCTTTGATATACATATGGTAAGATCAATGCAAGACGAACAAGTGTCCTCTTCCTGGCGGTATATCATCATTATATGGGTACAAATATCCCTTCCGCAAATCTGTCTGCATTTCTCCTACTCGGAAATCTTTTCGCTACGCGACTTGCGCATGCCAAGTAGGCCCTTTCTCTTCTTTTCGTCCGCGCTTGAGACAGATCCAGAGTGTTTGATCGAGCCAGGTGGAGATGGTGACGTAGGCGAGTTATTATTATGGGCTGCGCCGAAAGAGGCTGCATTCCATGCTTTGACGAATCCCCTGTGCACAACGTCGTCGGAGCGCAAGACAGACTTGGGGTAAGGGACATACCTCTGCGTGGCGTCAACATAATCCTCCCTGTCAAACCGTTTTGACGTCTTTACTGATACACCTTTGTCTGAGATATGTAGGCCTTTGTTCGCTAGCCTGTTTGTCGATGCGACGTGGGTTGAGGTTCATCGAACACTGGTCTGGAGTAAGAGGGGACGCACGCTTCTTTCGTGGATGCGAGGCCTTGGGAAACAGAGTCGACGACGTAGAGTATGGCGTACACCACGCCAGCAAAAATAGCTATTGTCTGGTCCAGCACAGATGAGAACGAGACGAAGCGTAACAACCCCAAGGGAGACTCACCACGAAGAGAGAAAACAAATCGGTCCTAGAAAGATAAAAGAACTCTCATGAGGAGCTGCTGCGAGCGCGTAGCATGAATGACGCACCAACTGGCCATGTTTTGTGGTTTTACAACTTCAGCCGTAACCGTGACTTGCGATTATTGAGCAGGAATAAGGCGCGATAAATAGGAGAGAGAGGTCGAAGAGGGAGCTATGGATACAGAGAGAGAGGAGAATATATATGAGCAAAGGAGCGATGAGCGGCAGCGGTGGGTCCGAGATCGACGAGAGGTTCAACTTGAGCCAAGTATATTTTTGGTGCATCGCTTCCACGTCGATGGCTGTGCACACAGCAAAATGCGGATTCTCTTTCTGGGCGCGGTGATTGTGAGAAAGTATTGTTGACTGTGGGAACCGGCAATGGAATGCCGGAGAATATCGCTTCAACGTTTCGAGTTCTGACTCTTTGAGTTCATCTGGCAGAATGAACGCGAGACTGTTGTGAGGTGTGCCCTCATTTTTGGACATCGTATGGCTTCTGATGCTATTGGTAGTAGCAGCAACAGGGGTCATGTCACTCATAACGATTCTCTTGTTTGATTCATACACCAGAGAGAGGATGTGTGCCTGCCGGGCAAATGGAGGGACTTGCTTTCCGAAGCAAAAACTGCTGCTAGACATGCATGGTGACGTCGCTTCGCCTATGGACCCGCCGGGTGCGGGCTAGTCAACATTTCCATCGTTTCAACTCAGTGATTCAAGTTTCGTGGATTTCCAGCCCTCTCTAGGTTTCCAAAATTAAATGGTCCACCAGGCAGCGTAAGGCGCTTCAATAAATCTCCGTGTTCCAGAGGTCGCCTCTTGCTTGTCCCCGTGGGCGCGAACTACATTCGTGAGCGCGTTTTGGCATCCCCTATCATCCACCTTCCTAACCCCCGTTTCAGCGAACATCGACCCTCTGGTACAGGGAAATCTTTCCGTCAGAGGGACTCGACCGTGTGGATTTGCCACATTGAAGATTCGGTGGATCCAGACGTCGTCGTCCATCCTTGCTCGCCTCTTGGTCTTGCTTCCTCGTCGCTGTCATCGAGTTCCTGCTGTGGTTCAGCTCACATTGGCGTTGGGCGCGATTAAGCTAGGTCAATGGGCCGGTAGGAAGGACCGCCGTATAGCCTGGCAAAATTTCGTCACTTCCTGGCTTGTCCTGTCACCAGTCCTGTATCTCGGACCACTCTTTACCTTACGTTGAGGCAGCGGATTGTCTAGGAATAATTGAAGGATGTAAAAACAGGACTCGAAGCTTCGGAAGCCACCGAAGCCATGTCCGGCAACTTCCTATTGACTCAGCTGCTTCCATCCCAAATCGTCGTGCTCATCTTGCTCTTTGATCACTACCATCACGAGCACACGCTTGTCTCAACATCAACGTCCATGCAGGTGTCTTCAACCCACGTAGGCGCTTCCTCCTTCGCGCGCATCAATGGCCGCGAACGCATCATTCGATACAAGTGGAAGCGTCAAGAGGGTGCCCCCATGCTCCCTAATCCCCCTCCAAGAGGCAAACGGACTCCGAACAATATCGTATGGGCTTCTCATCCCGACCGTTTCTACCAAATCGAATATGTCCCCAATTTACCTATGATCACCTTCTGGTCTCTCAGCATGATCGCTGATTGGAACGAGAACCACTACCGTGAAGTCGCCAGTGATGAGATCGAGCCCGAAGCGGATCCACAACTCGTCTTGCCGTTTCCATGGCTTCGGCTACCAATCGAAATACCACGGCCACCATCTAACGCCGTAACTCAAACCTTCTGGCAATCGATTCAAGGCGAAAATAGAGTCGGCGGTTTATTGCCAAAACTAGACGGCTTCGACCCGCAGAAACCTATCAAGTTCGGCTCTGTTTACAAGCCTGAATACAAGCTCGAAGAATTCATTCCTGCGGTATATTTCCCCGACATCCTCATTATTAATGACCCCAAGGGGATCACCGAAGGCAAACAAGTCTCGGAGGTCGCCAGCAAGAAACTAGAAGCCGCTCCAAGGAAATACAGACGCGTCTGGCCTATCATGGATCCTACAGCACTCACTGAATATCCCGATAAAGCAACCGGAACTAGTAGCGAGGATCTCCAGAAGGTGGCTTACTTGAATCTCGCTGGTGCGCCTCTCCTCGGTCGCGGCCATCACTCAGCGGTCCACCGTGGTGCCCTCAAGCTACCCGGGGAGCTTGAAGCGTACACCGCGGATGGCTCTATAGGCGTTGCCGCGAAGATCGCCTTTCCTCTTCGTGGGGCGCGTCGGCACTTGGAAAGAGAGGGTGAGACGTACAACCAGATCTATGGCAAAGCGACGAACGTTAGTTTGAAATGCATTGACAAGGAGGGGAAAGCTATCCCTGCAAATTACAAAGGCGAAGATGGTAGGATCAAGAGGCACCTGATGGAACATTGGAGCGGTTTCTGCATGGCGTCGACTGATCAAGATATGTATTACCCCGTCCCGGTCAAGGCTGTCGTGCCCAAGTTCTTTGGGTATTACGTCCCGACGGAGGAAGCTGAGGAAGCTGCGAAGGAACGCAGAGCCAAAGCGAAAGGAAAAGGCGATCGTACTGGCAAAGAGAGATCTTGGAAGAGCCAGCAGTATGACAAGTACGAAGATAATATGCCGGCCGAAACCATCCTCAGCCCCATTCTCTTAATTGAAGACTGTGGGACTCCTATCGATCCTAGCACGATGTCGATAGACAATCGGTGAGCCGATCTCACCGAGTTATCATAAATATGTTACTCACCGTAATTTGGTGCAGAACTGAATGCCTCTCATTCCTCGATCGGCTTGACCTCGAGAAGATTCACCACCACTCCTTCTACGCGCGGAACATCCTCGTCCAACCCGGCCCTCTCGACGTAGGCCCTCCGTTGCGGTCCATGAAGACGCCGAGCTATCGGCTCATTGATTTAGGACGAACCCAGCATTGGGACTTGCTAGCCAAGCTTGAGCAAGAAAGGCGCAATTTACCGGATGAGCGAGACGATACCCAGGATCATAAAACCAAGATGGAGTGGAGGAACATTAAGCATCAGTGGGACCTCGATAACGAGGCGAGTCGGAAGCTGGGCAGAGTGGAGTTGCGGTTACCTCCTTTGTAGATGCCACGGTAAAGCCGGATATCAGGACAGACATTCGGCACCACGTTCGCCTTGTGCATTTCCTTCTTTATTTTATGTGTGTATTTGTACTGTTGGTGTCCTCCTGGTCTTTTAGAGTGTAAGATAAATGGCATGTTTCTTGGACAAAACGGCGTCGGAGTCCAATTGTAAAGCTGTAGGCAAAGATTCATACAATCCCATACACCTGAGCTTAAGTGGTAACAGCGGTTACATGCCTAGTAAGAGGACTACTTGGTCATCTCTACGCCAACCCAATCGTTGACTCGTAGGGAGACAGTCGACTGCGTTTTATGGGGGACCCTACCCCTGTCTTCGCCGACAGGGGAAAGTCGGTTGAACTAAGAATGGGCATGGATAAGAAGGAAGGGTGTCCCGGCTGAGAGCGGTCGTGTTGCATAAATCGCGAGAGGCTTATACGTTGGGAGAGCCCCACGTAGCGTGCTGGACCATACCCCTGAAAGGATGGCATTATCGGTACGAGCTGAGGCGCTGAAACTCTTAAGGCCGAGCAAGTCGTTCGCGGATGCGACTTGGTCACGACGTCCGATGTAGTCACTCAGATAATATAAATGAGATACGGGCCCGGTGTTGGGGTTCAAGCTCAAGCTCAAGCCTTCCGGCCGCTCTTGTAGGAACTTTTGCCACGGGTCCGTTATTCCGAGTGTCATGTCTCCATATTTTATCTCTCGAGCTGGATGGATTCTGTCGGTGCTCAAAATATCTCAACTGAGGAATTTGTAGACTGGCGACGAAAATTCCCAGCGGCCAGAATACAGCCTTTTTGAATTTCTCATTTCGGTCGAGGCCATCACTCGACAGTCTGCCCTCGAATTGCCTTGTGGTATCGAAGCATGCGTCTCAGATGACTCTACACGCGTAGCTGTACCCGTGGTGCTCGAGAATCCTTGAACCAGGAAGGAGAGAAGGATGATAAAATAGATCGCAACTCTGGTACAACAGAGTGGTTATCATTACACAGGAGCAGTATAAAGAAAATTCGGAGATCCAGGGTTCAGCGCTTCAGCGAGCAAAACGGAACTACATGGAACTTTTTGAAATGAAGCAATCGCATCACTAATTCGACAGAATTACGGTCGCTATAGTCATCGTTGGCACTGACGAGCTGATGTGAAAGCGTACGCTGGGTACTCACTGTTCTGTAAAACGAATCGATAGCGGCGTCCAAGGCGCTGCAACAACTCATCATCCGAAGGTAATGGTTCCTCCTTCCAGAAGAAAACCCGAGACGAGTGAGCTGACATATACAAAGCAGCTAGAGAGAAACACCGTACCGTGCCTAGTAACTTGTACCAATCTCCATCGTGGGTGACAGCGGCGACAGCCGCTGGCATCTAGTTTGAAGTATCAGTACAAAACAGACATACGGACCGAAGAACGACTAATCGACGTGACTCACGGCTGCTAACAAAGCACTATTGATTATCGCCAATGGATGAGGAGGCTGTGAAGCATTCATATCAATCAGAACGTCTCTCTTGGGGAAACTGAGAGAATATTACCGGGGAATGGTCGCCAACAAGGACGAGGTCCACACCGTGGTCGTCTTCGTCCTCGTTCTTCTCCGACTCTTCTGATCGAGCGGTAACGGCGAACGCGCGGAAGAAAACGCACTGACTAAGAGGTCCGTCCGCTGGTGTGCTAGATACTCTAAAATCTGGCGAAGTCGTCGTCGACTCAACACCAGGTCCACCGCCCAGGGAGACGTTGGATGGTGTTACTTGGGACTGAGGCGAATGGGCGGCGATTTTCCAACTGTTCGTCTTGTCAACCCCTGTGATCACATACAGGGGGCCGTTGGCGCTCCGACCGCGATCTCTGGTGGCGTATCCGTACCACGACTGGCCATTGGTGAGAAGAGTTTCCCTGAGAGCGGTCGTGTCGCGTAAGTCGTGAGAGGTATATCCGCTGGGAAGGACCAAGATCGCGTCCTGGTTCGTCGCATACCTGAAAACAAGAGCCACGTTATCAATTCAAGTTGCAATCTAAATGAAATCGAGCTTACCCATCAGTCGTATCGACGTACGCGCCCGAAAACGTTGTTTCAGGGTACGACTGGGTCACGACATTCGATTCATTCAGAGGTAATAAAGGACACCCCTCGGGTTGACCGTGAGCATTTACACGATCTGCGGTATAGACATTGAAAAGCAGATCAAAAGAGCCGTAGGGAGTGATCATCCCGACGTCGCCAATACGCAGGCCGTCATCGTCGCCTCGGTCGATGTTGGCACCCTGCTCAGGGACATAAAGTGGAAAACCACGTCGCTTGGAGAGAAGAGAGTTCGAGTACGCTGTACTAGCAGCCATAGACGAGGGAGGTTTTGGAAGGAAGAGAGGCTACGGTGGCTACTTATATACTTATACTATACCGGTGAGGGAGTCAGAACTTGGTGAACGCTGTATGCGATGGGAGAACTTATGCATGTAGACGGAACGAGATCATATTATGGGCGTATCAACGCGCTACAGCTTCGCATACAGCTTCCCGATATGGAATGAAAGCAGTGGTCATACACTGTACAGCTCAACTGCCACACGGAGGTATCTTGCTGCAGACGCCCGACAATATCTCGGGCTGAATACGATCCACACGCCCCGTCAAATGCAAATGCTGAATTTATCTATGTTCAAATACAAAAGAGAAAGAGATTCAAGAACGAAAGAAAGACTTAGAAGAAAAAAAAATACTAGTGCTATGATTGGCTACGCAAGTGGGAATTAAGGACGTCTACAGCCTGAGTCGGCCCGCATCGTAATCGTCGGCGATCTGTGTAACGGAAGATTCGGATCCTGCCTGAACCAGATAGGAGAAGGAGACTCACGCGCAGACACACTTAGACATTCACCACCGCTTGCCGGTGCAAGGTAAAACCACTAAGATTAACATACGCCCCACCACACTTGTCGTAGCTGGTGATAACAACGAGTCGACTGTCCTGTGACAGCGACAAACTGAGGAATAACGCGGTGGCGTGCTTCTTGAGAAACGCGATAAAGGCTCCCATGGGTAGGAGCTGCTTGATTTCGATGATGGATGATCTGACGCGGTATAATAAGCCCATGAACATATAACAGGACAAGGGGATTAACGTACTCATCAGCGGCGCCGACTGAGTCAACGTCTTCGATTTTGCAGACGAACGTAGATATATCTTCGGCGGACACTTCAAAAATGTCCGTAAGATGGAGCGGAACTTGCCCTGGAGGGGTACGAACGACTCCAGAGCAGAGGTTCGCGAAAACTTCAAGTTTTCCTAAGTGCGAGAAGCGTAGAACGTCGCCAATCGCGATAGACTGGTCAGGAGAGAGCTGGGAGACGAAAGAAGCTGAGGTGCTGCTCATGTCGATGTCGATGGAGTTGGTGGCGAACTGGAGAGGCCAGATGATAGACGATCATATTTATACTAAGTGCGCAAACCACGAAAGAACCAAATTCTACAAGTTTTGAGCGAAAAACATGGAAGTAGTTAGCGCTTTGGTGGTGTGACGTGTGACGGCCAGACGCCCATCGAAACAGAACCAAACTCCGTGGGACGGAGGGTCGGCCGGAAAAGGACGGCATGGAGGAGGCCTCCGAAAAGGTACCGCATAGCCAAAGCACAACCATCAGGATGTCTATTCTAAGTTCAGGGAAGCCTAAGTGAAGCGCCTAAGTTCAGGAATTCGAGTCGGAGGCGCAGCTGAGTGAGAGGGAGACTCGGAAGGGCTCGCACAATGGTCCCGTTGGTTACGGTTAGGCCTCGTCGTCTCTTAGATGGAAGAGAATTAGATGACTTTTCTCAGAAACCATCCAGCGGTAATGGCATCATATTGCGGTGATGAGTCAACCTCTGAGAAGTCGAATGGAAAGAGGACGACGGCCTACCGTAGACACGACGCCAGTCACAGCGGGGAGATGGGGAGATGTCGACGGTAACCAAGCGAACGAAAGACGAAGCGGGAAGACCTGCAGAGGGGATACTAGCGTAGAGAGACTGATGAAGGGGATGGGCAGCAAGAGGGGAAGGATGGCGGAGTTGTGCTACTGTAGCGTTAAAAGAGATGAAGAAAGATCTCGTTTGTGTCAAGATCCAGCGCCTATGCAGTGCATCGTCCACGGCGCTTATAATTGAGAATACATGCTCCAGCGCTAGTGTCGCGGTCGATGCTTTTTGATTTAACCAGTGACCATCGCCCTTGGGCCTCCCGCTCGCCAACACCATCGCCCTATCTCAGTGCTCTCCTTCAATGCACCTCCATCTCTCTAGAGGACGAAGGAAGCGTTAACCACTGGCATTGGTCGCCCTGGTCAGTGGTGAATCGCGATGGAACCAAATTTGATTGAAACTGGCGCTCGAGTCGTACTGACCTCGGCGCAGTTCCCCGACGACTTCTGCAGCTACAGTATCTGACTAGGCGCTCGATCTCGGGGTCAATCTTTCTTCACCCCTTATAATGCTGCCTCGAGTCACTCCGCTATCACCACACCTCTTGCTGCCCAAACCCCCCTTCATCATCCTCTCTTCACCAGCCCTCCTACTTCTTCTCGGTATTTCCCTTCGCAATTACAACTGGCATCGTCGATCGTTGATTGACCTTTGAATCCAGACGTGTTAACGATTGCGCCTGTGAGCCACGCTGCCCTCGCTACATTCAAGCTGGCAAGCACACTCGTATCGCTGCCTTGAGACGTTGGATTCAACCTTTAGTCGCCTTACGGTGACCGTACGGCATTGTCGTTTATCTCCTGGGGTTGGTAGGACTTGGTTCTCAACACTACCATAATCAATTCCACGGAGCCGCAATGATGAACCTTCTAAGCTCGCCGCAGGTCCCGGTATTGGAATCCTTGATCTTGCTTGCTCATTGCGGACTTAAGTCGCCTTCGTTCCACCACACAACAGCGCCAATCGCTCCTTCAACTTCGCTCGGTCCCGTAGCCTCGTCGCCGGTGCCGGACTCCCATCCAGACGGACGGACGGCCTCCTTTGCGATGACCACGCACATTTGCTCGCCTCCCATCACCAGGGCTGTTCTTTGACAGACCGCAGTAATGCTGCGGTCTGTCAACATGGGCGTATCTCCGCATCATGGGCGTATCATGCACCATCGCGGATCATTTTTCTCATACTCGGATTCTATTACGACCTCGCGGCCCCTCTCATCATTCAAATCTGTCAGGTGGCCACCGCCGAAACACCGCCCTCTACAGCTCCGGAAAATCTGACGAAACTCTACGTACAGCTCGGGCGTCATTCGTTTCTGTCGAATCTCCTCTTTTCGTGCAGAACTTGCCAAAGAAGATAATCCGCCTGGGCCGATTCCAATATCTTTCTTTTTCTCAATGCTTTGACTGCTTTCCTTTGTCACACTGAAGTTACCTCTCGAGGACGTTGGCAAACGGAAGATACTTTGGATGTATTTACCTGTGTTTCGCCTTCATTCTGGTCGTTCTGCATGTTGCGCTCTACTCCCCTTTACCCCAGCACTGAACAGCTGCGCGAAAACCTCCCCTCCAACGGAATCTGTCAGCGGTGATTTACTCCCGAAGCAAGTCTATTAACTTTTCAGAAAACCGCTAGACGATGCCTTCTGGCGCCACGACATCCAGCCACGCTCACCCCTTGCCAGCCCGCGGATTTCTCCGTTGACTGACTTCACTACAACTATTTTTCTCGTATTTTCACGGAGCAAAACGGGTTTTCTGGGTCGCTGCGGCTTTCCTCAGGACCTGAAGGTCACGGTTATCTTCTCTGCTTCTGGTTGTGTATGTTCGCTTCAGTTTGTTTGTAGGAGCTTGCTACTTATCGTTGCGTCCAGCCATGCTCTGACGCTACGCTTTACCACCCTTATCAGCTAGCTCCCCTTCACGGCCACTTTCTGCAGAGCACCACTCTATATACTTTCTCTAATTTAATGTTTGACCTGCTGGACGGC
The DNA here is from genome assembly GCA_032158425.1 of Pleurotus giganteus. Lineage (NCBI taxonomy): Eukaryota > Fungi > Basidiomycota > Agaricomycetes > Agaricales > Pleurotaceae > Pleurotus > Pleurotus giganteus. The sequence continues at coordinate 1,521,013 of JAPEHR010000013.1, forward strand.
GTCGTATGTGAAACCCTACCTTCGGTTGAAGCTCATCAGCGTAGCCCCTGTCTCCTAGCGCACCCCTCTTCACTACTTACTTACGGACCGTGGGAAGCTAATTTGTAACCGTGGAATTTGTGGCTGTGTTCTCAAGCTGACCTCTCCGATCGTTCCGGTGGACCGACAGGTTGTAAGTAGTGTCGACTTCTCAGCAAATCCAGAATTGCTAAGTTCGATCTCTCGCTAGACCTTTCTCTGCTTCACCGTTCAATTCTTTCAATGCTTCAGCTTATGGAGTTTCCGCTGATCAATTTTTCTCTGTCGGACCCTCGAGCGTCACCATCCGTCAAAGTCTCAAAGCTTTATAACCTGGCGCAAAGGGTTCCTCAACCACCGACTCGATGACGGTTTTCGACGACTCCAAACGTTAAGACCACATATCAGAGCCAGTGAGTTTGGTTATACTATTCACAAGCTCCGTCTGATGCTACATTATCCAGTGACTGTTTTGACCCTCTGGAACGACACCCTCCCTTCTTGGGATTAACCGGCATGACCTACGTTACCTGTTCACCTTAGGCCATCCGAAGCAATGTCGTATCTTGACGCTTTGCGTCACGCAAGCGGCTGCGTTACAAAGAAGTGAGTACTCTCCCCAGTCCGAATTGGCTGCAGTTTCTCACTACGATAGGTTATGCGATCTCTTGGGACCAATTTACCAGGCGCTCGTCGTTGCGATCCTTATGTGTGAAAGCGAGGACTGTTTTCGTACTCGCTAGTGTCGATCAAGGCGTATAGCTTGGGTTGGATTTCGTCATGAAGCCATGCGGATCCATTCTGCGGACGAACTTTTAAAGGACTGTTGAATGTACGGAGACTAGAGTGTGCCCATCCGACTACTGATATGTACGCCCTGGCTCATGTCGCATATTCGCGTATTCCTCACCTTATATAGACCGCTGGTGTTCCATGAGGAGAGGGACTAGCTAACGCTACGAACTTTGCGTCGAACTCAGAGCAAAGCAACTTTTGTATCCTTCGCTAGTATCCAGTACACCCTGAACAACTTGACCCTCGCATCGAAGCAGGTGCGTTGTTTCACGCACGCAATATACTCAATATGAGCTCAGCCTACTAGTCCTCTTCTTGGTGGGAGCGCATTAGCGCCCAGCCCGACGATGACGTCAACGGAGTTCTCCGATTGACTAAGCTCCACGAGGTTCCATCCCAAATCGTTGCTCCAGGTTCTCCTCGTTCCACGCACAGACGGCCGCCCGCAGCTCCTGGCAGTGGCTCTTTGACCGCGTAAAGTAGCCAAGACACCATTAAAAGGTGAACAATGGTCATTGTTCAAGCTTTGAGCCACACCGTAGCCACTGAACGCCGTGCTATATAAACCAGCTTGTGCGATTCATTCCCAGCCACAACCCCTCATTCGAAATGTCCCAATCAGCTTCAAATGTCGAAGAACGCAAACGCGACATTCGATACCGGTGGCTTCGCAACGAAGATGGTGGTGCTCTCCCCCGACCTCCTCCTGACGGCATACGACCTCCAAACGGGCTCATATGGGCCTCTCATCCTGACCGTTTCTTCCGTATCGAACGTTTCCCTGGCGTGAATTACCATACCCACTGGTCTCTGAGCATGATCGCCGAATTCAACGAGAACTACCATGAAGTCGCCGACGAGATCAAGCCTGAACCGAACCCAGAGTTTATCTTACCTTTCCCTTGGCTCCGACTACCTGTTGAGATGTCTCCCGGACCTGGCTTACCTGCTCAAACGTTCTGGCGCTCTATCCAAGGCACGAAGAGAGTCGGTGGCCTCTTGCGAGAGTTGGATGGTTTCGAGCCGAAGAAGCCTGTCAAGTTCGGCAACACTTACAAATCCCAATTCAAGCTCGAAGAATTTATTCCCGCCGCATATTTCCCCGATATCCTTATGGTTAACGACCCGAAGGGAATCACGGAGGGGAAGCGTGTCTCTGAGGAGGAAAGCAGCGAACTTGAAGCTACGCCCAGGAAGTACAAACGCGTCTGGCCTATCACGGACCCCTTGTCGCTTCTGGAGTACTCCGATATTGAAGCGTGGATTCGAAATGGCCGCAAGACTGTAGCTCACTTGAATCTCGCTGGCGCGCCTCTCCTCGGTCGGGGCCATCACTCTGCTGTCCACCGCGGTGCCCTCAAGTTACCCTTGGATCTCGAAGCGTACACCCCAGACGGCTCTACTGGTGTGGCCGCCAAAATCGCATTCCCTACTCGAGGCGCTCGACAATTCTTAGAACACGAGGGTGAGATGTACAACAAGATATACGGGATGGCGACGAACGTCGGCTTGAACTGCATCGACGACGAAGGTAAAATTGACCCTGATAACATTAAAGGAAGATTTGGGAGCGGTATGAGGCACTTGATGGAAAATTGGAGTGGTTTCTGCCTTCCGTGCCCCGACATTCACCACCCCGTACCAGTCAACGCCGTTGTTCCCAAGTTCTTTGGGTATTATGTGCCCACGGAGGAAGCTGAGGAAGCGGCAAGGAAGCTCAGAGAAACGGGGAAGGAAAAAACCGATAGCAACGATGAAGAGGAGTATTGGGACTTCCAACGATACCCTGACCGCGAAGATAACCTGCCGGCTGACACCATACTCAGTCCAATCCTGCTTGTAGAGGACTGTGGTACCCCAATCAATCCTAAGACCATGTCCATTGACGATCGGTAAGGCGATCTTGTCTACTATCAGGTTGAGTTGTTACTAACTTCCTTGGTAGGACTGAATGTCTTGCGTTCCTCGCTCGTCTTTTCTTTGAGGACATCAGTCACAGTTCTTTCTACGCCCGCAACGTCCTTGTCCAACCCGGACCTCTCGATGTCGGACCTCCGATGCGATCTATGAAGACGCCCAGCTACCGCATTATCGATTTGGGAAGGGCCGAACACTGGGACATGCGGGTGAAACAAGAGAAGGAAACCTACAAAGACCAAACGGGGAAGGATTTGCCTGACGAAAGGTTGCCTCTTGCGCCGGATGGATTTGTGCGAGATGATATTCAGTATACTGAGACGCAAACGCGGTGGAGGACCATCGGACAGAAGTGGGCTTTCGAGAAGCAGATGGAGCAAGCTCGAGCTAAGAAGGAGTTGCTGTTCGAGCCTTGGTAGTAAACCCATGCATAGCGATGCCGCCGTCCTTGAGAAAAGACATTGCCATGGCCTGGCCAACATATAGGCACTGAATAGCCACTATGTAATTAGTTGAGTTGGCTGGATTATACCCACACAATGCCATGAGATACCGTACTTCCTTCGGATCCGAGTCACTGTGGCTGACATGGGATGACAAGCGCCTCAAATCTTGGGCGCTTGAGTTGTTTTGTCTGTCTTTCATGTCGCTTGAGGCAGCCGCCTCGGCTTCTGACTCTTTGTCAATAGAAACATGAGGACTTGATGAGGACAGCATAGTAAGTCAACATCTTAGCTTTTCCAACGCCTTGTGAATTATTCTGGCATCAGCACGATGCGCAAGATTCCTACGGTAAACGACTAGCTACGTGGTCCTCAGACCGAACCGTGAAATTATTCGATGTTGTGGAAGGCGAAACCAAATCTACGGGGCATACACTGAAAGGGTGCGTCTACGCTTCAAGTTCCCGTCTTTGACCCGTTTTGAGCGTTCTGCAGACATACTGGACCTGTATGGCAAGTTGCTTGCGCACCCGAAGTTTAGCCATATATTGGCTTCGTGTTCGTATGATGGCACGGTGTTGATCTGGAAGGAAAAGGAAGAGATAAAGGAAAAGGCAGAGATAAAGGAAAAGGCAGAGATACACCGACCTAGACGAAAATCAATGAGCATACGCTGCATAGTGCTTCAGGTGCGTTGACTCAATGCTGACTTTCCTGAGATAGCGCAATCAATTCCGTATGCCAGGCTTCTCATGGACTCGAACATATCCTCGTGTGTGTGCGCCACCTCCAAGGCCATACTATCCGTCTTGGGATTCAAAAAGTACGTCAAACGTGTTCATTCTCCGTCTCCCTCGTCTTACAGGGAACAGTCGACGTTCAATGGGATGCCACATCTACCACGGACACGCCGTCGGATGCAACGCTGTATCCTGGGCACCCGCAATCCAACCGCGCTCCCTCATAACCCCCAGCAAGCCCCAGCCAGACCAAGCCGGCACCTAACCCAACCAATACCACACCACCCAGCGTTTCGCCCGCGCCGTTGGCGACAACCTCGTCAAATCTGGGGGTTTCGCGAGGTCACCCGCTCTTGGGCCGCGCCTCCTTCCTACTCTACTCTGTGTATGATGCGCAACGTCGAAGGGTGATCATGATGCCGACACCGTCCATGGAGAGCTGTCGGATGTACCGCCGTACGATAGGCTCCTGTTGTCCAGCAAGCCGAACCATTCCCAAACTAGCCCCCAGCAACCGATACCAAACCTGTGAATATTCTACCAACGCTGATGGCAACATCAACATTGTCGAAGTCTGGAGGAGACCAATTGCTGGACATTGCACAAGGGATCGTCGGAATCAAGTAAGTTTGTCCGTCGGTGATTAAGTCTGTATACGTTACCGAGTATTGAGTATTGAAAACTACAGGCTACAACTATGTGCTACTTCGTCCGATCCTTTCCTGGCTAACTGCAGCCTCTCGGCCACCAGCTCCTTCCAAAATCCTTATTACGCCAGCTCATCTGACGTGCGTGAACGCCATGTTCCACCCATACCCAATCCCGCACGGCTGCTGCAGGTGACGTTATGTCAAACAGCAGTCAGGTGATTCCAACGCCCCCATGCTCCCACAACTGTTCGCATTTCAAAGCATATAGCAGCGACTCCGTTGACCAGATCGAGCGTTCAGCAATCGGGAATGTTAACATACAGCTGTCCACCTCGAACTACTAAGCTCGCCACCCGCTTCGTCCTCTCGTTCCCTCCGCACGTCCTCCACATCCGAGCCCTCCACCCATCCCATCCCATCCCTCTTCCCTAATCCGGAACCCATATCAGGAATTGGAATTCATTGACTTTGCCATCGGGGAGGCATATTCTAAATGTCAAACCTCTCCAGTGCGCACGAGTTCTTCATCTGTATCACGGGTCCAGGAAAGCTTATCCCTAGCCGCCGTCGATTCCACCGCCGTTACGCTCCTTTAACCTCTAATGCTGTCTGAAAATCCAAGCCGGATGAGGAATCGCAAACTGCGCAAGCGCTGCAAACCCAACCGTGCTACCAGTTATTCATTCCTAAACACCGATATGGAATGCTCATGTGAAGCATCTGTACGAGCTGGAACACGGCAGCGGCGGCAGCTGGAGTGAAGGAGTAAAGAGGGTTATCAATTGGTGGATGTGATGGAATAGATGAAATGATGCACCAGATGGTGGCGAGATTTGAAGAGGCACATGTACGCAAAGGGGCTGTAACCAAACTGATGGGCGGCGCTCGTCAAGGGCTCGACTGTGCTGGTGAAATTACGAGAAGCGTTGATGATCTTGTCATACTCCAGTACCAAGGGACGCGCGCAGGGGGGAGGGACTCGGGAGGCCATCGTTGACCTTGTCGAACAGGTGACATGCAACAGCAGTTCATGTTGGATGAGAGAGGACAGCGGACAGGGGTGAAGGGACCAAACACATAGAGGCTGCAATACTGTAGAGCGAAAGACCTCCGCCAATATGAGGGATGCTAAAGGAGTAGTCAGACAAGATGGATACATGAGACGCACCTTAAATTACTTATATTATATCGCTTCACCGTCATCAACATGCTCGAAAGACTCTTGGCAACCAAATGTGAAGGCTATCTCCAATAAAACGCATGCATAGCTATGACAGTCCAGTATCCCATATGTGAACAGTTCCCTGAAAATTGCCGGAAGCCAAACGAGTCCCATCTGCAGAGAACGCGACAGACCGTACCCATTCACCAGCATCAAAGACTTGCAAAGTCTGCCCTGTGGTTGAATCCCACAGCCTGACTGTGTCGTCCGCAGATCCAGAAGCAAAGCGCATGGCATCGGGTGACCAAGCAACAGCAAGAACCCGCCCTGAGTGACCGCGCAATGTCAGGATGGAATCGCCAGATGTGCTCCAAACACGGACTGTATCATCAAAAGAGCCAGAGAGAATGCGAGTCCCGTCAGGTGAGAAGGAAATGGATCTGACATAGCCATCATGCCCTTCCAGCTCTCTCTGCAACTCCCCGGTTTTCATGCTCCACACGCTGATTCTCCCGTTGAAACAACCAGATGCAACCAGAGTCCCATATGGAGAGAGTGCAGCACAGAGAGGACGCTCACTGACTAGTACTTGACTAGTGGTCTCCTCGCCTGTCGAAGACCAGATCTTGACTGTGTGGTCCTCAGAGCAGGTGGCGAGATACTTTCCGTCACAGGAGAATGCTATGCCCTGTACATCCTTGTAGTGCCCTCCGAGTGTGATATGGGTCTTCTTCGAACTGATATCCCATATCCTCACTGAGTCATCTATCATCGCAGCAGCAACATGCGAACCATCGGGCGAAAATGCGACACAGCACGCATAGCCATAGAATGACCTTGACTCCTTCACCGCGCCCGTATCCGCATCCCAAACCGACCAACCAGATTGGTCGGCAGAAAGGACCTGCTTGCCATTGCTAGGGAAGTGCAGGGAGTAAACTACGTCCTCGTGAATCTCGAAGCAGCCTTCAAGATGGAAATATGCTAAGTGCATGTCATGAGGCTCAACGCCCAAGGACTCACAGTGGGACTTCCGCTGAATGCTCTCAACGCGAAGCGAAATACGGGGGAACTGAACATTTGTGATTGTAGATGGCAGACTACGTTCTCTGGATGACAATGAATAGAGTATGGTTCGAGCCAAGAGAATGACTTACACTGCAGATGGTGCCGGAGCCGGCACCAAGTGTTCTTCTCTGACTTTCCCTTTCCCTTTCCCCCTGCGATGGAAGGGGTTGACTCTCTGTAGGCCTTGAAACAGGGGGCTAAATACATGTTGTTTCGGCACTGGGGTGTTTGTGGGGGATGGGGTTTGTCCTCGGTCTGCAAGCAAGTGTCTTGGCGGTGGAGCTAGTGTGGTGGAAACAACTTGGAAGGTCTTTCTGCATCGCCCACTGGATTCAAAAATGAGTCAGAAGCAATACTGCGATCAGATGAATCAGCGCACCAAGTGATCCAGTTATTACAGGGCACTTGGGTACTTGCATTATCATAGTTACAGCCTGGGCAAGTAGATAATGATGCTCGAATGACACGTATGATGATGCTCAAGTCCAGAATTTCATGGGATGCCGCCATCTCCTCCGATATCGCTGGGGGGAGCGGATGGCCCATATCGAGTGTCTGATTGTTGGATGTGCGAATGATTTCCCAGTCGTCCCGCTCGAGGTATTCAAATCCATCAACTTCATGGCATAGGTGTTTCAGCACGATCTTCATATCCTATGCATTACCAGATCTATCAGAAGATGACAATATGAGGAAACAACATACTGACCAACCAAGTCGAACAGTATTCCAGCGGGATTGGAAGACGGCGTCCAGCATGATCTCGCACAATGAGGGTTAACATGCGAAGGTGGTAGACCAACGGCGATTTGAGTAGAGGCGACGCAGCCATAAGGTGCTCCAACTTTTGCGCGGCCTCCCCTGTGATAATGTTCCCCCAACATCCGCTGCAATTCGACTCAGTAGTTGACAAAGGTGGGATTGTAATCACTTACGTACCTGCATATAGTATGCATAAATGTTTCTAAAACAAGGTGGTCGGCAGCAAGGAGAGACACCGCTCGCTGGTAGATTGCCCACCACCGGGTTTTAGTGATGACAGTGTAAAGCAGCGTTTCAACTAGTGATGGGTGATTAGAGAGGCGAATGGACAGGTAGAAGCGGCGTATTTCTTGTTGGATCACCAACAGGTGAGCATTGAGGCATCGAATGAGGTCGTGGGCCTGGCGAAAGGTGCCAAGTTCCCGAATACCAGTGGAGATGTCATTGATTATATCGAGGCATCTAGCTACAACTGCGATGTTCGACGCGAACTGCTTCATATCCTCCAGTAACACAGGAAGACAACGAAGCATGGTCTTCGAAGGAAAGCGATCGAGAAGTTGGTGTATGGCGGCAATATTGGATACGGTCGGGGCATAGGATTCACTGAGAGGCTCAGGAACGTCAGACTGATGGCTGATTGCAGCGGCTGTCGCCTGGTTGACGAACACAGTTCCGGTGTAGTAATGATGGTGGGGATTATTTAGCTGATTCCCCAGAACGTTGTTGAACGTGCCGTCGCCGTTGTTGTTATTCGAAAGAGGGGCGCCTATCAGGGCTGGTCAATTCGGAAACTAGGGAGAGGCTACCTAAATCTACGCACACTCTCTGATAGATTCATGAAAGTAGTCCATCGTTTGTTGTCGATAACGGCCATCCGCAGGAGTGGGATTCTCGCTGGGTGCAGGTGCGGAGGAGGATACGGATGGCCCGACAGCGACACGGTGGGACGACAACGACGACATGATGGGATGTGAGGTTTGAGTTCGGCCGCAATGTTTGACGCTGGACAAGCGAAAGTCACGCATTCCATGAAAGGCTGACCTTCTTTTGGTGAATACGTTTCAGACCTAGAACATCGCCTTCATCAAAAGAGGTGGTCAGCGCGATGATTCTGATGCATAGCACGTCGCTTACCTCAACTGACAGCTCGGGGATATCACCCCAATAAAGCTGACTAGAATTGGGCAGTAAAACCGATAAGCCCCGGTCAAATAAGGATCGTGGTGGGCGTGAAGCTGTTTGAGTCCACCATAGTGGCGTAGGCAACCATGACTACTGCCACCACGGAACACGGACGGAATGAGAGGCGCCGTACTGCGAGGAGCTGGACTGCATGGGTCGTTGATGCATCATATTGAAACATACCGATGACTTGTCTCATTGCTAGGAATTTGAGACGAACGAGCAACAACGCAAAGCTCCATGGCCAGTGCAAGACGGCGAGTGCGCTGGGTTGAATAAACGATGGCGTAGCAGCATTATCTGACATTGACGGACGCTAATAATATGAAGAAAGGATTGGGAAGGATACGAAAGATGTGAATGAATAATAACGACACTAGGCCACGTTGCAACTACCACGAACAGATTCGAGAGACTCTAGGCAACGTGGCAAGAGCCTGAGAGCTGTGTATTGCCGACGTCATAGTAAGGAGACGATGGTTCGAACTTGGTTCAAACGAATCAGTTTTCAAAGCTGAAGCGCTACATAACAAGGACACGTACTAACAATCAAGCCCATTCGGTTAGAACGAATACAAGATTCGGGTAGTTGATAACCCCGAGAATACGTCTAGGGGTTAAGCTCGTGAGTCTGCAAACTGGCAACCAAAGGCGGGAGCAATTCAATTCTGTAGAGGTTTGCCAGGACGCTGGTCGAATTCAATGTGCGCAGGATCGGTCATTACCCAAGCACGCCAAGTTGAGTAGACATTCGCCGGCTACCTTGAGGACTGAATCGGTAGGACTGTGAGTGAGATGGACGTGTACATTGAGACGGTGTGTAGGACCACGTTCCCTTTTGCAAAGGTGGTCGACTCGAGAGATGAAGAGATGAACGCCCTTCGGAAGATCGAGAAAGAGAAGGATATGGTTTTTTTCCTCTCAAACGGGGCCATGAGTGAGTCCGAGTCCAGAATTGAGCTAGTGTGCACTTCGCATGTCGAGCAGGAGGAGCTCCAGCAATTTCAGCGGCAAGCTGGTCCGTTGACAACACGGAAACGACGAAGCGCCCAGCCCCGCTCGATTGGGCGCTCGTTGGTCACCGTGATTAGTCACCGCTTCGGCGCTGCTCCTACCACACACAGCTCTCCTTCCGCCTCACCTGCTGCTCTCAGCAAAATGGTGGGCAACCCAGCCATTTATATTTGTATCTGATGTTTTAACTACTGTTAGTCAGCCACGACGGTTTCCGGCTTTATGCCTATAGAAACGCTGCATGAGGACATCACAGTAAGTCAGCGCCCTCAGCTTTTCTAATGACTTGCAATTTATTCTGGTATTAGCACGATACGCAGCTAGAATACCACTAGATACGTGCTCCTCAGAGCGAAATGTGAAAATGTTCGACGTTGGAAGGCGAAACCAGGCCTACATCAGGGCGTATAGGCTGAAAGGGTGCGTCCAGACACCGGAATTCCCTTCTTCGACCGCGTTTTAAGCGTTCTGTAGACGTACCGGACCTGTTTGGCAAGTTCCTTGGGCGCATCCGAAATTCGGCCGTAGATTGGCATCGTGTTCGTATAATGGCACGGTGCAGATTTGGAAGGAACAGGCAGGTCCTTCGCCGGGCTGGACGAGAATCAACAAGTATATGCTGCGTAGTGCTACAGGTGCGTTGATACACTGCTTACTGAATTTCACCGTGTCTGAAATGGCGCAGCCGATTCTATATGCTGGGCTCCTCATGAGCTCGGACCTGTGCCTTCTCCATCGGCAAGCTATCCGTGTTGACGTTCTAAAGTATGTTAAACGTGTTAATTACTAGTTCTACTTTGTCTGACGCTCAGCAGAGGCCAATGGGATGCCGACATGTCCAACGTGCACGGTCGGATGTAATGCTCACCCCCAGCAAGCTCAAACCATCCTGGCCAAGTCGGCACACGACCTATACACCACCAGACCTTCAAACGCTTCGCTGGCGCCGGTGGCGACAACTTCATCAGATCTCGGGAAGACGAAAGACACTATTCTCTCCTCATTGCACCTGCGCCATCACCACCGTCCCATACTAACCTCGGCCTCCTCGGTACGGGACTTCTCCTGGCTGGTCGTTGCAATCGTCGATGCCTGCTCAAGATGGATCTATGTGGCAATAGGGTAAGCTTCATCGTGTAGTAACATGGAGTGTTTGCTGATGGACAATCCTTTGTATGGCAGTTACCTCCGGTGCGCCGTATATGCTGAGATCGTGCAACTTAGCTCTTTAGCAAGTGGGCGGTCTGTACGTGATCCGCTCCCAAGTCACTTCAGGACTACTCCAAAATCGCCAGGACCCGCTCAAGCGCGAATGTCGACGAGGGCCAATCTACACCTCAAGTTCCCATCCTTGACCGCATTTTGAGCGTTGCGCAAACACACTGATTTGGAAGGACCAAGGACGAAGGCAATGAGCCCACGGTGCGTTATGCTTCAGGTGTGTTCCCTCCGCTTCATCACCGTCATTCTTGGCTGAAAACTGAACTCTCCTCAGGAACTCAGACATACGTATCCTCACTCATCCCTCCTCCGATGGCACGCTAACCGCCTCATACTTCTTTTCCCTCCCCTTCAATGCGTGGACGAAAGTCAGTGGATATCCTCTTTGGTGGTCGTGGGATGTCTTCCTACTCTGGCGATATCGTTTCAACCAGTAGCTGGCATCCCTAGCCAAGCTGGTACACAAATGAGCCAACACCACCGTCAAGTGTTTTGTCAGTTCGGGCAGCCAAATTTGTCGAAGTTGGGAGCCTAGTCTGGAGATGTCCACCGATATTATTTCAAGATTCTCAAGACTTACAGCCGTGTAAGGCTGGCCGGACGTGTTACTGCAGTATCAATCGCATGTAGAGCTCTAGCGCACAAATTCTGATAGCCAGTCCTTAAGTGAGGAGCTCGAAGTTTTCTAGTGCTTTGCTGGTGACGGAGAATTAAAGGCAGTGTTTGAGGATGGCCGCTACTGTTGTACACAAAATTTGCGTACTCATTCCCATACACATATTCATACCCATAGCCATACCGCCGAACCCCTTCCTGCAGACACACGTATGTAGCACTACGAGGATGCTCTTCAGCCGTAAAGCAAAGGCGTCGACCGCACTTGTTGATTGGCAGAGCACTGTAGGCACGTTGATAGGATGAGTCCTGTTCGATTTAGATGCTAATAGTTGTCAATTGGTGGCGATGATGGGAGGGGACACCTGACGAGCGCTTACTGCTACAATTGCGTTTCTGACCTCGTTCGTGTTACGTACTCCCCTCACCACTAGTCTCCAGACCATGCTAGCTAGCTGCTTACGACGTCTCTGGATCCAGCGCCGCTCTAAGTACTTCTCCTCTCCCTCTCGTGAGCCGGATCCTAGCCTTTCGCCTCTTCTCTGAGTCTCTCTTCCTCAATGTCTCCCTATCGACAAGCTCTCCTCATCCGTTTCCCCGCCAACTCTCAGCAGTTATTACTGATCCCACGCCCTCCACTGGGGCTACAACGTCCTTGTGGACGATCCCTTCGTATGCCGATTTGATTGACGTCCAGCGTCCTAGGAGTCCTTTGCCACTGAATCCCACTCCTCTTCCGTATCTTTATCGTCAGATCCTCACACTCTCTGATCAGCCCATCTCTTTGACCAACTCACAATTCTGCCTGCGGTGTAGACCAGGCGCGAACGTATCCATGAATGCCACCGTCCGAAGCTCTCGTCAGTCCGCCTTCGACTCTCGAACTCTAGTACGTCCACGCCGTCTCAGGCACTGAACGACCTTATATGGCGATTGGTTCAGCTCGCTGGTTTATCCCCAAACAATTTCAGTCAGCAGTCGGTCGAATTAGTCTACATCTTTCGTCCTTCGCGATGTCGCGGAGCCCCGGCGAATGCTATCCCTCTCCAATCGGGCGGAGAATCTAGAGGCCATTGAGACCAGACTTAAGCATGAGATACGACAAGAAGCTTCATGGTAGTTCCTCTACTTCTATTTAATCGCTTTCACCGACATAGCGCAGGTACAGAGGTGTGGTTCTAACTCACAACGAATTGAGTAAGTCCACCAAGCTACATTTTATTCCTAGCACAAGCTGCCGACAGCGGTGAAGGCGCTGACCTCGCATGAAGATCTGATTGTATGTCCGTCTGAGCTCACAAAGGACTGGCAATTAACTTGGCATCTAACTAGGTTACTAGCCGGACTGCCAACATCGATCCCAGCGGTTGATCTGGTCTCACATCCATTTGCGCTCCCGTACCTTCCTCTACCTCAACTAGTGGCTCCCTTCAGCGCAACGCTTCCGTGTTGACACTCGAGAATACGCCATAACCGGCGTCATACTTCCTTCCCCTTCCTCTTCAATGAATGGACGAAAGATGGCGGGATATCCTCTTCGGCGGTCGTTGGATGCTCTCCCACTCCGGTGATATCATCTCCACAGTAATTGACCATTCGATACGGACTTTGCCATCAGCACAGCTGTGGTCCGCCGTCGGAGAGCACTACGCCAAGGACTCGGCCGCCATATCCTTCGAGTATCGTGTATCTCGGCCAACGCGTACTTCCCATACCCGCAACGAGCCGTTCTTGAGCCCGACAGTGATGATGGGCCGACTGGGTGGACCACTTGAAGCAGCGGGGGCTCGGTCGTTGCTGACCAAGTCCAGTGGGAACTGCGCACTGGTGAGATTTGACCGTGGTCAGAGGTTGCATAACTGACAACTCTACGCTTTTTGCATTTGCGTCATAATCTTGATAGATGAGTAAGAATCAACAGAGACGGCGATACGAAGAAATATAACAGACTCAGACGCACCGATACCTCTCGTATTCCAAGTGCCGCCAATGACGTCGTGCTGTCATCGTGTATGAGCAAGGCAGTGTTGGTGGCAGTCGAGTCATTGGCCGAGCGGACCAAGTTCTGCGGGAATAAGGGTAGGTGGGAGACGCCACACTGCTGGCGACTCCTTAGAGAGGTAGTAGACAACGACCAGGGAGGTGTTGACTACAACAGTCGTCCTACGGACCCTTCAGTATGGAATTCGGGGGCAGCACCGTTGAGTGATTCTACTTAGACAATTCTACAGTGATGCACCCATACCTGCACTCCGGCGGCTTCGAACAAGTTCAATGCCGGTGCGTTAGCAGCAAACATACATATTGTAGGCGGAGTGGCGAGAACAAAACGGAATACGAACTGAAAGTCAACGTTAACGTCGAAGAAATAGAAATATGTATCTGAACCGAAACGCCGGGAAATGGCGCACGCACACGCCACCGCGTTGCGAGCAGCGAGCTTGCGGCCTCGCGCGCAGTTCCATCAATTTCAATCTGACCCATTATCTCTTTTAAATGTAAGGTCTCATAGACCATCTGAGTCATTCGGTGATGTTCACTAAGCTTAGATGAACGAGCCTGATATTTCTTGGAACTGCCTCTGTGGTGGATGACCCATATACATCTCTAGTTACAGAGCATACAAACAGTGTAGCTATGACAGTTCAGTATCCCATATGCGAACAGCCCCCCAATCAGTGCCAGCAACCAAACGACTCCCATCTGGAGAGAATGCAACAGAAGATACCGGGTCCCCATCATACAAGACCAGGCAAGTCTGCCCTGTAGTTGAATCCCACAGCCTGACTGTGCCATCCAAGGATCCAGATGCAAAGTGCCTGCCATCGGGTGACCAAGCGAGAGCATGAGCCATGTGGGTGTGACCATGCAATATCAGGGAATTGCCAGATGTGCTCCAAACGTAGACTGTCGGGTCATAAGAGGCAAAGAGAATGCGAGTCCCATCAGGTGAGAAGGAGATGGACAAGACCGGACTATCATGTGCTTTCAGCTCTCTCTGCAATTCCCAAGTTTTCGAGTCCCAGATGCTAATTATCCCAGATTGAGAACCAGATGCAAAAAGAGTCCCATCTGGAGAGAATGCAACACAGAGAGGTTCCTTGCTGACCAGTACTTCACTAATGGTCTCCTGGCCAGGCTGGCCCATCAGAGACCAGGTCCTGACTGTGCGGTCCTTAGAGCAGGTGGCGAGGTACTTTCCATCATAGGAGAATGCTATGCGCTGGACCTCTGTGTCATGCCCTTTGAATGTGATAAGTGTCTTCTTTGAAGCTATATCCCAGATCCACCCCAAGCCATCATTAAACCCAGCAGCAACACGTAAACCATCTGGTGAAAATGCAACATGTGCAAAGCCATCTGTGAATGACCATGACTCTTTCACTACACCTGTATCCACATCCCAAACTGACCATCCAGTTGCATTGGCAGAAAGAACATGTTTGCCTTCGCAATGGAAGTGCAGGGAGAGAACTGGATACTCGTGGATCTGATAGTGACCTGCAATATATTGAATATGTTACATGTATGCCATGAAAGTAGCAAAGTTGAAGGACTCACGACAGGACAAAAGGGAGAGAGCCTTGGATACCTTCTCAGAATGCTCAGGATATCGATCCTTGATAGCAGACTTCAGCGCTTGAAATGCAGAATGGGAGTACCAGTTCTTAGAAGTGGATAGTGATCGAAAGGTGACCAAGGCTTCGACCAGCAAGGCAACAAGCCTTCGCCTGTTGGAGGTCAACTCCCCTGCTATCTGACACTGAGACTGCAATATTGACACAATCATCTCAAGGGCCTTAGGATGCTCAGTCAAAGGTTGGTAGCCAGCTAAAAGGGTTTGATAATCAGCAGCAGGAAGAGAAGGTGAATAGATTGAACACAAACATGCAGTCAGAGTGCTGAGAACCCCAACAAGAGCAGCAAGAGCATCATCTGGTAGTGGATCTCTGTCCAGTGCTTGCAATACATCAATGACAGAGGGGTCAGGCTCAATGTAGTCTCTATTATTGAATGCTTGTCTGCTTAGTTCCTTGCCATCATGCATTCGAGCCTTGGGTCGGTAGGTGTCAGGCATCTCATCGAAAACTGATTGATGAATGCGCTGATTAGGCTGGATTATTCGAGGGGCTCCAAGGTGGGGGCTAGATGGGTGAAATATTAGCATGATAAGTAAGGATGATGAAGGAAAGGCCTGACCGTCGTACAGTGTTGCTATCCCCCTTGTATGAAAGGTGGCGAATTGGAAAAATCTCAAAGACTCGCCAAATAGAGGTAAAAGAGTTGGTCGGAATGCGGAACTGAGCCCATTTCCCATTGAATGGCTCCATCTTCAATCCATGGCTCATTGCTTCATATGTCATCCACCGCAAGGCTGGGCCAAACTGATTTATATCCATGTTGAGAACAGTCCCACCACCGCTATATAAAATTCTTCAGCACTGAGGATGACAAGATTGGGACATTGGAAACCTACACATCCAAATGTGACCCAGCAAACCATACCTCCTTGACATCTCCACCTTGTTTGTCCCCGGGACCAGAGCTGCCATTGGCATATTCGGGCAAGAATTTGACCCGTCTCTCATCGAGCGACAGCGCATGGCGGAAGTGGCAGACATGGATCATGCCAGTGACTGTTTCACAGAGGCTGGGACCTCGTGTGATGCCAATTGATGACATGGTATCCCTAAACTACTATTAGATGGGAATCTAAGCAAGGGGAGACATCACACCATGCACCAACAAAATGAACCTTGACTCCACACCTCGAGAGAGCTTTCTTGAAATCCTTGCAAAGCTGCTCCGCCTTTGATTCCCCTGATGTACCATGCTTAGTGTCCTTTGTCACTGCTGTGTACAGCTTGTATGCACTGAGTATTTGGTCAGAAAAGAGAAATTAAGTCAAACAATGGGATATGGGCACTTACAAACCAATTTGATCATTGTTTCCCTTGTGAACAAGGCCCACCTAGTCCAGGATGAAAATGGGGAGAAACTGAGTGCATATCACAGAACTAACCTTCTCAATCATTCCAGCAATAACACGAACTTGATAAGCACCACGTGAGAACCCTGCACTGCCAAGTCTGAGGGTTAGACTTCAGCACATACCAAGGCCACACTGACCGAACAAGAATATGCGATCACCAGGTTGGTAGTTCTCCAACAGCCATAGGTATGCACTGAGCACAACCTTAGCAGAATTCCTGTGAAGACAAAGTTTAGCCATTCCATAGGTGGCAGATGGTTTTACTTACCATGCAATAGTCATATCAATGGTGTGTATGAACCACTGTTTCCAATAGCTCAATGAAGCCAATGATGGCTTCACATAGGTTCCAATGCCATTATTGTAGTAAGTAAGCTGTTCACTGTCATCCTTGAGGAGGCAGTATAGCTCCATGACATTGGTGTTCTGATGTGAGTGTTAACTGCAGAAATCCAGGATGGAGTGACCCAGTACAACCTTTTTGCTGAACTGATTTGCCATACCATCAATACAAACAACTAAATTTCTACCCACCCTACCACAGTTGCAGTTTGTTTCAGCTAATTTGTTGGCCAGAGTAGCAGTGGGCGGTGGATTTGAAGGAGATGCCAGATCTGTGCCAAGTGGAGGTGGATGGTCTGAGCTTGGAGGTGGATGGTCTGAGCTGGGAGCAGGAGGAGAACGTTCTGCGCTGAGAGAAGACAATGTGGAACTTGATTCAGAAGAATGAATAGAGCCTAGGCCGGGAGAAGGCAAAGTATGATCTGCACCATGAGAAGGGACAGCAGGAACTGAGCTGGGAGGGGGAGGGGGACAGTCCAAGCTGGGAGTATGAGAGGTATGGCGTGAGCCCCGACGCGCAAACGGCCTACGCAATGAAGAGAACATGGAGCACAGTAGCGGGCATGAGGTTACTTGCACCTTTTATCCTAATTTCAGACTGCCATGTGTCTGAGAAGCCACAGGCGATGCGAACAGTGTGGCGATGTGATTGAGGCTGTCTGACAGACTCGAGGAGCTTCTTTGTTCAGTTCTATGGGAACACGGTCAGTTCTTCCCCTCAATATGTCCAGAAGTGCCTGAGTCGTACCACACCTGTTCAAGACCATCATTGGTGAGAAATGTGATCCGTATCAGCCTGCGCGATGCTGTTCTCACCAAGGAAATCTTCGATGCAGACGGGGTCATACTTGGTCGATATCGAGTTCACAAGTGTTCAGAGCTCGGTTCCAGTTGCTTCGTCTGCAGGCTATTCCAGAGAATTGAAAGCTGAGGTGATACGTGCTCTAGCTTCGTGATGATTCAGATACGAAAACGATCAAGGAATGGCTAGGCGGAGGTGGTAATATGTTTAAAAATACTCAGATACGTCGGCGATTCCCTGTTGATGGCTGGAGGAACTCAGCGCTCAGCGCTCAGCCTCAACTCCCTGAAACACCCATCAGGCTTCCAACGTTGTCCCGTTCGCCTTCCCTGTGAGATCCTGATTCAACTGAGGTCAAAGACTAGCAGGAAACGACATAAACGCACATCGTCACTGCCTTTTTTGTCTGGCTGCGCTTGACGGAATGAGCTGAGAATGAAGAATGGACTGAGGCGTCGTGTGCTGTTTGCTGTGCGTCCGCTCCCCAGATCAAGCCTGATTCAGCTTCCCTTGATCAGCGTCCGCTTCGCTTATTGAGAATGGTGAGAAGAGTGAGTAGCATCATCGAGAAGATTGAGTGCGGCTAGCCAACGATGAGGCCCCGGCAATGGGCATTCCTGGCATTCAGATACGAAAATGAAGGATGGAAGCACATATAACAGCGACGGGACGACGGTCCATTACGGGGCAGATCCAAAAACTGATCAGGTACCAATGAATACGCTCTATGTGCGAGCAAGATATGGAAAAAGATAACTTACATTGCGGCCCAATCTAAAACTCTTCCCGCCGAAGTTGACGCTGGTAGGCATACGAGGCCTGCTCCAAGGGGATAGAATCGAATACTGGGACAAAACCTTAACGGTTCATGTGCAAAGTTGAAAGTTGCTGGCCACGCCTACGCATACACATACCTCATCTCCAAATCTTCCCCACTATCCAGCAACTGGCGCACGCTCCCTCACGATGACGTCGATGCCAGCTCATCAACGGCGTCCGAACATATTTGATGGAGGGCTGGATGAATCATCGTGGACGGACCGTAAATGCAGGTGATGGGGACGGTCACCATCGGCAAACTGGGTGATGGGAGTCGTCAGTCGAAAACGAAAGATAATCCGCGTGGCTTGCGTCGAGGAACGTTAGGTGCGTGTAGATCAGACAGAGGGTGGTTGACTTGTCCAGGAGCCGTAATGCATGATTAACGGAATCGGCAACTGAGGGATGCTAGCACGGTGCCATTTTGGTCCAATAAAAATCCCAAAGAAAGCGTGGTCGGCGACGCTTTTCGTCGAGGACCGGAAGAGAGTCCTAAGGCAATCGAGCTGGGGGAATCCAAAAGAGAAGCCTGAGGTCCTTCAGACAGATGTGCACGTGAGAGGAGCAAACGGTATTAGCGCGTCGATGAATATACAATAATACAAGCAGGGTGCCAGTACACCCGGAGCTTACCTTACAAAATTCCAGAGATCGATGGTGGACAAGGGGGAGCCCGCGTTTCCAATGAATAAGTGAGTCCAGGCGTTGACGTGGACGCCTGAAATGGTGCAAGTTGCTGAGGCAAACAAGTGGAAGACTGCCGAAGGTGAGGTCTTTGGAGTCAAGGTAGTTAAGCTTCGAGGCGTAGGCGTGGTGAGGTGTGGTGGCCAGGTTATATTCACGGCTCCCAGTATTTAAATAATAAACGGAATGAACCATGTTAGAATATATCGTCGTTCCTGACGATTTACAACCTTCAGTCAACTGAAATTAGACGACATCTAGGATGCGCGGAGGAAGGAACGATCAAGCGCCCATCGTGGCGCTTGCTTGAGCCATGTTCCTCCGCCGCGGCACAGCCTCCCCCGGGCCGCCTGACTAGTACCAACTTGATACGCAACATGTTGAAGTAGTGGCTGGGAGTTTGACGAGAATCAGTGTGAGTACACGTAAATAATTCAAAGTACACCAGACTCAAAGTTGAACATGCTGAAATCGCACAGTGGATTAACCTGCGGGCTCCTCATTATTTCGGACCTATCTTCGCATGGGCGTCCACCGCCGTCCCCATCTCTGGACCAGGCTTCAGGCTCTTTTCTCCGCCGGCGGACCAGTTGGAGCCGCCCAGGAGCCGATGCTACCAACCTTGCAATTGACCTTGGGCAGGACCCATTGCATTTGGACATCCCACTGAACACGAATTCGAATCCTGCACCGCGGCCGTCGCTCATAAACAATGACGACCGGAATCTCCAACGGATGATACGATAGAATTCTTCGCGCGGTCTCGTACCCTCAATCAGACAAGCAGCAGCAGTACTTCAAACAATACGTACACAACCTCCCAAGCTGCTGCTTCAACCGCGTCCCTCATTACACCTCACGACTCGGATATGGACACTCCGAGGGATGACGACCAAGTACGACTAACGTCGACGTTTTCGACCACGGACGATCCAAGGAGAGGGAGTCTGGGAAGTCTCGGAGGTTTGTTGGACCCTGAGCGCAGTCCCATGCGGCAGAGAAACCGATACACCAAATCGCCGTCGCCATTGCGAGGGGCTGGCTTTGCTCTGCAAGCTGTATGGAAGAGTTTGAAAAGGGTTAGTCTGCGGGTGGTAAACTTCAATGGGGATGGGCTGGGAGACCACGCAAGGATTAGGCTACAGGATCATGACGATGAGAGAGGGGATTTCAAGCGCGGCGCAGGTGGTGAGGCTGGGAAGAGGGATGTTGGGGTTGATGAACGAGAGGTTGATGAAGAGCCCCTGCCGGACTTGAGGAACAAGGCCCCCTGCGTGGCCGTGCTCTTGGGTTGATGGGACCAGCAAACCCGGTGCGACAGGCGTTCTACCAAGTCCTCGTCTATCCATGGACCGAGCCCATCATCCTACTGTTAATCGTCCTCAACGCCGTAGTGCTCACGACACAAGCAGCGCATTCACTGACGTTACAAAACGAGGGCGACTTACCCACCCCCGTAAAAGGATATTAATACACTTGGGAGGACTATGTCCTTTTCGCCTTGTTTATCGCGTATATCTTGGAAGCCTTCGCTCGGATATGTGTGTCGGGCCTCCTCCTAGATCCCGAAATCCCTGTATCATCCCTCTTCTCGTCGCCTTTCTCAGCCCCCCCACGAATCCACTCTTGTCCCGTTCCACTACCTCCTTCCTCGCCGCTTCAACGACCAGTCTCAATGCAACCACTCCCCTTCGCCCCGTTGGTCCCCTTTCTCGAGGCTTGTCCCTTACCCAGCGGCTCCGCCACCTCAACGACAACTTGAAACGACCCTCTTCTTTGCATGGCCAGCAGCTTCAGCAAGCCACTACTACTGCATCATCCGATCCTTACACCGAGTCGCCTCCGAAGTATCCCATGCCCCAGCTTGCAGAGAAGGCTGTCCATACTACTGACTAAGTCCCGCTAGCTCAGTTGCCGCATGAGCAACCCTACTTACCCAATGGCCTCCAATCGGGTCGATCGAGCTCAGACATTCCTTCGTTACCTTTCAAGCTCAGTATCTCTCAGATAAGGGGCAAGACGGACAGGCATAGTTGGAGCAGAATCGATGCTGTGGCTATTGTGAGCTTCTGGATATCATTTTGTTTGGCTAGTGCTGGAGTGGAGAGGAGCCAAGGGCGGCATATCGGTATCTTCAGGGCAATGAGTATTATCAGGACCGCTAGATTGCTGACAATCACATCTGGTACAACGGTGAGTACGGACCCATGATGTCTTGTGAACTTGGCTAAGAGCAAGCTTCCGATGTCATATAGACCATCATGCATTCGTTGAAGACGGCACGGCCGCTGCTCGCCAGTGTAGCCTACTTCGTCCTCTTCGCCATCATCTTGTTGTTTAGCGTTATCGGTATAGTCATTCAAGGGCTCTCTTCGCCGGACTTGCTTCCTCGAGCCAACAGATACTCCTCGTAACCTTGGGATCGCCATTCCGGATGAGATTCAGCTCGAGTCGTCATTCTGTGGTGCATATATCGATCCGACCTCCCTGGAGAGGGTCCATACCTTCAGCTCAATGGTCAAAGGGCGTCTGCGCCGAAGTGATATACATGTCCCCTGGGCCAGATCTGCAATGTGTGAATTCAATTGGCTATGGTCCCCCCTCCCACTGACCTTGTGCAGGAGGCTGCAAACCCCGAGAGCGGCGTGCGGAGCTTTGATACCATTTACATGGCAGTGCTCCAGATCATCATCGTGCCGTCCGCTAACGGCGTGAGTACCGCATTCCCTTCCCATTTCTTTAGGTAGCTCACAGAATTCTAGTGGTCGCCTCTGATGTACGATATGATTGATACCGAGTTCTTTGTCTCGTGTTTCTTCTTCATTATCTGCATCGTTGTGCTGAATTTCTGGTTGATCAACCTATTCGTCGCCATCATTACCAATACCTTCTCAGCCATCAGGAAAGAAACTTCACTAAGTGCTTTCGGCGCTGCACCGTATACAGGCAGATTATGCTACGTACCTAACCGCTCTTTTTAGGTTAGCACCACCAGTTGAAGATGATGGCTGGTCGGACAGGGGTGGGCGCCGTCATCCTCAGAAAAACCGAGCAGAAGTTTGGTACAGTTATGTCAAGCACATTTGGACGGCCCTCGCCCTTGTGTCCCTTGTCCTTCAGGGCACGCGCACTGTCGACGTCAGCCATACGCACGGAACGCTTATCGACTATTCCGAGCTAGCTATCACAATTGCCTTCGACGTCGAGATAGTGCTCCGCTTTTTGGCTACCCTTCCAGATTGGCGCCGGTTCTTCAGAAAAGCGAACAATTTGCTGGACTTGACGTTGGCGGTACCAGATCCCAGCAATACGCGACTCGTCCGTGTATCCGTGGTTCACTATCTTTCAACTTGCTAGGTTCTACAAGGTCATACTGGTGTTCCCCAGGATGAACCAAATGTTTCTACGGACGCTTGTTCCTCACCTGTTTTATTATTAGCTTTTCGTTTTTGGCAACATGTACGGTCTGGCCAACATGCTCCTCTTCTTGATCCTGGTCAACCTTGCCGCTCTTGTTGGTGTCCAGCTGCGCGGGGACCGCACCGGCGATGTTGGGATCAATTTTGCCAAAGTATTCAACGCATTTCTTGGCGTTTACCAAGTATTTTCGTCCGAGGATTGGCAGAGCGTTCTCTACCACTCCACCACCGCTGAAACCCAGCTTGGTCAAACAGTCATCGTGGCCATCTTCATCGCCGGTTGGCTCATTTTCTCCAACTGTAACCTTTCTCCGGCCTTTCCCTCTACTTTATCGTGTGCTAACCGACGTTGTTAGTCATTCTCCTTCAGATGTTCATCGCTGTCATCAATGAGAACTTCGATGTTGCTGAGGCCGTCAAAGCGGGGCAAGCAGGCTTCTAGTTACTGGGCTAGCTTAGTGAGCTGGTTTCCTTCTACTTTGAGGGGGAGGTGGGCTAACCTTGAAATGGTAGACACGACCAAAGAAGGGCACCCCGCGTGGAGCTTGTCATTACACGTCCAAGTCTTTATCAGCTCTCCAGCGGTTGTTCGCTAACATCTCGCTCGAATGATGTCCCCCTCAGTACCTTGAAGCATGGCCGGAAGGAGACGCTTGCTAGTGTTGGCCCCCAAGACGAGGAAATCGAGCGCCATCTGTCAGTCATTTCTTCACTGCAATTATCACTATTAATCATCGTTCTTTGGCTAGTGAACTCCTTGCCTCAGTCAACCAGGAAGCGACGGAAGAAGCCTTGCTTCATTCACGATCATCCCTCTTACGATAAGCCCTTCTGGATATTTTCGCAGAAGAATGCGCTTCGTAGATTCTTCCAGCAGTTGGTCCAACAGGTGGCAAGCGCGTTTTCGGCGCTCCTCCCTCTCCCGTGGCCTACCCCATTTTCCAGACTATCTTACTTGCAGCGGTCATCGGCGGTATTGTTACAGAAACTATCGCCACTCCTTTGTACCGGCGTCAATTCTACATCGACAACGGCTTCGTACGTGGTGCTTGGTTCGATATTGCTGAAGCAGCGTTTGGCCTCGTCCTCTTCTTGGAATTTGCCATCAAGATCATCTCTGATGGGTTCTTGTTCACGCCGAACGCTTACATCCGCAGCATTTGGAATATCCTCGATATGATCATCATGATCGGCCTCCTGGTTAACACGACTAGCTTAATCGTCGTTGGTGGCCTCAGCCGATTTACCTGGTCCTTGAAGGCGCTTCGTGCGTTGCGACTGATCACCCTCTTCGAATTCAGCCGTAATACTTTCCAGTCACTTATTATTTCTGGCGCCAGTCGCATGGTGGACGCCGCTATCCTGGCTATCTTGTATATGATCCCATACGCTGTCTGGGGTCTGAACATATTCGCTGGGCAGATGAACATGTGTAACGACAGCGTGACGAATATTTCAGAGTGTATTGGCGAATACACATTAAATGCCGTCGACACACTTCCTTTGGCTTCCCCGTTTCCCGTGTCTGGGAAATCCTTCACCTTCTACGACGTTCTCCTTTGATAGCTTCAGGGCATCGCTCCTCATTCTATTTGGAGTCGTTTCTTTGGAAGGATGGATTGATGTCATGCTTACCGCGATGAGCATCACTGGGAAGGACCCAAACAAACGTGTCCCAAGCAAACGCAATATTTTTCGTTGTATACAATCTGATAGGAGGTGTGGTGATCTTGACCCTATTCGTCAGGTATGTGATTCTAGTCATTCTAAGATGATCACGAGATTGACCCGTCTTTTTTCAGTATCATTATCGGGACCTTCAGCTCTAAAACTGGCACTGCGTTCCTCACAAAGCCGCAAAGGGAGTGGATTGACCTGCAGAAGCTCCTCACGCGGCAGAAGCCCTCGAAGCGCCCTCGCGTCCGCCCCACGTGGTCATTCCGCGCCTGGTGCTTCGATCGAGCAGTGCAGAAGCACGGCTGGTGGTCTAGATCAATGACGGTCTTGTTCTTCTTGCATATCGTCGTCCTGATCTAAGCCCTGTCGTCGGATTATATTCTAGTAAGCCTGATATGCCTTCTTTCAGGACTCAGACATTCCGTATACCTTCCAAGGTGCTTTCATCATCATCATCGATGATGGCCGTTATCTAACCTCTAGGCCAGACATGTTCGCCTTCGCAGTGACATTCATATACATCACCGATACTGTTATTCGATGTTTTGGCCTTGGATGGCGGAGTTTCCGCTCGAATGGATGGAATGTCTTCGATATTATCGTTGCCGGTGGCAGCTTCACTACGACTCTCGTTGTCCGATTTGACGTAAAACCCACGTCATCTTTCGCCGTCCAGCAGCTAGACAAGCTATCCCTGGTCAGCATAGCGTTCAAGCTTGTCCAACGAAGTGATAGACTCAACAAACTCTTCAAGACTGCCATGTGCGTGGTGCTACATCTCTTTTTCGTGGCTTAACTGAATTCCCGCAGGGCGAATTTGCGAGGATCACAACAAAAATTTCTCATCTATAGGAAACACCCTTGTCATGTTGGCTTTTATGGGCACTGGTTACGTCAATATTCAGATGGCGATATCTTCACTAATGTCTTCTATAACAGTGAGGCTTGGAATCAATACATGCACGATTAGTGCCCTCATCATTCCGTCACGAGCGCTTAATGTCTTGTATTGCAGCGCCCGTGTTTACCCTCGCTGCACCCTGTTGGCTGAGGAGGATGACTGCGGGAGCCAGCCATGGGCGTTCTCCTTATTCATCGCTTGGAACCTACTGAGCATGGTAAGTCTTCAACACCTTTAGAAGCCACCACATGTATCCATCGCTCGAGCTTTCCAGTATATCTTCCTCAACCTGTTCACTGGTGTGGTTGTGGAAAGCTTTTCATATGTATATCAGGCATCCAAAGGTGGCGCCAAATCTGTAACACGTCAAGAAATGCGAGCCTTCAAGAAAGTTTGGGCCGAATTTGCTAATGAGAAGACTGGGTACCTAGAACGACATCGCTTCGTCCCTTTCTTTGCAGTACGAGTTTTCCCTCATCATTGTGAATGTTTCTCATCACCTCGATCGTATAGAGACTCAGCGGTGTCTTGGAAGTCAAAATCTATCCTACGGAATACAGCGTCAAAAACGTCACAGCCGCCTCTATGGAAACCCCCGAGTCGGGCACTGTCTGGCCTCCTCGAATAGTTGATGGCCTCGACTTGAACAGGTTGGAAGCAGTTCTCAGTGGTATAGACTATGGTGCTATTCGGCGCCGACACGCAATGTACTGCCGGCTTTATCATGAGGCCACGATCTCACATCATCAAGGGCGTGGTATATCCTTCACTGAGATGCTTCTGTTGTTGGCCCATCATAAGCTTATCGTCGACCGTCATGCCCTGGTGTGAGTGCCAGTTCGCTGTACCGTCGTTTGACTTCTTAATGACAATGTAACAGGCTGAAGGATTTGGTTGTACGAACTGAGACCAACAAGCTCGTTGCTGATCTCGTTAACCTTGATCGCGTTCGCTCCTTACTTCGATCCATAACCGCTCGCCGTCGCTTCCTGGCTTACCGGGCAGAGCAACACGCGAAAAGAATGGAACAACAAGGTATGTCTCCAGATGAAACATCTCAAATCGTAACTCACTATCTTCGTTACAGAAATACCTTCAATCGTTGTTGACGGCCTTCCTGAGACGCCACCCCAGTCAACGCGGGACATCGCCAGTATTGGTTATGATAGTCCTTCACCGACTGGCTCACCTTCATCACCGACCGGCAGCCACAGGCTCTCAATGTCGCCCGATATTTCCTTGGCTCTTGATAAAGGCAGTGGTCCTGGTTTGCAACGGAGCAGTCGGCGGTTTAGTGATGTCAGCCTTCTTACTACGATGGACGTAACCACGAAGTCGTGCATCCCAACTTTGTGTCCCTCTATGTTTGCTGATGCAAATGTCATGCCAGACGCGACTCCTCTCCGTCGGGAAGCGATGGGGTCTTTTCATCGATGCAGGCCTCACTGTGGGGCGGTGAGTAGTTCGAATACCTCTTCCACCTAGAGTACTAATGCCGTATGTCTGTATAGACATGATGCAGGAAGCCGAGGAAGAGGAGAAGAAACTATAATCATCCTCAACATCCTCGTTTCCGTTCCCTACTTGTGCATTTGTGAATACTCTTTCACTATTCATTACACGGACTTTGCTTGCTTGTTGCTATATTTGCATGTTGCATGTCGATACCTTGTATTTATCTCGAACATACATACGGACATTTAGGTTTTTGGTATAATCATCATCCATCTGTAAGCTAACTTTGCCGTTCATTAGCTGGTCATAGACAGTCGCTTCTATTGTATTCTTATATCGTATACAGTACATATTCCATGTATATGGAACCGCGTTCTTGAGGTTCATTTCGTTGACCTTTGACACAGCGGTTGGATTGATATTGACCGTGGGAACCATGCAGGATTGTTCCGCAGAAAGTGGCTCTGCGTTGTCTCTTTCACTCATCACAGATCTAGACGGCCACCCGCAGCTTGTGGCAGTGACTCTTTGACCGCACGAATAACCAAGGTACCATGAAAGGCGAACAATGGGGACATTATCAGGGCTTGAGCCACACAGTAGCCACTGAACACGGCGTAGTCTATATAAACCCAGCCCGTGCGGCCCATACCTGCAATAGCCCTCTTTAAAGTGCCCCAACCTGCCTCAAATTTTGAAGAACCCAAACGCGAATTTCACTACCGTTGGCTACGCAACGAAGATGGTGGTGCTCTCCCCGACCTCCTCCTGGCGGCGAACGAGCTCCAAATGGCTTCATATGGGCCTCTCATCCTGACCGTTTCTTCCGTATCGAACGCTTCCCAGGCGTGAATTACCACACCCACTGGTCTCTCAGTATGATCGCGGAATTCAACGAGAACTACCACGAGGTCGCCGACGAGATCAAGCCTGAACCGGACCCAGAGCTCACCTTGCCTTTCCCTTGGCTCCGACTCCCTGTTGAGATGTCTCCCGGACCTGGCTTACCTACTCAGACTTTATGGCGCTCTATCCAAGGCACGAAGAGAGTCGGTGGGCTCTTGCGAGAGTTGGACGGTTTCGGAAACCTAAGAAACCTATCGAGTTCGGCAACACTTACAAGCGCCAGTTCAAGCTCGAAGAATTTATTCCCGCCGCCTATTTCCCCGACATCCTTATGGTTAACGACCCGAAGGGAATTACAGAAGGGAAGAGGCTCTTTTACCCTTGGATCTCGCAGCGTACTACCGGCGTAGCTGCCAAGATCGCGTTCTCTACTCGAGGTGCTCGACAATTCTTGGAACACGAGGGCGAGATGTCCAACAAGATATACGGCATGGCGACGAATGTCGGCTTGAACTGCATCGACGACGAAGGTAAAATCGAACCTGACAGCATGAACCAAACGCTTTGGAGCAGTATGAGGCACTTGATGGAAAATTGGAGTGGCTTCTGCCTGCCCCCCGATATTCACCACCCCGTACCGGTTAGCGCTGTTGTCCGCAAGTTCTTTGGGTACTATGTGCCCACGGAGGAAGCTGAGGAAGAGGCGAAACATCGCGGGAAGGCAAAAGCCGATGGAGAGAAGTATTGGGACTGCGAGGAATACGATAATCATGAAGATAGCATGCCGGCCGCCACCATCCTCAGTCCGATCTTGCTTGTAGAGGACTGCGGTATACCTATCAATCCTGAAACCATGTCCATAGACGATCAGTAAGCCCTTCAGTTCACTTCGAATTAGTCAAGTCGTTACTCACTTGCGTCGCAGGACTGAATGCCTTTCATTCCTCGCGCGTCTTTTCTTCGAATATATTAGCCACAGTTCCTTCTACGCCCGGAACATCCTCGTTCAGCCAGGCCCTCTCGACGTCGGACCTCCAATGCGATCTATGAAGACGCCCAGCTACCGTCTTATCGATCTGGGAAGGGCTGAACATTGGGACATGCGAGTGAAACGAGTGAAAGAAAACTATAAGGAACAGACAGGGAAGTATTTGCCTTACGAAAGGGTACCCCTTGCGCCGGATGGATTCCCGTGTGGAGATATTCAGTATACAGCAGCGCAAACGCGATGGAGGGACCTCAGGCGTAGGTGGGCCTCTGCTTGTCTAGCTCCGGTTGTGTGTCGTGTTTTTGTGCGTGTCACTTTGTACCTTGTATGTATATGCTGTAGAATGGTCTCGCGGTATCGTTTCCTATGGCAATTTGGCAAAGGAAGGCGAACTGAACGGGACGAAAGTTTA
Organism: Pleurotus giganteus; assembly: GCA_032158425.1. Lineage (NCBI taxonomy): Eukaryota > Fungi > Basidiomycota > Agaricomycetes > Agaricales > Pleurotaceae > Pleurotus > Pleurotus giganteus. The sequence continues at coordinate 1,549,941 of JAPEHR010000013.1, forward strand.
CCTTCTTACGCTCCATCATGCTTCAGGATCTGTGTCATTACTAGATTTAAATTAGCTGAACAGCGCAGTCGACCCGGCATAGCGAATTCTTCGTGGACTTGGACCGATCCTCGAATCCCTTGTTCGCTGTGCCTCTTGGCTTCCAGAGTACGTCCATGATATCAATTGCTACTTCTGCCTCCGGATATATTCAACGGCGCTCTCATCAGTTTCCTGCAGCAAGCCTAACTACTGACACGCGATCCAACTAACATCAAAATGCCATATGCCTTCACCAGCGCTGATGCGACAGCTTGCGAGTATCTGAGGAACCCTCAGCCTTGATGGTTGAGGTCCTTGAAGATCCAACCAACTTGGTTCCCGACATTTCCTGGCTTCTAATTGGACTCGGTCAATACATGGTGAACACCTGTGCATACCTGTCGCACTCTCCAGCTGCTTCAAAATGAGTTTGACGAGTTCGCAGCAAACACTACATATTGTGGGCGGAGTGGTGAGTATTAGACGAAGATTCAGGGCTCTCCTTTCTACCCCCTTTCCTCCTATTTCTCTAAACCTGAGTTACATTTTATATAGTGAAATTTTCTCTTTTCTACTCCTCAGTCTTAACCATCACATGGTTGTGACTGAGGTACGTTCGTTTCCCCCCTGTCTCACCTAAATAGAAAGCTCACGACTACTGTAGAACTCGCTTCTTATATTGCTCCAGTCTACAGGTAATTAGCCAATACATTTGAGTCTTAACCATCACACGGTTGCAACTGAGAACTCGCTTCTTATATTGCTCGTTCTACAGTGACAACTGAATATGACAACTCGACACTCAATAATCTCTGGGCACCCAGGAAGTATAATGGTGCAATGCACACAGCTGGCACCATCACTGCGCTCCGAGCTTGCAGCATCATGTGCAACTCTGTCAATTTTGTTCTGACCCATTAGTTCTTTCGAATACAAGGTCTTATAGACCTTCTGAGTTATTTGGTACTGTTCACTAAGCTTAGAAGAACAAGCCTGATATTTCCAGGAACTATGCATCTGCAGCAGATGTCACATATAGTATCTACATCCATACATCTCTGGTAAGAAACCATGCAACAGGCATAGCTATGACAGTCCAGTATCCCATATGTGAACAACTCCCCTCTGAGTGCCAGCAACCAAACGACTCCCATCTGGAGAGAACACAACAGAACGTATCACAGTCCCTACCACAGCCTCAGCATCAAAGACCTGCAAAGTGTGCCCAGTAGTTGAATCCCACAGCCTGACTGTCCAGTCCGCAGATCCAGAAGCACAGTGCCTGCCATCAGGTGACCAAGTGACAGCATCAACATACCATGTGTGACCACGCAAAGTCAGGATGGGATCACCAGATGAGCTCCAAATGCAGACCGTCCTATCATGAGAGCCAGAGAGAATGCGAGTCCCATCAGGTGAGAAGGAAATGGACTGGACATAATAATCATCATGTGCTTTCAGCTCTCTCTGCAATTCCCAAGTTCTTGTGTCCCAGATACTAATTCTCCCAGTTTGGGAACCAGATGCAAAAAGAGCCCCATCTGGAGAGAATGCAGCACACCAAGGATAGCTGCTGACCAGTACCCGGCTAGTGGTCGCTCTGCCTGGAGTCAAATACCAGATCCTGACTGTGTTGTCATAAGAGCAGGTGGCGAGATATTTGCTGTCGTAGGAGAATGTTATGCCACTGACAAGCTCATTGTGCCCTTCAAGTGGGACAGGCATCTTCTTCACACCTATATCCCATATCTCTGCAGAGCCACTGTGAAACCCAGCAGCAACATGCAAACCATCTGGTGAAAATGCAGCACATTGGGCTTTGAGATGGAATGATCCTGATGCTTTCACAATGCCTGTATCTGCATCCCAAACAGACCACGCATCAGAGTCTGCAGAAAGGACTTGGGTGCCATTGTTATTGAAATTTGAAGCACAGGGAGTGAATGTTATGGCTGTGGAGCTTATAGCGACCTTTGAAATGAATATGCTAAGCATGTATCATGGGCTCAAAGGTGAGGACTCACAGTGCTTCCAAATGCTCTCTGCACGAAGTGAAATGCGGGGGAACTGAACATTAGTGATTGCAGATGGCAGTGTATGTTCTCTGGATCACAATTAATGAGCATGCCTGGAGCCAAGAGGGTGACTTACTCTGCAGGTGGTGCTGGAGCTGCAACCCAATGTTCTTCCTTGACTTTGACTTTCCCTCTGCCACGTTGACGGAAGGGGTTGGCCCTCTTGAGGGGCTGAAATAGGGCACTAAATACATGTCTTTTCGGCACTGGGATATTTGTGGGGAGTGGGGTTTGTCTTTGCTCTGTGAGCAAGCGCCTTGATGATGGTGCTAGTGTCATGGAAGTAACTTGGAAGGTCTTTCCACATTGCCCACTAGATTCAAAAATGAGTTGGAAGCAATACCAGGCAAACAGATGACCCACCAAGTGATCCAGTTATTACAGGGCACTTGGGTACCTGAGTTATCATAGCTACAGCCTGGGCAAGTAGATAATGATGCTCGAACAGCACGCATGATGATGCTCAGATCGAAGATTTCACCAGACAACACCATCTCCTCTGATAACGACTGAGAGAGCGGACAGTCTATGTTGAGTGTCTCATTGTTGGAGGTGCGAATGATTTCCCAGTCATCCCGCTCAAGGTATTCAAATCCATCAACATCATGGCATAGGTGCTTCAATACAATCCTCAAATCCTAATACTAGGTCAGATGTTGACAACATACTGAAACAAAGTACTCACCGACCAAGTCAAGCAGTATTCCAATGGGATTGGAAGCCAACGTCCAGCATGATCTCGCACAGTCAGAGTTAGCATGCGAAGGTGGTAGACCAAAGGTGATTTGAGCAGGGGTGAGGAGGCAATAAGTTTCTCCAACTTTTGTGCGGGCTCCCCCTCAATAATCTTCCCACATCCACTATAATTCAGAGTAATACTCAATAAATGACAAAGGTCTGATGATAGTCACATACCTGCAAATAGTGTGTGCAAAGGCTGCCAAAACAAGGTGGTTGGCATTGAGGAGAAAGATAGCTCGTTGATAGATTGCCTGCCAGCGGTATTTAGTGATGACATTGTAAAGAAAGATTTTGATTTGCGATGGTTGATTTGGGCTGCAAGTGGGCTGGAGGAAGCAGCAGATGTCTCGATGGATCACCAACAGATGAGCATACAGGCATTGTATGAGGTCATGGGCCTGGCGAAATGTGCTAAGTTCCCGAATACCAGTGGAGATGTCATTGATTATATCCAGGGATCTAGCTACAAAAGCGATGTCAGAGGCGAATTGTTTCATATCCTTCAGTAATAGAGCAAGATGGGGAAGCATCCTGATGATACTGGAAGGAAGTCGGCTGAGGAGATGGCATATTGTGTTTAATTCAGAGAGGGTCTGTCCATAGGATTTGCTGAGAGGCTCAAGAAGGTTGATCTGATTGTCGATTGCGGTGTTCGGTGCTTGGTTGACAGACGCAGTTCCGTAGTAATAATGATAGTGGGGATTATTTAACTGATTCCCCAAAATGTTGTTGAAGGTACCGTTGCTGGTGTTGTTATTCGAAAAAGGAGGGGGGCCTATCAGGACCGGTTACTTCAGAACCTGGAAACAGGCTAGTCAGATCTACTCACAGTCTCTGATAGACTCATGAAAGTAGTCCATGGTTTGTTGCCTATAACAAGCATCCATCGTGGTGAGGTTGTCGCTGGGCGCAGGCGCGGAGGAGGATGGCTCGACAGTGACATGATGATGACGATGTCGGTAGGGCTCCCACCTGTACTGTATACGGGCACGGCCGTATGAATGCGCCCAACCTACGGAATAGGCATGCGGATACCCGTCCGTGTACGGGGATTTCAGAGCTGCAACGAGGGGCGACGACGACATGATGGGAGAAGAGGTTTGAGTTTGCTCACACAGCTTGACGCTGAGCATGCGAAACTCACACGCTCCTGCATGAAATGATTGTTCCTCTTTTAGTGAATAAGCATCATAGTATGGAACATAGCCTTCAATCATACGAGGTGGTCAGCGCAATGACTCTGATGCATAGAGCGCCGCTTACCTCAACTGACGAGAATAGCAGCCGTGACTGCCGCTGTCATGGGACATGTTTGGAACGGGAGGCGCCGTGCTGTGAGCTGAGCTGGAGCGTAGGGGTCGTTGATGCACCATACAGTCGGGATGCACACCGCCGACTTGTCTCAACGCTAGGAACTCGAGTGATAATGCAAAGCAGTCGTGAGTTCAGACGTGGGAGAGCAGATCGTTTACCAAGTGACTTCTGTGTTGCAGGGATCCTGGCTGTCCTTATGATCTGCGCATTTACACGCGGCTGGGCTGAGAAGGGAAGCGCGACCTGAGCCAGGAAGGAGCGCCGCGCAATGAAGGGGGCATGGAACACTGCCAAAGATAATGTCAGAGCTTCGATGCTAGTGCGGATAAATATGGAAGGACAGACTTGACGCAAGTTGAAGGAGACGCGTTGCATACCGTGTAGCGCCAATGTGGTTTCCCCAAAACGGCGCAACGTTGAACACGAACGGTGAGCAAGGCGATACAATTGAGGCATGTAGCTGGATGAACGTATGTCATTAGGAGTTCCGTGATGTCAGACTGACAATCGATACGAGCGGACACATCTGAAAAGACATACCTGGCTATCTGAAACTGTCAAACACCTCGCCGGCCCACTGCATTTAAGGCGAGGTCGGAGTGAGTGTGAAGGTCTTGACGCGTTGATTCTTGAGGACTCAAGTACTCAAGGACAACAGAAAGACGGTGCAACGAGGAGCGCTAATGCTACTGAGAATCAAGCTTGTTAAGTTCAAACAAACGGAACTGATGCATTGAGGCTTACGTAGTATTGGACGATCATGTCATCGTGCGAGGTACCGTCCGTGGATAGTTGAAACTAAGAAGGTATTTTCCTAATATCTTCCACGAACTTAAGCTTCAAAGCCCGGCGAGTGTGCCGGGTGGAAACAGTGAAGGTGTGGGTGGCCAAATTACGGTCATGGCTACCTAGGGTCCTAGATTAACAGGATGACCCAAATTAAAATTTATCGTCGTTCATGACAAGTTACAGTGCTTACTCAAATCTGAGGTTCGACGACATCTAGGCGATGCCAGTTTGAATGGACCGCCGGAGGAACAATGGCCGTCGCGATCGGAGGGGCAGTGGTAACGTGACCCCGAAGGGATAGGGGGTTTAGACTCTAGAGTCAGTCGAATACTTTTCTCCCCGCGCTACAACAACGTCCTACCTCTCCTCCGACCAGCTACGACATCACTCGCGGGTTTCATCCACACCATGGGGTAGCTTGTCTGCACGACCACTAGCTCCCTCCAATAGCTTTTACACCAGCTCGTGGACGCCATGTTCCATACACGCCCACTCTCCGGGAAGCTGCTGCAGGGGACAATGTATGCAGCGAAAGTCTTCGACATTGGGGAGGGCGAAACCAAGCATATGCGCCAAGGTGCGTACAGATACCGGAATTCCTTTGTTCGACCGCGTTTTGAGCGTTGTTTAGACATCACGATACGGGTTTCTTTCTAGCAAGTTGCTTGGGCGCATCCGAAATTCGCCCATGTATTGGCTTCGTGTTCGTGTGATGTCAAGGCGCTGATTTGGAACGAAGACGCAGGTCTTTCGCCGAGCTGGCCGAAAAGCAATGTGCACACGCTGCATAAGGCTTCAAAGCTTCTGGTGCGTTGATACACTGCTTACCGAAGTCCCCGTGGCTGAAATGTAGTCAATTCCGTATGCAGGGAGGGCTCCTCGTGGGCTCGGACGTATCATCGCGTGTGCCTCCTCCTCTGACGGCTAGCTATCTGTCTCGACATTCAAAAGTACGTTAACCCGTTCATATTTTTGCATCGTCTTACAGTGAGCAGACGAAGGTTAATTTGATGCCGACATCTTCAACGGATACGCTATATCCTAGGCTCCCGTAATCCAACGAGGCTCCTTCATCACCCCCGGGAATCCTCACCCATCCCAATCATGCCAATCCATGAAACTCTTTGCCGGCGCCGGCAGCGACAACCTGGTCCTCCTCAAATCTGGGACTATCGCGAGAACACCCACTCTTGAGGAAGAGATCCTCGAAGGTCACACTGCGTGGTTTCATGACGCCCAACATCAGTGTGCCGAGAAGCCACATCGCCACCGTCATGGACGGAAGACACGCCTACGTCCACTTAGGTGCAGACCCGTCCTCAGCTATTCCCCCCAACGCCAACGTTTCGGCGACCCCCACAGGCGTCGCCGCAGGTCAACATCTCAAACGGTTATGGTTGCTAGGCGCGAGTTGTTTCCTAACTGCCAGCTTGATGACGATGGCCCGAATCTGTTAGTCCACCTGTCGGAACAAGTGAGTTCGTGTATGCTATTCACCATCTCCATCTAATGCTATATTATCCAGCCACTCTGATCCTCTACATCGATATCTTCTTTCTCAAACCTCAGGATACGGAAGGAGAAGGGGTGTATCCGCTATTACCACTCGTCTCCATATTGTCTCCATATTCCCGTACCGTAAGTTGACCATACAAGCTATATAAGCGTACCAGATAGCGAATATACGTAGCGTACGAAACGTGATCGAGGTGATACAAACGTGGTGTCTTACGGTTTCCACCCCCTGCTGAGCAAGCAGAAAGAAGAAACGAGAAAAAAACATTGACTGTCCCCATTATGAAACGCACTGAGCGAGAATTGAACGTTGAACTCGCAACACCATCCACCGAGCTCAACACGACACTCAACACCAGCGGAAGCGTGATACCGCTTCACCAGTGGCTCGAGTCCTGGGTAAGCGGCGCATACATACTACATCGCCGGTGGACCACGCCTGACAACAGATTCTTGAACCTCCGAGTCGAGCACGATTTTCGAAGCACCAGACCAACCAAGCCAATCTACTCCGCACCGGCACCCATCGTTCTTTAGCTGAGAGAACAGGGGCGGAGGCGGGGGCGGGGGTGCGAGGCATTGGTGGTGAAGTAAGCTGAGGGCGACGGTCAAGGGTGAGGGAATGGGCAGCTTCGATGGACCATAGGAGCACTGCATGGAGAGCATATCCGACATTTTCTTCAGCGGCAGCTAACCAGCAGAAAGTGTTGGTCGTTTCTAACTTTTCAGAGGGGGCAATGTCAACAGCACACAAGCGCCCAGCTCCGTTCCCTTGAACGCTCGGGAGTCCACGGTTTTGTCACAGTGGGTGCTGCTTTTGCCCACACATTCGGCAGCAGAAGTGTTGAATGTCGTTTGACCTAGCACGACAACCTGCGAGCCAGGATTCGGACGCCGATGAGAGAGTTACCCGTAAGCCTGAGACGTTGCTGCAAGCGAGGAAGCTGTAGGGACGGTGAGCGACAGTGGTCTTACTGTTATAGCAATCCAACAAGACTTACTGCTGGAATGTGCAGGTCTGAGCTCGTAATACTTTGCCAGTTGCCTGCAAGTCGACGGGTCCCAAGACCGCTTTGTTCTTCAGTTGTCGTCACTAGATACCGCAAGGGCGCTCTTGTGAGCGAACTCGCATGCGTGTTGGCGTCATCCTACTCGTACTTTCTCCCTCGTCGTCCTCATCGCCCTCATCGTCTTCTTCTGCTCCCCTCTTGCCCACACTCTCCTTCCTTCTTCATCGAGCTTACCCCATCCAACTCCTTCTCCTTCTCCTGCTCGATGCCGTTAATCCAAACTCCCTGCCATTGTTGTCGACGATGATGACGGCATGATGGAGAGGGAGAGGGAAATACACCTCGTCACATCCTCACTGATCAAGATTGCATCTACCAGTACTCCTCGGCTGGTTTTCGAGTCAACACCGATGCCAAAACCATATCCACCTTCCTCCTCTCCCACTGCCTCCAGCACCGGTCTCGGAACATCCGGAGCATGTCCTCCAGTGGAGAGGGGGGCGCGGAGACTAAACTTGGAGGTGTCGTGCCGTGTCCGAGTCGTAGAGCTACATAGCTGGTTGGATGGGTATGTGCAAGAGTGGGATACACCGGAAGCCAAAGCCGAAGCCGATATTGCAAGCGCAAGCACAAGCTTCTCTCCCCTCCTTCAAATTCGACTTCAAGAACACCAGACTTCTTCCAGCATCACCGCTTGAAGCGGCTGAGGCGGTGAAGGCCGGCGTTGCTGTTGCTAACGAAGCCAGAGTCATGAGGAGACGATGATGGAGATGGAGGTTTTAAAACGGTGCGAATAATCCCCCCAACCAACCAACCAAGCTAAGTCGTCGACGGCCAGTGGGACTCAGAGGGGCCATCAAGAGTCTGAGCTTGGTCTGGCGGCCGTGACGATGGGCAGAGTAATGCACCCCATGGAGACGGGCCGCTATACTGCTTTCTTGTCTCGCAACATGCTTGATATTCTCCGAGTCCGAGGCAGGGGAGGGGAGAGGAGGGGGGAATCCTTCGACCCTCAAGCTCGAGCTCAACACAGGCCTCAGGCTTCACTGGTAGGCCATTGCGACGACTGCGAATCCGTCTGGTACCCATACCAAGGTCGCAGTATCCTCGTTTTCTTCTTCTTCAACCACTTCTTCCGCCACCAACTTTCCTCCTCTCCTCCCGCTCCTCTTCCTCTTCTTCTCATTCTCCAGCTCCTAGTCTCCCCAACATCCATTCAGAAGCGGACTCCCGGACTCGGACTCGGAGCTCGATTACGTCCAGTGAACTGTGACACTAGCAGCAGCAGCAGCAGCAAGCGTTGGAGCCCTTGCGCCGTGGGTTTGGAGGCTTGGTTAGAGGCTTGAAGACGGCGAGCGGCAGTGTCTGCGAGGGTATACAACCATGCCGTCAGCGCAACTTCAAGCGGAGAGGATGGCCGTGGGGGTGAAGAAAGGCAAATGCGGGATGGATGACTCGCACGGATGACAGCGAGACGAAGGAACATTACGTGGCTGGAGAGGGTGCGGGGAATGCGGATGAGGGAGCGAACGAGATAGACCTTGGAAGGGAGGTGTTGAGAGGAGATGATCGATGAATCGATGAAGTGCAAGGCTTGGCGGGTGTAGGGTATGTTGTAGGGTTGAGGAATCGATCAGGACCTATTAGTCCTACTCAATATTGTGGGACTCGGGAGAGTACACGGCAGCGAAAGTGAGCGAAGGCGCTGACGCTGAGGGGGAACATAGGAAGGGGTTGGGGAGGATGCAGGTGGACGATAGACGACGCGACTGGGAGGAGAGTGCCATTGGTGGGCGTCGTCGTCGTCGAGAAGGATGCTCTTTGGGGTATAGTAAAGGCATAGACCGCACATCGAGTAACTCAAGGGAGGGGCGTCATGCTGCGAGACTTGTCAATTGGCAGGATGAGTCCTGTTCGATTTAGATGCTAATAGTTGTCAATTGGTGGCTGGGGGGAAAGAAGACAAGGACATACTCGAGTACATTTGCCCTCGGGAGGCTCAGCAGCTAGCCAGCACCCAACACTACTACGGGTCCTCGATATCGGCTTTGAGTGTGTCGCATCTGTGGTGGGTGGGAGAAGACAACCTGACGAGCGCTTACTGCTACAATCGCGTTTCTGACTAGTACTCCCCAAGCTCACCACTAGTCTCCAGACCGTGCTAGCTGGCTGTTCACGACGTCTCTGGATCCAGCGCCGCTCTACTTCTCCTCTCCCTCTCCGGGTCGTAAGCCGGATCCCAGACTATAGCCCTTCGCCTCTTCCCTCGTCCTCAAGGTCTCCCTTTGGACGGAGCGCTCTCCTCACCAGTTTCCCTACCAGCTCTGATCATGATCAGTTCTTATTACTAACACCACGTCCTCCACTGGGGCGCCTTTGCACGCGCACTCAAACGTCGATTTGATCGACGTCCAACGTCCTAGGAGTCCTCTCCCACCGAATCCTACTCCTCTTCCGTATCTTTATCGCCAGATCCTCATACTCTCTCATTAGCCCATCTCTTTCCTGCCTACCATGTAGACCACGCGCGAGCGTATCTGTGAATCCCACCGTCCGACGCTCGCGCCGTCCGCTTTTGACTCTCTCGAGTACGTCCACATCATCTCTGGCTCTGAACGACCTTATATGCTAGACGATCGATTCAGCTCGCTGGATTACCCAGTCAGTCGAACATGTATGCGCCCTGCCAGCGTTCTCCACCTTCTCTCCTCCACCGCTCTGCAACCAAATGGTGAGCAGCACACACATCTACCGCCGTTACGTTCAAACCCAATGCTTTCCCTTTCAGTACGTAGCCGCTGCCAATCAAAAGTAAAGTATACGCGTCCATTCTGCGCGGCTTGCTGCGGGCGGGCGCAGCCGCGTATCGGGCTCCTGCCATCCAACCAGCCTGCCTCATCATGCATCACCCCCGGCAAGCCCCAACCATCCCAGGCCAAGCCGGCACCCATCCCATCCCAGTCATGCCAATCCGTCAAACGCTTTCCCAGCGCCGGCGGCTGCGACCCCCTCGTCAAAATCTGGGGGTACCGCGAGAACTCCTGGCCACTTCTTGGGTCAGGAAGAGGTCCTTGTCCGAAGGTCACACCGACTGGTCCACGACGCCAAACATCAGCCTGCCGAGAAGCCACATCGCCACCATGAACGAAAGACATGCCTACGTCCACTTAGATGCAGACCCGTCCTCAGCTATTCCCCCCAACCCCAAACCCCAACGCATCAGCGACCCCGGAGGCATGCCCTTCGAGTATCGTGTAACTCGGCCACACGTACGTTACCGAGCCGTCCGTGAATCGAACAGCGATATGTAAGGAGCTCGAAGTCCAACAACTGTCCGATGGTCATGAGCGTCGTTGATGACTAGGATGAAAGTTGTAAGTTGCAATTCAAAATGTATTGATAATTAAGGAGGGCGCGAAGCCGTAGCTTACCATGTATCACATTGGACAGAACTGCAAATCAGTCTCGAGAACGGAGCCCTGGAGGGTGTAATCATCGCTAGTGGAACCTGGTGCTGGTGCCGTTGCGTGGCGCCATCTTGGAGACTTTGGGAACAGCATTTAGAGAATCAGCGACCCTTTGCAAATTGAGAAAACGAAACGTCGACACATAGTTGTCCAATCGTCCGAGAGATGCAGCACATAGAGGACGGAACATGCGGGATTGAATCGGCCGGGAACCGCGGTGGGTCGACTGGGTGGACTAAGCGGCTGCGGGTCGGTCGTTGCTGGGCATAAAGATCAAGTCCAGTGGGAACTGCGCGCAGATGGCACGGATTCAGGCCGGGGCGCGCAATAACTGATATCTTTGCGCCTTTTGTGCTTGTTGCATAGGGAGAAAGAATCAGTAGAGACGGCGACATGAAGAAATATAACAGACGCACCAGAAATTCCAGGCGTCGCCAATGTCGCGCTATCGGGGTGTTGGTGGCTGAATCACTGGCTGAGAGGACTAGTAGGCTTTGCTGGCGTAAGGATACTGGATATGTGGAAGACATCACGCTGCCGGCGTTTCCTGATGTGGTGGACAACGACCAGGGAGGTATTGACCACAAAAGTCATGCGAGGGCGGGGAGCCTTCAATATGGAATTCGGGGCGGGGGATTATTGCATAACTAATATCTGCGGCACCAATTGGAGTGATTCTATGACAATTCTACACATCCGGTAAGAAACCATGCGACAGGCGTAGGCTGCGTAGCTATGACAGCCCATTATCCCATATGTGAACAGTTCCCCGTTGAGCGCCAGCGACCAAACGAGTCCCATCTGCAGAGAACGCAACAGACGCCATCCAAGCTTCAGCATTAAAGACCTGAAGAGGCTGCCCTGTAGTTGAATCCCACAGGCTGACTGTCCTGTCGTCAGCTCCAGAAGCAAAGTGCCTGCCATCGGGTGACCAAGCAACAGCGAGAACCCAATGCCTGTGACCGAGCAATGTCAAAATGGGATCACCAGATGTGCTCCAAATGCGGACTGTGCCATCATCAGAGCCAGAGAGAATGCGAGTCCCATCAGGGGAGAAGGAAATTGACCTAACCCAACCATCATGTCCTTTCAGCTCTCTCCGCCATTTCCCAGTTCTCATGTCCCAGATGCTAATTCTCCCATAGCGAGAACCAGATGCAATCAGAGTCCCATCCGGAGAGAATGCAACACATAAAGGATCGAAGCTGTCCAGTACTTGCCTAGTGGTCTCTTCGCCTGGAGTCAAAGACCAGATCCTGACGGTGTGATCCACAGAGCAGGTGGCGAGGTACTTTCCGTCGCAGGAAAATGCCATGTTAAAGACAAGCTTGGTGTGCCCTTCGAGTGTGACAGGAGTGTGCCTTGCACCTATATCCCATATCCGCACAGAGCCATCTGCCCTCCCAGCAGCAGCGACACGCGAGCCATCTGGGGAAAATGCGGCACACCAGACATCACCATTAATTGACCCTGACTCATTCACAGCACCCGCATCCGCATCCCAAAACAAACCATCCAGCTTTGCTAGCAGAAAGGACATGCTTGCCGTTGTTATGGAAGCGCAGGAAGAGGACCGCGTCATTGTGGATTTCATAGCGACCTTTGGGAATATGTTAAATGCATGACATGAAAGGGAAGACTCAAGAACTCACGGCATGATACATGGGTGATAGCTAGGGATACCTTCTCAGAATGACCAGGATACTGGGCCCCGATGCGCGTCTTGAGTTCCAGAAGCGAAGGGTATGGTTGGTCACCAGCATGGCGCGGGATGGATAGTAGGGCAATCAAGGCTTCGACGAGCAAGGAGACAAGCATGTCCGACTCAGGAGTTGACTCTGTGGCCTCCTTTATGTGACATTGCGAGGTCAGTGTTGACACAAGGATATTGACGGGGCGATCTTGATCAGCCAAAGGTTGGAAGCCGACTTGAAAGGTGTAGCAGTCAGCACCCAAGTGGAAAGTGAAGAAACAATACAAACATGTAGAGACAAGCTCAAGGGCCTCAATCTGAGTCTTTACTTCCGCCTCAGTCTTACAGTCGGGCAGAGCTCGCAAAGTTTTCCCTGCCAAGGCGAGCGGGTTACTTTCGAAGAGGCCGTGGTCTTGAGCATATTGTTCCGTCAGCCGCTTGCCATCATGCATTCGAGCCATAGGTTGGTAGTATTCATATTTGGGCATCTCTTCGAAAACCGAAGGATGGATGAGCTGGTTGCGCTGAATGACCCGGGCTTTTCCAAGATGTGGTCTAAGCAGCGTAAATATCAGTGTCATGAGGAGGGATGAGGAGGGTAAAGCTGTACCGACGAGTTGCGCTATCCTCTCCCTTGTACGAAAGGCGGCGGAATGGGAAAAGTTCAAAGATTCTCCAACTGGGCGTCAATGAGTTTATCGGCCTTCTCAGCGGTGCCCACTCCCCGCGAAAAGGAGCCATCCTCAATCCATGAAGCATGGCCTCGTATGTCATCCACCGCAATGCTGGCCCAAACTGCTTCGCCTTCATGTTCGGAACAAGACCCCCGCCGCTGTATTATTTTATGAGCCCGGAGGGCGACAGACAAGAAAGCTTGGAACTTACACGTCCGAATGAGAACCAGCGAACCATACTTCTTTGACATCTCCACCTTGAGTATCATCCGGCCCGATGCCCCCATTGGCATACTCTGGCAAGAATTTGACTCGCCTCTCATCAAGCGCTAGTGCGTGGCGAAAATGAGCAACGTGACGCATGCCTGTGACTGTTTCGGGTAGGCTGGGCCCTCGTGTAATACCGATGGACGATACGGTTTCCCTGAACTACTGTTAAACAAGAATTCAACAAAAGAGACACCCATACCATGCGCCGACAAAATGAACTTGAACTTCACGTTGACACAGAGCCTCCTTGAAAGCTTGGCATAGTTGCTCTGCCTCAGATTCATCACGGCTTGTTGAATCGCCACGTTTGCTGCCTTTCGTCAAGGACATGTATAGCTCGAATGCACTAAACACTCGCTCAGTAGCAGAAAGGTGATGCAGCGATCGATGGGAACATACAAGCCGATCTGGTCATTGTTGCCTTTGTGCAAAAGGCCCACCTAATCCAAAAGAAATGCTCAGAATACGAAAGCACGTCAGGAGAATAGAAACTCACCTTCGCTATCATCCCAGCAATCACCCGAACTTGATATGCTCCGCGTGAAAATCCTGTGACACCAGGCCATGAGAGTTAGATTCACCTCATTCACCAAAAATGCTTACCGAACAAGAATATACGGTCACCTGGCTGGTAATGCTCCGAAAGCCATTGATACGCGCTCAATACGATTCTGGAGAAGTTCCTTTGAAACTATAGGTAAGATGCGATGGGGTTATGGCGGAAAACAAACCATGCGATAGCCATATCCATGCCATGGTAGAATAATTGTTTCCAATAGCGGAACGAAGTCCTGCTCGGCTTCACATAGGTTCCGATCCCGCTATTGTAGTAGACAAGCTGCTCGTCATCTTTGATGAGGCGGCTGAATAGTTCCACGATGTTCGTGTTCTAAGGGAAGGGTTGTGAGTGAACGTACACTAGAGTTGCTCCAAAACAAACCTTGGTGCTAAACTGATTCGCGGTACCATCAATACAGACAACAAGATTCCTGGGTTTCCTGGGTTGCTTGTGACAATTGCAGCGCGGTTCGTCTGGCATCGCAGTATGAGGGGTAATATGCGGTGGATTCGGACTAGGAGAAGGAGAGGAATGACCTGTGGGGGAAGCAGAGGAATGACCTAAGCCGGGAGAAGGGGGATGGTCCGAGCTAGGAGGAGGAGGATGCGAACTAGGGGGGGGGATGGTCCGAGCTGGGAGAAGGCGAGGTACGTTCTGCACTGTGAGAAGGGGCGGCAGGAACTGAGCTGGAAGAATGAGGAGGGTCTAAGCTGAGAGGAGGCAAAATATGATCTGCGCTGTAAGAAGGGGCGGTAGGAACTGAGCTGGGAGAGTGAGGGAGATGGTCCAAGCTGGGAGTAGGAGAGGTATGACGTGAGCCCCGGCGAGCAAAACGCCTACGCGATGAAGAAGACGAGATCAAGCTTCGACACCAGCGTGTATGTTATAAATCATAAATCGTTCGGAACCTCCCCGTTGAACATGCTCTGATAATGCGGCGACTCGCAGAGCCAAAAGCTCCCAGTCTCAGAATTCAATATTCAATATGTCTACAGATGCCACAGGTGATGCGACCAACATGAGGGTGTGGCAATTCGTGGGAGGTTGTCGATTGTCCTGACAATGAGGCTGTCTACATTTGAGCGACAGGAGCTTCTTCGTTCAGTTCTGGCTGGGAACGCATCAGTTCTTCCCCCCAATATGTCCAGAAGAGTCGTACCACGGCTGTTCAAGAGCATCATTGGTGAGAAATGTGATCGGTATCAGCCTAGAAATGAGGCCGCGTGATGTTTTCAAAATGGGATGCATCATCACAGCATGAAAATTGAACCGGAACGCGCGGACATTGTTCGATCGCGAGAACACAGGCTCCAGGGAGGCAGAGGGAGGAGAAACCATGTGCGCGCTGCTGTTCCCATCAAGGAAATCTTCGATGCAGACGGGGTCATACTTGGTCGATATCGAGCTCACAGTGGCCATGAAGGATCAACTTTGAATGACCAAACTAGTAAGTCATGGAAAGCTAGCTTCGAATGTGAAAGAAGCATACCAGATGTCATCTCTGGTGGCTGTGGCCCTCAGAGAATTGAAAGCCGAGGTGATACGTACTCTAGCTTCGTGATGATTCATATACGAAAGCGATCAAGGAATGGCTAGGCGGAGGTGGTAATATCTGTTTAAAAATACTCAGATACGTCAGCGATTCCCCGCTGATGCGTCCCTCGTCTTCGACAATTGAGTCCGCCTTGATTGCAGTCGAGGCTGGTTACACGGCTGTGCTCAGCGGAATTAAGCTGAAGAAAATGAAGAATCGGTGGCGTTAGATTTATGAGAGCGAAAATGAGAGGATGGAAGCGCATATAATAGCGACGGAGCGACGGTCGATCACGGGGCAGATTCAAAAACTGAGCATGTACCAATGAGTACGCTGTATGTGCGAGCGAGATATGGAAAAAAACAACTTACATTGCGGCCAAATCTAAAACTCTTCGCGCTGAAGTTGGACGCTGGTAGGTATACAAGACCTCCTCCAAGGGGATAGAATTGAATACTGGAACAAAACCTTGAAACCTTAACGGTTAATGTGTAAAGTGATCGCGATAGCGGCGGAAGCGAAGGATTGGGGTGGTGGAGGGCGGTGGAGATGATGGGAGACGGTTCACAGCCTCGTTGCCGGCCACACCTACGCATACACCTGCCTTATCTCCAAATCTTCCCCACTATCCAGTGACTGACACACGCTCCCTCACGATGACGTTGACGCCAGCTCATCAACGACGTCCGAACGCATATGATGAGGGCTCGATGAAGACATTGTATACGGACTGTAAATGGAGGTGATGGGGACGGTCGCCGGGAGAGTGGACATGAGAAAGGTCAGTTGAGAACGAAAGAAAACCTGCGTGGCTTGCGTCGAGGAACGTTGGTGCATGTAGAGCAGACATGTGGTTGACTTGGCCAGGAGCCGTATTGCATGAAATAGAGGGCAGCGATTAACGGAATCGGCCACTGAGGGTTGTTGTCGGTAC
The DNA here is from genome assembly GCA_032158425.1 of Pleurotus giganteus. Lineage (NCBI taxonomy): Eukaryota > Fungi > Basidiomycota > Agaricomycetes > Agaricales > Pleurotaceae > Pleurotus > Pleurotus giganteus. Next base: position 1,566,537 of record JAPEHR010000013.1, read on the forward strand.
GAATGCTAGCACGATGCCATTTTTGTCCAATAAATATCCCAAAGAAAGCGTGATTGGTAACGCTTTGCGTCGAGGACTGGAAGAGAGTCCTACGACAATCGAGTTGGGGGAATCCGAAAGAGAAGCCTGAGGTCCTTCAGACAGAGGTGAACGTGAGAGGAGCAGATGGTATTAGTGGATCGATGAATATACAACAATACAAGCAGTGTGCCAGTACGCCCGGAGTTTACCTTACAAAATTCCAGAGATCGATGGTGGACGAGGGGGAGCCCGCATTTCCAATGGATAAGCAGTGAATCCAGGCCTTGACGTGGACGCCTGAATGGAGCAGGTTGTTGAGGCGAGCAAATTGAAAACTGCCGAAGGCGAGGCCTTGGGAGTCCAGCTAGTTAAGGGCGTAGGCGTGGTGGGGTGGTGGCCAGGTTATGGTCACGGCTCCTAAATAATAAACGGAATGAACCCCTCTAGAATATATCGTGGTTTCTGACAATTTACAACACTCACAACTGAAATTCGACGACATCTAGGATGCCCGATGCCGGTTTGCACATTTGCACGGAGGAAGGAACGATCAAGCGCCCAGAAAGGCGCTTGCTTGAACCACGTTCCTTTGCACAGCCGCCTCCCTGCCCGACCTCCACCCTCGTCTACCAACGAACTTCGGGTGTGTATGAATCTGATACGCAACGTGTTGGAGTAGGAGGAGTAGCAGGGAGTTTGACGAGAATCGTGAGTACATGTAAATACTTCAAAGTATACCAGACTCAAACTTGAACATGCTGAAATCGCGCAGTGGATTAGCCTGCTGGGCTCCCCAGTATTTCGGGCCTATCCTCGCATGGGCGTCCGCCGACAGCAAGACCTCCGTTTTGACGCTAAGAGGTGTGATAATCTAAGTCTTCCTTTTTTCTACTCCATCTTACAATGAGACGAAGGGTGATTATGACGCCGACGTTAGCCATGGCGAGCTGTCGAATGGCAGGCTCGTACCATTCCGAAAGTGGCACCCGGCGAATGGTATCAAAAAAACGGCGAACGTTCTGCTAGTGCTGGTGGCGACAACGTTGTCGAAGTCTGGAGGGGATCCGTTGCCGGACATTGCACGAGAGATCATCGAAACCAAGGAGGTTTGTCCCTCAGTGATTATGCCTGCAATCCTTGCTGATTATTGAATTAAAGACTATAACGACGTGCTACTTCGTCCAAATGCTTTCCCGGCTACACGCAGCCTCTCCTCCGACTAATTACGACATCACTTGCGACTTTCATCCACACCATGGGGTAGCTTGTCTGCACGACTACCAGCTCCCTCCACAATACCTTTTTACGCCAGCTCGTGGATGCCATGTTCCATGCACGTACTCTCGGAGGCTGCTTTAGGAGACTATGTCCAGCGAGAGTCTTTGACGTTGGGGCGGGCGAAACCAAGCCAACAGCTGAATGGGTGCGTACAGATAACTCCTTTGTTCGACCGCGTTTTGAGCGTAAACAGTTGTTTAGACATCCAGGACCCGTCTAGCAAGCTGCTTGGACGCATCCGAAATTCGGCCATATATTGGCTTCGTGTTCGTATGATGTCAAGACACTAATTTAGAAGAACAGCTGGGTCCTCCGCCAAGCTGGACGAAAAGCAACGTGCACCCCTTCAGGAGCTGGGACCTATTCTCGCATATGCCTCCTCCGATGGCAAACTATCCGTCTTGACATTCAAAAGTACGTTCCACGTCTCCATTCTTAGTTCGCCCACCTTACAATGAGCAGCCGAAAGTCAATGGGATGCCGACATCTTCAACAAAGTCCGAATACGCTGTCGAATGCAACGCCGTATCCTGGGCTCCCGCAATCTAACGAGTCAATAACAAACTGTCAAACGCTTCGCCAGCACCGGCGGCGACAACTTGGTCAACATCTAGGGCTACCAACAGCACATCTGGTCGAGGCAGAGGTCCTCGAAGATCACACCGACGGGGTTCGCGATGTTGCTGGGCACCCAATATTGGTCCGCTGAGGAGTTACATCACCGCTGCCTCGCGACACCACCTCGGTCTTCACTTGACCCGTCGGAAGTAACGCAGTATCCTGGGCTCCCGCAATCCAACCAGGCTCCTTCATCGCCGCTCGCCCCAACCTCCCCAGACCAAGCCGTCACCCAACCCAATCAATACCAAACCGTCAAATGCTTCGCCAGCTGGCGGCGATAACCTGGTCCTCGTCAAAATCTGGGGCTACCGCGAGAACATCTGGCTACTCTTCCCAATCCCACGCTGCGTAGCTGAAAGTGGGGACTAGCTCCTCCGAAGCGAGCGTAGATGCGAAACTTCGACATGAGCGAGAATTGGGAGCATAATTCTAATACATCAACCACAAGAGTAACGAAGAAGCTGATAAAGAAGAGAAGTCATGCCGCTGCTTTGTATTACCACTATCCTGCTCCTGTGTACCCTGCGCATGTACTGCGTGCTTCCATCAGTCACAGAACCGCATATGCACCGCCCTCCGTCTGCTCCCGCGCCGCTCCTTCTGCACACACCAAGCACCCGGGAAGGAAAAACCATCTGAAGGTCGGTCCGCATCATGTCGGTGCGGAGCCTCGTCCTTATTGGTGTGGGCAGCGGCGGCAGCAGCAGCAACAACAAGCTTCTGCTTCAACTTGAGTTTTGATCTCATCTATCAATTTTCGTCTCTAGTTCGGGTTTTAGCAATGGCTCCTGCAAGCGCATCCAGATGCGGGCCCAGAAACGGGTGCGGGTTGTGGTTGTAGACGTCGTTGAGGGTGCGATGATTTTGCCGTATTTGTGGTTGGATCTGGGATTGGTACTATCAGAGGGCGAGGGCAAAGCCTGCAATCCCAACGACGGATTTTGAGCTGCGAGTTTTCCATGGTAGATGACTTATTCGCCAGCATCGAAGACCTGGGACATCCGAGCCAGCGCTCCTCGAGTTGAGAGGCTGTAATGGTGTGAAGGGTACGTGTCAGTGACGGAAGTTAAGCCCTTTGGAAGGCCCTGTTAGCGAATAAGTTATAAACAACTCTTCGCCACCGGGAGCTGCTTGTCCCTCTCCTCCTTCGAGCTCACTCCAATCCCTTCGAGTCGTTCCTCGATGCTCATTATTATCACCCGGAGAGGATGCGTGGTCACCAGCCGGTTGGTCTTGGTCCGGGCGGTCTTGGTCCGAGGTGGGGATAGTGCAAGGTAGAAGCGGGAGGGGACCTAGAACAGGGAGCGGAAAGATGAGTTTGGAAGCTGTAGATGGAGCTGAAGGAAGCAGGGAGGGAGGGAATGAGATGCAGATATGATACCAATAGGGCCCGAGAGCGTACACAAGTACATCCCTCAACGTCAACACCGTACCGCTCTCTTCTATCGCTCTCTGGCTCGCTCATTCACCTCTTGTTGTATACGTGAAGCTTTCTTCGGACCTCGTGCTTGAACTTGTTCTTGGGCTTCGATTTGACATGCGCGGTGAAGGCGTAGGCGTTGTTGAGAGCTGAGATTTTGAGACGATCTTGATTCGGACCGTGGGCCCTAGGACTGGCAGTGCAAAGACTGTGAGGCTACTGTCGAAGACGAAACCCCTCCAATGCGTCGTCGGTGCTTCTGAGACGAAGGACAGAGACAGAGACAGTATAGAAGCTGGGTGACCGTTAGAGCGCAGAGAAGGCCATCGTTGGTGTCTGGGGAGCAGACGGTCCAGACACCGGAAATTCCTTCTTTGACTGCGTTTTTGAGCGTTGGTTAGACATACGGCTGCGGGGTCCAGTCTAGCAAGTTGCCTGTGCGCATCTGCAAATCGGACATCTATTGGCTTCGTGTTGGTAGGATGGCGAGGCTCACATTTGGACGGAAGAGGCAGCTGGACGAAAATCAATGAGCACACTCTGCATAGTGCTTCAGGTGCGTTTATATACTGCTCATCGAACCGTGCTGAGATAGCACAGTCAATTCTATGAACTCGGACCTATCCTCACGTGTGCCTCCTCCGATGGCGAGCTATCCGTCTTGACGTTCCGAAGTACGTTAGACGCATTCATTCCTGGTTCTACTTTGTCTGACGGTCAGCGGACGAAGGCCAATGGGATACCGACATTTCTAACGTGCACGGTCGGATGTAATGCTCACTCCTCTGCATGCCCCAACTATCTTGGCCAAGCCAGCACGCAACCTATGCACCAAGAGACTTTCAAATACGCTGGTGGCGACAACTTCGTCAACTCTTGGGAGATATGACCAATTCTCTACCGTGGCGATCGTTGCACCTGCGCTGCCACCCCGTCACATATCAACTTTGCCAACGGCTACCTTCGTACAGGACTTCTTCCTGACCGCTGGCTGCTGCAATCGCTCAAACATAGGTATATGCGGCAGCAAGGTAAGCCTCGTCGTGTAGTAGCGCAGCGTTTTCGCTGATAGACCTATGTATGACAGCTTCCTTCGGAGCGCCGTATATGCGCTGATTGTGCAGCTTAGCTCTTCAGCAAGTAAGTGATCTGTACGTGATCTGCTCCCGAATCACATCAAGGGCTAATCCACTTCGGGTCAGGACCCGCTCAAGCACGAATGTTGACGAGAGTGCGCCCACGCCTCAATTTCCCATCCTTGACCGCGTTTTGGGTGTTGTGTAGACATACCTGGGCCAGTCCATATGGCAATTTCCTTATATGCATCCGAACGCTGGCCGTCTTGATACGGTGGCTTCGTGTTGATTTGGAAGGACCAAGGGACGGAATCAATGAGCCCACGGTGCATTGTGCGTCAGGTGCGTTCCCTTCGCTTCTCACCAACGTCATTCTTAGCTGGAATAGTACAGCGGACTTCCGTCAGGAGCTCGGTCATATCCTCACTTATCCCTCCCGCTCTCCATCTCGACGTTGAATCTCTTTCAATGCGTGGACGAAAGTCGGTAGGACTAGCCCCTTCGGCAGTCTTGGATGCACTCCTACTCTGGCGCCATCGTCTTAACCAGGAGCTGGCATCCCTAGCCAAGCTGATGCGCAAATCAGCCAACACCACCGTCAAGTGATTTGCCAGTTCGGGCAGCCAAAATTGTCGCAGTTGGAGCCTAGTCCGGAGACATTATTTCGATATTCTCAAGCCTTAAGACTGACTAAACGTATTTCCTGAGTTTCACAACGCTCAAAATGCGGTCGACGGAGGGAATCCCGATGGCTGTACGCACCCGTTGAGTGCATGCACTGTTGGCCTGGTTTCGTTCCTCAGCTTTTCGACGAGGTTTACCAGCGCCGGTCCAACGTTCACAGGTTTGATATTGGTTGTTGGGTGTCAGTTTGGGAATGGTCCGGGTCTGCTGGCGGGAGGTTTTCGTACGTCGTTACAATCGCCAGCTGGCCATGGATAGTATCGGCATCATTATAACCCTTCGTCTGCAGCGCACCTTTTACATCAATGCGGTGAGATTGCCGTCAAAGGAGGCAGATGCGAGGATATTCAGGCTAAAGCAGTGAAGCTTAAAGCGCTGATGAGGAGGGAGGCTGTGCAGAGGAACGTAGTCAAGCAAGCGCATTATTGGGCGCTTGATCAAGATGCCTCCAAGTTCCGTGTAACTGGCGTCGGCAGTACGGTATGTATGTCATGGGTATAATCCAGCGAACTCGATTAATTCTCTAACGTATAAGCTGTTATTCAGTGATATTTTGGCCAGGCTATTGACAGGGCAGTGTCTTTTCTCAAACACTAGTCACTCTCGCGGCATCGCGTAGCCCATCCGTGGAACATAGGTAAACGCCGTGCGCAATGTGTGGTATTTTCCTTGTTTACCATCAATGTCGCAGCAACGCGAAATTAGCTTCTATCGCGCTCGAAACAAATGGAATCTTTCAGTGGCGTCCCTCATCAGCACGTTCCTTTCCTGTGCCCTGCTCAAACATCCATGCCTCATCTCCATATTATATAGCGCGGGCGATGATAGGATTTATGATTTATATCCACCTATCATCGAAGGGACCTAGCGCCTCATGTCCACCCCATCGCCCACCTATCCTCCTCCTCACAAGTCGCATAACGTCTTTCCCTCGAATTCATCCAATGCTACGCTTCTCCGGAACCCTGATCCAGAAGCTTGTTGCTCAAACACCGGCCGAAATCTAGTCGTCTGCATTGATGGTACTGCGAATCAGTTTAGTGAAAAGGTTTGAGTTGGATAGAATAACTCCGTTGTGGCCATCCACTGATACACTTATATCAGAACACCAACGTTGTGGAGCTATACAGTCGACTCCTCAAGGACGAGACTCAGCTTGTCTATTACAACAGCGGTATCGGAACCTATGTGAAGCCATCGCGGATTTCGTTGAAATTTTGGAAGCAATTAATCAACCATACGATCGATATGGCTATCGCATGGTCAGTCCTCGCCTCTGTTACCTTCGCAGCTGCTGAGCTTTGTCCGATCAGGAATTTTGAGAGGATTGTTCTCGGCGCCTATCTGTGGCTCTCGGAGAACTATCAGCCAGGTGACCGAATTTTCCTGTTCGGTAGGCATGATGTTCGTCTGTGTTGTGTTAGGTCTAACCTTCGGGTTGTGATTATGTAGGATTTTCGCGCGGTGCATATCAAGTCCGCGTGATTGCTGGAATGATAGAGAAGGTGGGTTCCATTAGATGTGTGGCTTCCGAGTCGTTTATTCAATTCTTTATGTTCGATTAGGTCGGCCTCTTGCATAAAGGAAACAACGAGCAAATCAACTTGTGCGTACGTTGCGCCGTTCGCTGTACTACTTTATAACCAAGCCTTCAGCGCGTACGAACTGTACATTGCTGTGACTAAGGACAGCAAGCGCAGTAACTCTACCCGGGCGCAGGACAAAGCGGAATCAAAGGCGGAGAGGCTATGTGTTGCCTTCAAAAACGCTCTCGCTAGGGCCGGCGTCAAAGTTCATTTCGTCGGGGCATGGTATGATGTCTCTCCTCGGTGAATTCTCTTCTCATAGTGGCGCAGGGATACCGTGTCATCCATCGGCGTTACACGAGGTCCCAGTCTGCCGGAAACGGTCACAGGGATGATCCACGTCTGTCATTTTCGCCACGCCCTGGCATTGGACGAAAAACGAGTGAAGTTCCTTCCTGAATATGCTAATGGCGGCGAGGGACCAGGTGTTGCTGAGAAAGGCGGAGATGTGAAAGAGGTGTGGTTTTCAGGCTCACATTCTGATATGCAAGTTTGAAACTTCCCTCGTTGTCGTCGTGAACGCTAACGAGATTCGTACTGTATAGTGGTGGCGGGAACGTTCTGAACATGAGGTTGGACCAGTTTGGACCTGCGCTGCGATGGATGACGTATGAGGCTATTAAACACGGTTTGCACATTCAGCCTTACCACGGGGAGTGGAACACGATTACGCCGACCAACTCTTTGACGCCAATTTGGAAAGCCTTTGAAATTCTCCCGTTCCGGCGTCTTTCGTACAAGGGCAAGGACACTACTACACACCGGTGGGGCGTTAGGCCTTGACCTTTCTTCTTCACCATACTGACATCCTTTCTGCCTAGCCCCCACCTTGGAAAAGCTCGAGTTATTCAGGCTAACCAACTTGTCCACGGCTCTGTTTTTGAAGCAATGAGCTCGAGTGGCTATTGCCCTCGTGCTCGGATGGTTAACGGCCGCGCGGTCACGACAGATGATGCCGAAGCTCTCAAGGAAGATGACCCCTACGCCTCGGCTGGTGATCTCTTGCGCGCTCTGAAGGATAAGTCAGAGGGTGTTCTCACTGCCCATGTTGATGCACTCACCGTTCAGAGTTTATGTGCGCCCTCGTCTCTTCACATCCTGCTCCTCCTGCTGATTATTACCCTTTTCCAGTCAGTTTCCAGCCTTTGACTGAGCAGCCGGATGCCCTTGATACGATCGTCGCGGTATTGACCTGGCATGCTAATATCAAGACCAAAGAACAATCGGACAAGTTGCTTCATGACAGGCAACATCTCATCACCTTGCTTGTCAACGCCTTGTCGGCCTTTGGCGCGTTAGCACATCATGAAAACCGGTACCCGTCTTCTCAATTTCAGGCACTGCAGTCCAGTGTCAAGCATCACTACCCCGATCACTATAGGGCCGTATCCAAGACTATCAGCTACTTAACCCGTCGTAAGTCCTTTTGGCCCACTTTTGTCATTATGCAAACTTATTATCGTAATAGCCACCTTCTCAAAAATTTCTCTGATATCCACCAGAGTTGGGCAGTCTCTGCGCGGTTCCACGGCAAGCACGTCCTCTATGCCGGTGGAAATGGTCAATTTGAGACGCAGAGACAGGTCAAGTAGAGGTTGAGGGCTCGTATGATGGCTGCACTGGTGAAGTCTGTTGCACCGCGTTTTCACCCGATTGCTCGCGTATTGCTGTTGGGCGTCAGGATGGCTCGCTGGATGTGGGATAGAGTACGCGGGCGCAACACCCCTGCTGGGCTCGAAGGCGCTGACTTGATATCCTTCTCCTACGATGGATAGCACCAATATCACGCACGGCTAAGTCGTTTTGCATTTTCTGTACCTCAAAGTTCTCGTAGTGGCGTAAATTCTGCCCGACTCTCAGTTAGTGAAGGTCGAGAATGATACGGAATCCAACATGAACGGGGTCTCATGACAAGCTCACATAACAAGCACAGAACGACCGAACGTGCACAGGGTTTCATGCACCTATTCATTCCTTATTGTCGCCGCTTGGAATCTCAAGTCATATAACGGTCTCGGTGGAATCCACCCAAATAAGCAAGCAGGGAAGGTAAGTACCTTGGTAAATCGTCATGCTGATGGCTTCACAGTAAAATTCTACAGCGATACGTCAGTTACTGGTATCAAAGATCGTGAAGAGAAGCGACAGCATTTAAGTATAGGATTCTTCCAGCCCAACCGCCGATTCCGCTGGTCAGCTCGGCTCCGCACTGCGTAGAGACCCAGAGCCACGTATATACTTGTGCTCCGCGAGAAGTCTTCCGTTGATACCAGGGAGGAGGGCCGTCTCTGAAATCTCTGTACTTGAGGAAGGCTAATTAAGATGGGGGTAAATGCACGTTAACGTTACGGGTCCGGAATGAAATGGAGGACCGTCCTTATTCTCTAAACCCTCGCTGGGCGCTTGATTAAGATGCCGGGTACCTTTTTGCCAATTGCCGGTGTTCTGCCGGTCGCTTCTTTTTGACAGCTCCTGTCAGAGTCATCAGACGTCAGTTCAATACCCTCATAAGGAAATATGGTCTTACGCCAGGTTCCCACGCCACCGAAACCGTTCCTACGGCGCCAAAAACCGTCGATCGAGCGCCCAAAGTCCTGCCGCAGTTCACAGAACTTGGGCTCGCGGTTCACAAAAGTTGGCGCATGGAAACGCTGGTTCACAGAAACTTCGCCCGCGATTCACAGAACTTCGCTGTCAGTTCACAGCTGGGTTCATACAATTCCGAGCCCAGGCTTCCTCAACCAGCAGGCAGGCGCCCAGTTCACACACCCCCCTCCCTCCAACAGCGGCGATGATGACGACGGGGACAGTGGCACACAGAGTGCGAAGGGCAAAAGGTCCCAGCAGGTGTGTAGCATAGATTTTCACTCCCTTAATCTCTCAGCTGATCCCAAAACCTGAGTTTTTAACTTCAGGTGCCTCCACTTCCGCCCCTGGTACCACTCCCTCCGCCTGCTGGATCGATCCCGATCGAGCTCGATCCATCCCGCGCTTCGAGCTGCAGCCTCAGCCCAAGCCCAATCACCCCTCCTCCTGCTCCCTGCCCCCCCAGCGCACTCCCTGCATCAAACGACGTGTTCCCAATGCCCCGCTTTTGACCTACCACAGCCTTCACACGTCCTGGAGCCATTTCCCCATCAATCCGGCTGCTCCGCTGCTCCCTCGTCCCCAACAGGTGCACCCAACCTCCTCCTCCTCCTCCTCAGCCCAGCATGTCCCCCGCATCGATAGCTGCATGCAGAACACGTTGACGTCGTGCCAGGGACCTCGCCGCCATCCAGCAGTGATTCCCCAACGGTCTGACTGCTCCGCTGCTCCCCTCGTCCCCGACAGTGTGCCTGGCCCCTCCTCCCCGACCTGATCCCTTCTCTTTTTACGTTACGAGCTCCGTCCCGCTCAATGCTCAGGGTCTCGATTTGAAGAAATTGTTGGTTAGTAGGTTGGCGTCAATTGATCTGCACTCTTTTCCGTCTGACCGAATCTTCGTCCCAATACCGAAACGCTGTGAACGATCCCTTCAGATTCGCCCTTCCCTTCATCTCTGACCCGTTGATGCCCTCTACAAGTCTGAGCCACGGAATCATAGCTACTTCTAGACCGTGGTACGTCCTTCCCTCTCAAACATGCACAGCATCTGACGGCTTGTAGATCATCCAGGAGGCAATGTCCAAATACTTATTATCTTGCGGTAATAACCATAGCCTGAAGACAGACAGTAACCTTGCATGTACAAATAGGACACGATGGATGATGGACTGGTGCGGCGGCGAGAAAGTAAGCAATGTCTGCCCTGCTTCCTCCTTTCAACACTCACATAAGCGTAGAATATCGAAGACAGCGAAAGTGCTGATACGCAGCAGGTAGGAATGTACTCCACATACCGCTAGCTCTGCATTTGCATCCGTCCACTCTTAAGTACTCCTTACGAGCCATGTCAGATTGGTCGGGTCTTGGGTGTTAGGAGTTGAACGGGTGTCTGTTGCTGAATCACCGAGATGCTACACGCACCATTGTGAACACCTACTAAGTCATACTTACGCCTCAGATCTCTCCTCTACTGGTACAAAAATGCCAGCATTCTGAGAAGAGCACCGAGAAGAAAAAGATTGAAAATCCCCAAGTCAATGGAGGATTGCGATGAGCAAGATTCGAACATGGAACTGCCATCCACTGTCCCCCGCATCCATCGCCGCATGTGGAACATGTCAATGTTGTGTGCCACCAACACATCCTCATGCTCCAGCCCCAGTTGTCACAGGGACCACGGACCCGTACTTGCCATGCTGAGCAATGGCCCACACAGACAAGTTGTGGAACGGTGTAGTCCCAGTGCCCGATAACGTTAATTCGCAAGAATGAGTACACTGTACTTCACGAATAAGTGTTGACGAGGCTTCAGCATCACCTAAGCCAGCGAAAGAATTTGAATCGCTGTGTTACTGAGAGGTCGACTCTGGACGGTTTTGCGGTTCAAGTTCGGCAGACTCGACACAACCACACAATATTCCATATCAACGTATGCAATTCCCACGGTCAATAGCGTTCTTAACCTCTCTCCTCCGCCACTCTGCAGCAAAATGATGAGTGATAGTACGTCTGCCAGATCGCAATTAACTTTGCATTAGTCTGCTAGACTATCGCGATAAACGACTCGCTACTTGGACAGACCCGTGAAAGTCTTTGACGTGCCGCATTTTTTCTGCGTGTTGAGCATATACGGGTCCAGTCTGGCATCCGAAATTCGGCTATACTGGCTTCATTTTTGTATGATGCAAGGTGCTGATCCGGAGAGCATACGCTGCATAGTGCTTTAGGTGCGTTGGTACACTGCTCACCGAGTTCTACGTGGCTGAAATTGCGTAGTCAATTCTGTGGGCTGGGCTTCTCGTCAACTCGGTCCTATCCTAGCTTGTGCCTCCTCCGATTCATGGCAAGCTATCCGTCCTGACATTCAAAAGTACGTTAAGCGCGTTCATTCTTAGTTCGCCCATCTTACAGTGAGCAGGCGAAGGTCAGGAGACGACATTTTCAACGGACACGCTGTCGGATGCAATGCCGCGTCCTGAGCTCCAGTAATCCAACTAAGCTCCCTTATCACCCCAGCGTTGCTGGCCCGCACAATATCAGTCTGCCGAGAAGCTACATCGCTATTGCCTCACAAACCAAACCCGTGTTAGGTACTGGAGCGGATCGATCCAATTACGTCTACTGATATGTGCGCCCCGATTCATGTTGCATATTCCCGTGTTGCTCAACTCTCCCATCTAAGCTAGGAAGGAAAGGATCCTACTCAGCCCTACCAACTCTTCGTGGAATAATTCAGAGCGGCCTAGCAACCAAGAGTCACGGCGGAATTGGTTTTATTCATGGGTATGCTCTTTTCCATTCTGCATGTTCTCGATGGCACGAGTTAATGTCAATTCGTAGTTTTATCGTACCCATATCTCCCCCACTGGTTGTGCGTAGCCTGCCCTCTTCCTCTTCACAAATATGCTTACCTTCGCGTTTGTAGATACTGGAGAAATCTGAAAAATGGACTTCGACAGAGCCGCATTATGCCCTTGGATCCCTCGCTCAGTAGATAATGATGAACCTTCCAGCAGGCCCCAACACCTAGCGACCGATGCTAAACCGGTGAACGTTCAACCAGCGCTAGACATTGCACGAGGATGGCCCAAATCAAGGTTATCCGTCCGTGATGAAGTCCGTAGACCTTGCTGATTATTGAAAATCGAAGATTACAACTACTTGCTACTTTGTACAATCCTTTCGTAGCTAACCCGAGCATCTCCTCCGGCTAACTACGACATCACCTGCGGGTTTCTACCCACCTTGGGGTAACTTGACTGCACGACCACCAGCTCCCTCCACGATACCTGTCACGCCAGCTCGTCTGACATTCGTGGACGCCGGTTCCATACATGTCCAATCTCGCTGTGCTGCTGCAGCGGACATGATGTCCAGTGGTAGTCAAATGGTCCCAACCCTTGCATGCTACCGCAAGAGCACTTTTCAGAGAGTATACCCGCGACTCCGTTAGCCAGATCGAGTATTCAGCCGTCGTCGATGTCAATTTGCAGCCCCATGTCCACGTTGAACGTTGAACGTCCAAACTGTACACGCCATCTCCCTCGTCCTCTCGTTCCCTCCACACATTCTACAACCCCTCCGCCCATTCCATCCTTCTTCCCCGCAAACAAAACCCCATTATTGACCTCGACGTTCGAGACGACATATTTAAAAACTGCCAGGCGATGGCAACAAGATTGGCCGATTCGACGAGGAATCCATAGACATCTACACCTGAACGTCAACCTCCGGCTCTCTATTGCTTCGTGTGCACCACGGGCCCGAGAAGGCTTACCATCCCCTGGCCGCCATCGATTCCACCATCGTTACATCGCTACCTCCAATGCGGTCTGACACACCCAAGCCGGTCGAAGAATCCAATTGCGATCTGCGCAAGCGCCGCATATGAACTCAAGACCAATTCATCGTTCCTTAACACCGATATCGGACACTCGTGTGAAGCGTTCGTGCGAACGGAGTTGGATGCGAAAGGGGGGATTCACCAGGCTGCCGTAGTGGAATTTTTGAGCGGGAAATGATGGTGGCGATGGAGGCGGCTGGAGTGAAGAAGGAGAGTTGTAATTCAGTCAAGAACACGATTGGACTGGACAGGCGGCGCCTAGGGCACATGACGTGACAGATTGGCACTCGTACTAGAGTCGTACTACGAAAATTTTGAAAACGCGCATATACGAATTTGAAGGGGACTGTAACCAAAGGTTGATGGGCGGCGATCGTCAGACAGCTGCATGCGGGACGTCGACTTAGGCTGTTGAAAATACGAGAAGCGTTGTCGATCTTGTCTCCTTCCAGTAACAAGGTGCGTGCGCGGTGGGCCGGTGGCGAGGGATTCGGGAGGGCATCGTTGACCTTGTCGAGTAGGCGACGTGCGACAGCAGGCCATGAGAAGCCTGGGAGGACCGTGCTTGGAAAGGGAGTGGACGGAACAGCAAACGGAGGTAAGCGACAATCGTACTTCGTCCTAGGCAAAACCCTATGCGCCTCCGACAATGTGAGGAGTAGTCAGAAGAGATGAATACACGATATGCACCTAAGCCTATATTATATTGCTTCACTCCACATCAACATGCTCGAAATACTATCGGCAACAACGGAAGAAGGCCACGTTCGCAGATGTGCCATATTACGCATCAGAGGCCGCGTCAGCAAAACACCGAGGGCTCCTTCCTGCATGTTGCTGCCTCCGTCAATTTGTCCCGACGCATAAGCACTTCTGATTAGTCTTATGGACGACATCATGATTTGTGAGAACTACGACAGATTCCACAAGATCTGTAGTACAAAGCCAACGAGGTGGGTAGCTACGACAGTCCAGTGTCCCAGATATGAATGATTCCCCCATAATTGCCAGAAACTAAACGACTCCCATCTAGAGAGAACGCAACAGACCATACCTCATCCTCAGAATCAAAGACCTGCAATGTCTGCCCCGTAGTTGAATCCCACAGCCTGACTGTCTTGTCTTGAGATCCAGAAGCAATATGCCTGCCATTGGGTGACCACGAGATAGCAAAAACATCTCCAGTGTGACCGCGCAATGTCAGGATGGGATCGCCAGATGTACTCCAAACGCGGACTGTCTCATCAAAAGAGCCAGAGAGAATGCGAGCCCCATCAGGTGAGAAGGAAATGGACCTGACCCGACCCTGATGGCCTTCCAGATCTCTCTGCAATTCCCCAGTTTTTGTGTCCCGGATGCTAATTCTGGCATTGTGAGAACCGGAAGCAAGAAGAGTACCATCTGGAGAGAATGCAGCACAGAAAGGACGCACGCAACCCAGTACTTGACTAGTGGTCGCTCTGCCTGTCAAAGACCAGATCCTGACTGTCTCGTCATCAGAGCAGGTGGCGAGGTACTTTCCATTGTAGGAGAATGCGATGCCCTTCACACCCTCGCGCGCTTTGAATGTGAGAGGTTTCTTCTTTGAAGGTATAGCCCATATCTGCGCCAAGCCATCTGTCATCCCAGCAGCGACACGTGAACTATCTGGTGAAAATGCGGCACACCAGGCTTGGCCATTGAATGACCCCGACTCCTTCACAGCGCCTGTATCCGCATGGCAAACTGACCATCCAAAGTTGCTGGCAGAAAGGACATGCTTGCCGTCGTTATGGAAGCGCAGGGAGCGAACCCCACTGTTGTGGATCTCAAAGCGATCTTGAAGACGTGAATATGGCAAGTACATGACAGGCTCAACACTGACGGACTCACAGTGGGACTTCCGAATGTTCTCCGCACGAAGCGAAATGCGGGGGAACTGAACATTAGTGATTGCAGATGGCAGACTGCGTTCTCCGGATAACACAATGACGAGATGGGCTTTGAGGAAAGTGGGAATGACTTACAGGACAGGAGGCGCCGGAGCTGGCACCAAACGTTCTTCTTTGACTTTGACTTTCCCTCTCCCCTTGCCTCGCCCACGAATGACCTTCCTTAGGGGTTGAAATAGGGTGGTAATTACATGTCGTTTCGGTGCCGGGATATTTGTGGGGAGCGGGGTTTGTCTTCGCTCTGCGAGCAAGCGCCTTGGTGGCGGCGTTAGTGTCATGGAAATAACTCGGAAGGTCTTTCCGCATTGGCCACTAGATTCAAAACTGAGTCAGAAGCGACATAAGAAAAGGACGAACCAGCACACCAAGTGATCCAGTTATTACAGGGCACTTGGGTACCAGAATTGTCAAAGTCACAGCCCGGACAAGTAGATAACGAGGCTCGAACGACGCGCATGATGATGCTTAGATCGAGGATTTCGCCAGACGACACGATCTCCTCCGATAACACCTGAGAAAGCGGGTAGTCCATGTCAAGCGTCTCATTGTTGGAGGTGCGAATAATTTCCCAGTCATCCCGTTCGAGGTATTCGATTCCGTCTACATCATGGCATAGATGCTTCAATACAATCCTCATATCCTGTGCATTACCAGGTCAGAAGATGATGTTATCCTGAGACTGAGTACTTGCCGACCAAGTTGAACAATACTCCAGCGGGATAGGAAGCCGACGTCCAGCATGATCTCGCACAGTGAGAGTTAACGTGCGGAGGTGGTAGATCAAAGGTGACTTGAGCAAGGGTGAGGCAGCCATAAGTTGCTCCAACTTTTGCGCCGCCTCCCCTGTGACAATCTTCCCCCAACATCCGCTACAATTCGACTCAGTGGTGGACAAAGGCGGGGTTGTAATTATAATTACCTACCTGCATATGGTATGAATGAATGTTTCTAAAACAAGGTGCTCGGCGGCAAAGAGAGACACGGCTCTCTGATAGATTGCCCACCACCGGCATTTAGTGATGACAGAGTAAAGAAAGACTGCAATTAGCGGCGGATTATTAGACAGGCGAAAGGACATGCAGAAGTCGCGGATATCCTGTTGGATCACCAATAGGTGAGCATTAAGGCAGCGGATGAGGTTGTGGGCCTGGCGAAAGGCGCTAAGCTCCCGAATACCGGTGGGTATATCATTGATTATATCCAGGGCTCTCGCTACAACAGCGATGTTCGACGCGAATCGCGCTATATCCTCCAGTAGCGCAGGAAGACAACGAAGCATAGTTCTAGAAGGAAATCGGTCGAGAAGCTGGTGTATGGCGGCAATATTGGAGACGGTTGGTGCGTAGGATTCACTGAGAGGCTCAGGAACGTCAAACTGATGGCTGATTGGGTCGGCTGTTGCTTGGTTGACGAACACAGTTCCGTAGTAGTGATGATAGTGGGGATTATTGAACTGATGCCCCAAAACGTAGTTGAAGGTACCGTCGCTGTTGTTGTTATTCACAAACGGAGGGGCGCCTATCAGGGCCGGTTAATTCGGAAACTAGAAAGCGGCTAGATAGCTCTACTCACAGTCTCTGACGGATTCATGAAAGTAGTTTATCGTTTGTTGCCGATAACGAGCATCCGCGGTAGTGAGGTTATCGCTGGTCGGGGCTGCGGAGGAGGATGGCCCGACAGCGACATGATGACGGCGGGGCGACGATGACATTATGGGAGAAGAGGTTTGAGTTCGCCCACAAAATTTGACGCTGAACACGCGAAACTGGCGCGTTCCTGCAGGACATGTTGACATGTTGTTCCTCTTTTGGTGTGCTTAGGTTTCACAGCCTGGAACATGCGAGATGGGGAAGTATCATGATGATACTGGAAGGAAGTCGGCTGAGGAGATGGCATATCGCGTTCAATTGGGAGAGGGTCCGTCCATAGGATTTGCTGAGAGGCTCAAGAAGGTTGATCTGATCGTCGACTGAGGCATTCAGTGCTTGGTTGACGGACACAGTTCCATAGTAATAATGATAGTGGGGATTATTTAGCTGATTCCCCAAAACGTTGTTGAAGGTACCATCGCCGTTGTTGTTATTCGAAAAAGGAGGGGGGCCTATCAGGGCCGGTTACTTGGGAAACAAACAGCGCTAGCTCTGCTCACCCTCTCTGATGGACTCGTGAAAGTAGTCCACCGTTCGTCGTTGATAACGAGCATCCACCGTAGTGAGGTTGTCGCTGGGCGCAGGTGCGGAGGAGGATGGCTCGACATCGACATGGTGGGGCGGTGACAGCATGATGGGAGAAGAGGTTTTAGTACAATAGTTGGCCTTTGACGCTGAACACACGCATTCTATGAAAACCTTGTTCCCCTTCTGGTGAGAAAGTTTCACATCGCCTTCATCAAATGGAATGGTCAGTGCAATGATACTGATGCGCTGATGCATAGAGCATCACGTACCGCAACTGACAACCCTGCGCTATCGACTGTGTCAGTACACCAATAAAGCTGGCCGTTGAGGCTAGAATTGGACCGTAAAAAGTGAACGAGTTGAGTCGACGATAGTGGAATAGGCAGCCGCGACTGCTGCTATCGTGGGATGCGGAAGGAGCGGGAGGCACCAGGCTGAGCCTGTAAGGGCTGAAGCACATGGGAGGTCTTGCACCATATTGAAGCGCACGACAACTTGTCTCATTGCTAGGAATGCGAGACGAGCGAGCGATCGTGCAAAGCTCTATGATGAGAGCAAGAGTGCGAGTGCGTTCGGTTGAATGAGCGATGGCGTTGCAGCAGTGAATATCAGTCAACAATCTCAGATGAGGCCTCAGTACGGAGGTTGAACAGGAAGGATTTCAGTCCGAAAAAAGACGCGAGGAACGCTATAGTGGGGTAGAATACGTCCCGTGAACGACACGAGGAATGGGTATGTTATTGCGCCAGCTGATTGGACATGTCGTAAACAAAAGTTCGCACTGCTAAATTGGCGGTCCCCAGCGTTATTAAAGTACCGGCACCATAGTGGGCGTTCGAGATAGAGGCATAGAGGCCTAATGAACCGTCGATAAACATGACTTTTATCATACAAACGAAATCGACTCACACCATCCACCGTCAAGCTCGCATAGGTGCTCAACGCAATGCTTTTCGCTGAATTGATCTGCAATGGCATCGACACAGAGAACTAGGTTTCTGCCGGGGTCAGCAGGACGATACTGGGGACTCGAGGGATGGGCAAGCTGAGTCCCGACGAGGAGGAAGGGCGGGCGACGCAATGAGGATGGGGAACAGATAGATGGATGCGACGCTATCGTGTTGCAGTCATGATCATAAACGTCGAGAAAGGTTCGAAGCTTGACAAACTCGCAGTGGTTGTACTAACGCTTATTGACCGTGGGAACTAAGATGGCTAAGTTTTGCAGACTCAGGGAGTGGTCAGGAGCGTATAGGGGTCAGATATTCGAGCTCCCAACCAGTTGGAAACGACCGTTGCGACGATCCACAGTATATCCCATCAACGCAATAGGATCACGGTCAATATGTTAGTGACTCACATACACAGTAAACAAAATAGTAGCCGTGCATAAATGCCAAACAGGGGTATCATTGCAGACGGAGAGCGTTCTTCCACAGTGGGCACAGCACTCAAGAGGAGCTGGCTGCTAGATGGGACCATACGTGACCGCGACCATAATCAACTTGGCGACGCATCGCTGTTTCATGAATGAGCCGTTGAAATGCCGAGTCCCATTCCTTCAGTTGGGCTTCACTACGGCATTGCAAGACGACATCCTCCATATCATCGTCACCGCGCCACCAAACACACAATGGGTATACAGTGTCAGAGCCTGCGATGCGAGTAAGCTATACAAACCAAACGCAGCGAGGTAAGCAGGTGTAAGACGTACCAAGTTCAGACTGACGGGGATCAAGCGGTTTCGCACGAGTGACGCTGGTCATGAAGATGCGACCTTTCAATTCCAATGGCGTTTCGGACGCATCAGGTCGTGGTTGGCTAGTGTATGTGGGAACATCCTGAGGGATCTTCAACGATAAAAGGTTGTTGGAAGCCCCTTGAGTGGTTGTCGCTTCCGTGAAACAAAGGAGAACCTTCTCAAAGAGGAACACATTGTACTGCCGATCAATCTTGGACTTGGTAACACGGAACGTGTCATCCAAGAGAGGTTCACCAAAGTTGGCGAGGTGGTGACCCTTCCAGTCTTCAACACGCCTCGACAAGTTCTTCACCACAGACACAGAATATTTGACCAGTTCGCCAGTTTCAGCCGGAAGGGGGACGCGAGGAGATCGAGCGTCAGTGACTTGTGAGGGCATACTTCGGTCCCGGCTATTAAGAGGTGTCCTAGGAGCAAAGTGGAACGAATAACTTACGCTGCATGCAATGAGCTTGGGGGGCTGAAATGAAGCCTTCTTTGACTTTTCCTTTGCGCCGACGGAGAGGGACGATTTTCTCCTACTTTAGAAAGCAGTACAGACGACGTGACTCTTTGGCTATATGCGAAACCAGTAATGAGCGATACTCTCAACGAAATAAGCGCAATGCAGACGAATAGGCTCACCAGGTGATCCAGTTACAGGGGACTTGTGCACTACGTCCACTGCGTCAGCCTCGTTAGTCCAGTGAATCATAATCATACTGCGCGAGATCAGGCTGAAGACGGTGAGCCTCTATGACTCGAAGGCAGATAACAGGGACTCACAAAGGGACTGACATGGCCTGACCGATATTCAAATACCCCCTACTATAGTTGATTAGTCGGAACTTCAAGGGGGTTGGATTATCAGTCATATTTATCTCGCTTACCTTCTACTTCGTTGGCGAGAAACAGTCCACAAACAAGTAGTTGAAGTGCCGTCGCCCGAGCCTTAAGTTACTTGAGTTAGTGGGCCATTGCTAAGCATGGCATGTACGGGTCCCCTTTTGTCTCATCCCATAATTACTACTAGTATTGTAACTGTATATGCAGCCTACAGGTTTGAAAATGGATTTGACAGCGAACGAGGGAGGTGCTGAGCGCTGAGTAGTAATTGACTCCGAATCAAAGAATGCATGGATCCAGTGACACAGTGGTCAGCTCATCTTGGGAGTCATGGTACGGCTGCGGAAGTGAATCAGTGGCTTGTGTGACGCAGAGCCTCGGTAGCATCGATACGGCGCTTGGGACTGGACATTAAACGAGGGTGCAAGGGATCGATCAGAGCTCATTTGCCGAGGTTAAGTGAGCAGCAGCGAGCTCGAGGCGTACCATCGGATTGGTGTTGGAAAAAAGCTGGCTAAACAGTTTCTTCTTCATAAACGGTGAAGCTCAGATATATTCGCGTGAACGAGGCGAACTTACGGCATAGAAATTGTCTATTGATGGAGCTCCCAAGATATTGTCATGAATGTGCTGCTGTCATTCACGACGTTCGGAGGTGGTCGAGCGGATCGAGCGAGGCTAACATCACAGATCTCGGTGGGGGTTAGGCGGAAAACAGGGGCTCACGATGATGTGAACACACCTTGAGGTCGCAATTGGCATTCAACAGCAAGCTTGACGGCTTCAGAGCGTGATACAGGACATGTCATGCAGGAGGACCCGCAAAGTCTGGAGATCGGCTTGAGCCAGCGCCAACTGAACAGACATATCGAAGGATCGCACCTGGTAGATGAAATACTGACAATGATCGTCACTCAACTCCTGCGTGCGTATCACTCAATGCAAATCAGCCTCTGTGAGCTCTTGCACAAGATACACCTCCGTGAAATCATCCAATCTCAGGGGGACGTAGGATGTCTGATATCGCAATGATATTCTCGTGATCGAATGTCGCAGCCGCTTGATCTCACGCAGAGGGCGCAGGCAGCATTCCTCCGAGTTCCGCCATCTACCTCCCAATCCTCACAAACCAATCCTCCAAATGTTCCTCGGCATATGAACGGTCGAGTGAACGGAAGACGGTGAGGGGAGGAACAGAAGACCGCATCATGCACTGGGCGCCCATGCCCACCCTTATACCCACCGCCCCGTCCGCTTCTAAGCCTCGCTCCCCTCCTCGTCCTCCTCCGGTCCACAAGCTAGCGCAGCGACGACTGACATCGGAGAAGCTGAGCGGTGGAAAAGGCCAAGTTGTGGCGGAAGCCGGCGATGGATGTGGTGTTGGCAGCGTAAAGGGATTCAGTTTGAGCGCTTTGAACGCGCTTAGCAGCCTTGGCCTCCGATATGGGCAGAAGGGACGTTCAAGGTGGTATGAGGATGATGGGTCACCTAATTGGATTAGATGCCATGATACGATAGTACGCGAGTGCGGGGATTTGAGATGGTAGGTGTAAACGGTCATGATACCCATGTGGTATTCTGATTTGAGGACACAGTGTCTTTTGTGGAGTATAATACCCAGCGAAAGCTCTGGGCAAGCGAGAGGGCAGCTGGCAGATCGTCGTAGAGACTCAGCATGACCGGATTGATGATACTCCGAGAATTTCCGGTATCCTCAGCGAAGGAAGTGAAGCCGAGGGCTGTTCGTAGCATATGCAAGAGGGGAGGATCAAGGACGGGTGCCTGATGACGGCGATTGCGATGGTGCACCACCGTACCTCCCTCCGAAGCCCTGTGTTGATTCAGAGTCAGAGAGAACATCAAGCAGTAGGGTAAAGCTTATAATGGACGCACGTCAGAGGGGGCTGCGATGGTGGTAGTGGTGTTCGACGGATGATACCCGTGTCCACTGGAGGAGCTGCGGAGGACATGCCGTGGGACTGTGGGACGTGTGTGGGAGGAACTATGTGGGCATGAATGTTGGCGTTGAAATGTGTTGGGGAGTTTCATGACGCACCATAAAGCCGCCTGTCAGCCGTTTGCTCCCTCATAGGCTTCGTCGCTCAGTAATCTCGGTGGTGGCAGTGGCAGCAGCGTGGTAGTGGGCGCTGGTGTTTGTCGATTCCGGCGTCTGCTGCAAGAGCTACGGAGGACAGGAATGTCAGGTTCAATACAGGATCGGAGAATAGTACGACGCACTGTAGATAGCCAGTTCGCTCTTTTCCCCCTCGTCCTGATCATTCAGTAATCTCCCTCGAGAACCTACGATGCCAGGATGGCATTCTGAGCCCTGGAACTTGAAGCTTCAAGCTTGAAGCCCGAGGCGGTGGCTCGAGTTACGAGCCGTCACTGTCAGTCGAGCTGCCAGATATGGTGAGTACGTCTGCATCAGCTGAGGGCGGGCGTTGAGGCCTGAGGGACGAACAGAGGCACCGTGACGACTCCGCGATGGTGCGAGATGGGGAGTGTTGAGCTGGGGCGGAGATTCGAGAGACAAGGAGGGGGGCAGTCGAGGGTATCTGATGTCCAGCGCCCAGCTTTGTCACCCGTCCTTTCCCTCCGCCGTCGCTTCATCGCTCATGCGCACGGTCGTTCATGGTGTGATTCGCTTTATCGCTACCTTTTTTGCGTTCGTTCGTCCATGGTCATGGTAGCTGTCGTCGAGGACGCCTTTCGGAGGCGAAGTGGAAGATTTGGCGATATTGGCAATGGTAGGGAGAATACATATCTGAGTCGGCATGCAACAGCTGTTCAGGTACAGCATTGTCAGCAGCGACGAACTTGCAGGTGTGGGCCATTGCGCTGCATGGCAATACGGGTCCGATATTGAGAGGGTAAATAGGAAGATCTGGGAAGCCTTTTAGGCAGATTCTACATGGCATGTCAGCTATATCTCCCGAGAAGTGTGGTGAATGAGGCGGGGGGGAAAAATTCTTTTCAGTGAATCAGTCGGTTTACGCTCTCTATCTGGTATTCAACACCTCATCTCCCTTCAATTTTATCACGCTATGGTGTGTGTGGGCCCATGCAGAATATATGACGATGAAAGGATAAAATAAGCCCGGCCTTGTGGCCGGGTGAAAATTTTGGTTCATAATCTCAATGAACAATCAAAACTCATTTATTCAGCACAGGTATATTAGGGCAATTACAAAGGAGGAGGAAAGTGGTTGGGAGTAATTGGGAGGGGGGCATCGGAAGCAGCATTGGAGTTGATGAAGCAGTCAGATAGATGGGGAACTGGGGCTGGAGTGTGAGGACGTGTTGCTCGCACAACGTTGACGTGTTCCGCATGCGGCGATGGATGCAGGGGACGCGCTGGGAGGCTGGGGAGGAGGAGGCGGGGTCAGACGCACTGTCGGGGACGAGGGGAGCGGCGGAGCAGTCAGATCGTCGGAAAATTGCTGCTGGATGGTGGCAAGAGGTCCCAGGGATGACGTCAACACGTTCCGCATGCGGCGATGGATGTGGAGGATACGCTGGGAGGCCGGGGAGGAGGAGTAGGGGGTTGGGGCGCTGTTGGGGACGAGGGGAGAGGTGGAGCGGTCAGATCGATGGGAAAATGGCTCCATGACATGTGAAAACTGTGGTAGGTCGAAAGCGACACGTTGGGGACACGTCGTTTGATGCAGGGAGCGCGCTGGGGGGCCGGGGAGCAGGAGGAGGGGTGGTTGGGCTTGGGCTGAAGCTGCAGCTCGCAACGCAGGACGTATCGAGCTCAAAACACATTGGAATGGTGGGCAGAAGCAAGGGAAACGTGAACGAGGTCGATCGGGGTAGATCCAACAGGCGGAGGGAGAGGTAGAGGGGGCGGAAGTGGGGGCACCGCCAGAACAGCAGGAAGTTAACCTACAAAAACTGAGGTTTTGGGATCAGCTGAGAAATTCAGGGACTAAAAAGAGCTTGCTACACACTGCGGGGCCCTTTTGCCCATTGCTCTCTGTGTATCATTGTCCCCGCCGCCGTTGGTGGATGTTGCTGGTGTGTGTGTGTGAACCGGGCGCCTGCCGCATTGAGAGAGCACCAATGGACTGATCGAGACGGTCCCCCGTACCACCTGAGCTGTCTATAACATCACGTGTATTAGCACACGAGGAAGCCCCTGAGACCCACTCACCATGTGATCGCGATTTGATCAGACCGATCACATCCGATGCGCATGGCGAGCAAGAAGCAATGCCAAATGCCAAAGCCCATCGTTGCGACGACTACTAAAGGACGATGGAGCACCAAAGAGGGAGATTAAGTCGCCGGTGACGTTTGATCGCCTCCCTCTTAACTAAGCGCCCCCCTTTAATTGCGATGGGTTTTCACGCTAAGGACGGATCCTCATTTCATTTCGGACCCGTAACAGGAGCGAACAGGGAAAATGCATGATTGACAGGTGGGCGGCTAAAGAACCATCGAAATTTTGATCCCGTCCACTTATGTAGGCGCCAGGCTATCTCTCAGTGGATAGAGAACGGGCCCTTCGTTACACTCAGGGACCCGTAACTGAAGTTGGGCGCTTGACCGTCTTTCATCCCACGCCAATTTTACCTTGAGCATCAGCGTTTCAGCTTTGGGCGCAGCTGCAACGGTTTCTGACTCTGTGCCAATCGAAGCCTCGTTTGGGGATAGCTACGGATGCCTTAGTTTCTCAAACAACTCGCCATTCATATCGAACTTGGACAGGGCATGCGGTACTACTGAATTTGAAGTCATTCGATGGTGGTACACCTAGGATTCACCCGCCCCGCCTACGAAATGCATTAGCAAGTAATGCATCCAGCCTATGTTCTACCTACCTATCGACGGTGTTTCAGTATCCCACACATGGACCGTTCCCCATCGAGTGGCAGAGACCAAGCGACAACCATCCGGGGAGAATGCAACAGCCGTTACGACAGACCCAGCATCAAAAACCCTGACAGCCTTCCCCGTCTTTGAATCCCACAGGCGTACAGTCTCGTCAAAGGATCCAGAAGCGATGTGGTTACCATCCGGTGACCAAGCGACAGCTGGAACCAAGTTTGTGTGACCACGCAATATCGTGATGGGGTCGCACTCTGATGATGCGCCCCAAACACAGACCGTAAAATCTTTGGAACTTGAGAGAATCCGACTCCCATCAGGCGAGAAGGAAATCGACAGGACGCGGCTATCATGCCCCTGGAGCTCCCTCAACAACTCCCCAGTTCTCGTGGCCCAGATACAAATGGCCTTATCCCGAGCACCAGCCGCAACGAGAGTCCCATCTGCAGAGAATGCGACGCACAAAAGAGGACGGCTAGAATCTCGTCGGACCAGTAATTGACCAGTAATCTTGTGGTCTGTCAGAGAAGAGATCCTGACTCGGCCATCTTCGGAGCAAGTAGCGAGGTATTGTCCGTCATACGAGAACGCTACGCCATTGACTTGACTGAGATGGCCTTCAAACGCCGTAGGAGTCTTGTTCGCGCCGATATCCCACACCAGTACTGAGCCGTCCTTGAGTCCAGCGGCAACACGCGAGCCATCCTGCGAAAACGCGGCGCATCCAACGCTGCTAGAACAGCCCTCATATGACCCCTCGACATCCACACTCCCTGTATCTGCCTCCCAAAGTGACCATCCTGAACTAGAACCTGCGGCGGAAAGGATACGCTTGCCATCGATGTGGTAACGCACAGATCGAACGTAACTCTTGTGGATATCAAAGCAACGAATGAGATGTGCTATTGTAAGAATGTCAGCTACGGAGTGATATTCACATGCGATCAGGAGCTCACAAAGGGACAAATAGATGATCGCCTTAGATACCGCCTGAGAATGGTGGGGATATTGGTCTTCGATATCTGACTTCAGCGCCTGAAATTTGGAATACGGGTAACGGTTCGCATGACGCGGCATTGATAGGAAGGTAGCGAGAGCTTCAATCAGCAAGTCGACGAGTCTTCGTCTGGTGGGGCTCGACTTTCCTGCTTTCTTCGTCTGACATTGCTCGGTCAATACAGATATAATTGTCTCAAGGGCCTTCGGTTGCTCGGTCAAGGGTTGATAGCCGACTGAAAGGGAGGTAATCATCAGTAGGGAACGAAGGTTAAAGAATTGTGAAAACAGACATGAAGAAGTCAGGAGATCGAGTGCATCAACCCGAGCAATTAGAGCATCGTCGGTCGTATCATCGCGGAGAGCTAGTAATATGTCATTCGCTGAGGCGTACGGGTCACCTTCCTTGAGGCTTTCATCAACTTTGGCAGTTAGAACTGTGTCGTCATACATTCGGGCGTTAGGGATATACCCTTTAGCCATCTCTTCGAAAACCGAGCGGTGGACGAGTTGGTGCGACTGGATGACTCGAGCTTTTCCGAGATGCGGACTAGATGGGAGAAATATCAAAATACGGCAGGGCGTGGCGAAGAGGGAAAGGATTTACCGATGTGTCGTCTTGTCCTTCCCCTTGTACGAGAGGCGGCGGAACGGCCAAATTTCAAACGCTTTCCAAATGGGTGTCAAAGAGTTGGTCGGCGTCAAAGGAGCCCACTCCCCCCGGTAAGGAGCCATCTTCAAACCGTGACTGATTGCTTCATATGTCATCCACCGCAAGGCAGGTCCAAACTGATCCAACCTCATGTTCGGAACAGTTCCTCCGCCACTATGAAATGGTAATTCTTGTCAGCATCTACGATGACATGACACGAAAGCGCAAGATTTACATATCAGAATGTGAGCCGGGGAACCACACCTCTTTCACGTCTCCAAGTTTTTTGTTACCAGGTCCGGCGCCGCCATTGGCGTATTCCGGTAAGAACTTGACTCGCCTCTCGTCAAGCGCTAGCGCGTGACGAAAATGACAGACGTGGATCATACCGGTGACTGTTTCCGGTAGACTGGGGCCTCGTGTTACGCCAATCGACGATACAGTATCCCTTGACCACAGTTAGATGAGGATTCTACGATAGAGAGACATCATACCATGCGCCGACGAAATGAACTTTGACCTCGGGCCTACACAGAGCCTCTTTGAAAGCCCTGCACAGTTTCTCCGCTTTGGATTCCTCCGCAGGGTCATCTCCATTTGTGGCAGGAGTACCAGCCCCCTTCCCTTTTGAGCTACTACGTTTTCCGTCCTTCGTGATGGCGGAGTATAGTTCGTACGCACTGAAGGTTTAACCTTAATAAGTGCGCAGAGGGGGATATATGCACTTACAAGCCGATCTGCTCGTTGTTGCCTTTGTGCAAAAGGCCCACCTAATCCAAAATGAAGATAATGAGAAGTTGAAAAACGCAAAGTAATGGAACACGCCTTCTCTATCATGCCAGCAATGACGCGAACTTGATACGCACCACGCGAGAATCCTGCAACGTCAGACCCTCAGGGTTAGACTGATACATACGACGATCAATATTAACTGGCCGTGCGTACCGAACAAGAATATCCGATCGCCTGGCCGGTAGTTCTCTGAAAGCCATAAGTACGCACTGAGCACGATTCTCTGAAAGTTCCTGACAACATAAAGCTCAGCAATAGGAACGGAGCGGAGGAGGGGGAGGAAAGGTTACCACGCAATAGCCATATCGATAGTATGATTGAAGAACTGCTTCCAAAAGCTGAAGGAAGCCAACGACGGCTTCACATAGGTTCCGATACCGCTATTGTAATATGCAAGCTGATTGTCGTCCTTGATAACGCGACTGTATAGCTCTACGACGTTGGTGTTCTAATGTAAGCGTTAGCACCGGTCGTCCAGGACAAAGGTGGACAGAGCGAACCTTCTCACTAAACTGGTTGGCAGTACCATCAATGCAGACGACTAGATTTCTGCCGGTCTTAGGGCAGCACGGTCCTTCATCCGGGCGCTTGATAGATGTGCTAGTTGATGGATTCGAGGCAGAGGTACGAGCTGAGAGGTCCCGGCCATCATCAAGCAGCGTCGAGACTTGCTGAGGAGGATGACTGGGCGAGGAAGTGGGCATTAGCCGCAGCCCGGAGCAAGATAGGGTCGATGCTACAGCGTATAAATCATGAATCCCGAAGTCGAGGGTAGAGTAGGCGTCTCCCTTGCTGTCCAGGCATGCTTCGACAATGAGGCAGCCAGCCAGAGTCTTGACGCCAGGCGTAGCGCTTCTTCGTTCGGATCCGTGAAGGCATGAGGTAAGTTAGATCAATGTTGCCCTCAATATGTCCAGAAAAGTTGCAACACGATGTGAAGGATGATTCGTGGTCCACTAATGCGTCCGCTTGTGAGATATGGCGAGCACAGTCGTGGAGCTAACATACCTGGCAAACATAAAGAGCCACAAAAATGTTTCAAGCCTGGCGCGACATGGGGATTGCTAAGTAGGAAATGGGCGCATATACATAGAGTGTATTCGGTACGCACCACACTCCCTGGGTACCTCAGCTGTGACGCGCGGTGACCACCTGGGCACCTCTGGTAACGTACCCAGTCGAATACCCGATCGTGTATCCGTACCGGCCACACGCGTGCCCTTTAGGGGCTTCCTCTTTGTCCACTATGATTACCACTTACTCGCATTCGTGTATCGCCATCGCCCTCACTAGTAGCTGCAATATGTCTCACACTGGGACGACACCGACTTTGAGTCTTTTGTGTACTGCCGCTCAGTCTGTAGATCCTCCGCCTGCTGGACTCCTGTATCCAATCCTTCTGCCGTACTCGATAACTCGACTCCATTGTTCACTGGCCACACCAGCTGCCACATCCGCTCGATATCTATCTATTTATGGTGGCAGACCATCTTCACTTCCTCTTCTCCAGTGAACATCCGTGAACATGGATCCCGAGTCACCCAGCCAACGACGCTTTCTCGCATTTCGTCCTAACCCCATAAGTTCATTCTCCACGCCCAAGCGCCGTCGCACCGCCTTGGTACTGTCTCCGAGCACGAGCAACCGAAGTGATGAAGCCAGTCCGCTTGTCAGTGGCTCGTCTGCTGTCACAACACCAGGTCCGCGCCCTTGTGCAGTTGCCTTACCGGCTCCAGACACTAGCACCCCGGGCCAGCCAGGTATGTATACTGATTCAAGTGGCGTGGTCAATATTCTACATCTAATCTATATTACCTATTCTAAGTAGGGGATGAGAACCAGGAAGCGAACACCCTTGCAGCCTGCTCGCCTGATCTCCCGATGCCAATAATGCGGCCGCCCTCTGAGCCGCTCGCATCAAGCCAGTTTGCGAACACGATCGATCCATATGCTGAGCTCGAATCCCTCACCCATTCCAACCGCCTTAGTCTTCAAGCGAAGATGGCCCAAGGCAAAGGCACCGAGGTCGCATACACGCGTCAAATCAAGCTTTATGAAAGCTACTGGGTTGCCGATCAAGTTTCACGTCGCACCAAGGATCCCAACTGTGAAATCATCCCCGCACATCCTATTACGATAACTAAGGTTGCCGCATATCTAGAATATGCATCCACTCGGTGCAAGGTATGTGCATCATCTTGAGCGCTGAGGTTTGAGTAGCTAAGTGTTTTGCCTGACAGCGATCGCGGGAAGGCTCTGATATATCTGGAACGACACTCGGCTCTGAGTCCATCAAGCAGATCGTCAGCGCTCTCGAGAATTATCGGAAATCTCACCAGCATGAAGAGATCTACCGTCAATGTTCTGAAGCACAGAAACCCCTGCGGAATGACGAGAGAATCCAGGTGTATGAGAAAGCGGCCAAATCAACGGGCGATCAACGTCTCGCCGACTCGCACCGCATTAAAGCGCTCGGCGCACCTAATGGTGGCGTTTCATCACTCAACTAGTATTCAAACCTTGCTGATCATTCTGATTAGACACGTATACTGACGATGAGTTAATTCGGGCTTCTATGTTCTTCCTACGGAGTGTGGGAAGCACCAAGCTGCAAACTCATACAGGTATCCGTGACCGAACAATGCTTCTCATCTCAACTACGACTGCTTATCGTGGCGACAACACGAGAGGACTCATGTGGTCAGATATCAGGTTACGATTGATTACCTTGCTTGACATTGGGCCCGATGCCAAAGAACAAGTGAGTGGATCTCTATCAGGTGGCCAAGTTCCTCAATGTTTGACTTTCATAATATAGGCATTGGCCTTTCTCTCTAGTCGGAGCAAGACTAACACCCTAGGCCGCATCGATGAACAGGCTGCTCTTCGACATCGCATTCCTGAGCTCTGCGTATTTGGCGCCCTCGGATTTTACTTTTTCAGTCACTTCCATATTCTCGGCAAAGCACCACCCGACTTCGCTCCGCAATATAGTAGCACAAGCACAGATGATATTGGCACTCGGCCTTGGTATGACCTTCGACTATTTCCTGGTGCGAGCGGAGAGAAATCGGAAATGTCATATGAGAGTAAGGTGTCTATTAACTACGTCTGCGAGGGACTAGCCTGACTGCCTGTCTGATAGCACACCGAAAGCGCATCAATACGATGAAGACCCATTTGGGTATTGCCATCACTAAAGTAACCCACGCCGGTCGTCCCTACGCTGCAATCAGTGCCCGTGAACATCGCGCATCAAGAGACGACACTAAGGATCTCGGCGGATGGAGTCAATCTGGCTCCTATCACGTTTACGATCAGACACTGCCGATTGACGCGATGCTGGGTGCTGCATCATTCAACGCCCAAAAACAAGAGACATATGTGGTTGCTCGGAATGAACTTGGTACGATATTTGAATTATTTCCATTATCCTTCCACTGATGAACGTTAACACCCAATAGATCCACCAACTCAATTTATGTCGCAGATATTTCCATGGGTCGAGAGTGAAGAACTTAAACGTCAGCAACGTCGTCAGCAACATGGCAAGAATGCTGAAGATATTACGCTCAAACACTTCCTCGAATTCCTTGTCTATATCCGGCGAGTCATAATTCAAGATGCGGCTGTTCTCTACATAAAGTACCCTGACTGTCCATTATTCACATTCCCTCCCTTCAACACCCCCGCTTTTCGCACATGGGCTGCTACTAGCACCTCCACAATAAGAGAAGCTGAGGAGCGCAGTCGTTTACAACTCCAGACATTCCCTAATCACGTCATTGCCTCAATGCGTGGCCTTCTCACCCAAACCAATATTCACCATCAGCAATCAATCGAAGGGTTACTCAATACACAACATCAAATCCAGGGGCAACTCGACAAAGTCAACAGCCTCCTCGAAACCACCTTGCCATCGACCAGCACTCGCCGAGGTTCTCGTCGTCAACGCGCTGGCCTTCTCAGTTCCCATCCCCTTCCCACCCCTGATACGACACCTATCCCCTCCTCCATAGCAAACGCTGGTTCGACTATGCCACCAGATCTGCCTGCGCCCAGCTTTCCCTCAGAAATATCACCAGCGTCAACGCAAATAAGCTCTAGGCAAGGGACTACCTATGCGTTGACAGTCTTTCCGCTCTCCAGTGATCCGTTTGAACGTGACCAACAGCTTGACGCGATCGAGCAACTTGAATCGAAGTTGCCTGTGGAGCGCATCCGGCAACATATTTTCGAATGGACACCAAAGCTGAAGGAGTGGCTTCCCCGCTACCAATGGTGGACTCCACCAAGCGGAACTCCCTCCGTTGAGCAGATATGGACAGAGTATGAGCATGGTATGGATGGAAAACTGTCTATTCACGAGCTGAATGCAGTTTGGGCAGCACGTTGGAAGCGAAATGAGCAGCGCTTGAAATCTGAAGGCACTCGACGCTCCAAGGTAATTGGACTAATCCACGAACTCGCAGCAAAACCAAACTGGAATACATCGCTGGCTCTTCGGTTCCTTAAGGACAAATATCCAATACCTACGCCCAGCATCACATATCTCAAAACCACCCGTGCATTCATCGATCACCTGCAGAAGAAAGACGGCACTCTTCGGCAGGACATCATGACAGCATCAACTACTTACGCCTCGTAATTTCGCACCCACTTTTTTTATTCCATACACCACCTACACCATACCCTACCACCTAACTCTACTGACTATCGTACAACTACACAATACAATATTCATACTTGCATAATAGAATTCTCAAATAGAAACTAAATGAAGGGTCACAGTGACCATGAAGGAATATAGACGATGAAAGACAAATATTGACTGCTGAAGAATATAGGTAACGAAGGAAGAGCAGCGGAGCAAAAGAGAAACAGCAATCATGAAGGAATATAGGAAACACAGGAAATATACAAGGGTTTCATAATATCAGCCATCGGCAACCGCAACGGCCAGAATCTTGGCGACAGAGAAAAGGAATGGGAAAACGTCGAGCATGGAGAGCTGCGCATAATTAATTGGAGGGTGATGTGGACTCGGCGGGATGAGCACAGCCATAATCTTGAAGATATTTGAGGAGCTTGGTCGCACCATTGGAAGGCTCGCGTCGGGTTGCGAGCTCCAAGACCACAGCAGCAGCTGAGTGAGAACCTCCTTCGCCATAGACTGCAACAAGACGAGCACCCTCTTCGGCCTGCGTGAGCCATGTATCTTTGATGCCGAGCACTTGGTGGATGAGCGATTTGGTAATAGCCCGGCCCTATCGAAGATAGTCAGACGGTCAGGCTGCTAGAGATGACAGCATGCAGACTTACAGAGGGGGCCAGACGGCGGTGGTACTCCTTGGCAAATTCTGTTGCAAACTTCCATTGATGAACAATACTGGGATTCTGAAGGACCTTGCCGCGCCCAGAAACAAAAAGGGTGTAGCCGGGGCGTGATGCGACGATATTTTGAAGCCATGATGAATCATCTTCAAGCGGGGACCCTGGGATAGAAGGGGCAGCTGGACGCCGTGACGATGACGTCGAAACTACAGCTGAAGGAGGAGTTGGTAAGGGGGAAGGCGACGGCGGTGATTGGGGTGGAGATGATAGTCGTGGACGCTTTGAAGGAGGCGGTGGAGTCTCCGGCTCATCAGAGAGATTTCCCTGGAGTTACAGCGATGAGTTTCATACTAGGATTAACAATGCTATTCGATAGACGTACATTATCAATTCGCAGCACGAGGGTTCTGTTGGCGCTAACCTTGAGTCGGTCGGGCTGCGGCGTCGAAAACATGAGAAGTCGCACATCCCCACGAAGAAACCAGACGGTGAAAGTCTGGTCCCCCTCGAAGGGAAAACCTATCCGGACAAAACCTAAGCCATAAATGAGCTGCATGGATATCAACGATGAATTACTTACCTCCTGTGAGCGCCGCATTGCTGGACTGAATTTGCAAAAAGAGATGCATGGCACTTACACGCCATTCACCTGGTTTGCATGTAAGGGTATCGGCAACCTCCGTTTGGACCCGCTGAACCGTCTGAAAGCGGGGAGCGCAAGTGCGAGAATCAAACATGAAAACATCGAAGGACTGAAAATAAGACATTAACGAGGTAACTGTCTGAACGATGGATATCACTTACTCGCTCTACACCTGGAACGAAAGTCAGGGTGATGAAGGGCGCAGATGCTGCTGATGACTTTGAGTTTTGGGACTGTGCAGTAGTCGAACCAGATGCGG
Organism: Pleurotus giganteus; assembly: GCA_032158425.1. NCBI lineage: Eukaryota > Fungi > Basidiomycota > Agaricomycetes > Agaricales > Pleurotaceae > Pleurotus > Pleurotus giganteus. Next base: position 1,599,857 of record JAPEHR010000013.1, read on the forward strand.
AGGCGGACGGAGGGATCGGCCAGGTCGTCGTGAAGCCGTTGCGTGGGTTGATCAGCTCGTCACAGATATCGGCCTTCGCAATGTGATTGCCCAGGTCTGGCTTGGGCCAGCGAGAGTACTGATCGTCAACGAGCGTAACAAGGTCGATACGCCGGAGAGCCATCAGAGCGCTGAGTCAGGCAAATTAGCTCGGGGAAATCATCCTAGTCAAGTCAGCTTACTCGCGATCCTCCGGCACATAGCCTCGCTCCATGTTGAGGGGAAAAATTGGCAATAGAAGAGAGTGGCTCGATTGTTGAGAACGATGCTTCGCAAGTAGAGTAGGTAGAGAGAGGCGGCGAGCGAGACGAAGGGGAGGAAGCACAAAGGCAGGTGAGACAACGATAGGGCTCACCTTTAAAGCCAGGGGACGTGAGCTCTAGCCATCGGGGATCCGGCCTTAAGGGCTCTCTTGGGGGACTGGGGAAATAGACAAACAATCACGATCGAGAGGTTGAACGACACGATTGAGGGAGACGACGTTGCAGCTCGGGTTTTGGTTGGTTTAGATAGAGAGGATCAGGATTTGCACATGCAGACAGAAGAATCAGAGAAAATCATGAAATAAGGTGGAGGGAATACAGCAAAGGTGCTGGCCGATGACTTGGAGGGAGGACGGAGGGCGCGATCGACGACGAGCGGGATGTAGGGCGCAGCACGATCAATATAATGAGCGTGGGAAAGCGGCCGAGTACCCAGCGTGACATGTCTTACTTATTGTGGCCGTGGAACAAGAGTGCCCGCCAGCCACCTGCCGGTACCCTGGTGACCACACGGGTTGGGATACATGGGATTACGCAGTCACGAGCATCACTGGCAGACACATTGGCTCTATCTTGGATGCTCGGTGATTGGTTCCTCATTCTACGCGTTTCAAAATTCTATCCAATGATGTAAGGAGGCCGAAAACCGCAATATTATATTGGAACATACCGATTGGACAAGGTGCCACTAGGTTTGATGATTCCCGAACTGCTGCCGTGTCTTCAAGCTTCCGCATTCCCATTGGTGACAGCGTGGGCTTGGGTATCGCAATTCAACATTCAACACTGAATAGTTGACATTCCCCTGCCGCTGTCTGTCTAACTGACAATTAATACATACCAGCGAAACAATTCTACGCAGAAAAAGATAGATAAAGCAACACCAATTGAAACTCACGTCATGATGCTGCGAGGTCGTTGGCTACTATTCCTTCGAGGCAGGGTCGCGTTGATTAACGGAGACCTAGCTCCGGCAGCTGGTGTTCATTTACGCCGCAGGGAGGGCTCAAGCTTCGCAAGGGATTGAAAGGAACGTGTTACATGCGTGCTTCCAGAGAAATTGATATCCAGTGCGATAACTTTAGCTGCGGTGTCTCAGTTCAAGCACGAGAACAGGTGATAATATCGAGATACGAGGCATTCTACGCGGGGAACGTTGTGGACTGTGGTGAAGCGCGAAGAGTCAACATCTCAATCTTGACCGTGGGATAGTGCCATGACCGTGGGATGACAATTGTCATCTGAAGGGCCGGCTCCTGAGGCTTCAGGAGCCCATAGGGGTTCAATTAATACGCCAATCATACGCGTCATCCTCGTAGTGTAGTATCTATTGTGCGAGAAAAATGAGAAACGACCGGACGTACTTCATACTGTGTACAGTGGAACTAATAACGCCCCTAGGCCTACGAAAAAGAAAATCGTACAAGCACCGGAGCAGGTATGTTTAGGGATACGGGTAAAATGCAGACCAAAAAACGCCCAAAAAACCGTAACGACCGACAAGAATCGTTAAAAAAATCAAATCAGAAGTCCTCGAGGATTGGTACAACAAGCTGGATGGGTAATCGTCCATGTTCGATAGCAGGGTACTCGTAAGTATGTAACGACAGATAGCGAGGGGGCAAGGGGTGACAATGAATGGTGATGGTCATGCATTCGTAAGATATTTAGCATTGCTGCCACATTTTCACGGAGTCACTATCGTGCGGGAAGTCAGTTAGGTCAAAAGAAGCAAAGCGGGAAAACATACATGACGAAAGCGCGATCCTCCTCATTTTCCGGCCATGTTGGAAGCCACTGATCTTGCGCCAAAGCGAATTGCCGCATAGCAGCTAAAAGCACCGCAAATCAAAACAAAGAAAGGCGTGCCAGTATGGTATCATCCTTACTTTGCGAACCATCCAACCAAGGTTTTTGGCCTTGGTTATCGGGGAACCACCCGTTCGTCCCGCCCACAGCCAGATTCAGAATGAGATAGAATTCTGTATGAGGGGAAGCCATGAGCTTGTAAGGGTAGTGTGCGAGAAATAGTGGATATGACGTACTCTGATCAAAGGGAGCTGCCTTGGTGCCGTTCACCCATGGATTTTGGAGGACAATAGTCGAGGAACCGTTTTGAACTACGGGAGGGAAGTCGCCGCGCTCGAAGAAAGGAACGTTGATGACCAAGTCCAGCATGTGGTGTAGACGGGAGTCGACGGACAGGCGCCTATAATACATCACAAAACGAGACATCAGTCATACCATCCACATCAAGAGGAACGAGACACGAACATGAAGTCTTCAGTCCACTCCAAAGTATACGTATGGAAGTCCTGGCTGTAGGATCTGAACCTGTTCTTAGCCCATCCGTACGTCTTCCACACGCCGTTCAACCATGTAAATGGACCCCAGTTGAGCGATGAGCGGACGAAGTTCCTTCCTCTGGAGGGAGTACATGAGTCATGGCGGCCGGGGATCGTGAGCGACACTTACTGGCTCGGATACGATGGATCGTTGCCACGAGCTTCCATGATATCGATTTCGCCTAGAATAGCACAAGATTAGTACAATGCAAACGATAGAGTCTAGAAACGGAGATATGAAGTCGCCGTGGGACGAAAGCAAGCATCTAGCGCAATTCAAAGGAGGAAGACGACGTACCACTCAATGGCCACGGTCCATATACGCCGTCGACGGGAAGCATCCAGATAGCTGGCCACATCTACAAAAAGGATCACTAAGTAAATCTCCCACTCCAAGTGGGACGGTTATAGTTAACATACCCAATCCCTAGAGGAAAAGGTTTAGTAAGTTGTCGTAATCGGTGGCGGCCGCATGAGGTGGCGCTTACCCAGTTGGTAGCTTGGCTCTAACTTCCACCTTGCCGTATCTAATGCTGGCGCTGTTCCTTGTACTCAAGCGAGCACTTTGAACGGGATTAATGATGGCGCCCGTGGAACTATTGCTAACCGCAGAGCACGCTTTGACGTAGCCTGCTTGATCGAAGGGCATATCAGCTCCAATGGCGCTCGAGTTGGCAGCCTTCGCATCCTTCGGACTCGTTATGGTCGACGCAGTATACGACCATCCGCGAGTAACATTGAACGTGCAGCCGGTAATATTGTAAATATGTTTATCGAAGACGGCATCTTGACCAATTTCCTCGGAAGTGAGGGTGGGAAGGATGTGCAACTTCCCATCACGAACGAAGGAGTTTTTCGAGGACGCAGTGGCCATGCCGAATTCACCATTACTACAGACGAATAATTCAAAAGCCGGCTCGTTAGAATTGACGGAAGCTACATACCCAAATCCGCTCATATCGACTTCACGGAAGAAGAGGCCATTGTCACCGAAGACGCCCTCTTCGCCCTTGGAGAAGTCTTCGTCGACCACGGGACAAAGATTACCGGGCATGAGGCGAACCGACTTGTAGTCAAAGAAGATGCGCACGACGCCGGCACCAACTCCAACCAGAATCATGGCGTAAGTGAGAAGGTAAGCGACCATTGAGTAAGGATCGTGCTTGGCGAGCCACGGTTTCGAAGGAGGTACACCCTCAGTCAACATGGTCGACTTGGGACGCTCCTTCTTGATTTTCGGGATAGTGGTAACATTGCCGTAAAGAGTGAGAGGTCGCGTTGGTGGGGAGGTGAACGCTTCACGCAGACGTGCCGATGAGGGCCGAGAGCCCACGTCAGCGGTGTTTGGCCGACTAATATTAAAGGAAGAAGTTCGCGGAAGGTCGGAGGTGCTGGCCGTGAGAGAAGAATGGCCGCTTCTGGGAGTTCCCTCGGGGAAAGGATATTGAATTTGCGAGTGAGCGCCAGGGATGCCGGAATGGTCTGGACTGCTAAAGCTGCGAACACTAGCAGGAGGAGAGAATGGGTTGGGTCCAGTATTAAAGGCAAGACTCCGGGGGGTCACTGGGGGAGAATCCAGAGAGGAGGCGGCTCCTGATGTATGGGAAGAAGAGCGACCGTGCTGGACTGAGGTCTTGGAGTCGGTTTCGCTATCTGAAGCGTTATCCAAACCACCACCTATTGAGCGCGGTGGTGCAAGCGAGGAGGATTGGGCGGTGGTGGGGCGTGAGGAGGAGGACATGGTGAGGAGCAGCTGGCAGACGGGGGCAGGGAACAAGGTGGGGTCTGTCGGGCAGCAAGCTCAACCTGAGTGTGAGGCTAGATAGCGGGAAGGTTATAAGGAGGCTGCAAAATGACAGTTGGGTTGGAGTGATCCACAAGTGAGCTGCTGAGTAGCAAGCAGGGGTTCCTGGCCTCGAGTATTCCAATCGGCGTTATGGCTCAATGATGGATCTACCGATGGATATTCTACACTGGGTAATTCCCTTCCCATCTGTGAAACTTTACTTGCACACGCTTTCCTAAGGTACAGCCTTTTGGCCCGTTAGCAAATCGCCGATTGGAGCTCGAAGATAGCGGAACAGATGTGTAAGGTACGTTAAATTGACATTCTGTGACGCGAACAGCGACAGCAAAAGGCTGAGGACACAAGAACTTACCGTGTGTTTCAGCGCCAATGCTGGCTTGTCTTGTGAGGGCATAAGCGACGGCATGTTGATCAGAATGTACATGTCAGGCATGTCCATCGACCTGTCAGTACCTTTGTTCAACGAGGGGAGTTCTGCATTGTTCTGTTCCCTAAGCGGCCGACGAGGAGATTCGCAAGCAAGTAATGATGCTGCGAGCAACGGTACAAGTTGCTTAGATACCGGTTCAATTAAACCAATAATTAACCGGGTTATTGGAGTAAACGAGACATATGTGCTACGACCGTGGAAGGAGTAAGCACATCGGGATTAGCAGCACTCGACGCACCGGAGACGCACGCCGTCATGTCAACGCATTTTCATAACAGGCTGATTATTCGGCCATACGTTCTAGGTCCCTCGAATGATTGTATCAGATTGCGATAGACAGAATAACCACACCGCCGGACAACCAACAATCCATTCCCACAGAACAAGGGCATCAGGCTCGAGGCACTGCGAAGTATGATACAACGTCCTTTGTGCGGGTTTCTGCCGAATGTTAGAGATAGAAGCAGTCCATGGGAGAGGACTAAATTCAGGGCGCAGTCCATCACCAGCTCTTGATGGATTTCCTGGGATCATCGTGCACAGTATCCTGGATTCGAAGTTTCGTTGGCCGGTGGCGACGAATGAAAGCGATGATCCCGAGAGCTAGAACGTCGGCGAGCGGAACGCACCCCGAGAACGAAAATGTACGTGAGTTCGGATGGCGTTCATAATGCGAAATGGGCAAGGTGAGAATGTCGAAGCCTGCAAAACGGTGCCGCAATTCGTGAGACGACGAGGTGAGCCAACGGAAGTAGAAGAGATTCTCACTCCCTGAAATTGTTTGTTCCGTCAATTACCCTCACTGAGCCTGGGAAGGTCATTATTGACTGTGGGAACTTCAATTGTGATGTTCGGGTTGGTATAGGAGCTTCATCCTCTCCATTGTGACTCGCAAGAGCCTCCGTTTAGCGAGGCAGGATTGTGAAGATTTCTACCTCGCCCCGAGGCACGTATAAGGACCTTTCGCCTTCGGCGGTACCTTCACTAGTCACTGTTCTAGTGGATATTGATTATACTTTGGAAGTCCTCCCGACTGGCTTCCTGTACGTTTGCCCGCTGGAAAGCCACGCCCCCATCGCACATTTCCCACCTTCCCGGTCATCTACTTACACCCCTTCAGCGTAATTTTACAACAAAATGAATCAATCCTCGAAATCACCTTTCATTTTGTTTGCTATTTTTATTTTAGGCTTCTCGGAGGTACAAGCAATCACGTTTCGGGGCAAGGCCATTCCGTGCGCTCGCCTCCACCTGTCCTCGACCAGGTGAGTCCTTGTGCTTGAAACAGCGTTGGCACGTATGCTGACTTTTTCTGTTCTATCAGATCCTCTCAAGCGTCGGCTCTTTTAGCGACGCTTAAAAGTCGAGTGCATATACATACTCTATGGGTATGTCTCGCCGCTCTCGACTCGTTTTAGTAACGCAATCCCGCCGTCTGTCGTATCCCACCTCTCGGTACCGCTCTGCGCACACGCTCTGTGACAGACCTCCCATGAGAAGGCCAAGGCCCCAACTTGGACCCAGAGTTCACGCTCAGATTCAACCTCCTCCCCTCCTGGAGTAAGTTCTTCTTTGTTCTGAATCACTGACTTCGTCCTGGGAGTAAAGTGCTCCTTCCTTCATAATACATGACGGGGCGACGGAAGTCTGCTGTACCTGGAAGTTTTCTGACATCAGGAGTATGTATTTTAGAAGCAGGTACGGCTTTGATTCTGCTGTTCGTCTTCGTTCTGTTCCAGGGCAGCCTAGTCGGCGCGCACATGGATGCTACGGAAGAAGGGAAAGAGGTACATACGATATGAATGGTCGGAGTGCTCTGTCGAAGGTATGTATCAATCAGGACAATGGATGCGTCGGCATTTCCGCGTGCTGGAGTAACGTGGTGCTCGTGGCTTAGAGTAAGCCGAGACCCGTGCAAGCATATCATGGAGGTGACAGTCTGTTACCCCGCTTTTCTGGGATGCAGGTACGCTACGCTTTCTTTCTTTGCTAGAAGAACTCTCAGCCACGCTGGATGAAGTCTTTTTCCGCAGGTGAAGAAGAACGGAGGGTGCGCCGTAGTTGGCCACTTAGACAAGGGTTGCCAGCCAGACGTAGGACCGTTATTCATAGCCGCCCTATCGTCATTGCCGCCTCTCAACTTCTCAGAATGGATATAGCGCACTCTACTACTTCGAATAAATCATCCGAAGGCATGCATGGAGATAACGTACGTTATCACACCAGGCTCGGGATTTGCTGGATATCTTTGGAAATGGGTCGCGTGGTTGGTATGGGGTTGTTTTTGTTTTCGTCGATCTGGGATGTCAGTCTCAGGCTTTGATTTCTCATAGTATCGCCGGATGAGAGTTCCATTTGGGTTTCGTAAGTGACTCGTTATTGAATCATTTCACTTCACTTTTCATATGTTAAGTCTTTTCCGCCGATGCGTGCTGACTCACTTGTCTGTATAGGTCGGCGCGCTGAAATGCCCGGAGTACGTCACGCAATATCTGCCCAAACGTTCTTCAATCGCTCTTATTGCAAACGCGAACGAACACCTTAATGTCGGTGAGCTCTATTCGCTCTTGTTGATTCTGCAGTATGTGCTCTCCTCCTTGATAGGAGAAGCTTTCCGTCTCGAACGGTCGTTTTCAGTGAATGTCCCGGGTCTATTGCCGCGCCGTGCAGAACAAGACCCTTAAACTTAAGCTAACAATGACCGAATGAGCGAGCGATTGATGCCTGCTACATATCGCGGGACAATTTGCTTCATTCTCATCGGGAGTCTCTTAGACTGTTATCGTTGAAGCTTACTTGACGCTGACATGGATTTCGTTCTACGGTCGTCATATCACTGTCGTCATTACCCTCGCCTGAAAAATCTCTCCGGTTTCATATCATGGCGCTATCTACAGAAAGGAATTCCCTGTATTGAAAGAAGAATGAAAGAAGTCGTGGTAATAGTACGGCCAAGTCCCACTTTATCTACGTCTTTCGATGCTTCTTACCCCTGCAACAGCGTTTCTATCAACTACGATGTGCCTCGAAGCATGCAGATAAGCTGGTCAAGCTGTAATCCTCTGTCTGTACGTGGGCGTCCGCGTCTTATCTTGACTTGATCCATCATGAACTTAGGACGTTGAGCATGTTCGTACCCAGGCTTCCTCAATCCTCAACGGTCAACGTCAACTAGTCGCGATGTGACCGCCACATCGCGACAGACATCCGAATACTCCGCTGCTATTCCAATCAAACTTAACTTCCTCGTCCTGCTTTTCGCTTCCCGACACGTTCTCATCGAATGCCAACCATCATACTTCTGTTTGATCTGTCGCCGTTATTACGAGAGGGCATCCATGGCCCCTGAGGGGCTGTAGTGACGGAAAACGATTGTCTGTGGGTTACGGAAGTTAACATCGCGGGAGATATCCGCTGTTGAGTCGCCCACCGAACGTGCAATGCATCGAAAGTTAAGATTGCGAAGGCGTCGTAGGTCCGCTGCCACCGACGCGGGTATGGATTGCGGTGGCAACAACCTATGTCGGGAAATATCTGAAAGAAGCTGCGCCGGGTGCTCTCAAGGCTCTCGATCAGAATGAACGCCATCGCCTCCGCCGCTTGTACACCGAACGATGTATTGAATTGATGGCACCATTAGGGTGCCCCTGTCGGAGGCTGATGGCAAACAAGCCCACACACAGGGGCTGCGGTGTGCATATGCATTATGCTCTGTTCTTCTCACAATGCCAGTAATCTATCAACGCTTTTCCCGCTCGGCTAGGAACCGAATTTCATTGGGACACATTTCCAGTGTATCCCGACTTTCGTGCTACCTTATGCAGCGAATTTTCCGCTGAGCTCTCTCAAGGAATGCTAGGAAATACTACTCAACCTGAATAGCCGCAGTACCCGCGGAATAAGCCCATGCGGACACGGTTTTAGTGAGCAGACTTGTATGAGGTCCCAAAAGTGACAGGCCAATCAACACGTCTAGGATTCTTCGTTGCCGACGTGAATAATTGGCATTTTCGTCTCACGACTGACTGGTAACTTGCCGTTGGGATTGCACCAAGGATTGCTTGGGTCTTTGAGCTAAAAATTGAAGCGCGTCGTGCTGGCCTTGAACCAACCAAATTCTCCCGATCAGCCTGGGATTGGGTGGCTTTCATTCGGATTCGTGGCCGACTTTTTTCTCAATCAAGGTCCTGAATGCATGGTGCAATGCAACATGCAATTCCCGATAGAATCCTCGCCGTCTTTCGAAAATGATGACAGTTTAAACGGCCTAGTTTATGTACAGCCTTACAGGTGAGACAGATCTTCTTCCGAATCTGAGTCTCGACTGCCTGACTTAGATCGCTCGAAGAAGATACGCTTTGAAATGGCAGTAATTGGGTAAACGCGATGACCAGGACCCGATATATACCTCGGACGGGGTGCGTTCCTTTTAAACTCAGGTTCTCGAGGTGCTCCCCTCAGGTCCTTCTGGTCCGGCTGCTGCTGCTACTCTACAGTACTTCGACCCGACTTTCACTCTTTTCGTCGGTCGCTTTATACGAATAATCTACAATGGACTACGACGCTTTCGATGCCATTTTACACCACCTTTTCAAAACGGTACGTGATTTTGTTTGTTGACTGCAGGCCCGCACCCGTTAACAACGTGGTTGTATGTTGTTAGACCCAGGGTGATGCCTGGTTCAAGCCATCCGAGGAAAACATCTCGGCTGGTGTCTGCATTCGAGTGGACACTGGACGCTTCCGAGTGTTTCCCTACGAAAATCGTTTCCTCGAGCCATTCGAGGCTGCTGTCAAGCTTCTTAATCCCGTCGTCGCTGTCAAAATTCGTAGTGCAGCAGTCAATGCGGCCCTTGGTACAGTGTACGTTACCGTTTGCACACAACTTGTCAACTCCAGCGCTCATTAGGACGTAGCGCCGAAGACGCGCCCGCTCTCTACATAGATGCCAGCACTCGCATTCAGATACTGGAGACGATCTCCCATCTGCCACAAGCCGACAAGGAGCAATGTGGCGCCTTTATTGTAAGTCCCAGCAAAGCCTATCAATTGCCCCAACTGACTCTTCTACTAGCGCGATGAAAGGGTTCTGGTTGTATGGTCTGACGATTTGGACAACATCATCCCTCTGTGTGCCGACTTCGAAGATAAGTTGATCAAGCTTGTTTGGCGGTCTCGTCCTGCCATCCCTTCATCAACTACGTCAACTTCTACCTCCCTATCACCCTCTACCACGGCCTCCAATGTCAACCTCACGGAAAAGTCCAACGCAGCCATCGTCGCCGTCTCTGAAGCCGCGGCCCAAGCAGTCCTCGCGGAAAAAGAACGTCCCAAGGTCGAGAGTGGCTGGAAATGGGGATGGAAGCTGTCACCCAAGAAGGCCTCTCCGCCAGGAGACATCGAGAAAGGGTCTACCGCATCTTCCAGGCCAATTCGGTTATTCGCTCCAGTATACAGCGGTCTCGGTGTCGCCATGTCCCTGTGTAAGCTCTCCTCGATCATCATCGTCCCTGATTGTCTAAATGGTCGTTCATTAGTTTTCGTCGCCAGTGGTCTTAGTGTTCTCCTCCAGGAGTGGCGTTTAGACGGCGATATGAGACGATTTGGTCTAATTGCCACTATGCCTTTCTTGTTCTGTGTTTCCTTGGTAAAGTCCCTTCATATACAACTTTCTCACTCGGCTGACCCGTTTCGCCTAGTTCTTCGCCCTTCAGGTTATCACGAATATCACCTTCTTGTCAGTGTTCATTAATCCTCATAGCCCTTGTCTGACCTTCAACCATAGGATTGGTCCTGTGTCTCAATATCACGAAAATTCTCGATACTACTCAGCTGTCGCACCTCAACCGAATCCCGAAGTCGACGCTCATCTCCCTCATGTGACCATCGAACTTCCGGTATACAAGGAAAGCTTAGAGGAAACCATGTACGTGTCCCCCATGCTGAAGCCATTTCTCTTCAAACGTAGCTCATTATGAGATTAGTGCTCCGTCCGTCTTCTCTCTCAAGAAGGCCATGCAGAGCTACGCACGGCAGGGTGGCACATCCGCCATTCTCGTACATGATGATGGCTTGCAGTTAATCAGCGAAGCAGAGAGGGAGAAGCGCATTGCCTTCTATGCCAACCATAACATCGGATGGGTTGCACGTCCCCCTCACTCGAATGCTCCAGATGGTTTCAAGCGTGCTGGTCGTTTCAAGAAAGCCTCAAATATGAACTACGGTCTTCGACTGAGTTTGAAGCTCGAGAAGCACTTGAAAGTCTTGGAAGCCTCAGGAGCTGATGAGTCTGGCAAGTCACTTGAGGAACAGGCACTCGAACTCGCGGTTGAGGAAATGTACGCGGAAACTGGGAATCGGTTCAAGCCTTGGGCATGCAACGCCAAGTCCCTTCGTGTGGGCGAAGTCATTCTCATCATCGACGCCGATACCATCGTGCCAGAGGTATGTCACCTGTCCCGCTACCCGCTGATACGTCACTCATCTTATTGTTAGGATTGTTTCCGTGATGCCGCTCGCGAGCTCGCCGAATGTCCAGAAGTTGCCATCATCCAACACGAATCAGGTCAGTCGCTACTACCATCTATCAACTTACTCGGCGTGATTGGCTGATATCTATCGGTGACACGGCAGATGTCATGCAGGTTGCTTACCATTACTTCGAGAATGGCATTACCCACTTCACTCGTCGCATCAACAAGGCCATCTCGATGGGATGTGCCAATGGTGAAATCGCCCCATTCGTCGGGCATAACGCCTTCCTGCGATGGTCTGCCATTCAAGATGCCGCCTTCGTGGATGAAGATGGTATCAAGAAGATTTGGTCAGAGGCTAACGTGTCCGAGGATTTCGATATGGCTCTTCGTCTCATGGTAAGTTCTGCCCGTGTTCACATGCCCAAAATGAGTCTGAATCACGGTTCTCTTAGTTGCGCGGATACATCATACGCTGGGCTACTTACTCGGATGGCGGCTTCAAGGAAGGTGTCTCACTTACGGTTGATGATGAATTAAATCGCTGGCAGAAGTACTCGTATGGTACGTCATGAATTCCTAGACGTGTAGCTGCTCACAAGCCCCTGCTCAGGTTGTAACGAACTCATTTTCAACCCCCTCATTCAATGGTGGCGAAAAGGACCGATCACAAAGCAGCTCCTATACTTCATGTGGTCGCCCACTCCAGTCCATTACAAGATTGGCATGATGGCATACATGTTCTCGTACTATGGTATTGCGGCAGCAGCAATTCTCTCCGTCGTCAATTACGTCCTTCTTGGATTCGAATTCCAGGTCGACGCCTTCTTCATGCACAGTTTCGAGATCTGGCTTGCCTGTACCGTCGTTTTCCCTGGCGCTGGTAACTTGGCCTTTACGCTATTGCAATACCGATTGGGTCTTCGAAGCCTGTGGTCCGCTGCGAAGGAGAACGTGACTTGGATTCCTTTCTTGTAAGCTTAAACGTAAATGCTATCAAGCGTCCTTACCTGACGATGCTTGCGCGTATCCTAGCTTCTTCTTCTTCGGTGGACTTAGCATTCACTTGTCCACCGCTCTTTTGGCCCACCTCTTCTCTTACAACATCCAGTGGGGTGCTACGGTAAGGAATCTTTGCTCAAGGTGTTGGACCCTTCCTAACCCCTATGTTATCCCTTCCCCCTATCGCAGAAAAAGGAAGGCAAGTGATCATCGTGCCTTCGACAACGTTGAATCCCCCAAACTGACTGGCATCGTGTTTCTGTTTCTAGTCGAACGATCCAACTTCTTTATCGAAGTTCCAAGGATCCTCAAGCGCTTCGGATTGGCTTTCGTCCTGTGTATTGTTACAATCGTCGCTATGGTCGTTCTTACTACCAACGTGATGCCCTTGCAATGGCAAATACCTGGGTGGTCATGGGCCGTCATTATGCCATTGTCGTACGTCTATGTCCCTTCCTCCTGGGTCGGGTCAGAGTGAGCTGACATGATTTTGGGGGCCCTTTTAGCCTCGTCGCTGGATGCCACATCCTCTTCCCGATTGTACTCAACCCCTGGTTGATGATTTTCTCATATTAAGCCGAAGACCCTAGACCCCTTCATACTCATACCCTATCCCGCTCCACATACCTACCGACTTACGCCGTTCATTATCGCCTCACGCTCCTTGTATCATTTGGACTTGCCGTTTTGGGTTTTGGGACTTTTTCTTAGTAGTGTTATCTCCATTTCCACATCTACGCGTGTAAACTCATGCAGTTCCGAATCCCTTCCCTCCCCTACTCCTCCTCCGTTCTCGTGTCATTTGGACATTACTAGCTCATCGGAGGGCATTGACCGCATTCCTTGTTCAGTTATGTTCTCGAGCTTTGCCTGTGTTCTATACGTTTAGACTTCTCTCTCTCTCTCTCCGCCACGTACTCTATTCACTATAATCATCGCGCGCGAAACTCTGTACTTCTTTATGTACATATTCACTCTTGACCAATGACCACACGGCATGTAGGTCTAGCCTCTCGCTCTCACACAGCTGAGCTATACTGCTACCGTCGTCGATGTGATCAATGTCATGAGCATCCTCTAGTTGATGGTCATCTAATGAGTGATCTAGACCGTGAATCCGACTGGTTATGATGTTTTCGGTAGAACTCATCAAATTACTGCGCTTTGAATCACATCATAGGACGGGCCCAGCCTCTCCACGGTAGACCATGATGCACCATGCACAAGCGATGTCAAAATCAAGCATTGACATGATGTGGCGGTGGTAAAAGCCGAGATGTATGATGTCGATGATCATAAGTTGTCAGCCAAAGTTCTGTTCTGCGAAGTACATGTGCACCCTCTTTGCACCACGTATCATAGCCTGACTACGGTCAGAATCGCCAATTCACCCTTGTCTAGTGTACGTTTACGTATGCTTGTCGAAGTACGGTATCCGACTGCCTGAAACATAGTCAAGATCGATGACCCCGCGAAGAAGAGGTCACAAAACCGGTACCAATTGGACAAGCTCTAGACCGTGACGGAGACATGCATATGAAAGACAAGTATGGGTACCAACGAGGTACGGTATTATGGAAATAAAGATGAAGAGCATAATAGTAGTATACACAACAGGGAAAACAAAACACTGAGAGTCTGACAGACGAGACACGACATGGGATGGATCGGTTGAGGACGTGGAAGGGAAGGGAAGGGACAAGAATAAGCGACGGCAACGATAGTGATGATACAGTACTCGAGTATAGAGAAAGCCCCAAGAAACCACAATGACGACAAGACCCAAGAGACCCAAGAAAAGGTCCAGGATGAGGACAATGAGCAGCAGTGATATTGATAAACGAAACGATGAAGACACAGGAACGGAGGGAAGGGTAGCCGAAAAGAGAGCAGAGAAGTTATCGAAAAGGCAACAATAGGAGCAGCTACGATGCCTCTGGATGGCTCTGATCGCCTGGCGTGGGCATGGGAGCAACGGGTTTTCCCTGCGAGTCGACAGGAGCGATGCCAACAGTAGGTTGTTGGGGAGCGGGATGAGAAGCGTATGACGCATAATGCCAGGGTAGCGGGTAGCCTGGATAAGGCGCTGGAGGGGGATGAGATGGCGGCGGATGGTAGTAAGGGTAGTAAGTGCCCATTGAGGGATCAGAACCGGTGGGAGGTGGAGGTGGAGGATACGCTGAGGGGTACGGATACTGTGCATGCGAGGGGGCGGGCGGAGGCCCAGCGCCACTCGTGGCAGCAGGAGGTGGTGGGGGGTACATGCCCGCTGGGTACATCGGGTATCCTGGTGGCATCTGGTAAAAGCCCGGCATGGCGTACGGATATGGGGCTGGAGGGACGGCTGCTACGTTGGGGTCTGGATACGCTGCAGGCGGTTGGGAGATGGTATGGGGATCGGGACTTGGAAGCGCCGCTGCTGATGTGGACGCTTGGGGCTCTGACTGCTGCTCGTCGTCCGTCGAGCTAGAGTCCCTGAGAGACTTGCGAGCGCGCTTTTGCATGGGTGGGGAGCCGTAAGGATCGTATCGTTTGGTCCGTTTGGCCACAGAGCCTTCGGCTACTCGTCCGTCCGTAAGCAGAGGCAGGCCAGTTGCGAGGGGGGCTGAAAGCGGTTGAGGCGACGTTTCGATGTCGTCAGCTTCGCCACGGTATCTCGGTAGTCCATCGATACCGATTTCAACTTTCGGGGCGATGCGAAAGTGGGTGCGGTCGAGATACTCTGGACTGATGTCCAACGATGCGAGTTCAGGCAGCGATGATGGTGACCGTAGCCGCCCATTCTCTACATCCTCTACTCTGTAGTATGAGATCAGGTGCTGTGCTACTCCTCCGATGGTCAGAGAGAATGTCTGGGAAACGAAGGAGGGGGGTCAAAAATGGAATATCAAATTGAAAGGTCTAGCTCACCTTCTTCATCAAGCCGTTGGGTTTGAACTTGTAGGTGTTGGTTAAGCTGCCAACCAAGCTGCGTTCGCGCTGCCTGTCCACACCTAAGCTATTGACATCGGACTTTGGCCGACTTAGAGTTTGTCCCTCGAGCTTGACTCCGTCCACATTGTACTGCGACTGATCGCTCGCATCTTCAGCACCAGCTCGTCCTCGGTGTCCAGTTCCCTTCTTCTCTGTTTCGCGATAGAGCAGAAAGTTACCGAGAATACGACTGGGACTCCAGAAGAAGCCGTCCGTCCAGCGTTTGATGCCACTCTCGTCCTCGTCGAACACGAACACGGAGCCAGAGGTTATCATCTTTCGTTCCGAATCGACGAGTCGGCGGGTTACGCGGGGGATGATGCCTCGTCTGGCGGCCTCGAGGATGAGCAAAGCGTCGCCAGTGGTCTCTATCCATCCCGACCATGGTGGCTCTGTCCACGTCGCCGGCTGCGCACTACCGCCCTGCTGGCTTGCTGACATCGCCCGGCTTGGTGTGCTGCATTGTGAACGACGTAATTACTCATGAGCACAAGTATAACTGATGGTTGGCACCAGGAGCAAGCCTAAAATAAAGTTTGGAAAGAAAGTTTGACTTACGCGCACTGGAGGAGGATGAAAAATTGGGAAAGGTTCAGGATCCGACGAGCGGAGTGCCACCACGGCCAGGATTCCGCAGTCTTTCGGACAAAATTCTCTTCGGAGAAGGACCGTTTGTTTTCTTGTTCAATATGCTACAGATTTACAGTCCAACAGACGATAATTCAATATTTGGGTTGGCCTGGTCGTTGGTCGGGGGAAGAGCTGCGGGCTATGCCTTTGTTTGTACCCGATTTGGCTTTGGGTCCGTCAATAAGCATTGTCAAACAACGACTCGGCCAGGGGCTATAGTTAGGAGTTTCAGGTGGAACTCGCCTCTGCTCTTTGTTCGCAGAGGATGTGGCGTGCAACAAACTTCAATACAAATCAGAGCATACGCCAACGGCGTTCAACAACATAAACGCATATCTAAGTGAGTGTACCTTAATATTGTCGTCATCATATGATCTGTCCTCATCACCAACCTTTGTATTGAGTACATGTAATTCCCCGCACTAGTTAAACGCCACATAGCAAATGTTACCGCCCCAAAACCACGAGAAACCGTTGAAAACGACTTTATGCTGAGTAGGCTACCAGCCAATCGGGGATGTGGGACTTTCTGTTGGTCACGACTGTGACATCTGGTGTTCGCTTTTCCATGCCAGCGTTTGGATTGCTCCGAGTCAGTGAGTTCCAAGTGATTCTTGTTTGTGAATCTTCTATGTTCAGATATTCTTTGCATCGCTATCGGAGCTGGTACCGGGAGCCTTGTTCGACCAGCCTCATAGTCCATCGAACGTCACCTCATGGCTAGGCTGACACCTCATCGATGGCACCATGTGCGACCTCTTACGATAATAATAGCGAAGGGTACACACCCACCGATGGGGAAGGAAAATCATCAGCGCCAGCAACCCCGACGAGGTAGGAGTCGAGTCATATTAGTAGGCACGTATACCATACGACATCTGTCCGTATGATGGTTTTGCCTTGACTGTTTATCTGGTTCAGAGGTACAAGGAACGGTCTGGCCAACGTGCCACCCACCCGATCAACGGTCGAGAGGTTATTCGGGACGGATGGAAGCAATGCTTTGGACTTCGCTGACCGGCTTGAATGGTTGGAAGCATTCGCGACCTTCGCCGCCCCAATATTGTGGGTATGAGATAGACATGTGGCCAGCCTTCTTCCTGAATCGTACGGTCCGACCGACAAGTTTAGCGAGATACTTGTACGCAGCCCATCGGTTTTGGTCAAGTGTCGACAGCATGCCGCACGAACAACACTTCGGCCGTCATTTGCTATTCAGTACGGTCCCCTCATCACTGACTTTCTTCGGGTTGATGCACCGTCTCGGATCCATCTCATCTCGCTTCCCCGTCCCCGGTTTCGCACAAGAATTGTATTGCTCTCCCACGAGCCCACGTCGGGGCGTGCGCAGCGCGGACTTAGCGATGTCATAAACCGCCATTTTGGATCGTTCGTACCTCATGAGAAGGGAGCGGTTTACACTTCGAACCGTGTGAGAACCATGTGTTTTGAGCTTACCTTCTCCGCTTTATGGCTCACCACGCAGCGCAAAGTGCCAGCGAGCCCCCATCCAACGCCCATGTTTACTGGACACGATGACAACCACAATCACATCTGTATCTGTTGGCAGCTGTGCGCTGTGATGTACGTCGTAGTAGCGGGGACATCTTGTTCATCAGTAGGATGGAAAGGCGAGTTTTTCTTTGATGCATGCAGAGTCGGACGTAATTTAATCGGCAGCCTATTGCCTCGTCGATCTAGGTCAGATAAAGCTTCTATCGGTTCATTCCTGCCCGTCAAGTGTCCCCCTCGAGTGTCAAAGCCAGCTTATGAACAGGAACGATAATTTTAAAATAGCTGCCACGATAGTCCCGGGTGGTTAAATCGGTATCCTGATAGCAGCCTGGCGTCTGTTCTCCCAACAGGAGGTTGTGCTGATGCAGATTACAGTTCTGGCTGAAATTAGGTACTCAGTGGCCGTAATACGTTCCCAAAAATTTTCATCGGAACGTATCTCGGCTATAGTCCATCACTGCATCGACATCCATCCCCCCCAACTTAAAGTCTTCGCCCGAGCCTTGCGAGCCCAGAATCAACTTCTTCCGGGGCCCAGCTTGAATAACCATTTCTCCTCCCCGCGCGTATAAAGACGTTTCCGCTTCCCGTCTTTGTGGGGTATTCAGCTGTCTCTTCTCCGATGGCTCTTTCCAAAGGCCTTGGTGTGGCCTTAACCACTCTAACTCTCATTTCCGTACGTTACCTATTACTCACCATGATCGTCCCGGAATGACCGTCTCTCCTTCACAGTCGTCACTCGCTTCTGGATCAAACAACCATCTACACTCCTTTATTCATGCTACGCACCATCGTCGCCAAAGCGTGCCTACCAAACTCCCTGGAAACTGGACATCGCAAGGATGTCTCACCGACAACCCTGGCGCACGATCGCTGGGCTCCTCCACGTTCACCAGCACCACCAACATGACGGTCGAGAACTGCATTGCCTTCTGCGATGCCAGCTCCTTCGTCTTCGCAGGAACTGAGTTCGGTCAAGAATGCTGTAACTAAGCTCATATGCTTTACCAATCTAAGCTTCATACTTACCTACGTCGTTCTTTTTTCATTTAGATTGCGGAAACTTCATTGCAAATGGCGGAACGAACACAAGTCTGACCGACTGTAGCTTCCCTTGCACCGGGAACGCCAACGAAACTTGCGGTGCTGGCGGTCGTTTGAACCTCTTCTGGAGCGGAAAACAGCCCCCTCCCCCGCCACAGATTGTTCCCACTGTCGGCAACTGGAGCACTCTGGGATGCGTCATCGAAGGTACCGCTGGACGAACCCTCCCAGTGGCTATAGCACCTGCGGACGACATGTCTGTCGAAGTATGCACCGACTCGTGTTTCCACGCAGGTTTCCCCCTCGCCGGCATGGAATTCTCTCGCGAATGCTGTAAGTTTGTGTTTCCTCACGTTCTTTGTCACAATGCCAATGAGTAACTTTGTTAGACTGTGGATCCGCCTTCGGTAACGGTGGCGGAGCGTCGGCCCCCGCTGGGGACTGTAATATGGTTTGCGCTGGCAATAGCTCCGAATTTTGCGGTGGTCCCAACCGATTGACCGCTTACAACCTCACCGATCGCGCCAACTTGCCTCCCCCTCAGTCGACAGGGGCTGGAGGTGGTGGAGGTGGCGCCCCTGTCTTCCCTGTCACGTCTGGCCTCCCAGGACTGTGGCATTATTCCGGATGTTGGGTGTGAGTGTCTCATGGGAATCGTCGTCTCTTCGAAAGCGCATCCTGATGTATATCTCAGGGATAATGCCCACGGCCGGATCCTTGGATTCGAGGCCCCGATCAACACAAACTCGACTGTCGAATCATGTATCGCGACTTGTAATGGCATGAACCTGACGGTTGCTGGCATGGAGTTTACCCAGGAGTGCTGTAAGTCTCGTTTCTCGCTAACCAAATGGATATACAATGATGCGTTATTCTTAGACTGTGGCAATACGCTGATCAACGGTGCTGTTCCCGGGGATGAGTCGAGCTGCAACATGCCCTGCGGTGGTAACTCTACGTACGTTTTTCGCTACTTTATTGGACCACTGGACCTTGCTGACTACGTTCCATTTTTGTTGTTGTTACTTTACAGGGAAGCTTGTGGTGGTCCTAACCGTGTCTCTGTTTACACCAACAACGGTACTGTTGTAGCCTTACCCGTTCCTGTCGTCAAGAACACCAGCCTCCCAGGTCAGTGGAAAGCTGCTGGGTGTCTCAAGTACGTTGATATCTCCTTGCATCTATCCATCCATTTCTGATATTGATCATCGTCTCTCAGGGAACCAGGGGCCCAGCGCGTCTTCCCATACCAAAACATCTGGCAAACGAACCTAACCGTTGAAGCCTGCCTCAATCAATGCGCAGCGTTCGGTTATCCTGCCGCTGGTATGGAGTTCAGTGATGAATGCTGTATGCCCTTTTTCTACCTAGATTGATTGATCAGCCAACCAACTTGTTTGTTTGCACAGATTGCGGTGATGTTGCTGACGAGCAGGCCAACGGAGGTGTTATTGCACCAGACGCTGACTGTAACATGCCCTGCTCGGGCGATCCAATCCATCTTTGCGGTGGTGCAGAACGCCTTCAACTCTATCATTGGGATGGCAATCTCGATGTGTGGCACACACCCGATAACATTGGGCGATATGAAGTATGTCATTTCACCCTGACTCTGCGAAATGTTATTCTAATTTTATGCTTTACAGTTCTTCGGTACGTCGCACTCGCTGTTCCCCTTCAGGGGATGTAAAATTCATCGCTTTATTGACGCATGCCTTTGTTCTTTACGTTTATAGTTCCTGGGTGAGTAAACACGTACACGCCACATTCGCATGCGTGTCTGACTCAAGTTCTTTCTGTAGTGTGGTCGTACCATTGATAGCGACTGTCGGTATCAACAACAAGGTTTCCTTCCTTGAGAAGACTGGTACAGGGTACGGCCTCCTTTCCCCGTGCTTCCGTCTTCTCTTTCCTCACCTTCCTGCCTTCGTATTCCTAGGTTCCCCAATTCGACTGGTGCATACGAGCTCGATTTGTCCCTTGTATCAAACTTCTCCGCGGCATGGCGCGAGATGCATGTCCAAACGGACGTGTTCTGCTCTGGCAGCATTATCCTGCCTGATAAGGGCGGAAGACAGATCAACGTTGGAGGTTGGTCACTTGACTCTACCTTTGGTATTCGCTTCTACACACCAAGTGGTTCGCCTGGTGTAAATGGCACCACTGACTGGGAAGAGAACTTCCACGAACTCGAGCTTCAGGTTCGTACCTCGCTTATCTGCGGTACTTTTTTTTTAACACTCAATGTACCCTCATTTAGCGCGGAAGATGGTACCCCACTACTGCCATGCTGCCGAACGGTTCTATCATGGTCATCGGTGGAGAGACCGGGAGCAATGCCTCGCCCCAACCGAACATGGAGATCCTGCCTAAGCCCGTTGGAGGCGATACAGTCATTGATTTAGATTGGCTCCAGCGCACGGATCCTAATAACTTGTATCCCTTCGTCATTGTACTCCCGAGCGGTAACCTCTTCATTGGTATGCTTCTTCCCCTATATTCGGTAGTTAGCCCCTCACTGCTTTGGCTTTGCGAAGGCTACTATAACGAGGCACGCATTCTGGAGCCTGTCAACTTCCAAACCATCAAGGAGCTCCCCAACATCCCTGCTTCCGTCAACAACTGTGAGCACCCATCCAGTCACTTGCGCATCCTTTGCTGACAGTGTATAATTAAATTCAGTCTTGGGTGGTCGTACTTACCCGTTGGAAGGAGCTGCTGTCCCTCTACCTCAGCATGCTCCTTACACCGACCCCTTGCAAATTCTTATCTGCGGTGGTTCCAACCTTGGAGCAGGTCAGGCTATAGATAACTGCGTGACAATTGCACCCGAAGTCAATAACGCAACATGGACGCTCGAGCGCATGGTACGGGATATTTTCAAAGCCTGTCACGTACAAACGCTGATCATCGGACCTTCAGCCATCCCGACGCGTCATGTCTTGCATGGTACGCGTCTGAACGAGTTCGAGAAAGCTTTATTGACACTCAGTTTGCAGGTTCCCCTCCCGGATGGCACTTTCATGATCATGAACGGTGCTCATCAAGGTGTCGCTGGTTTCGGTCTCGCCACGGATCCGAACTTGTCGGCTTTGCTCTACGATCCAACCCAGCCATTGCATCAACGTATCACCATTCTCAATAATACGATCGTTGCACGTATGTACCATTCTGAGGCCATCCTCCTCCCCGATGGTCGTGTCCTTGTCTCTGGCTCCGACCCTCAAACCCCCGGGCTCCCTGAAGAGTTCCGCATTGAGGTAAGAGTATACCAGGTGATGATGTCGATGCGAGTAACAACCGGATTTAGGTTTATATTCCTCCGTATCTCAACCAAGGCTTCAGGCAACCTGAGTTCGACATCACCAACACGGACTGGGCTTATGGTCAGACAGCAACCATCAACGTTCGCCTCTTCCAAGGTACTACAGCGAACATGAGAGTCTCACTCGTCGCAGGTGTGTAGCCTTATCTTATCCGAGTGCGATCCCGCCAACAACAATCTTGCTTTGCAGCCGTGTCTAGCACTCATGGAAACTCAATGGGCGCTCGTACGATCTTCCCCCAGTTCAGCTGTTCGGGCAATACCTGCACTATCACTGCGCCTCCTAATGCCAACATCAGTCCTCCGGGATGGCACCAACTCTTTATCCTCGACGGGCCCACCCCATCCCACTCGCACTGGGTACGTATCGGTGGCGATCCTGGTCAACTTGGAAACTGGCCACAACTTCCTGGCTTCACTCCTCCAGGCGTATAAGAAAGTTGTTAGAAATCGCTAGAGCTCTATCTCTGCAGTATCATTATCTGCCTTTACTGCTTGGTTTTACGTGTCGGACTCGTCCACTCTCTTTGCCATACTTGAATACTTATGTACCCCTCGGACTCATGGGACATTCTTTCTTTCTTTTGGTTATGATTATTCGTCAGATATTCGCTTCCATACTCAAATAACGTCGTTGTCTCTTCTCGTGATTCCATGTATGTCCCTATACCTTCCATCAACCACAGTTCGACAGGCTTGAGATAAATAGGGGCTTGATCACGCTCCGTCACATGTGTGATCTAACGTCACGCGTCACACGCGCGTCGCGTCGTGCTTCTTGTCAAGAACGCTCATCTTGACATGCCTCGAGCAGCTTCACAAAGAACTCGAACGCAAACCTACTCTCAATCTCAAGGGCCCTCTCAGTCTCAGTCCCAGGCCCGTCGACAACCACGGGGTAGCCAAGCCCGATCGCAGCGAAGACAGACTCAGGTTGAAGACGACCCTGATGAAGAAGAAGAAGAGGAGGGAGAAGGAGGAGGCGAAGATGACGGGATGGAAGTAGATGGTGATTTGAGACATGGTGACAATAACAATGTGTGTTAGGTTCCTTTATGCCACGCTACCTGGTCGTCGAACTGTTTCCTTAGGACGCTGCAAGGAGGGCCAGCGCCCTTGTGCGCCTGGTGCTCTTCAATGAACACAAGCGGATACCACTTCGTCGTGACGAAATTTCAAAGAAAGGTGTGCATTTACTTCTCAGCAGCTCGATAGTCAGTGAATCGCTTACATACCGACTTCTGGCAGTTATGGGATCAAACAGGCAATTCAATCTCGTCTTTGAAGAGGCGCAAAAGATTCTGCGAAATGCATTCGGGATGGAACTCGTCGAGCTTCGTAATCGTGTTGAGCTGGATCGCGCGGAAGACCTGGACGGGGCTGGTGAAGCCGAGTCTGAGCTCGTTCGAGCCACCATTGCAAAAAAGAAAAGCACGTCTTCAGCCACGAAAACATGGATTCTTTGCTCTACCTTACATCTCGGGATCATCGAGAAAGCATCGCAGACTTACCCCGAGATCTTACAGGCAGAAACCGTTGAACTTGCTGCGGCTGGTGATGACGATGATGAAGACGATGCGTCTGGGCCTGAAGTCTATGGAAGCATCATTGCATGGAATAAGAGTGATCAGCTCGGTCCGATCGGTTTCTTATACGTGATTCTTGCCCTTATTCTCGTTAGCGGGCGTGTCCTAGGCGATGGTACGTCTTGCCAACCCTTTCTTCATTCGGCGGAACTCTGACTACGTTCGCTCCCAAATGCGTAGCTGACCTTCGCACATACCTCAAGAAGCTCAGGCTACCCATGTCTCAAGGCAAACTAACTTTCACCGAGAGGGTGACGCACCAGTCCATGACTGTCGATGCATATCTCAGCCAGTTGCTGAGGCAGGGCTACCTCGACCGGCGCAAAGCTGGTCAGGGTAAGAAAGGTGCGAAGGGCAAGGCTAAGCGCGGCCGCGTGACGCAAGAGGAGGATCCAAACGCTATGTACGAATGGCGCTGGGGTAACCGCGCTCAAAGCGAAGTGGGTGAGATGGGGATCGCAAATTTTGTGGCGGAGTTCATGGCTGGTGAAGAAGCGGACGACGACGATGAGGAAAGCAGGCGCTCAGGCTCAGCTCGGCGCAGCAGGGAGCAACCAGGTGGCAAGTTCGAGAAAGTGATGAAGGGGATTCAACGAGCGGCTGGAAGTGAGCTCTTGGAGGCCAAGTAGGAGTCTCTACGCTAGATGCCTGTGGTACGGTGCTGTGGTCATTATATCATATTCCCCAGTTGGTTGCGTACATTATATTGGTACATATTATGTTGTAAGATGCTCGATAGTTCCTACTCTACATCCTTTAGCTTTCTACAGAAGCTGAAATTTTGAAGTTGACGAGAAGGAGGGCGCCGGAGTTCTTGCCTTTGGTGTCCATCATGCGGATGAATCGCCATCCTTGTTGAATATGATCCACTCTCGCGCAAAATAGTACAATCTTGTTATCCTTCGCAAACTTGTCGTGGTACACAGCGAGTCTGTCGAAACAGTCACAAGCTGCTTAGCATATGATGAGAGGGAACGAGAATGGGTATCTACCGGAGAAATGCTAGCTCGTCTTCCTCGAACGTGAAGTCAAAGCGATCCTTCCACATGATCGAGGCTCCATTGCCAGAGACATCTTGTGTCTTGACACTGCGGGATTTCCACTTCTGATCTTTCTGACGGTGGAAGAGATGCGCTTTGAGGTAGACAGAGAATGACCCGCCATCATTGTCAGCTGGACGAGGAACTGATACGGATTTTATTCTGAGAAAGCCAACGTAACGCTGAAAGATTGAAGGACCTACGACCGCTAATCCCAATGACCATACAACCCAAGAAGAATCTCCTCTGCTCAGCAGATACCCAGCCCATATAGCGTGAAGCCTTAGCCACCCAACCTGGCGTTCCAACAAACATAGCCTCATTCATCTGCATCCCCTTGTCGTAACTCTGCCAATTGAGACTGACGACCTGTGAGCCGTCCCTCCAGAACTTCACCGGATCAGGATTGCTGGATTCTATCCTCGTACCACGAGGGTACACCCGTCTTTGGTGACGATGCGAGTGGGAGATGAGGAGGCCTAGAGATTTCGTAGCTAGGGAGGAGATAGCTGATTCCGATATGTTGATGAGTATGTGATTTGGGAATTCCGGGGAGAGGAGGGATTGGTGGAGCCAGCCTTCTACGGGCTTCATGCTTCTGCAGTAGAAACCGAGCCCGGCAAGGGATTCTGAGATGCGGGTGTGTTTCGGAGGAGCGCTAGGCTCGTTCTCGTTCTCTGACTCAGATGAAGAGTCGTCCTGAGGTTCGGGCTCGCCAGACGGGTAGTATTCAACCTGAGAAAATAATCACCCTCGAGCAAGGTTAGATTGTGAGCAATCTGAAAACGTTACCATTAGCAGAATTCGTCCCCGAAGGGCGGCTGGAGAGATCTTATCGTCCTGCAAGCCTTCGAGCTGCCTTTGTGCCAGCTTATCTCCCCACGTTGAGACCATGATATCCACGAGTTCTTGTTGGCGCTCCACAGGGACGTGGCACTCGAGGCTTACCATCGTCGGCCAGTCAGTCTCGCCAACAGAGTCACCGATGGACACGCAAACGCTTTGAAAGGTGATACTCTTGCTGAGCGTGTACCCATGCGTGACTATAGGGCCATCTGATGACGGCCAGACATCAATTTCGACGCAGCGCCCATTGCGCGAGAGGACGTGTGAGTAGCAGGCCGCTGACGCACGTCCGACGAGCTGGCGCGACAGCAGGTACGTATTATGAGAGGAGCTAGTTGGCGTGCCGATAAGATCATTGCCTATTCATGTCAAGTCTTAATGAAACTCACGAGATATAGTAATCAGCCAGAGGAAGGGTGTCTGGCACGGGCGGTACGGCGAGGATGGGACGTAGTAGGACGTCGTTCAAATCCTAAGTCGAGAATAAGCTACAGATCTATTCGCTGGTAAACAGTTTACCTCCCGGGCTTCGATAAGCCATTGAGCAATTTCTGGGCTTATTCGAGCCGTGGGATCAGGAACAGCATCTGCTGGGTACAAGTTGTGGGAGGTTTCGATTTGAAACAGGTTAGAAATTTGGGATTTCCATTCGTCATCTTGTGTCTCCGCAGGCATGACGGTAAGAGCGAGAAGTTAAACTCTCAAATGGCGTGGAAGTGCCCATCAGTGATGCGGCGGCATCAATGATCGACGTGGCGCGGCGTCAGTAGATAATAGGGGCTATTCAGGGGAAGTGCTCCCAGTCAATCGACAGCGGGCAGAGGGAAATGATGGGAGAGAGATTTGGTCCTTATGATATACTAGACGATATCGTTATCCGCACATCCAGTGTTGTATGTGTATAATAGTACGTACTGCTCGTGTTGTCAGAAGTTACTAAGTGACGGTCAGCTGAGCTCAAATAACGTCAATCGGCTGCTGAGCGATAAGCTATGCAAGACGCACCCACGTATGATAACATCAGTGAGGTCGAACATGAAACTTTGAGGATTCCGCCTGCTGTGGGCGCTTAAGACCGACGGCGCTCGCCTAAAAAGGTAAAGTCGGTGCGCTCTTCCAAAAGAGTTATATCTTTCCCACAATCGATGTCGCGATGTCGCGATCATCTCACTGTCAATGTTTTCCAGTCTCATGTCCCTCGCATTCGCCGCCGAAAAGCAACTAGCCGTCTCTGCAGTCCGCAGAGCATGCACCCTAACCTCCTCCGTCTTCAACAAGCTCGTCAACTCCGAGACCGTCGTCAAGAATGACAAATCCCCAGTTACCGTAGCAGATTACTCGGCGCAAGCTCTAATCAGCTCTATGCTGAGTAAAGCGTTCCCGGATGATCCTATTGTTGGGGAGGAGGATTCGTCGGATTTGAGGCTGGAGAGTGGGAGGGAGTTGAGGGAGAGGATTGTTGAGCTTTCGAACGAGGCGCTGACTGCCGAGCTGGAGGTTGGGGAGAAGCGGGAGTGGGGCATTGGGCCTGGACAGAACAGGACGGAGGAGGAACTAATGGATGTGATTGACCGAGGGAGCTATGCTGGCGGTCGTACTGGAAGTGAGCATCTATCAACAAATCCTGTGTATATGCGCCTAATTTCGGGGCAATCTCAGGAATGTGGACGATTGATCCCATTGACGGTACCAAGGGATTCCTGCGAGGTGAACAGTACGCTGTTTGCCTGTCGCTGATTGTCGATGCGCAAGTCCAGCTCGGCGTAATCGGATGTCCAAACCTACCCGTTGACGCAAAGCACCCCGATGGTCATAAAGGATGTATCTTCGTCGCCGTTAGAGGCCAGGGAGCTCAGCAAGTGATACCTCACTTCCTATTACATGTCACCTTTCCTGACCTTTTTGCATTTGTGGATAGATGACGCTCTCTGGCGCAGATGCTCGACCAATCAGCATTCCGAAATTCACATCGGATCAACTGAATTTCTTGGAATCCGTAGAGGCGGCGCACGCGTCTCATTCCTTCCATGATAAAGTTGCAGCGATATTGGGTCTGAAGACACCACCGACACGGATGGATAGCCAGGCCAAATACGGCGCGCTAGCAAGGGGAGACGGCGGTGTCTATATTCGCATGCTAACCAATCCTTCTTATCAAGAGAAGATATGGGTACGTCTTTCCTCCTGACCCTTTCAGAGCCTGCTAAGGGTCCTTGAATAGGATCATGCTCCAGGAGCGTTGCTTGTCGAGGAAGCCGGGGGCGTAATCAGCGATTTCGGTGGCAAGCCCCTTGACTTCGGCGCAGGGAGATCACTGGGCGACAACTTCGGCGTTCTGGCGACGGGCAAAGACGTATATCCCAGTGTACTGAGCGCCGTTATGAAGGCGCTAGAAGATCGCAAGGCGAACATGTAGGTGTATCTTTAGTGGGCCGTAAGAGTTAGACATCATCCAGGGGCTGGTAGTTAGGCGAAGGATGCCCATACAATATGATAAGAAAAAGGAATTACCACTACAAGGAAGCCAATCTAGCTGTTCATGTCGCTAACGCATTCCCAGACGCCCTTCAAGTTCTCCTTCCACAAAGTCACTTTTCCATCGCCACAGCTAACGGCCAGGAGATTGCCAGCAAAGCTCCAAGACACCCGCCAAACCACATCAGGAAACTTGCCTGCTGGGGTCGCCGAGGCGTTAGCATTGGGGGAGATAGCTGAGGACGGGTCAAGTGCAGTCTTCACCCAAGGGGCAGTCGGCGTGTCTTTCGTCCATATCAACACGGTTTTGTCTTGCGAGGCGGTGGCGATGTAGCTTCTCGGCAGACCGATGTTGGGTGCCCAAGCAACGTCGCGAACCCAGTCGGTGTGACCTTCGAGGACCTCTTCCTCGACCCAAGAGTGGGTGTTCTCGCGATAGCCCCAGATTTTGACAAGGTTGTCGCCGCCGGCGCTGGCGAAGCGTTTGACGGTTTGGTACTGGTTAGGTTGGCTTCCGGCTTGGCCTGGGATGGTTGGTGCTTGCTGGGGGGTGATGAGGGAGCCTGGTTGGATTGCAGGAGCCCAGGATACAGCGTTACATCCGACGGCGTGTCCGTTGAAGATGTCGGCATCCCATTGACCTTCGTCTACTCCCTGTAAGATGGGCAAACTAAGAATGAACGCATTCAACGTACTTTTGAATGTCAAGACGGATAGCTTGCCATCGGAGGAGGCACACGCGAGAATAGGTCCGAGCTCATGAGGAGCCCAGCATACGGAATTGACTGCGGCATTTCAGCCATAGTCCAATTCAATGAGTAGTGTATCAACGCACCTGAAGCACTATGTAGTGTATGCTCATTGATTTTCGTCCAGGTCGGTGAAGGCCCTGGCTGTTCCTTCCAGATCAACACCTTGCCATCATACGAACACGAAGCCAATATATGGCCAAACTTCGGATGCGCCCAAGCAACTTGCCATACAGGTCCCGTATGTCTGCAGAACGATCAAAACGCGGTCAAAGATGGCAACTTGAAGCGTAGACGCACCCTTTCAGTGTATGCCCTGTAGGCTTGGTCTCGCCTTCCACAACGTCGAATACTTTGACGGTTCGGTCTGAGGAGCACGTAGCTAGTCGTTTACCATAGTAATCTAGCTGCGCATCGTGCTGATACCAGAATAAATCGCAAGTCGTTGGAAAAGCAGAGGCGGTGACTTACTATCATGTCCTCATGGGACGTTTCTATTGGCACAGAGTCGGAAACCGTGGCGGCTGCCTAACAATAAATAAGGCGACAATTGGGAAGGGTAATGGCTGCGTTGCCCACCATTTTGTTGAGAGCAGCGGAGGTTAGGGCGGAAGGAGAGCTTTGCGGTGGCTCCAGCAAATCAAGCAGCGACGAGACGTGTACCGCTGACTAATCAAGGTGACTAACGAGCGCCCATTGGGCGCTTCAGACATGGATCCCATCCAAAAGTTTCGGTAATACTACCATATACGCTCCTACTCTCGTTGTTCTGAATGTTAGAAACGACCAGGCCTCTTGGTTAACTCACCGCTGTATTTTTTGGAACTCTTCCTGCTCGACATATGACAATGGAGCCGCAGACGCAATCACGGCCGCGTTTGAAATGGGCGACATATGTTTCTCTTTCTTTTTCTTTCGAAGGGCCATCGTCTGAGGTCTCGCTAGTCGACTATCTCTGCAACGGACTCGCACGCTTGCAAACTCGGGATGAGTTCAATGCCCTAGATGTATTCACGGGTCATAACGCAGCTCACCTACGCGAACCTTGCACCCGTATGAAATCTTTCCGAATGCGCTTGACTGTCAAACACTGACGTCGTTCTGTTAAGTTCTCCATGTTAGAAACTTGGACCAGGTCTCTTGGTTAACTTACCGCTCAAAGTTGTTGGACCTCCTCCTGCTCGAGATACAAAGCGCATACTAGCTCAATGTTAGACTCATCGAGACGCGGACTCAATCACGGCCCCGTTTGAAAGAGAAAACATATCCGTCCCTTTCTCGATCTTCCCAAGAGCTTTCATCTCTCTAGTCGACCAACTTTGCAAAGGGAACGCGGCCCTACACACTGTCTCAATGTCCCCCGTCCACCTCAATAACAGTCCTACCGACTCAGACCTGAAGATAGCCGGCGGACGTCTACTCAACTTTGTGTGCTCATGCTCATGTCCTTGGGTAATGATCGATCCTGCGCATATTGAGTTCGACCAAGGTACTGGCAAAACTCTACAGAATTGAATTGCTCCCCTTCGGTTGGCGGATTGCAGACTGGGCCATCAGCCACGCGAACCTTGCACCAGTATTCATTCTTACCGAATACGCTTGATTGTCGGTACTGATACACACCTCTCCTTCCACTTGCCTAGAGTCTCTCAAATCCGTTTCTGGCAGTTGCAACGGTCTGGTGCCTGAATTTGTCTGGGATTCACCACGTTCTCGCTCATTTTTGTATCCTTTCCCATCCTTACCTCATATTATTAGCATCACATCAATGTCTGATACTGCTGCTACGCCCTCGCTTATTCAACTCAACGCACTCGTTCTCTTGCTCTCGCCATGGAGCTTTGCATTTTCCCTCGTTCGTCTCGATTTCCCAGCAATGAGACAAGTCGTTAGTGTGCTTCAATACGGCGCATCAACGACCTATGCGCTCCAGCTCTTAGACTTACTAGCTCACAGCACGGCGACTCCGGTCCTCACGACTGCTATTCTCAAACAGCGTTATTGGTGTACCGACATAGTCGATATCCCACAGTGGTCAGTTGAGGTAGCGACACTCTATGCATCAGTCATTGCACTGACACTTCGTTTGATGAAGGCGATGTTCCAGGCTTGAAACCTATTCATAGAACTCATGAGCTTCGCATGGTCGTTCAGCGTCAAAAGCTGTAGACGAACTCACACCTATTCTCCCATCATGTCGTCGTGTCCGCCCCACCATGTTGCTGTTGAGCCATCCTCCTCCGCGCCTGCGCCCAGCGACAACCCCACCACTGTGGATGCTCGTTATAGGCAACAAACGATGGACTACTTTCATGAATCCATCAGAGACTGTGAGTAGATCTAGCTAGCCTGTTTCGAGGTTCTGAAGTAACCGGTCCTGATAGGCCCCCCTCCTTTTTCGAATAACAACAACAGCGACGGTACCTTCAACAACTTTTTGGGGAATCAGCTAAATAATCCCCACTATCATCATTACTACGTCAACCACGCACCGAACACCGCAATCGACGATCAGATCAACCTACTTGAGCCTCTCAGCAATTCGTATGGACGGACCCTCTCCGAATTAAACGCGATTTGCTGTCTCCTCAGCCGACTTCCTTCCATCATGATGCTTCCCCATCTCGATCTATTACTGAAGGATATGAAACAATTCGCATCCGACATCGCTTTCGTAGCTAGATCCCTGGACATAATCAACGACATCTCCACTGGTATTCGTGAACTTAGCACGTTTCGCCAGGCCCATGACCTCATACGATGCCTGTATGCTCACCTGTTGGTGATCCATCAAGACATCTGCTGCGTCTTCCAGCCCACTTGCAGCCCCAATCAACCGTCGCAAATCGAAATCTTTCTTTACAATGTCATCACTAAATACCGCTGGCGGGGAATCTATCAACGAGCTGCTTTTCTCCTCAAAGCTGACCACCCTGTTTTGGCAGCCTTTGCGCACGCTATTTGCAGGTATGTAACTATCATCAGTCCTTCGTCATTTATTGAGTATTACTCCGAATTATAGCGGATGTGGGAAGATCATTGAGGGGGAGCCCGCACAAAAGTTGGAGAAGCTCATTGCTTCCTCACCCCTGCTCAAATCACCGTTGGTCTACCACCTTCGCATGCTAACTCTGACTGTGCGAGATCATGCTGGACGTCGGCTTCCAATCCCACTGGAATACTGTTCAACTTGGTCGGTGAGTACTTGGTTTCACTGTGTCGTCAGCTTCTGACCTGGTACTGCGCAGGATATGAGGATTGTGTTGAAGCATCTATGCCATGATGTTTATGGATTCGAATACCTCGAGCGGGATGACTGGGAAATCATTCGCACCTCCAACAATGAGACGCTCGACATGGACCGTCCGCTCTCTCAGTCATTATCAGAGGATATCGCATCATCTGGTGAAATCTTCGATCTGAGCATCATCATGCGTGCTGTTCGAGCATTGTTATCTACTTGCCCAGGCTGTAGCTATGATAATTCTCGTACCCAAGTGCCCTGTAATAACTGGATCACTTGGTGGGTCATCCCTTCGCCGGTATTGCTTCCGACTCATTTTCGAATCTAGTGGGCGATGCGGAAAGACCTTCCAAGTTGTTTCCACGACACTAACACCACCACCAAGGCGCCTGCTCACAGAGCGAAGACAAGCCCGGCTCCTCACAAATATCCTGGCACTGAGAAGACATGTACTTAGCATCCTATTTCAGCCCCTAAAGAGGGTCAACCCCTTCCGTCGACGCGGTAGAGGGAAAGTCAAAGTCAAGGAAGAACAGTTGGTCGCAGCTCCGGTGCCACCTGTGGAGTAAGTCATCCTCTTGGCTCAAGGCATGCTCATTCATTGTTATCCAGAGAACATACGCTGCCATCTGCAGTCACCAATGTCCAGTTCCCCCGCATCTCGCTTCGTGCACAGAGCATTCAGAAGAAGCAGCGGAAGTTGCACTGTGAGTCCTTGGCTTTGAGCCCATGACACACACTTAGTGTTTTCATCTCCAAGATCGCTATAAGATCCACAAGGACGTGGTTTACACCTTGCGCTTCCTTAACAACCGCAAGCATGTCCTTTCTGCTTGCAAAACTGGATGGTCACTTTGGGATGTGGATACAGGTGTTGTGAATGAGTCAGGGTCATTCCATAGCGATGCCGGGAGTGCGACATTTTCACCAGATGGTTCGCGTGTTGCTGCCAGGTTTGATGAAACCTCTGTGCAGATATGGGATATAGGTGCAAAGAAGACACCTGTCACACTCAGCACCAATGTCACTGGCTTGGTCACTGGCATAACATTCTCCTATGACGGAAAGTATCTCGCCACCTGCTCTGAGGACCACAGAGTCAAGATCTGGTCTTTGACAGGCAAGGAGGGCACTAGGTGGACCAAGATACTAATCAGTGAGCGTCCTCTCTGTGCTGCATTCTCTCCATATGGGACTCTGGTTGCATCTGGTGGCTTCAATGGGAGAATCAGCGTGTGGAGCATGAAAACCGGGGAGTTGCAGAGAGAGCTGAAAGGACATGATGGTTGGGTTAGGTCAATTGCCTTCTCCCCTGATGGGACTCGCATTCTCTCTGGCTCTGATGATGGCACAGTCCGCATTTGGAGCACATCTGGCGATTCCATCCTGACATTGCGCGGTCATTCAGGGCGGGTTCTTGCTGTTGCTTGGTCACCCGATTCCATGCGCTTTGCTTCTGGATCTGCGGACGACACAGTCAGGCTGTGGGATTCAACCACGGGGCAGACTTTGCGGGTCTTTGATGCTGGTGAATGGGTACGGTCTGTCGCGTTCTCTGCAGATGGAACTCGTTTGGCTTCCGGCAATTTTCAGGGAACTGTTCACATATGGGACACTGGACTGTTATAGCTACGCTTGTCTATGCTATCATACCAGAGATAAACTTATATTTGCGTCATCTGCAGCGGATGGGTAGTTCCTGGAAATATCAGGCTCGTTCGTCTAAGCTTAGTGAACACTGCCAAATGACTCAGACGGTCTATAAGACCTTATATTCAAAAAAGCGAATGGGTCAGGACAAAATTGACGGAGCCGCAGTCACGACAAGCTCCCAACGAGTGGCTGTGGGCGTGCTGGGCGCTTAGATATTTCTTGAACGTCAACGTCATCGACATTCAGTTCTCTCACCACTGGCGTTTGCTGCGAACGCGTCGAACTCGTTTTGAAGCAGCTGGAGTGCAGGTACCCATGCATCTATTAGAATTGTGGTAGAATCACTCAAAATGGTGCCGCAGATATCCCGGCCCCCGAATTCCATATTGAAGGCCACCTACGACGATTTTCGTGGTTGATGCCTCCCTGGTCATTAATTCATTGCCCACTACCTCTCTCAGGAATCACCAGCAACGTGGCTTCTCCCGCCCACCCTTATTTCCCGCAGAACTTGGTCCCCTCGGCCAATGATTCGACGGCCAGCAACACGCTGCCTTGCTCAGACACGCGGATAGCGCGACGACATTAGCGGCACTTGGAATACCATTGGTTCCGGTGCGTGTCTTATATTTCTTCATATCCCCATCTCCGCTGATTCTTCGCCATAGATCAAGTTTATCACGCAAACGCAAGAAGCGCGAAGCTATCAGTTATGCAACCTCTGGTCATGATAAAATCCCCGCGTTCAGTGTACAGCGCTAGCGCCCACTCGACTGGTCTTTATGCCCAGCCACGACCGACCTGCGGCCGCTGGTCCACCCAGTCGGCCCACCGCCGTTCCCAAAAGGCTCCAAGATGGCGCCCCCCAACTGTACTAGTAGCAGCACCAGGCTCCACTAGTGATGACTATACCCACCGGAGCTGCGTTCTCGAGGCTGACTTGCAGTACTGTCCGATACGATACATGGTAAGCCACAACTTCGAGCCCTCCTTCATTATCGACATCTTTCGTCCTAGTCATTGCCAGCGCCCATGACCATCGGTCAGTTGATGGACCTCAAGTCCCTTACATATCGCTGTCGGGTTCCCGGACGGCTCGCTGCGGGTATGAAACGACCATGCGGTTGTCGGAGTGGATAGTCAGGAAAGGTCGGTGAATGGTCGGCAGTGGGTGGTCGGTGTCCGGCCTGGCCTTTCTAAGGGATGGCTGTCCATTTTAGGCGGGACATACACAAAACTCAAAGGGCCAGGTGGCCAAGTCTTTGTCGTAGTGCTCTCCAACGGCGGACCACGCCTGTGCTGAGGGCAAAGTCCGTATCACATCTCATCGGTTGAGATGATATCGCCGGAGTAGGGAGGGTATCCAACGGCCGTCGAAGAGGGTATCCCGCCGACTTTCGTCCACCCACTGAATACGGAGTAAAAGCAAATATGGCGGCGGACAGTGTATTCTGGAACGTCAACAAGAAACACGAAATTCGGAGGAGTAATACGCAAGGATGTCTCCGAGCTCCTGAGGGGGGTTCACTCCACTGTTTACAGTCAGCCAGAGACTCGGACTTGGTGAGAAAAAGTGTATGTAACGCACCTGAAGCATAATTCACCGTTTGCTCATTGATTTCGTCCTCAGTCCTCCAAACCAACACCTTGCCATCATACGGACACGAAATCAATATACGGCCAATGCTCACGATGCGCATAAGCAACTTGCCATACAGGATTGGTCTGCGCAACGCTCAAAACGTGGTCAAGGACGAGAACTCGAGGTGTGGACGCACCCTTGCGCAGCGTATACCCTGCTGGTTTGGTTTCGCCTTCCACAACGTCGAATACTTTCGCGTTTCGGTCTGAGGAGCATGTAGCTGGTCGTTGACCGTAGTAATCTAGCCGTGTATTGTGGTATTACCAGATAAGCAGGGAGACCAACTCAAGCGCCCAAGTGATTTGTGTGAGGCGCTTGTCATCTGGCGTCTTGACCAGTCTCTGACTCTTCGCCAGCTTCCTCGTAATCGCCTCGACCTTGCGCTAACAGTTTTGTCAAACGCTCATGTTCAATCACATTGAAAGGACCCCTTCCCCACGATTCGAGCGTCACTTATTATTCATTCTTGGATACGTATACCGGCGCATGTAGTGGTCCTGTATGCCACTCAATTCACTCGCACATTACAGTAGTGAGTCACCAAAAGCCAAGACGTCTGTAGCATGGTCACTAACGGTCTGTTCTGAACATTTGAACTCTTAGCGCTTAGCTTCCCAGCGTACACCTCTTTCCCGTTCACCCACTCCCCGTCTCTCAACCTTCCGAAGTTTTACGCGGACGTTCGTCATGGAGGCGTTGCTCCCAGCTACTAAGCTAGAGGGTTCAAGCTAGTGTATGCCTTGTAATGTATGGCACGTACCATTTGCCCGCTCACTCCTGTTACTCTCCTTTCCCCTACCGTCAACACTTGCCCATTGTCGACCTGTTCAGCCAACTTACCGCCCACTTTCTACCACCCCGCTGCCCATGATCCCGTTCTCTACCTTCCTATTCTTGTCTTTTCTTTCTTTTCTTTACGGCCATCCTCTGCCTCTACCACGCTGACATTCTCCCCCACACTCAGATGATCGCCTTCGGCTTCGAACTCCGGCTCCTCAACGGTTATCATCCCCTCTTTCACCCACTCTCCGCGTTCCGCCCGTCTTGAAGTTTGCGCCCAAGCTCGTCACGGAGGCGCTGGCCCCCACGCGGTGTGGGATTGGGGATTGGATAGGTACGTTTCGGCCCACTCTTCTATCCTGAACACGTTATGCTGACTCCCTTCTCATAGACCCGGCATATTACATTTCGTACTCGAACACCTTCCTCGTACGCTAAAGTCAGCCTCGGCCGACTTGTCCGTGAAATCGACGGTATGTACTGTCTTTGCTTGATCAGCGCTCTCGCAATCCCCTATTGTCTCGGACCTCGAAAGTCCGGTACACAACTTACTCCTCTTCCTGGTGCTGGGCGGTCTCAACGGGAACGTCCTTTCTCCACTCTCTCCATGTCCCTTCCCTCCTCTTGAAACTTTGCTCGTGCTGTTTGCATATGCATATCCACACGCCTATGATACCCGAGCCTATTTATCCCCCGCGTACCTCCACATTTACCTTTTCTTCGCATTCCATCCTCTCTGCTTGAAGTCCCGCTGACTGCGTAGTTATAGCTCTCACAGATACCGCCGCATCATGCATCATCGTTCAGCCTAGCTACATAACTACGCCGTCCTCAAGCCTCCAGCCAAGTCGCCACACCCCGTGGTCCAAGGGCTACAACGCTTCCTCTACAACGCTTCCTCAAGGGAGCTTTCATTCAATCTCATAGCACCTTACGATGGAGCGCCATGGAGCGCTTGTATTTGCCATCAAAGCTTCCGTCCGTGACCGACGTCATTCTCCGACCTCTCCTAATTGTGCTGGCCAAGGTCCCTGTGCCCATTCCCTCGCTCAGCCCCTCAGGCCTCAACCTTCGAGCCTAGGACCGACCGTCACCCTGACCCTGACACTGACTTCACCACCAAGGCCTTGCACCTCCGCCTCCGCCTCCCTTTCTCTGTTCTCTCAGCCTGGCCTGGTAACGGCCTCGATGTTTTGGTCATGGAGGGGACAACGCCGAACGCTGGGTGCGGAGTAGATTGGCTTGATCTTGGTTGATCCGTGCTTCGAAAATCGTGCTTCACTCGGAGGTCGAAGAATCTACTGTTAATGAGGCGTGGTCCACCGGCGATGTAGTATGTATGCGCTGCTTGCCTAGGACTCAAGCAACTGGCAAGGCGCGGTATCACCGTTCACCCCTCCGCTGGTGTTGAGATAACAAGGAGTGTGCTGAACTCGGTGGATGGTGGTGCGAGTACAATTCTCGCTCAGTGTATTCCACAATGAGGACATTTACGATTTTTTTCTCGCTTCTTTTTTGTGCTTGCTCAGCAGCGGGTGGCAACCGTACAGACGTTACATGCGCTACGTATATTCGCTATCTGATACGCTTCTGGGATGTAGCACTCGGAGAAGAAGGATGGATGCTGGATGAGATACAGTACTCCGGAGAGAATCCACAGCGTAAACCCTTCTGCTTCCACCTACAGACTATCCTCGACAGCGCAGATACAGAATAAAGTATCATTCGATGGCGGGCTCCCTGAATGTGAGGTCGAAATTCGCCAAGGCGTTGGCGTTGGGGGAGACAGCCGAGGATGGGTCTGCACCCAAGGGGACGCAAGCGTGTCTTTCGTCCATATCAGCACGGGTTTGTCTTGCGAGGCAGCGGTGATGTAGCTCCTCAGCAACACGATATCGGGTGCCCAAGCAACGTCGCGAACCGAGTCGGTGTGACCTCCTGACAAAGACCTCCTCCTTCCTCGACCCAAGAGTGGCCAGGAGTCCTCGCGCTACCCCCAGATTTTGACGAGGGTGCCGCAGGGAAAGGTGTCGGCTTGGCTTGGCCTGGGGAGGGGGGGGGGGGGGGATGAAGGAGCCTGGTAGGGTTGCGAGAGCCTAGGATACAGCGTTGCATCCAACGGCGCACCCGCCGAACACCGGCATCCCATGGGCCTTCGTCTGTTCATTGCAAGACGATGCAGAACTAAGAATGAACGCGTGTGACGTCCTTTTGATGGGCAAGCACAGTACTAGCGTAGGAGAGCTTTACGGCTGACCAGGACTACTGAAAGGGAAATCATTGGTTTTTAACGTTGAGCGGAGGTAGAAGTGCTGCTCACCATTTTGCTGCAAAGCGGTGGAGGAGAGAAGGAGAGGAGGAGACCTCGGGCGGGTCGCATACATGTTCGACTGACTGGGTGATCCAGCGAGCTGAATCAATCGTCTAGCATATAAGGTCGTTCAGTGTTTGATCGCGAGAGGACGTGGACGTACTCGAGAGTCAAAGGCGGACCGGCGAGAGCGTCGGACGGTGGGATTCATGCATACGCTCGTGCGTGATCTACACGGTAGGCAGAAAAGAGATGGGCTAATGAGAGAGTATGAGGATGTGGCGATAAAGATACGAAGAGGAGTGGGATTCGGTGGCAAAGGACTCCTAGGACGCTGGACGTCAATCAAATCGGCATACGAAGGGATCGCTCAGGAGGACGTGGGATTAGGAATAACTGGAGAGAGTTGGTGGGGAAACGGACGAGGAGAGCTCGTTGAAAGGGAGACTTTGAAGAAGAGAGAGTCTAAGAGAAGAGGCGAAAGGCCTGGGATCCGGCTCACGAGAGGGAGAGGAGAAGCTGAGAGCGCCGCGGCCAGATTCAGAGACGTCGTGAGCAACCAGCTCGCATGGTATCGAGACTAGTGGTGAGCTTGGGGAGTACTATAGTCTATACACGATCGAACGAGAGCCATAAGCGCTCGTCAGGCTGTCTTCTCCCTCCCACTCCTGGTCTTACCAATCACAGATGGACGCACTCAAAGACAATATCGAGGATACGATAGCTGGGGACGTTGCCGTAGTAGTGCTGGGTGCTGGCTAGCTGCTGAGCCTGCCGAGGGCAAATGTACTCGAGTACGTCCTTGTCTTCTTTCCCCCATCACCACCAATTGACAACTATTAGCATCTAAATTGAACAGGACTCATCCTATCAACGTGGCTACGTGCTCTGCCAGTCGCCAAATGCTCGAAATATGACGCCCCTCGCTTGAGTGACTCGGTGTGCAGTCTACACCTTTGCTTTACCGCCGAAGAGCATCCCTCTCAACGATGACGACGCCCACCAATGGCAATAGCACTCTCCTCCAAGTCCCCTTGTGTCGTCCATCGTCTCCAGCCCCTTCCTATGTTCCCCTTCAAGCTTCAGCTTCAGCTCTCAGCGATGCCCACTTCCGTTGCCGATTACTCTTCCGAGTCCTACAATTATAATGGCTCTTCCATCGATACCCTCAACCCTACAGCATACCCTACGTCCCCCTCCAAGCCTCCCCGCATCCTTCATCTCCTTCTCAACGTCTCCCTTCCAAGATCTATCTCCGTCCCTCCATCATCTACTTCCCGCTGCTTCTCCTTCAGCTCGCTGCAATTCGTGCATGACTTCATCCCTCCACCTCAGCATCGCCCGCAAATGGCTTCTACGTTAATTCTCCTCCGTCACTTGCAAATGCGAGAAAAACCTCACTCTCGCAATCTGTTCCGCATGAAAACCATGGCGATGTGTGCTGGCGAGCGGTGCTCGTCCTCGCACCTTCTTTCTTCGCAGCTGCCCATGAATCGCGATCGGAGGCTCATCACACTCCCGGTCGCTTTACTGGGTAGAGTTCCTCGTCTCGGCTCAACTTCCAGATTTTCAGCCGGTCTCCAGATGAACCTCCCTCTCTCCCAGCCACATACCCGCCTTCAAATTATTCGCGAACAGAGATGATCCGTACATCATCATTACCGCAACCAGCTCTCTTTGTTACTGCGCTCAGTTTCTCCTTTTGACTTGGACATCATGAAAGCCTTGGAGAAATTTTCTCGCAGTGTATCATCCGTACGCGTGATGCCCAACCTCGAGTTCGTCGAAATTACTAGTTAGGTCGTTGCGTGTAAGCCGTCGTTCTTCTCCGAGTCTCATCATCACCTTACGCACTATCGTCCTAGTACACGGACACTGAGCCTCCAGCCGTCGCGCCATCGCACCTGGCCGATTGCTCTCTCAACTGTCCCGTCCCGGAAACCCATACGCGCAACGCTATCTTCGGCTCCCTTAGCCTCCTCCACATCCACCCCGTACTTCACAGTTTGGGCTAGAGCTACCACTACTCTATGTCTTCGCACAATCTCCACCCTCGATTGCTACATACATATCGACTTTGTAGACGAACCGAAGCTATATGTGGATGGGACTTGGACGGGTGAAGTGGTGGAAGAAGAAGACAAAGAAGACCTCATTCCGCTCGTTCATCTTGTCCTCCGAGTCTTTGGATTTAGAGTACATACTGCCGCTCCTGATCATGAGCGCGCGTGCGAGAATGGGAGTACTAGTGGAATTCAAGTCTTGTCGGCGTGGGCCAAGATGAGGACGGAGATGGGGATGTGATCGTCGTCGATGCTGGGATTGATGTTGACGTGATGGTAGAACATCTCGTTCAAGTTCGCCGCCACCCTCGCCACCACCTGCTGTTGCTGCTGCTGGTGCTTCCAGCTCCGATGCCAGTCCCAGGCCCCTTCCTTCTCGACTACCTCCATGTAATCACTTCTTCCGCCGCCGCCGTCCTCGTCGCGCTGGCACTACTCCAACCCAAACCCGAACCTGAACTCGAATTCGGCGACGTTGATGTCGGCGTCCCCACCCCCACAAGGGGATAGAGAGAT
This sequence comes from Pleurotus giganteus, assembly GCA_032158425.1. Classification (NCBI taxonomy): domain Eukaryota; kingdom Fungi; phylum Basidiomycota; class Agaricomycetes; order Agaricales; family Pleurotaceae; genus Pleurotus; species Pleurotus giganteus. The sequence continues at coordinate 1,640,608 of JAPEHR010000013.1, forward strand.
TTCGATGGAGTTGGCTCCGCCTTTACATCTCACTGTCCTCGTAGCCACTGTTCTCGATGCACGCTGTGTATTCTCTCTGGCCATCCTCAACAACTACAACTACACCCGCATTCACATGATCCCCCGTCGCCGAAATCATCCTACTGAGAAACTGAAACTGAATCCAGATCTGACTCAGGCAGACTTGGATTTGGGACGGGTTGTGCTTCGTGACCTCGAGGGCCAAGGCACTGGTGCCGTCAGTCGAGTATGCGGGGGAGCGGGAGCGGGACGGGGGACGGGGGAGAGAGATGATATCGTTGCTAGACTTGTCGATGATTGTTTGTACCCGCCAAATCGATCTTCTCGCCAGCTCGAGCTCGGCTATCTCGGTAGCTGCGGGTAGCCCAGGTACTCGGAATCTACGAGGACGATCATACAGATGACTAAAGCAGACTACGAGGTACGAGGGGGGCGGGGCGAGCTGAACGTGGCCTATCTATAGCGTCGACGCGAGTGGGGAGGGAGATTCAACAGAGGTAGCGTGCTCGGGTTATACAGCGAGACATAGCACAGTCCATGTAGAGCTTTTACGCTAGAGCTTTACATGCCATCGATACGGCCGCAATTACTCATAGTGTTGCATACATCTGCAGGAGGGGCTTCGGCGGTGTGGGTATGAATATGAGTATGGGAATGCGTATGCATCCTCAAACCAGAAACCCTTCGCTTTCCCCATCCCGGCACCACCACCACCACCACCACAGCAACAGGAACACTCCAGTCTCTATACGCGTCTCCCGTGTCCAATCTTCATTCGGTTATTGGTGCAGGTGCGGGTGCGGGCGTGTTTAACCCCCCACACATATCCCCGTTTCCAAGTTTTCGAGAGCGTCGTCTTCGATTTCGTCTTTGTCCGGAGACGTCAGTGTCTATGTCTGTTACACCTAGCTTGACGTTCCACCGCAGCAGCAACAGGTTAATGGTTGATATGATACTGGAGGAGGAGAAGGCGGTGGTGGTGGTGGTGGTGGTGGTGGGGGCGTAGAGGGTATCGATACGGCCCTGCGTTCGAGTGGTCGTTTTGTGGTGGTCGTGAGTAGTCCATCGAAATAATATCCGTGGATGTTCCCCCGACTAGACTCCAACTTCGACAATTTTGGCAGCCCGAACTAGCGAATGGCTTGACGGCGGTGTTGGCTGATTTGTGTCCCAGCTTGGCTGGGGATGCCTGCTGCTAGTTGAGACGAGATCGCGGGAGTGGGAGGGTACCCCACGACCGCCGAAGAGGGTATCCATCCGACTTCCATCCACGCATTGAAGGGGAGTGAAAGGAAGTATGCCGACATTCTAATTAACGGACAGCGTGCCATCGTAGGAGGGATAAGCGAGGATATGTCTGAGCTCCTGAGGGGAGATAACTGCGCTATTTGAGCCGAGGGTGACGTTGATGACAAGTGTAGTGAACGCACCTGAAGCACACTCGTGTGCTCACCCTTGGTACCGGTCCTTTCCAATCAACACGAAGTATACGGCCAGCGTTCGGATGCACATAAGGAAATTGCCATACGGATCGGCCCAGGTATGTCTGCGCAACGCCCAAAATGCAGTGGCGTGGACGAACCCTCGTCGATATTCGTGCTAGGGGAACCTGACGAAGTAGATTAGCCCTTGAAATGTCCTGGGAGCAAATCACGTACATACCACTTCCTTGCTGAAGAGCTAAGTTGCACAATCTCAGCATATACGGTGCTGCGGAGCTAGCTGTCGTATATAGGATCGTCCATTAGCAGAAATTCTATGCAGCTGCACGATGAAGCTTACCTTGTTGCCGCATAGATCCATGTTTGGGAAGGCATCGACAACTTCAACGACCAACGGCCAGGAAGAAAATCCGGGCACCAAGGAAGCCGTTGACGAAGTTGGTATGGGACGGTGGTGGTAGCGCAGGTGCAACGATCACTATGAGTACACAATTGGTCAATAGTATCCTTCCTCTTCCCGAGATCTGACAGAGTTGCGGTCACCAGCACCGGCGAAGTACTTGAAGGTCGGCGATGATTAGGCTGCGTGCCGGCTTGGCTAAGATGGTTGGAGCTTGCTGGGGAGTGAGCGTCACATCTGACCGTGCAGGAAATGTCGGCATCCCATTAACCTTCGTCTGCTGACTGTCAGACGGAGTAGATCTAGGAATAAACGCGCCTAACGTACTTTTGAATATGAAGACGGATAGATCGTCATCGGAGGAGGCACACGCCCGGGTACATGCAAGCTCACGAGGAGCCCAGCCTGCGGAACATCGGTGAGCAGTGCATAAACACACCTACAGCATTACACAGCATATACCCATTGATTTTCGTCCAGCCCAGCTGTTCCTTCCAAATCAGCGCCTTTACCTGGCCATCATACGAGGAGGATGGCCAAACTTCGGCTGCGCCCATGCAAATTGCCAGACCGGACCAGTATGTCTACACAATGCTCAAAAACGCGTCAAGGATGGACCTTGAGCCGTGGACGCACCTTCAACCGCATACCGTGCTGGCTTGGTTTCGGCTTCCACAACGTCGAATATCTTCATGGTTCGGTCTGAGGAGCATGTAGCTAGTCATTTGATGTAGTAATCTAGTTGCGCATCGTGCTGATATCAGAATAAATCACAAATCGTTAGAAAAGCTAAGCCGTTGACTTACTAGCATGTCCTCATGGGACGTTTCTGTTGGCATAGAGTCGGAAACCGTCGCGGCTGCATAATAGTAGTTAGGACATCAATTACAAAGCGAAATGGCTGGGTGGCCCACCATTTTGTTGAGAGCAACAGGTGAGAGCGAAAGGAGAGCTGCGTGGAATTCAGGTGACCAACGAGCGCCCAATCGAACGGAGCTGGGCGCTTCATCGTTCCGGTGCCAGTGTCATTGTGCGCGTCCTCAATGATAGAAACGACCAGGTCTCAGCTTGTCGCTGAACATTATTGGAACTCCTCCTGCTCGACATTCCCAGCGCGTACCAGCTCAATGGTAGAGACGCAGCCTCAATCGCCCCGTTTGAAAGCGGCAAGATTATGATATGCTTTTCTTTCTTTCCCTTCCGAAGAACTATTATCTGAGGTCTCTCTCTAGTCAACTATCTCTACTGAAATGGCCCAGTGCCGGAAGCTGTCTGGGGTTACTATGTTATCGTTCATTGCCATTTCATATCCTTTCCCAATCCCTTTCGTCATATTATTAGGCCATCACATCAATGTCTGATACTGCTGCTACGCCATCGCTTATTCAACTCGACGCACTCGTTCTCTTGCTCTCGCCATGGAGCTTTGCATTTTCCCCCGTTCGTCTCGATCTCTCAGCAATGAGACAAGTCATCGGTGTGCTTCAATACGGTGCATCAACGACCTATGCGCTCCAGCTCTTACTAGCTCACAGCACGGCGACTCCCGTTTCTTCCATGTCCCATGACAGCGGTACTCACGGCTGCTATTCTTAAACAGCTTTACTGGTGTACCGCCATAGTCGATTTCCCATAGTGGTCAGTTGAGGTAGCGGCACTATGCATCAATCATTGCACTGACCACTTCGTTTGATGCAGGTGATGTTCCAGGCTGTGTAACCTATTCATAAAACTCATGAGTTTTCGCATGGTCGTTCAGCGTCAAAGGTTGTAGACGAACTCATACCTCTTCTCCCATCATGTCGTCGTCGCGCCGTCATCTTCATGTCGCTGTCGGGCCATCCTCCTCTGCACCTGCGCCCAGCGACAACCTCACTACAATGGATGCTCGTTATAGGCAACGAACGATGGACTACTTTCACGAATCCATCAGAGACTGTGAGTAGATCCAGCTAGCCTGTTTCTAGGTTCTGAAGTAACTGGCCCTGATAGGCCCCCCTCCTTCTTTGAATAACAACAACGGCGACGGTACCTTCAACAACGTTGGGAGAGATCAGCATAATCTCCACTATCATTACTACGCGCCCGTGTTTGTCAACCAGCCTGAGCGCATGCTCCCGTCAACCGACGATCAGACCAATGATCCTGAACCTCTCAGCAAATCCTATGGTCCGACTCTCTCCAATGTCAACGCGATATGCCTGCTCCTCGACCAATTTCCTTCCAGCACTATGCTTCGTGATCTTCCTGAGTTACTGAAGGATACGAAGCGATTCGCCGCGAAGATCGCTGTTGTAGCCAGAGCCCTGGATATAATCAATGACATTCCCACTGGTATTCGGGAGCTTAGCACCTTTCGTGAGGCCCACGACCTCATACGGTGCCTCAATGCCCATCTGTTGGTGATCCAACAGGATATCCGTCGCTTCTGCCGGTTATTTCACTCCCCCACCTGTCCGTCGTTAATAGAAATCATTGTTTACTCTATCATCGCTAAATACCGCTGGTGGGCAATCCATCAACGAGCTGTTTTTCTCCTCAACGCTGACCACCTTGTTTTGGTAGCCTTTGCGCACACTATTTGCAGGTATGTGACTATCATCAGTCCTTTGTCATTTATTGAGCATTACTCTGAATTATAGCGGATGTGGGAAGGTCATCGAGGGGGAGCCCGCACAAAAGTTGGAGAAACTTATCGCCTCCTCACCCTTGCTCAAATCACCTTTGGTCTACCACCTCCGCATGCTAACTCTGACTGTGCGAGATCATGTTGGACGTCGGCTTCCAATCCCATTGGAATACTGTTCGACTTGGTCGGTGAGTACTTGGTCTCATTGTGTTGTCAGCTTCTGACCTGGTACTGCGCAGGATATGAGGATTGTGTTGAAGCATCTATGCCATGATGTTGACGGAATTGAATACCTCGAGCGGGATGACTGGGAAATCATTCGCACCTCCAACAATGAGACACTCGACATGGACCATCCGCTCACTCCATCATTATCAGAGGAGATTGCTGAATCCCATGAAATTCTGGACTTGAGCATCATCATGCGCATTGTAAGGGGACGTCCTCAACTTCAACACCTCGACACTATCTGAATTATGACCCTCTTCCCTCTTATCCGTTCGCCTCCAAACTTGGTACAGGACTTCAGCACATACTCCCGCACCTAGGAAAATTCCCTCCGAGGTCACATGACCTCTCCTTCCTTTTCCTCGGACTTCCTACCAACTCGTACCCCAACTCCGATCTCCGATCCTCTGCTCCTCTGGAACTCCGGAACTCCGAAACCTCGTCCACCAGTTGCACTCTCCATTGACTCCACCATCTCCGATACTTCCTTTTCCAGAACTCCGAACTCCGAACTCCGATGGTTACGTCAACACTTGGACTTGTACATAATGTACAGCATTATAGTACGTATTATTATTATTATCATTGTCTATTGTCTATTGTTCTACTATACTATTGTCCATACTATTATATAGCTACCTAGGCAGGTAGGGAATCCTTAGCCTTTTCTCTTTGGATTCCCTCCTCCTAGGTGAGTAGTGTACTTTATGTCTAGTACCATACCTAATATACTTTGGATTCCCTCCTCCTAGGAGTTGCCCTTACACGCATTGTCCGAGCATCGCTATCCATTTGCCCAGGATGTCAATATGATAATTCAGGTACCCATGTGCCCTGCAATAACTGGATCACTTGGTGTGCTGATTCATCCCATCGTGGTGTGTCGCTTCTGACTTGAATCTAGTGGGCAATGCAGAAAGACCTTCCAAGTTATCCACAAGACACTAGTGCCGCCACCATTGGCAACACTAGTGCCACCACCATTGGCAAAGCGCCTGCTCACAGAGAGAAGACAAACCCTGCTCCCCACAAATATCCCATCACTGAAAAGACATGTATTAAATACCCTATTTCGGCCCCTAAAGAGGGTCAACCCCTTCCGTCGACACAGCAGAGGGAAAGTCAAAGTCAAGGAAGAACACTTGGTCAAGGAAGAAAACATGGTCAAGGAAGAACACTTGGTCAAGGAAGAACACTTGGTCACAACTCCAGTGCCACCTGCGGAGTAAGTCATCCTCTTGGCTCAAGGCAGGCTCATTTATTGTTATCCAGAGAATATACACTGCCATCTGCCATCACCAATGTTCGGTTCCCCCGCATTTCGCTTCGTGCTGAGCGCATACGGAAGTCCCACCGTGAGTCCTTGAGCTTTAAGCCCCATGCCATTCACTTACCATATTGATCTCTAAGATCACTATCAGGTCCACAAGCTCCCAGTTCTCTCCCTGCACTTCCATTACAATGGCATGCATGTCCTTTCTGCCACCATATCTGGATGGTCACTTTGGGATGCAGATACAGGCATGGTGAAGGAGTCAGGGTCATTTTTTGACCGTGTCTGGTGTTTCACATTTTCACCAGATGGTTCGCATGTTGCTGCTGGGTTTCGGGATGGCTCTGTGGAGATATGGGATATGGGTGCAAGGCAGACACCTGTCACACTCAAAGGGCACACCATGGGTCTCTCTGGCATAGCATTCTCCTACAACAGCAAACATCTTGCGACCTGCTCTTACGACAACACAATCAGGATCTGGTCTTTGACTCCAGACAAAGAGACCACTAGTCAAGCACTGGTCAGCAAGGATCCTTTCTGTGTTGCATTCTCTCCAGATGGGGCTCTTATTGCATCTGGTTCTTACAATGGGCAAATTAACATCTGGGACATGGAAACTGGGGAATTGCAGAGAGTGTGGAAAGGACATGATTATTGGGTCAGGTCCATTTCCTTCTCTCCTGATGGGACTTGCATTCTCTCTGGCTCTCATGATAACACAGTCCAAGTCTGGAGCACATCTGGTGATCGCATTCTGATATTCCGCGGTCACACAGATTGGGTTGTTACTGTCGTTTGGTCACCTGATGACAGGTGCTTTGCTTCTGGATCCTTGGACAGGACAGTCAGGCTGTGGGATTCAACTACAGGGCAGAATTTGCAGGTCTTTGATGCTGATGGTTGGGTACAGTCAGTTGCGTTCTCTCAAGATGGGCGTCGTTTGCTTTCTGGCACTGGGGGGGGAACCATCCACATATGGGACACTTGACTGTTGTAGATACACTTGTTGCATGGTTTCTTACAGTTACCAGAGATATATGGATGTATATACTATATTGTAAGGTGAAGCACTGGAAGGATAGGGCCAAACACTGGTCACATTACGGGAGAAGGAGAGAATATCGTACATGAGGATCGACTACAGTATATATAGTGGCTAGGACAGGGGATAGGGGTGATAGGGGATGTAAGGATCTTCCTTACATATATGTAACATCTGCCGTGGATGCATAGTACCTGGAAATATCAGGCTCATTCGTCTAAGCTTAGTGAATGCTGCCAAATGACTCAGATGGTCTATAAGACCTTATATGCGAAAGCACTAATGAGTCAGAACAAAATTGATGGAGCGGCGCATGATGGTGCAAGCATGCGACGACTGGGAGTCCGAGCACCTTAGATATTTCTTGAACATCAGTCGACTTTCAGTTCGTATTCAGTTCTCTCTCACCGCTCCGCACACAATATGCAGCGTTCGCAGTGAACTCGTCATACTCACTTTGAAGCAGCTGGAATGCAGGTTCGGGTTTCTGTAATGTGTCGTGGAATTGTCAACACGGTGCCCAGGTATCGGTTATGCAATCCTCGACGCCAAAGTCCATACTGAAGGCTACCTAGGACAATCTTCGTAGTCAGTACCTCCCTGGTTGTTGTACCGTAACTCTCTCAGTAACTGCCAGCAGTGTAACTTCTCCCACCCACCCTACATCCTGCAAATCCTGGTCCACTCATCAATTACCTAGGATTTTGCTCTTAGCACGCTGCGTCACTCAGACTTTCGTGTCTGATTTCGCCACCGGCGTGAATCGATCGCCTCCACCCGGCCGCTTTCAGTTCCTTCCGCAAATTCTTGCGGCCTTGCTCAATCAGTGGACCAGCGCACATCTCCCTCATGGCTCCATCGGCGATGATCAATGTCCCGCCAGCTACGAGTCGCCAGTCACTCACTGGGAAACGTAGGGAACCAAGTCAGTTGGACCTTCATGGACGTCGACGATCAATCGATCAAGGCTGAGGGTTCCTTAGATACTCACAAGCTGTCGCACCAGCGCTGGCGAAGGTGTATGGCATCTTGATCTTAGTTGGATCGTGTGTTGGCTAGTTAGGTTGGCTTCGGGATGCTGAGAGATGATGAGCAAGGGCAAGCCTCACGTGCGACAGTGTACCACCGTTGAATTTATCCGCATCCCAATCGATCCAAGCCTGCTCGCTGTAAGGCGAGGCAAAAGTGATAATTGATATGATGGACGCAAAAGAGGGACGGCGGTCCACGAAGCAATCACCATGCTGGGTCGACTACGCCATTCAGATAATGTAAAATCTAGTAATAAAACGCATCCTGAAGCAAGATGCAGCGTAAGTCTAACAACTTGCCAGACTGAACTAGTGTATCTACACAATGGTCAGAACACGACACAGAAGAGAATTCTGCTGTCTCGACGCACCCTTTGAGTGTATGCCCTGTTGGTTTGGTTTCGCCTCCCACAAGCGTCGAGTACTTTCGTTGTTCTCTCTGAGAAACTAGCAGTGAGTCGTTCTCCATAGTAATATTGTTACGTATCACGTAGGCGCAGATCGTAAGGGCCTTGTGAAGCTCGGGCAGACATCCAGCACAATCATATCCCTGTGAGGCGTCCATTGGCACTGAATCAGAGACCAATATTGTTACAGAGCGGAGGAGAGCGCGTTGGTGGTCACTTTCATGGACGAAACGGCGCAGCTCAGGGCTGATGGCAAGTCAAGCGCCCTCGGCGCTTGTTGCCTGAGGTAACTCTGTTTCTGCGCTCATGCGACGTCGGTATGTCTGGCATATAATCCAGCGAATTCCACTCAGCTGCATCTAGTGTATAAGACAAGGTACCTAGATATTGGTCCGGCCATGTCAGCATCTTGTGAGTCCATGTCTTCTCTCCGCAGGATTTGGCTCACCTTCGTCACTCTGTCCTGCCCAGCATGATTTAAGTCCATCTTCGCCTGACTAACCAAGCTAATACCATGTAGCTGATAGTTTCGGGTCGACTCCATATCGTTACCTTCTTGGCCATTTGCGGGAAATCCTGTCATACAATCTGTCGAAGATATAGGCCGACTCCCACCCGCGGTGATGAGTACTGCTTACCGTTCCACGAGTCACCCAACAGATGACTACTATGTGTTCATGAGCAGATGTGAGTAGAATCAGATTCAGCTTTCTATTTTGTTTCGATCAAACTGCTTAGGGCCTTCCCGCTCCGTTTCAAACACCAACACCGGTTCTGGGACCTTCAACAACGTTGGAGGTAGTCAGTTTAATCACTACTACGGGCCCGTATTCCTCAGCCATTCGATGAACACACCAATTGACTACCAGATCAACCTTCGCGTCAGCCAATTCTATCTACCGACGCTTTCCAATATAATGGCAATATGCGAACTCCTCCATCAGTTTCCTTCGAGGACTACTCCTCGTTATCTCCTTGAGTTATTGGATGATATGAAACGTTTTACCTCACTTATCGCTCATGTCGCTAAATGCTTGGACATCATCAATGATATTTCTACTGGGATTCGGGAACTTGGCGCGTTCCGACAGGCCCACGTTCTGATTCGACGCCTCAATGCTCACCTGCTGGTTATCCACAGAGACATCCACGACTACTATCTGTCCATTCGCCAGACAGAGAGTCAATCTTTCATTGTAATCATCCTGTCCTACGTCATCGCTGAGTATCGTTGGCGGGTAATTTATCGAAGAGCGGAGTCTTTGCTTACAGCCGACCACCTTGTTTTAGAGACATTTGCGCACACCATTTGCAGGTATCTTGTTATTTTTCTGCTGTTATCTCTACTTAATCTTGTCCCGAATCATAGCGGATGTTGGCGAAACATTATCACCGGAGAGCCAGCGCAGAGACTGGAGCAACTTATAGGGTCCTCGCCATTGCTGAAAACCCCGTTCGTCTATCACCTCCGCATGTTAACCATCACCGTGCGAGATCACGCAGGCCGTCGGCTTCCAATTCCTCTGGAATACTGTGCATCATGGTCGGTCAGTATCCTTTGATATAGCGCCCTCTCTGTCTTCACGATCCTGACCCGATGTGCTTAGGATTTAAGGATCGTGATCAAACATTTGTGTCATAATGTTGACGGAAGCGAATACATCAACCGCGACGACTGGGAAATCGTCCGCACTTCCGACAATGCGACACTCAGTACAGACCGTCCGCTCTCTGAGGCGCTTACAGACGAGATTGTATCGTCAGATGAAACCTTCGATTTAAGCATCATCATGCACGCTCTTCGAGCTTCAGTATTCATTTGCCCAGGCTGTGGCTATGATAACTCAGGCACCCAAGTCCCATGTAATAAGTGGGTCACTTGGTACGTGTATTCATCTGCGTTGCGCTGAGATTTATTCACGGCATCACTTCTTACACATATTCGAAAATAGTGGGCGGTGCCCGAAGACCTTCCAAGTCATTTCCATTGCACTAGCACCATCACGAAGCCATCCACAGCTGCTCACCGATACGCCCGGGCTGAAGAAACATGTAGTCATTGCGGCATTGCGAGGCATGAAGAAGATCATCCCGTCCCGTTGGCGTGGTAAAGGCAAATCAACGCAAGAGCTTGTGCTACCTCCGAAATTGCCGCCTGTGATGTAAGTTATCCCATTTACCTCATACCACAGCTATTAATCGCCATGGAACGCAGTTTGACCCCGGAGATCACCAATGCTAGGTTCCCGCGTGTCTCTCTTCGGGTTGAAAATGTGCACTTGGAAAAATATTCGGTTGCTGTGGTGAAGAGCTTGTTGAGGCGCGTTGAAGATTGGAAAGGTCTTCATGTATCCAACTTTGGCGAGGTTCTCTTGGACGACACACTCGATGTTACGAAATCCGAAATTGACCGGACGTACGCTGTGTTCCTCTTCGAGAAGGTCATTGTTACCTTTAAACCCCTCCAAGTTCCGGTTATCGGCAAGGCTCCCAAGAACAATTTATTCGCAAGAAGCCCGCCCGGCGGTCCCAGTTCAACTGGCCAAACAGGACACGATGAAACCCCATTGGCCCTCAAGGGTCGTGTATTCATCAACAATGTCACTGAGGTGAAACCGCTTGACCAACGAAAGGCCGGAGGTATGTCCTCCTTTTGCTGCTCGTTTTGTGTTACAGTTTGCTCTCAGGTTCTGCCACCGTGTACCCATTGAAGATTTGGTGGCGCGGCGACGATGACCTCGATGACTTTACTCTGCACTGCCAGAGCGAGGATCAACTGAAGCAATGGGACTCCGCATTGCAAGGACTCATTAGTGAAGCACCCAGGCGGCGCGGAGCCCGTCAAGGCGTATAAGCGCTACGGGGATACCAGGCTAGAGCCATTTAGCGGCCCTTCTACATACCAGTCGTGTTCAGTGTTGCTTCGCGACACACCATGTTGTTCTTCTTGAACCGGTAATATGGGGGCTGTGCCATTCTTATTCTTATTGTGGTGGCTAGTCAATATTTATATGAGTCGTTGTCATGTATATTTATACGATTGTATGTCTGAATTGGCGAGATCCAGGATAAGTCGTCGCAATGGTCGCTCCCTAATGTTTGATCAACTTACCCCTATACACTCCTGAAATCCTGCCGGCAAGTCGGCTGCGATCCTGGAATCTCCCACAGTCATATTCAGTTTCCACACGGTCAGTACAGAGTGCACTACCACTGAGACGCATCGTAACCCAGCGCCCAACCCAGATGATGCACCAACATGCCCTCTTCGTCGTCCAGCCATCCTCCTCGTCGCGACGCAGCTCGTGATGCCCCTCCCTCAAGTCTACCTCCCAGAATTCACACAACGCGCCTTGCTGTTCCAACGCCGGTAGAAATCTGGTTGTCTGCATCGATGACACCGCGAACCAGAAGGTTTGTACCGGTCAACTTCACCGTGGATAGCTACTCAGGACCCGTACATTAGACCACCAATGTCATACAGCTATACAGCCGCCTCGATAAGGATGAGAATGTCCAACTTAACCACTACGACCGCGGTATTGGAACACGTGAGGGCTTCATTCCACTATTGGAAGCAGCTAATCAAGTACGGAATCGGCTGGTAAGTCCTCTTCTTCGCTCTGTCGCAGCTGCTGAGGTATAGTTCGGTAGGGATTTTGAAAGAATCATATTCAGCGCATATTTGTGGCTCTAAGAGAACTACCAACCCCAGGAGATCGAAGACTTTTTCGTGTATCAAGTTCGGATGATTGCTAGGATGGTAGAGAGGTCAGTTTCTTTACTTGCATGTTTCACGTTCTCATCTTTTCCTTGGGATTAGGTAGGCCTTTTCAAGGGAAATGACAGATTGCCTTGTATGCGCCTATTCCCTTGTGTATGCACTACTTTTCCTTTGCTGACGAAGCCTTCAGCACCTCCGAGCTGTACTCTTCCGTGACATAAAATAGCAAACGCGGTAGCTCCCCGTGGCACGACAAATCGGAGGCGGAGCAGCTGTGTACGGCTTTCAGGAAGGCTCATTGCCGGGCGGGAGTCAAGGTTCATTTTGTCAGGCATGGTTCCTTACATATCTCTCTCCGATTGGATCTCCATCAAACGACGGCTCAGGGACACAGTCCCATCCGTTGGCGTTACGCGAAGTCCGAGAGTACCAGTTGGTTCAGTTCAGACATGCGTTGCGGTGGACGACGTACGAGCCAAACACGGCTTGGGATTGCACCTTTAGGGGAAGGTGGCAATATTGCGCCAACAAACGTTTTGACGCCCTTCTGGAGGTCCCTCGAAATTTTGCCATTCCGCCGGCTTCATACGAGGGAAAGGGCAACGCAACAGGCCGGTATGTGGGCTCGCGATAGTCCCCCTTCTTACCATAATAACATTGAGCCGCGCAGTCCACATCTCGGAAAAGCTCGAGTCGTCCAACCCAACCACTGTCTCATCCACTATTCGATCTCGCCTAAAGCTCGAATGCATGGTGGCTGCGCGCTAACCGTACATGACCGTAAATGACTTCAGGGAAAATGGCCTATATACCTCGGCACGCGACACCCTGGACGCCCTGCAGAAATATGTGACAGCGGAAGCTCGTACTTCTGTGATCGCTGTGCTCGAGCTCCTGACTTCCTGTATGCATTAACCTTCCGCACAATCCATCCCCGCCGCTAATTATCAGATCCCTTTCAGTCAGCAACTGGCCATTGACCGAACAGCCTAACGCTTTCGATGCCTGCTGCAGAAAGCTTCATTGAACCGGAACCTCAACGTCCAATTATCACATCGTACCTCTGTTGTCGTGGAGACCGAGGGTACTAATGAAGCACTTGCTGACCTGCAAGATTGATGTGGCCCTGGAGCGTTCCCACCTCGCGTGAAGAGTCCACACGAAAGGATAGCAGGAAAATCTTCCGTGTATTGAGAGAGCGGAGGTTCGTTCTGCTTGTTGAAGCCTTGGATGCCTCAGGCGTCTATCAGCGAAGCATTGCCCGCATTCTACGTTATAGCCACTGAAGACCGATATAGCTAACGTGTATTCCGAGCACTCCGAGGCCTTAGCCAAAGCTTCTGACTATTTGGTCAATTGTAAGTTCTTAAAACTTGCTACCTTTGTCGCATGACCTAACCTTCGCTGTCAGCATATCTCGAAGGTCGCAATCATATCCAAGCGGGTCCTGTTCTCGAGGTCTCTACGCATACCAAACACACGCGCAAGTCCTTTCAACTGACGGTTCCGGGTGATCAGTTTTGGACATCGATACAGGCCGTGTGCAATCTACGGCCTCTTATCTTGGATTCTCCAGTCATCCCAGCTTCCAATGTGTACCTGCATGTTGACCAGTTGGTTCGCACCTCGTTGTTGAGCTTGAGGACGGCTCTGTGCGGATTTGAGATGCCAGTGCGAGCAAGCCTCCTGCAATCCTCAAAGGGCGTGGCCGTCGAGTCCGTGCCACAGCATTCTCCTCTGATGGACAACAGCTCGCTTCCAATGCGTCGAAGATGGCAACGTCCGGATCTCGTCATTCAGGGCCCAGGAGATTCCTAGTCAATTCGTGTGTGGCAAACGCCTCAATTTCCCTGTTGTTGGTGGTCGTATCGTACTCTCCCCAGGTGGAGCTTTTATCGCGGACAATTCTGCTGTCAAATCTGTTGAGATCCGTATTCGAAAAGTGGGGCCTTAGTACGGGAGCTTCGAAAGCATGGAGCTGCCGCTTGGTCACCCAATGGCAGGCGTATTGCGTCTGGATCCGATGGCTGGACGATACAGCTGTGGGGTTCAGCGACGAGGAAGACTTGGTGGATCTTTGAAGTTGCTTGTTGGATACGATCTATTGCATTCCCGCCAGAAGGGCGTCGCTCGGACTTCTGGCAGCGCCGATGGAACCGTTTATGTGTGGATGCTGGATTGTTGGATGCTCAAACGTCCTAGCCATGGTTAACATTTGGCGCAAAGTACAAACTCGCGACAACGATGTGCCGTGGCATCGACAGGCTCACAACCCTTACCACCACACCTTTCTTGCTTCAACGCCACCTTCACCAGCGTCGTCTCGGTCCTTGTAGGCACATACTTCCATCGGTCCTGTCGCTCGCAGGTCCGAGAGAGACATTCTTCCCATTGCCTCACTTCTCTGGTGCTTCCTCGAATTCGGCTGAGCGGAGGTCTTTGGGTGGGGAAGGCTTTGATTGCGAGAGCTCGTTGTGAGCCTGGGACGGGTATGTTACCCAAAGCTCCCGGACGCCCACGTCTCAGCACAGCTGCTTTCCATCATGGACACAATCACAAATCTGAGCGCGAGCAAGACGAAGGGGATAGTGCCCGAATGCTCAACGGCTCCATTCTTCTGTGTTAGTGGCGGTTGGAGCTGCTACTTGGTCACCTGATTGAAGGTACATCATGTCTGGATCCTGGGATAACACTACGGTTGTGGGATTCAACGACGGGGGAGATTTTGAGGATCCTCCGCGCTGCATATTGGCCAGCGTCTACTCCATTATCTACGGATGGGAGTCGCTTAAACTGTTTATATGTGGGATGCTGAATTGCCCTAATCGCTATCAGAGGATGTAGATTCTTGGGCACGCTGGGATATTAGTGTATTTGCTTCGGGACGCTTCGTATGTCGGGTAGACGCGACGTAGCGAATTCGCTCTCCCAACGTTTGTATTCCAATTGGACCAACCTTTCGATGGGCTATCTATGTTACACTACTAGCTAACAATTTGCGGGATCAGATCTGCCTGCATTTCCTCATGGCTTCAGCACACTTTCCTTCCCACCAAGGGGTACACCTCAGTCATAGATACCGCGAGACCACTCTACAGCATATACATACAAGGTACAAGGTGACACGCACAAACACACGACATACAACCGGAGCTAGACGCTAGAGACGAGCAGCTCCTCCTTGGCTCGACCTTGTTCCCTCTGCTTGTCGAAGGCCCACCTACGCCCGAGGTCCCTCCATCGCGTTTGCGCCGCTGTATACTGAATATCTTCGCGCGGGAATCCGTCCGGCGCAAGGGGTACCCTTTCGTAAGGCAAATCCTTCCCTGTCTGTTCCTTATAGTTTTCTTTCACTCGTTTCACTCGCATGTCCCAATGTTCAGCCCTTCCCAGATCGATAAGACGGTAGCTGGGCGTCTTCATAGATCGCAGCGGAGGTCCGACGTCGAGAGGGCCTGGCTGAACAAGGATGTTCCGGGCGTAGAAGGAACTGTGGCTAATGTCTTCGAAGAAAAGACGAGCGAGGAAGGAAAGGCATTCAGTCCTGCGACGCAAGTGAGTAACGATTCAAATAATTCGAAGAGAACTGAAGGGCTTACCGATCGTCTATGGACATGGTTTCAGGATTGATAGGTGTACCGCAGTCCTCTACAAGCAAGATCGGACTGAGGATGGTGTCGGCCGGCATGTTATCTTCATCATTATCGTATTCCTCGCAGTCCCAATACTTCTCTCCATCGGCTTTTGCCTTCCCGCGATGTTTCGCCTCTTCCTCAGCTTCCTCCGTGGGCACATAGTACCCAAAGAACTTGGGGACAACAGCATTGACCGGGACGGGGTGGTGGATATCAGGTGGAAGGCAGAAACCACTCCAATTTTCCATCAAGTGCCTCATACCGCTCCCAAGTGTTTGGTTCATGTTGTCAGGGTCGATTTTACCTTTGTCGTCGATGCAGTTCAAGCCGACGTTGGTCGCCATGCCGTATATCTTGTTGTACATCTCACCCTCGTGCTCCAAGAATTGTCGAGCACCTCGAGTAGGGAACGCGATCTTGGCAGCTACGCCGGTAGAACCGTCTGGGGTGTGCGCTTCGAGATCCAGGGGTAACTTGAGGGCACCACGGTGGACAGCAGAGTGATGGCCTCGTCCGAGGAGAGGTGCACCAGCGAGATTCAAGTGAGCTACAGGTTTGCGACCACCGCGAATCCAGGATTCAATGCCAGCATGTTCCAGGAGCGACAAGGGGTCCGTAATAGGCCAGACGCGTTTGTACTTCCTTGGACTGGCTTCCAGTTCTCTGCTGTCTTCCTCAGAGACGCGCTTCCCTTCCGTAATTCCCTTCGGGTCGTTAACCATAAGGATGTCGGGGAAATATGCGGCGGGAATAAATTCTTCGAGCTTGAACTGGCGCTTGTAAGTGTTGCCGAACTCGATAGGTTTCTTAGGCTCGAAACCGTCCAGCTCTCGCAAGAGACCACCGACTCTCTTCGTGCCTTGGATAGAGCGCCAGAAAGTCTGAGTGGGTAAGCCAGGTCCGGGAGACATCTCAACAGGGAGTCGGAGCCAAGGGAAAGGCAAGATGAGCTCTGGGTCCGGTTCAGGCTTGATCTCGTCGGCGACCTCATGGTAGTTCTCGTTGAATTCGGCGATCATGCTGAGAGACCAGTGGGTGTGGTAATTCACGCCCGGGAAGCGTTCGATACGGAAGAAACGGTCGGGATGAGAGGCCCATATGAAGCCATTTGGAGCTCGTTTGCCGTCAGGAGGAGGTCGGGGGAGAGCACCACCATCTTCGTTGCGTAGCCAACGGTACTGAATGTCGCGTTTGCGTTCTTCAAAATTTGAGGCGGGTTGGGGCATTTCGAATGAGGGGTAATGGCTGGGAATGTGTCGCACAAGCTGGGTTTATATAGGCTACTACGTCGTGCTCAGTGGCTACTGTGTGGCTCAAGCCCTGATAACGGCCCCATTGTTCGCCTTTCATGGTACCTTGGTTATTCGATGCGGTCAAAGAGTCGCTGCCACAATCTGCGGGTGGCCGTCTAGATCTGACGAGTGAAAGAGGCAACGCAGAGCCTAGACTCGGAGGCTTTCCGCGGCTCATCCTGCATAGTTCCCACGGTCAATCGGCTGTGTTGAGATTCAACGCAATGAACCTCAAGAATGCGGCTCCATATACATGGAATATGTACTGTATACGATATAAGATTACAATAAAACCGACTGTCTATGATCAGCTAATGAACGGCAAAGTTAGATTACAGATGGATGATGATTATACCAAAAACCTAAATGTCCGTATGTATGTACGAAATAAATACAAGGTATCGACATGCAACATGCAAATATAGCAACAAGCAAGCAAAGTCCGTGTAATGAATAGTGAAAGAGTATTCACAAATGCACAAGTAGGAAACGGAAACGAAGATGTTGAGGATGATTATAGTTTCTTCTCCTCTTCCTCGGCTTCCTGCATCATGTCTATACAGACATACGGCATTAGTACTCTAGGTGGAAGAAGAGGTATTCAAACAACTTACCGCCCCACAGCGAGGCCTGCATCGATGAAAAGACCCCATCGCTGCCCGATGGAGAGGAGTCGCGTCTGTCATGATATTTGCATCAGCAAGCAAGCAAACATAAAGGGACACAAAGTTGGGACGCACGACTTCGTGGTTACGTCCACCGTAGTGAGAAGGCTGACGTCACTAAACCGCCGACTGCTCCGTTGCAAACCAGGACCACTGCCGTTATCAAGAGCCAAGGAAATATCGGGCGACATGGAGAGCCTGTGGCTGCCGGTCGGTGATGAATGCCAAGGTGAGCCAGTCGGTGAGGGACTATCATAACCAATACTGGCGATGTCCCGCGTTGACTGGGGCGGCGTCTCAGGAAGGCCGTCAACGACGATTGAAGGTATTTCTGTAACGAAGATAGTGAGTTACGACTTGAGAAGTTTCATCTCGAGACATACCTTGTTGTTCCATTCTTTTCGCGTGTTGCTCTGCCCGGTAAGCCAGGAAGCGACGGCGAGCGGTTATGGATCGAAGTAAGGAGCGAACGCGATCAAGGTTAACGAGATCAGCAACGAGCTTGTTGGTCTCAGTTCGTACAACCAAATCCTTCAGCCTGTTACAATGTCATTAAAAAGCCAAAAGACGGCACAGTGAATCGGCACTCACACCAAAGCATCACGGTCGACGATAAGCTTATGATGGGCCAACAACAGAAGCATCTCAGTGAAGGATATACCACGCCCTTGATGATGCGAGATCGTGGCCTCATGATAAAGCCGGCAGTACATTGCGCGTCGGCGCCGAATAGCACCATAATCTATACCACTCAGAACCGCTTCCAGCCTGTTCAAGTCGAGGCCATCAACTATTCGAGGAGGCCAGACAGTGCCCGACTCGGGGGTTTCCATAGAGGCGGCTGTAACATTTTTGACGCTGTATTCCGTAGGATAGATTTTGACTTCGAAGACACCGCTCAGTCTCTATATTATCGAGGTGAGCAGTGGTCGCAATGGTGAGGGAAAATTCGTACTGCAAAGAAAGGGACGAAGCGATGTCGCTCGAGGTACCCAGTCTTCTCATTAGCAAATTCGGCCCAAACTTTCTTGAAGGCCCGCATTTCTTGACGCGTCACAGATTTGGCGCCACCTTTGGATGCTTGATATACATATGAAAAGCTTTCCACAACCACACCAGTGAACAGGTTGAGGAAGATATACTGGAAAAATCGAGGGATGAATCCATGTGTTGGGGTTCCAAAGGTGTTGAAGACTTACCATGCTTAGTAGGTTCCAGGCGATGAATAAGGAGAACGCCCATGGCTGGCTCCCGCAGTCGTCCTCCTCGGCCAACAGGGTGCAACGAGGGTAAACACGGGCGCTGCGATAAAAGAGACTAAGCGCTCGTAGCAGAATGAAGAGTGCATCGCCTACTAATCGTGCATGTATTGATTCCAAGCCTCACTGTTATAGAAGACATTAGTAAAGATATCGCCATCTGAATATTGACGTACCCAGTGCTCATAAAAGCCAACATGACAAGGGCGTTTCCCATAGATGAGAAATTTTTGTTGTGATCCTCCGCTGAGTTCCACTTGGCAAAGCTGAAAACCTCCAGGAACAATATCGCGAAAAACAAGAATAAGATGAACCAGAGCCCCAACAGACTGAGAATAACACGCAAACTCGCCCTGCGGGAATTCAGTTAAGCCACGAAAAGGAGATGTAGCACCACGTACATGGCGGTTTTGAAGAGTTTGTTGAGGCTATCACTTCGTTGGACAAGCTTGAACGCTATGCTGACCAAGAATAGCTTGTCTAGCTGCTGGACGGCGAAGGATGATGTAGCTTTGACGTCAAATCGGACAACGAGAGTCGTGGTGAAGCTGCCTCCGGCAACGATAATGTCGAAGATATTCCATCCATTCGAGCGGAAACTTCGCCATCCAAGGCCGAAACATCGAATGACAGTATCGGTGACGTATATGAATGTCACTGCTAAGGCGAACATGTCTGGCCTAGAGGTTAGATAACGGCATCGATGATGATGAAAGCAGTACCTTGGAAGGTATCAACAGCAGGAGCAGGACGGAATGTCTGTGTCCTGAACGAAGGTATATCAGGTTTACTAGCAAATCCATCACAAAGATATGGCTTACATGAGAACGACAATGTGCAAGAAGAACAATACCGTCATTGATCTAGACCACCAGCCGTGCTTCTGCACTGCTCGATCGAAGCACCAGGCACGGAATGACCACGTGGGGCGGACGCGAGGGCGCTTCGAGGGCTTCTGCCGTGTGAGGAGCTTTTGCAGGTCAATCCACTCCCTTTGCGGCTTTGTGAGGAACGCAGTACCAGTTTTAGAGCTGAAGTTCCCGATAATGATACTGAAAAAAAGACGAGTCAATCTCGTGATCATCTCAGAATGACTAGAATCACATACCTGACGAATAGGGTCAAGATCACAACTCCTCCCATAAGATTGTATACAACGAAAAATATTGCGTTTGCTTGGGACGCGTTTGTTTGCGGCTGCTGGTCCTTCCCGGTGATGCTCATCGCGGTAAGCATGACATCAATCCATCCTTCCAAAGACACGACTTCAAAAAGAATGAGGAGCGATGCTCTGAAGCTATCAAAGGAGAACGTCGTAGAAGGTGAAGGATTTTCCCAGACACGAGGAACGGGGAAGCCAAAGGAAGTACTGTCGACGGCATTGAATGAGTATTCGCCAATACACTCTGAAATATTCGTCACGCTGTCATTACACATATTCATCTGCCCAGCGAATATGTTCAGACCCCAGACAGCGTATGGGATCATATACAAGATAGCCAGGATAGCGGCGTCCACGATGCGACTAGCGCCCGAAATGATAAGAGATTGGAAAGTATTGCGGCTGATCTCGAAGAGGGTGATCAGTCGCAACGCACGAAGCGCCTTCAGGGACCGGGTAAATCGGCTCAGGCCACCAACGACGATTAAGCTGGTCGTAACGTTAACCAGGAGGCCGATCATGATGATCATATCGAGGATATTCCAAATGCTGCGGATGTAAGCGTTCGGCGTGAACAAGAACCCATCAGCGATGATCTTGATGGCGAATTCCAAGAAAAGGACGAGGCCAAACGCTGCTTCAGCAATATCAAACCATGCACCGCGAACGAAGCCGTTGTCGATGTAGAATTGACGCCGATACAAAGGAGTGGCGATAGTTTCTGTAACAATACCGCCGATGACCGCTGCGAGCAGAATAGTCTGGAAAATGGGGTAGGCCACGGGAGAGGGAGGAGCGCCGAAAATGCGCTTGCCACCTGCAGGCTGGACCAGCTGCTGGAAGAATCTACGAAGAGCGTTCTTCTGCGAAAATATCCAGAAGGGCTTATCGTAAGAGGGGTGATCGCGAATGAAGTCGGCCTTCTGCATCAAGGCTTCTTCCTTTGCATCGTTGGCTTCTTCCGTCGCTTCCTGGTTGACTGAGGCGAGGAGTTCACTAGCCAAAGAATGATGAGTAATAGTGATAATTGCAGTGAAGAAACGACTGACAGATGGCGCTCGATTTCCTCGTCTTGGGGGTCAACACTAGCAAGCGTCTCCTTCCGGCCATGCTTCAAGGTACTGAGGGGGACATCATTCGAGCGAGACGACTCGCCAGCGAACAAACGCTGGAGAGCTGATAAAGACTTGGACGTGTAATGACGAGCTCCACGCAAGGTGCCCTTCTTTGGTCGCGTCTACCAATTAGAAAGGTTAGCGCACATCTCCTCAAAGTAGAAGGAAACCAGCTCACTAAGCTAGGACCACCACTGGATTTAGGTAGGCTATAATCCTGGACGAAGGCTTTCTGCATGGGCAATATGAGGTTCGAAGGCAAGTTTTCCACTTTCACTTTGACCGGGTTGGCCTTGAACATCCGATATGGGTTCAGCTTGTTGACCCAAGACGTGCTAAAGCCGCCGTCCTGAGGCGCATGTCGATTTGCCCAGTAACTGGAAGCTTGTTTGCCTCGCTTCGACTCCTCAGCAACGTCAAAGTTCTCATTGATGACAGCGATGAACATCTGAAGGAGAATGACTAACGAAATCCGTCAACACATGACAAAGTAGAGGGAACAAGCCGGATAGAACTCACAGTTAGAGAAAATGAGCCAACCGGCAATGAAGATGGCCACGATGACTGTTTGACCAAGCTGTGTTTCAGCGGTGGTGGAGTGGTAGAGAACGCTCTGCCAGTCCTCAGACGAAAATACTTGGTAGACACCAAGAAATGCGTTGAATACTTCGCCAAAATTGATCCCAACATCCCCGGTGCGGTCCCCACGTAGAAGCTGGACTCCAACCAGAGCGGCAAGGTAGTTGACCAGGATCAAGAAGAGGAGCATGTTGGCTAGACCGTACATGTTGCCAAAAACGGAAAGCTAATAATAAACTAAGTGAGCGCCCGTTGAAGCATTAGGGTGAGACATACGAGCAGTGGCTTCATCCTGGGGAACACCAGTATGACCCTGTAGAACCTAGCAAGCTGAAAGATAGTGAACCACGGATACACGGACGAGTCGCGTATCACTGGGATCTGGATGATGGTGCAAGCTACCGCCAACGTCAAGTCAAGCAAATTGTTCGCTTTTCTGAAGAACCGGCGCCAATCTGGCAGGGTAGCCAAAAAGCGAAGCACTATTTCGACGTCGAAGGCAATGGTGATAGCTAGCTCGGAATAGTCGATAAGCGTTCCGTGCGTATGGCCGACTTCGACGGTGCGCGTGCCCTGAAGGACGAGAGACACAAGGGCGAGGGCCGTCCAAATGTGCTTGACATAACTGTACCAAACTTCTGCTCGGTTTTTCTGAGGATGACGGCGCCCACCCTTGTCCGACCAGCCATCATCTTCAACTGCTGGCGCCAACCTAAAAAGCGTGTCTCAGTATGTAGTATATCTGCCAGTATGCGTAAGCACTCACGGTGCAGCGCCGAAAGCACTTTGCGAAGTTTCTTTCCTGATGGCAGAGAAGGTATTGGTAATGACGGCGACGAATAGGTTGATCAACCAGAAATTCAGCACAACGATGCAGATAATGAAGAAGAAACACGAGACAAAGAACTCGGTATCAATCATGTCGTACATCAGAGGTGACCACTGGAATTTTGTGAGCTATGAGAAGAAACTGGAAGGGGATTCGGTACTCACGCCGTTAGCGGATGACACTATGATGATTTGGAGGACAGCCATGTAAATGGTGTCGAAGCTCCGCACACCGCTCTCGGGGTTTGCAGCCTCCTGCACAAGAGGTCAGTGGAAGGGAGACCATATCGAATTTAATTCGCGCACCTTGCAGATCTGGCCCAGGGGGCATGTATATCCCTTAGGCGCAGACGCCCTTTGACCATTGAGCTGAAGGTATGGGACCCTCACCAGAGAGGTCGGATCGATATATGCGCCACAGAATGACGATTCGAGCTGAATCTCATCCGGAATGGCGATCCCAAGGTTACGAGGAGTATCTGTTGGCTCGAGGAAGCAAGTCCGGCGAAGAGAACCCTTGAATGACTGGATACCGATAACGCTAAATGGCAGACAGGAATTGAGGTCGAAAAAGAGGAAATCCGAGGGAGATGAAGACTCACGAAAACAAGATGATAGCAAAGAGGACGAAATAAGCTACGCTGGCGAGCAGCGGCCGTGCCGTCTTCAACGAATGCATGATGGTCTAGGTAACATCGGAAGCCTGCTCTTAGCAGGGTCATCGAACATCACGGGCCTGCACTCACCGTTGTACCAGATGTGATTGTCAGCAATCTAGCGGTCCTGATAACACTCATTGCCCTGAAGATACCGATATGCCGCCCTGGGCTCCTCTCCACTCCAGCACTAGCCAAACAAAATGATATCCAGAAGCTCACAATAGCCACAGCATCGATCCTGCTCCAACTATGCCTCAGATAAGGCAAGTTCCTGTCCGTCTTACCCCTTATCTGAGAGATACTGAGCTTGAAAGGTAACGAAAGAATGTCTGAGCTCGATCGGCCCGATTGGAGGCCACTGGATAAGTAGGGTTGCTCGTGCGGCAACTGATCTCGCGGGACTTGGTCAGTAGTAGGGACAGCCTGCTTCTCTGCAAGCTGGGGCATGGGATACTGCGGAGGTGACTCGTCATAAGGATCGGATGATGTGGTGGTGGAGGCTTGCTGAAGCTGCTGGCCATGCAAAGAAAAGGGTCGTTTCAAGTTGTCGTTGAGGTGGCGGAGCCGCTGGGTAAGGGACAAGCCTCGAGAAAGGGGTCCAACGGGGCGAAGGGGAGTGGTTGCATTGAGGCTCGTCGTTGAAGCGGCGAGGAAGGAGGTAGTGGAACGGGATGAGAGTGGATTCGTGGGAGGGGCTGAGAAGGGCGAGGAAAAGAGGGATGATACGGGGATTTCGGGATCTAGGAGGAGGCCCGACACACATATCCGGGCAAAAGCTTCCAAGGTGTACGCGATAAACAAGGCGAAAAGGACATAGTCCTCCCAAGTGTGAAAATATCCTTTTACCGGGGTGGGTAAGTCGCCTTCGTTTTGTAACGTCAGTGAATGCGCTGCTTGTGTCGTGAGCACTACGGCGTTGAGGATGATCAACAGTAGGATGATGGGCTCGGTCCATGGATAGACAAGGACTCGGTAGAAGGCCTGCCGCACCGGGTTTTCTGGTCCCATCAACCCAAGGGCACGGCCTCGCAGGGGGGCCTTGTTCCTCAAGTCCGGCAGGGGCTCTTCATCAACCTCTCGTTCATCAACCCCAACATCCCTCTTCCCAGCCTCACCACCTGCACCGCCCTTGAACTCCTCTCTCTCGTCCTCATGATCCTGTAGCCTAATCCTTGCGTGGTCTCCCAGCCCATCCCCATTGAAGTTTACCACCCGCAGACTAACCCTCTTCAGACTCTTCGATACAGCTTGCAGAGCAGAGCCAGCCCCTCGCAGCGGTGAGGGCGATTTGCTGTATCGGTTTCTCTGCCGCATGGGACTGCGCTCAGGGTCCACCAAACCTCCCAGACTTCCCAGACTCCCTCTCCTTGGATCATCCGTAGGCGAAAACGTAGATGTTAGTCGTACTTGGTCGTCATCCCGAGTGTCCATATCCGAGTCGTGAGGAGTGATGAGGGACGCGGTTGAAGCAGCAGCTTGGGAGGTTGTGTACGTATTGTTTGAAGTACTGCTGCTGCTTGTCTGGTTAAGGGTACGAGACCGCGCGAAGAATTCAATCGCATCGTCCGTTGGAGATTCCGAGAATGGGTCGTCGTTGTCTATAAGCGACGGCCGGGGTGCAGGATTCGAATTGGTGTTCAGTGGGATGTCCAAACGCAATGGGTCCTGCCCAAGGTCAATTGCAAGGTTGGTAGCGTCGGCTCCTGGGCGACTCCAACTGGTCCGCCGGCGGGGAAAAGAGCCTGAAGCCGTCCGCGAGTCGGCTGGGTCCAGAGATGGGGACGGTGGGACAGACGAGGCTCTCAGGCCAGTTGGAGTACCCGTCAAATCGATAGCTGAGGAAGAGGAGCTCCTGCCCGGTTGGTGAGTCGGGTACATTCAACGCGTCGAGCAACCGACCTGGACGTGCGCAAGGAATGATGCACGAAGGTTATAATGGAAATTTGAATTTCTGCGAAATCAGCGCCCGCTCATCCAGAAATGGAAATCCAGAAATAGCCTGGGGGTTTAGGCGCTTAGGCCGCCATCACGCCAATCCTCTAAAGCGGTGCGCACTCGTCCTGCCTTGTCACAGCCCTGAGGCATAATTTATTGGTAGGTATAGTGAACCGCCTTTAATACATTCAAGAGTCCCATATGGCACCAAACGCTGGTATACCCCTGCTCATCATACCGTAAACCACTTTCCTCGTCAGCTTCTGATTCGAAATTATGCACACCGCCTCCGCATTAAACTCACGAACGAGGTGATACGTGAGCTTCACCATATCTGGCTTCCCATGCTTGCGAGTATCTGGAGCGTCCACGTTATTACGACCACCTCGGCTTCGACACAAGACAAACGACGCACCATATATAACTGCATCAGGTGAAGCAGCGAGGATCGAATCCACAAGTTTATCACCAAACGTTTTCCTGACATCAGGCGACGTCCACAACAACTTCATGGGCACTTTCTGGCCAAGAATACACGGTGTGCATGGACCAATACCGCTGCCAGTCGCGACTAGAACCACCCTCCTAAAGATGGGAACGATACGGAGAACCCCACACGTTGGGATGCCTCGTACCCACAGCTCCGTCGGCGGGTTTTCGATGTGCTTGGAAGTCCAGTCGCCTGCACGAGACACTACCAATGAGTATCCTTTTTTCCCTGGCTCGGGAATGGTAGCAAAGCCGTGCCATTCGAGGAGAGGGCTTGCAGAGATGCGAGTGAACGATCCGGAAACAGGGGTAACTAGGGGTAGAATAAGCAAGAGAAGGCTAAGACGCAGATATTGTACGCACCGTAATCAAAGTACAGCCGGATGGCATGCGTGGACAAGACTTCGGCGCGGACGGGCACCTTTCTCAGACGAAGCCAAGGCAGGATGATGGAACAAGTCATGAGCACAACCAGCCAGAAAGGAGGGGACGACACCAGCGCAGCCCCAAGACGTTGGCCTGGCTCTTTGTAGTCGTTTGTCAGGAGGATAACCTAGATTGTATGGTCAAAACCAGAGTAGTTCCCCTTTGGCCACAACGACTAACCTGTGCCCAAACAAGAGCAGTACAAGACCATCCAAGGAAACGGTGCGTACGCTCAAAGTTGTCATGTTTCGATGTTCTGAGAGCGGGATACGCGAAGAACATGATCGCCATGATCAGTAGTAATATAGCGTAGGTCACTGCCACGGTCGGTATCGAGATCTTGGGCAGTGGTTAACGCATGGTTATAATTCCACGGATCAATGAAACGTACCTTGTCTCCTCGGACGAGTTCACGCGTGGCTTGAACGGTGAACATGATCAGCCATACGGCACCAGATACGGCGCAGCCGGAGTGCAAACCGCCAATACAATATACTCTAGCGCAAACTCGGCGGATAGCCATGGGCCAGCTAACATGGACTTCAGTAAGACTCTCAGCCCGGATTAGGATGAGTACTCACGACGGCGGTACTGCGCAGAAAACATTGAAGAACGCATTAATAACATAGTCTTGCCGCATTAAGATCGCGCAGAACAGATTTGCGACGACAATCTGCCCAAGCTGCATAGAGTTCGGCTCTCCCTTGACGAAGGTCGCGACGAGTATTGCCATATTGGCGATGAACACGACACCAAACAAGCGTCGGTATAGCGAGAAAATCTGGTGGCGAAGGTTACGAATAAACTTCCCTTGGGTCTTCTCGGGGACGACCTCGTCTTCGTAGTCCTCCCAAGAAACTTGGTGACCTTTCTCGATGGTGGAAGATGAAGCGGAGGAGGGGATGACAACGGCCTCGATCGATTTGAGGTCTTTCTCCGAGTTGACGAGATCGAGCGCCGGGGACGGTAGATGATAGGTCGGTGACGAAGCAAGTGTTGAGTCGGATCCTTTCGCAACGATAACCCTTTCGACTCCACCTGCGATCGTCGTGTCGCGGCCAAGAGGCGCGGGATCTGAGATTGCGTTTCCAACTTCCACCTTCGTGACTTCCTTCGGCCCTTCTAGTGCGAGGCTTCGAAGCGCCCTTTTATCAACCTTGCAATTACTGACAAATGAAAGAGTTAATGATATGATCGAGCTTGTTGATACCACCACTCACGTTGTATTGGGGAATGCCGCCAATGCCAGGAACTTGGTTGGGACGGCATAATACGGCTGTATCTTGGTAACCGCCTCTTCAACATCCTTGATTTCGATAGACGACGGGGTGAAGAAGCCCCAGAGGGTGTTGTCAATGAGCAAGGCTGTCGCATTTGTGACACCAGCACAAGTCTAGGAGATAGGGGTTGAGTGAGTTAGGAGGAAGGGGAGCTATCAGGCTCTTACCTCCATTGCAGCAGCGACTCCGTCTAATTCCACTCTGAATCCCTATACAAAACGATGACTTAGACCCAAAATGTCGTGAAAGATTAAAGAACAGCGACGAGCCTTGATTTTCACTTGATCGTCAATCCGCCCCAAGTGTTCCAAGCTGCCGTCTGGACGCCAACGCCTATTAAAACTCATGTCAGTTTGAATCTGGCACCGATTCAATGAGAATTAGCTACCCCAGATCCCCAGTATTAAACATCAATGACCTAAGAGACGGGCAGTTAGGTGGAAACATAGTACGAATTGCTCCAGGGCGACTCACCCATCCCCGGCAAAAGGGTCTAGCTTGTAGCGCTCACTCGTCTTGTCTGGTAGATTGAGATAGCCTCTTGTGATGCCCGAGCCACCGGCCCACATCAGACCAGCCTCTCCGATAGGAACAGGCCGTGCATCCTCGGAGTCGGGATCCAGCACGTAAACACTGTTGTTAGGGGTGGGCGCGCCAATGTTCATTGTTTCACCGGGTATATGTGGATGAGTTACCATCGTGTTGATTATCGTAATCTAGAAAGAGCGTGAGCATGTGTTTCTTTGAGCACTGGGATACGGCACGCTAACCTCAGTTGGCCCGCAGCTGTTGTAGAAATGGACACCATTTGCAGCCCATTTATCCGCAAGGTCTAAAAGATGGATCAAAAGCCGAAGGAAGGAAGGTCAGTGAACGCTTTAGGAATCCACGCTGAACCTACTTTGCGGACATACTTCTCCTGCGACTGCAATGACTTTGATGTTCGGATAATCAAGGGGATCATGTGGAAAGAGCATCGAAGGTGTGGCGATCACAATGTCCACAGTCTTCATCACCGCTCGCCATTCCTTAGAAGACTTGCCACGCAGCGAGAGGGTACATCCATTCGAAAGACTCCCCAGGATCTCCTGCATATAAGTTAGTGGGGTTCAGATGGAGGGTAAGCATGTGGTGTCTCACCCATGCTGCCATGTCGAACGAAATGTTCATCAACTGAGAGACTCGCCGGCCAGGGCGCATCTCAATCTTGCCAGGATTAAGGCAAACCACTATATTTATCGAGTGAGGAGCCTGTTACAGACTTGTACGTGGAGAGTCACTCACGATTCGTAACATTTCCATGCATAACGTCTACGCCTTTCGGGACGCCCGTTGTCCCTACGAAAAGCAGATATGAGAGGACGCCTTTCGCTAAAGATATTGAGTACTCACCACTGGTGTATACGATATAAACACTGTCGTTCGGACTGGACAAATCGTCGGGCTTGTTGCATTTCAGTGGGCATGACGACGGCGCAGTGCATATCACGTCCTCCAGACAAACGGCAAGCGTGTTCTCTGACGACAGCCGCGGGAGGAATTTGCGAAGCGACAACACGACACTAGCCTCAGAGTCGCGGAGGACATGGGAGAGGGTTGAGTCGGAGACGATCTTTCCATCCAGCGGGATATAAGCCGCGCCGCTCTTCAGAATACCGAGGATACCGACAATCATGGGCACGGAGCGCTCGACAAGCAGGCAGACACGTTTGCCTGGAACGACGCCGTGGTCGTCCCGCAGGCGACGGGCAAGGCAATTTGCTTGGCGGTCAAGCTCGGCGTAAGTGACGGCCTCAGCACCATTCGGTCCAAAGGCATCGTCGACGGCGAGGGAATCCGGATGAGTGGCGGCATGGAATTCGAAAGCGTGGTGGACGCAGGAGAAAGGAACATTCTCAACTGCGCCGAACGAGTGCGCTTGGAAGAAACGATGATCGGCTGGTGAGAGGGCACCGAGAGGATGGCGTAAAGGAGCAGAACGAGTTAGAGGAGACCCGGGCATCTTCCAAGAGAACCTTGGTCGAACGGCGAGTGAAGAAAGTGCAGGTTAGCCATAATGGAGGACGGGGTGCCCTTTATAAACCAATAGATTCCAGGCACCCACAATGCATACCATGAGTCGACGCGAAAATGAAGCATACGCTGCACTCGAAGGAGGGAGAACATGGAGATCTTGAGATACGTCAATTACGCAAGTGGGGAGGGTGATGCCGCTGGGAGCTGAGTTTATGGCGTAACACTCTCTGATCTCCGCCGGTGCTACGTCGATGTATGTTTTAAAATTCTCGTCGAAAACAATCATGGCTGGTGACGCAGCGAGGAATGCTTCTCGGCCAGGGATTTGTTGAGCTATCAATAGAGTTTTAAACCGTAGAGTTCATACATTGACCCCTGTATGACTTGGAAGCATTGATACGATGACGACAACGCTGGCTAACGCGAGAAACGGGGTTAACGAATGCAAGACACAGGGTTCAGGCTACGGAGATAGTCACCTGTTCTGAGGAACCGGCGAATTCAATGAAATATAGCCAAGAGTTCCTCTACTGAGGTCATAGACATCAGACTAGTTTGAAAGAGGACTGTTCTCTAGCAAAGGCAAGGTCGCCAAATCCGGTTGACTGTTGCCAGCAGCTTGATGTTTGCATAACCACAGATTCCATCGTTCTTCTGTCAAACAAACACCGTTAATCTCCGGGTGAGCTAATCTTGGGCCTGGCGAGGAGGTGGTTGCTCGTTCGACGTCCATAGTTCTACCATGGCCGACGCGTGCGCTTCAGAGGAGTTGAGCAGTCGGAAGTTGGTTGCAACTCAGCGCCTTTTCGGAGATGAATTAATTTCAACTCCCGAGGGCGTCAATCATCTGATAAGATATAGATTCGTGAAGTATCCTTAATCTTGGCATGCTTGGACAGCGGCAAGCCACCGAGCAACCATATGAACGTCCAGTTGCGCCATTAGCACATTGACCAGCTCTCCACGATTATGGTAACACGTTTCCAGATGCTTTTATCCGATAGGTTTTGCTGGATGGTTTAGAGAGTATGATACACGCTCGCGTCCATGCATCCGTCGTCGAACCCCACATGTGGTCAGGTGTTAACACCACACTTTCTGCGTCGCTTAGCGGGGTGTCGTATCAGTTAGACATGACCATCAAAGAACCACTGATGGGGTGCCCCTACCGTCAGTGTGAAGGCGCTGCATTGACTCATTTAAGCGATGAATTGCGCCCTTCAAATATCCGGGGCAATGGGATGCGGCGCGACGTGACTCAAGAGGGGTCTTCGAGGAGTACTGAAAATGTCGGACATTTCATTTCCCCCAATCAAATTGCTCCACACTCGAGGTAGCCTCCGCTCAAACTTTACCCGAATGTCGGCCTAGCAGCGCTTCACCCTTACATAAAACATGTGCGAAATGGCAGTTATGTCTCTGGGCACTGCGAAATTTCTCCCGGTAGCTGCATATATTATAGAGGTCAAATGGCTCCACAAACGTGTGCATTCTCTTCGGTCAACGTGACGAATAATTCTACGATATATCATGATGATTCAACTTGAATGACTGCCCTACATGACAGGCTGGAATTCAACCGGTCTGCCAAGTATTGATGCACGTTCAGTAGGATAGATCTCTAGTACTAACGGACAATATGGCCGTTAATAGAGCGGATCGTCGGTTGAGAAATGAGACAGAAGACTTCAATGACAAACGAAAGTCCAGAAGTTTGGAATTGTGGGAGGGAATCGATAGCAGCGTCGAATAGAAGGGAATGCATTGAATTAGAGAGTACAAATCTGTGCCGATATTTTTCTTCTCAATCAAAGAACTGCGAAGAAGGTGAACTTGCAATTCACTGGAGGATTGAGAATTCGGGTAAACCACAGCAAGCGAACAGCTCCATCAGAAGCAACATACGAGCTCGAGCGATGAAGGGACGGGTAAGTTGCTGGAAAAAATGCCAGAAATGTGACTCATCGGCTGCTGTACCGAAGTCATGGAAATGTACAGGAGAATTGGAATCGGCTTCATTGAGACGAGTCGCTAACAGGGGTTTCCCCTGTTAGAGGTAACCAGGGTTGCGATGAGCACAGTGGTCACAGCGAGAGAATTGGGAAGTAGCATGAGGTCCATACGCGTAATTGAAAAGAACGCTTTCTGTCGTCACAATTGGCATCGAATGCGCAAACCAATCACACAAGAATTCTATATCTCTAAGCCGTTACAGTAATACATGCGTGATCCCAAAAGATAGCAAAGATAAAACAGATTCACGAATCCCAAATAGCCCCAAAGGTTGGAATACCCCTACTCATGAGACCGTACACCACCTTCTTCGTAAGCCTCTCATTCGAAATGATGACGACCGCCTCCGCATCAAAGTCACGCGCAACCTTATATGTAAGTTTCACCATGTCGGGCTTCCCATATTTACGCGTGTCTAGACAATGAATCAGCACGCGAGCGAAACGTAGCCGACAATATCAAAAACCTACCATAGAGGACTGAGGTAGGACAAGCCGTGAGAAGAGCGTCCACGAGGCCGTCGCCAAAGGTCTTCCTAACATCAGGCGAAACCCAGAGTAGCTGGATCGGCACTTGTTGCTGGAGGATCTGAGGCGTACACGGCGCGATGCCACTCCCCGTAGCAACCAATAACACCCTGCGAAACATTGGAACAACGTGGACTACACCACATACAGGTATCCCACGAATCCACAATTGCTTCGGCGGCTCGCCAATTTGCTTGGATGTCCAATCGCCTGCACGTGAGATGATAACGGAATAGCCTTCCTTTCCAGGTTCAGCAATCGTTGCGAACGAATGCCATTCCAAAAGAGGGCTCTCGGACATACGCGTGAACGATCCAGCAACAGGGGTCACTGATAGTAAATGTCAGTTCACACTTTATCAAGCGATAAGATCCCACTTACCATAATCGAAGTAGATGCGGACTGCGTGTTCAGATAGCACCTCAGAACGAACATTATACTTTCTCAAACGGAGCCAGGGAAGAATGATGGAGGCTGTCATTACCGCCACGAGCCAGAACGGAGCAGAATGGACTAGAGCATTGCCGAGGCTCTGGCCTGGCGCCTTGTAGTCGTTGGTGAGCAGTACGATCTACATCGCTGATGAATCAGAATATGTTTCACCACGACTGTGAATGAACTTACCAAGGCCCAGATCAGTGCTACGCAAGTCCAGCCAAGGAACCGATGCGTGCGCTCAAAGTTGTCGTGCTTTGATGTCCTCAGAGCTGGATACGCAAAGACCAGCATGAATATTATCTCCAGGAGGATAACATAGGTTATTGTCAACGTCGCTATTGATAGCTTTGAAATGTTAAATCAACATGAGACGAGGTAAATAACACAGGGACAATCAAACGTACTGATCCTCCACGTGCAACTTCTCTGGTGCCTTGAACCGTAAATAGAATGAGCCATACAGTCCCCGAGACCGCGCTACCGGAGTGAATGCCGCCAATTCCGTAGACCCTGGCAAAGACTCGACGGATGACGAGAGGCCACCTGAAAGTATAATTAAACTGAGGGAACCCGCTGATAAACGAGGACACATACGACAATGGCACGGAGCAGAACACCTTGAAAAACGCGTTGATTACATAGTCTTGACGCATCAATATCGCAGCGAAGAAGTTCCCAATAACAATTTGACCAAGGTACATGGCATTCGGGTCGCGTTTAACGAGAGTCGCGATGAAGATGGCCATATTGGCGATGAAGACCACGCTGAAAAGCCGACGATACATGGAGAAGATCTGATGGCGCAGGTTACGAAGTAATCGTCCTTGAGTTTTGGATGGAAAGTCTTCTTCCTGATAACCTTCCCAACCAAGCAGCTCGCCTTTCTCAATAGTAGAGGAAGACAACCCGGCAGCAACAGCGAGGCCATGATCGTTCTTAGCCTTGCTATCAGCCAGAACGAGCTCCTTGCCAGTGTGCTGGTGGTAGACTGGTGGCGGGGACGTCAAGGTGGACGCCGAGTTGCTGGTCAACAACGCAAACTTGTTCGAAGAAGCGGACGTCTTCTCAAGTCGTGCATCAGGTCCGTCTGAAAGCGACGCGTGCTCATGGGAGCGAGAAGAGGGCGAGCTACGACCTGAAGGCGAGTCTGACATCCCAGAAGAACGCTGGAGAGGGCAACGAAGGGGGTGGGGATCACAAGCTGAAAGGAGTGAAAAGTACACCTCTTTTAAAGAGCGTAGGGAGGTCTGGAAGCTCGGAGCTATCCTTCACCAATGTTTCGGTACCGTCAAGGAGCATATGTTGCTATTCAAGAAACGACATACCGATAAGAAGCGAGGGTGAATTAACAAGATGCGTAGACGAATGCGAAGAGCCAAGTAAAGTTTGTGCGACCTAGACATGCTCCCATGAGATAGGACATCGTGATAACCGAGCCGTTCGGTGTCGGGCAGTATATCGGACTGGACAGTGCCAATAATATGGCAGTACCAAGCCAATTACACATGTACCTGTCCTCCCGCTCCGAAGCATGAAGCGACAGAGAACACCTTGAAAAATAAGCGATAAGATCAACACTTTGGATCTAATCACATTTAAAGCGTTACCTCGCATCAAAAGGTGAAAACTTCATGTGCTTCATGGGGGCAGATCCGCTTAGAACGAAGCATATCACCACGACTGTCTCCAGGATATTGGATAACATCTTATCGTATGTGCTGAAAATGTTTGTGAGAATTCTCCGTCAGTGGTGACATTGACTTGGATCGAGGCATGTTCGAATCCACCTGGTGAATTGCGGAAGCTTTCGAAGGTGAGTAGAGTCAGTGAACGCGACATCGATATACGTATACGGACATACACAACAATATCCAACGCGGGCCCCTGCCGACGCGAAACGATCCTTCATACAGGTCCACATGGAAAATTGTCAACGCCCACAACATTGGTGAAGCTTTCTCACAACTTGCTAACCGTGGGAACAAATCCAGCCTGTCAATCGGGTAAATCTAGAGTACTCGTAGAATGAGAAGATGATACCTAGAACTTTGCATTGAGAATGATGGCTAGCTGCTAATCCAGGTGACGCGGCTAACATTCGCCGGATTTTGCATGCACATTCGTTCAATTGTGATCAGCATTGAGGTCGTGATTAATTATGAATCACGTCGACAGCCTAGGTTTGTGACACTAATGCTGAAGGTATGGCGATGAGGCCCACATAGTACGAGTAACGTTGTTGGACACTTGAGTGATCCTTGGTGGGTCAAGAAAGCCGCTAAAAGTCCATTAATTGATGATTGCCCCTGTTACGATGCTGAGGAGGTAGTTAGGGGCATCAAAGGTAGGATGATATGCACTGTTGCAACGTCAGAGGGTACCGCCCAGCCTCTTCTACGTGCAGCCTGTCCCACGACGCACCATATGGCATTGAGATTTGCGCCTTACTCGGATGAACCTGAAGGTGTGTGAGGGCGACCAAGACTTAAATAACGGTACCTATCAGATCGTACTTGTTCGGCCTGGGGGCTGGACAGCAGGTTTGTACATACGTCCATCAGAAGACAATTCCGATGTCACTTAGTGATTGGACGTGGAAACTAGATCGCGACGGTGTTTGCCTATGCCCAGCGCTCACACACGATGCGACGTTCGTGATGGCGGACAAGCGGATCGCAGGATGTTGCATGCATGGAAAGAAGGGAACGTGGGCTGATGCACACGTCAGGACAGTGAGAAAGTAGTTGGGTCCACATACCACCAACCGACCCGTCCCCCCGCTTCAAAGTTAACGCTTAGGTTGCCGAATAATTTTGTACTAGATGGAGCAGTTGTCGTGTCAAGACACTACGCGGTTGCCTCGTTCCCGCCAGCATGGCAGACCCAGAGTGCGATCAAGACATGGCCATTGCCGTACTGCTGTCAATTCTAGTCATACCGATACATTCTTGGATTCTCGAAAACGGTCGAAACAAAACGCCTATCTTCCCCGTTATCATCTTCAGGCCCACCTTTGGATGATAACACTATTCGCCAACCCAGCGTCTTTAATGGTAAGCGTATTATCTTCGAGGGTGCGACTAGGGAATGCCGTCCCGATAGTGTATGGCCTTGTGAGGTTCTCGGGACGGGATCTACAGGCACGGGAACGAAGGAAAGGAAATCAGCCCGCAATGCCTCTACGGAGCGGTGATTAGACCTTACGCATTGATGAAGTTGCGGATGTCTTGCACAGTGTGAGTAAGGTTCATCCTACACACCATCCTACAAACACGAGGGTGACAATTTAATTAACACCTGAGGTCATGACGAAGCGGAGGTGACTGGATGCCACTTGCCTTGTACCATCAGCTAGTCTGATTTGCACGCTGGTAGTCGGCTGCGTCTGGTCGACCTCGAATTTAGTCGAGAGACTTGGCCGCTCTCCACCAACGTTTGAGGATGGACCTGCCGAGGAGGATCCCGGGAAGGACCCAGGCATTGAGGAGCCTTGTCCTTGGGGTGGATCGGAAGGTACGGGAGCTCCCAGCCGATGGCCAGTCCCATGGAAAGCGCGAGCATTCTTGGGTGGAACGTAGTTTTCCTGAGTACGCTTGGAGATTCGGAGCTCGACTGGTTGGCCCGGGTGAACGTTGAGAATCGAGGGTGGTGCCCGGCTGGTGGATAATCACAGTAAGGAAAAGTTCGAGGAACATGATTATCTGATAAGATTCCGAGGAGAAATCAAAGGCCTACCCCTCGTTGATGTCGTTGAGGATCTGGGCGTTGGCAGGTTCGTCGTATCGCATCAGCTCCCCGTCTTCAACTGTGAATCCGTCTTGCCAAAATGTGAGGTGACGGATTACCGTATCCTGTTCTACACTCGCATATGCGCATGAAATAAGGGAAACTGGTGGATCACAGAGGAGTACGACATGCGTACCAGGTGCAGACGAAGCATTTGGGTCAGGCACAAACGTGCTCTCCACCTCGTCACTTCCCAATCGATGGCCTCCCCCTGTGAACGCTGTGGACCGCGGGGCAGCCTGGGCAGGAAGGGGTGCTGGGCCCGCTCTGTTAGGCCAATGCGGCCACGTTAGAGTACCGCCAAAGTGAAAGAGAACGCGCTACATACTCTGCAGCGCGCCGCAACAGGTCCCTGACCATGTCACCACCTGGGACGCCTCTTGACCTATCCGGGTTTTCTACGGATATACCACTGACATCCATGCGTCAATTTTCACAATTTGCATCGTCTTGGAGGGAGACATGCCTTCGTTCACCACCAGCGAACCAGGTTTCTCTGCGATCTTCACCAAGGCCTCCGGGCGGCTGATTCTCATCTTCAGGTTCATCATCATCGTTGTTGTTCCCCGAACCCATACCGCTGTGCCCAGAGTTAAGATATGAATCAGTCTTGATTCAACCATACCCCTGGAAGCTACGCGCACCTTGGTCCTGAACCCCAATCACCGATTCTCCCAATTCGAGTGGTTCGGTTTGTGGGGCGCATCCACGAGGATGGCATAGGATCTCCTGGCCTACCACCTGGTGTTGTACCGTTGTTGTCTTCAGACATCTGAGCGAATTCAAGAGGTTGAGAAGGCCTAGTCAGAAAGCAACAGCACTCAAGCACGCGTCACTGTCCCCCATACACAGCCACAATAGCCCCTGTCCGAGTCAGTCGAGTAAGCGCCAAACCCAGCGCCTGAGATTGACCTGCCCTAAACCCTGAGATCGATGTGTGGCCTGGCAAAGGTTTGGTATTGTCATCCTCAAATTTTGGCCTACCTCCAATATGGCTCCCTCATCACGGCCAGAAACAATTTTGAAGCAGGCTGAAGGCCTCGTATCCGTAGGGCAAACACATGCCGCCCTCCAATCGCTTACCGAGATGCTCTCGTCCAAAAAATTCCGATCCACACCGCTCGCATCCCTAGAACCAATAATGCACCGTTTCGTCGAACTATGTGTCGAGATGCGCAAAGGAAGAAACGCGAAAGAGGGGCTGATGCAGTACAAAAACATTGCTCAGAACACGAGCGTCCAGAGCATCGAAAGTGTGATCACGAGATTTGTTGAGCTGGCGGACAAGAAAGTGAGGGAGGCCCAGGAGAAGGCGGTAAAGGTTGCATTGGACGTCGATGATTTGGAGGCTAGTGAGACGCCGGAAAGCATTCTCCTCGGTGCGGTCAGCGGTGACCAGAATAAGGACCGAACAGACAGAGCCCTCGTCACACCTTGGCTCAAATTCTTGTGGGAGAGCTATAGAACGTCGCTTGAGACGCTGAAGAATAATGCTCGCCTTGAAGTGATATATCAGGTGAGTCATTGGGCGAATTTGCTATATTTCACCATTTCATTTACCTCGCATACAGCAAATTGCGCAACAAGCGTTCAAATTC
This sequence comes from Pleurotus giganteus, assembly GCA_032158425.1. NCBI lineage: Eukaryota > Fungi > Basidiomycota > Agaricomycetes > Agaricales > Pleurotaceae > Pleurotus > Pleurotus giganteus. Next base: position 1,678,510 of record JAPEHR010000013.1, read on the forward strand.
TGCTTGAAATACCAGCGCAAAGTAGAATTCCGTCGACTATGCGAGACGCTCCGACTCCACCTTGCCAACGTTGCAAAATACTCGGACCAAACTCACTCGATCAAGCTCTCGGATCCTGATACCCTGCAACACCACCTTGACACCCGTTTCGCTCAGCTGAACGCTTCGGTTGAGCTCGAGCTATGGCAAGAAGCTTTCCGTTCAGTCGAGGACATCCACAACCTCCTCACGATGGCGAAAAAGGCTCCTCGACCTGCCATGATGGCCAACTACTACGAAAAGCTCACCAAAATTTTCTTGATGAGCGGCAATGCTCTTTACCATGCTGCGGCATGGGGTCGCTATTATGCCGTGGTGACGAGTATCGGCGGCAAGACACCGGAAGAGATGAGCCGACTGGCTGGCCAGGTCCTTGTTAGCGCCCTAGCTGTACCTGTAGGCCTTCACTTCGAGGAGGAACTCAAAGGGAAGAATTCTCGGCTGAGCGCCCTGCTTGGGCTGACGAGGATGCCCTCACGCTCCGGCTTGTTGAAGGATGCGGTACGTACATGTGCTTGAAAGTGGATCATTAGTCTGACGTCTGCGTAGCTCTCGCGTGACGTCCTCAAACTATCCCCCGAATCGATAAAATCTCTGTACGACATCCTTGAAGTTACCTTCGATCCTCTTTCCCTTTGCTCCTCCATCGCCCCGCTTTTCCGCTCCCTCTCGGAGGATTCTTCCTACGCACCCTACCTCGCTCTCCTCCAACGCGCTCTCCTCTCCCGGCTACTCTCCCAACTCTCCCAGGTCTACTCGACCATCCAAATCTCCCGGCTGCATGAGCTGATCACTCCTCTGAAGGAGTCTGGTGTCGGCTCAACGTACGATGAAGTGCAGGTTGAAGCCTACGTCATGGGCTGCGCGAGGAGGGGAGAGCTTTCCATTCGCGTAGACCATGCTGCGGAGAGCATCTTATTCGTCGACGATGCTTTCAGCTCGAACGAGGAGGCGAGCACGTCCGCGCCCTCATCAGATTCGTGGGAGTCCTCAGTGCAGCCCTCTGCATCAGAGTTAATTCGCACCCGTTTGTCTTCGATTGCTATCTGCCTGCACAATTCTCTCTTGGTTATCGACCCACCGACGCCAGCCCTGTCTGAAGAAGAACAGCAGGAGAAGGTTCAGTCTCTGGTTGCCGCGGCGCAAGCCGAGCGAGAGGCTCTCCATGCTAGAAGACTATTGGTGGCTAAGCGAAGAGGATTACTGAGCGAGCTGTCGGTGAAGAAGGAGAAGGAGGAGACTAGTAGGAGAGCCGAAGTTGCTAGACGGGAGAAAGAGGAAGAAGACCGGCGGCTACGCGAGGAAGCTAAAAGACGAGAGAGGGAGAGGACTCAGAAAGAGCTTGAGACCATCCGTGCTGACGAAGCGAAGAAGCTCGCCCTCGCTATGGTTGAGCGTGGTCAGCTCAAGGGAGTTGACGTCGATAATATGGAGAACCTTGACCAGGAGAATCTCATTTCCATTCAAGTTGCGCAGATTGAGAAGGAGAAGAAAGAACTGAATGAACGGTTACGGGTCGTCTCTAAGCGTCTCGACCACCTTGAACGTGCCCAACGGAAGGAAGAACGGCCTTTGCTTGCGCAGGATTATCAGCAACAGCAAGGCAACGACCGTGAAACCTTTTTGGCTATCCAACGAACGCTCAAGGAAGAGGCACGGCGTGCGCATGAAGAGGACCTTGCTACGAAGGTCCGGTTGTCGAGGATGATGGCGGATTATCGGAAGAGGAGGGATACCTTGATCGCCAAGAAGGGTGAGGACTTTGCGAAGAAGAAAGATACCGCGCAGAGGAAGATCGAGGAAGAGAAGGCGAAGAGAAAGAAGGCGGTCTTACTTCGATGGGAAGAAGAGAAGAAGAAACAGGAGGAAGAAGAACGGAGGAAGAGGGAGGAGGAAGAGGAGGAAGCTCGTATCGAAGCCGGTAAGCCATGGTTTTCTGCGTTTACACTAATTATTCACACTCGTTTTCTAACGCGTAGAACGTCGCGCGGAAGAGGAGCGTCTCCAGGCAGAAGAAGAAGCCGCACGCGCGGAGGCCGAAGCCAAGAAGCGCGATGAGGAAGAAAAGGCTGCCGCTAAGCGCAAGGCCATCCTGGAAGAACGTGCCAAGTTAGACGAGCAGGCCCGTCTCCAGCGAAAGCGCGAAGAGGAAGCCGAAGCCCGTCAGGCTGCTCGTGCCGCCGAGAAGGCTGCTGCTGCCCAGCAATCCTCCGTTCGAAGGCCTCTCTTTGGCGGAAGAGAGAACGGCAAGGAAGAACCTGGGGTATGGAGACGATCTACGCCTGTCAATGCCGCGCCCCCTCCTCTCTCTCGTACCTCTGCTAGTGGCGGCCCTCCTCCCAGATCGGAGAGTCCTGCTCCTGCTGGCTCTGGTGCCCCTGTCAGGAAATACACGCCTGGGGCGTTCCGTGCCAATAGGGACGCTGCTGGTAGCAATGCACCCCCCACCATATCGAGGAGTTCTGCTGCAGCTGGCGGCTCACGCCCAGCATCTCCTGCTCCTGCTAAGGATGCTAAGGCGGATGACGATGGCTTCCAGACTGTCGAGAAAAAGTGGAAACCTCGACATCTGCGAGGATAAACGATTAAACCTCCTTTGTACTACGTACATGTGAACTTCGATGATCTATGTACTGCTCCGTTTAATCCCTTACGCTATGTTCTTGTTTTCATTCTATCGGTATATGATGCCAGGCCATTGTGGTGCATGATGATTTTTGTTTTCGTTTTACAGGAGCAAGCTTTTGCTAACCTTATGATGCCGCAGACCGTGTGAACTAATTGATTACTGTGAGAGTTGTTAAGTCACGGAATAAGTCATTGCATACAACGACTTCGACCTCTACCACGACGTTGACGGCATCATTTAGCTTCTTCGCCTCACATCCTAGCTGCGAACCTTGTGATGGATACTCAAAGCCAGTCTTGCTCGATATCGATTCTCCCCACTGAAGTCCTTGCCCATATTTTCTACTGCCTAAACGACGCTCACCATGTCGACTGGGTCGAGTTCAGTGGAATAGGTCTCCCCATGGGCTGGACAGTGGTGGCATCTGTATGTCGAAGATGGCGTACTGTAGCCCTCGGTTCTCCCATTCTATGGGCGTGTATCGACATGAGCGACGTTCGATGGGCTTGGCAAATGCTCAAGTTCGCTCAATCTACTCCTCTGCGGCTATTCTTTGACCGTAGGTTGAACAACGTTGACGAGGAACTTTGGACGACAGTGATGGAGATGCACTTGGACAGGATCCAAGACATTTATGCTGTACACGTCGTCGATGATGTCTTTCTCAACATATTAACTTTCGACATCGATACCCCGGCGTCGATATTACGCTCCCTCAGAATTTCCCTGGAAGTCGCCCTAGACGAAGATGAACGCGATCTGTCCCTAGAATTGATGTCTAGGCCAATGCCGGCGCTGCGGCGCTTAGAACTATATGAGTTCGTTTCGACACCTTGGCGACATACGCCAGTGCTGCCAGGTGTTGTGCGGCTTGTTCTCGCATCAACCTATGGTGATGCCTTTGGCATGACCATCGATGCGTTAGAGTGTCTCTCTGCGCTGCGGAAGATGCCTCAGCTCGAAGAGCTTGTTCTAGAAAATGTCATCTTCTACGCGATCGCGCAGGCCCGCTCGGTGGTAGTTGATCTTCCCAAACTTGCCTCAATATCCATATCTTCGTGTTTCCCCGTCACCATCGACATATTCAAGTACATACGCTACCCAGCATGCACCAACATCTCTCTTCAGTGTCGTGAAATTGGGGAAGTGGACCCATCACTACTCGCTCTCATCGTCTCTCACAGAGCCTCTGCCAAGCCCGCCCCAAAGTACCTCGACGCCGCCTTCGGCAACAGAAACCTTTTTTGGCTCAAAGCTACTGATGACGAATACCGCAATGGCAAGCATTTCTGTGACATTGTTGTAGGGAAATCAGGACCGGATGGTAGCGATGATGATCCTCCATATTTCCCGACGGAAACAGCTATGCAGATTTGCCACGCTTTCCGGCCCACCCATACGCTCTGCCTTCTCATAACGGGACTCCCGAACATCCTTCAGTCAGAATGGTTACGATTCTTTGAGCCTTTCGCGCAATGCCACCTTGGACTGGTTTGCTATGACCCATCCACGTTCCTTGCCATCATACACGCTCGCGTCGGTCACCCTCACCTCCCTGGCGTCCACAACTTGGTTCTCGCTTGCGATCGCCCGAAGGGTGAACAAGCAGGCGAGCTGGTTAGGAGTCTCACGTCGTGTTTATCCGAACTGTACAAGTTATGCAGCCCCAGAATACTGTATAACATAACCATTCGAGACCTTTCTCTTGGGTCGGACGTTGCCCATGCTCTCTACGCGCGACAGGCTGTTTCTTATTCAATTGAGGGAGGAACTGTTTGTCTCTACTTCCATCGATAGTTTGTAAGTTACGAGGTTGAGTCATAGCGAGGCCTAACCTGATGATTCTGTGCTAGATTGCTATACTATTTCCGATACTCAAGCTGCGCATTGGCGAAGAGAAAATTTATTTCCCTCCCTCCACGTCCTGCCGCCGTAACCCGGCATGTCTCGCCCTATCTTCGATTTTTGTGCTGCAGCGCAAACACACCACGCTTCGTAATCGCCTTCAAGTTGTTGCGCTTCGGCCATCTTATAAACCGTGTCTATCCTTCTCGCCTGTCTGAAGCCGAGCCCTTATTAGACCCCTCGACACCTTATTCTGATGCTTCAAGGAGCCTTACTAAAGATGAATGGTGCCCCGAGGATTATGAACCTCTCAGCGCACCGTATTCCTCCATAACCCTCATGTTCTTTTCGTCTGACTAATTTGGCACCGCATGCTGGCGAAGCTGATCAACTCACTATTTTTTTTTCGGATGCACCGTACTTGTGCTTTTCATCTGCAGTCGGTACATAGAACCCCATCCCACGAAGGCTTCCGGGCATCAAGGTCAGATGCCTTCCACGATGTCCGCAACGATCAGGATGAGCTATTCTTAGCCATCGAGTCTCAGGCCTTTGCGCGGGAGCGCACTGCGTCTCCATCGTTTCAGCACCCATATTTAGGACAGTGACGTTGGCCCTGGTCCGGTGCCGATGGCCTATTCGCCCCCCTCGTCGTCGGTATCCTCGTACCGACAGCCTCGCTGAAAGACTCTGCACCGAAGGCTGACTTGGTATTTGGAGGTTGAGACGGTCATGGACTAAGTCCTAGGGGTTTGTTTCAGGGACAGCGCCGACCCCTGCCTTGAGTCCTGATATCGTATCTACTCCTTGCTTGCAACGATCATACCGCAGTGCTCGCGCCGACATCATTGAGGGCAAAAATAGCTTAGATGGCATCTATTGACGAACAAGGGCCGCCAATCCACGTTTATTTCATCAAAGCTATAATCCCATCTTTGTGGCCTCGAAGACTTTGTCGTCACCAGGAGTGAGTGTCTCATTACCCTCGAATTTGAACGGATTGTAAGTCATTTTCATTGTACTGTATGATCCGTCCAAGCAACATATCCGGTAGTTCCAGATCGTCTCCAGGCTTTTTCCTGGTTTTTTCAACCATCAAATGTGCCGACTGGCAGTATTGGTTGATACCGCCCATCCTGCGAAACTTTCTCATCAAACACTGGCCTAATCGGGACCTCGGCATGCCATCACTGCCTCACACAACCTGCTCATATATATTCTCGAGCGTACTATGACGGGTTCTTCATCCTGGTTGATCTCGTTGCTGGCCAACGAACTCCCTCCCGACGCTACAAACCAATCTGCCAGTCCCCAAATTTCACGACCTCACGCCTTGCTCACCACCCATTTCCCTATCCACTAAATCACACCCAAACTATGGTTACCGTAAAATCCTTCTTTGCTTTGGCTGCATTCTTTCTCTCTGCGCCCTTAATGGTCGCTGCTAGTCCGCTCCCGGGCCCACAATTTCTAATTAACCTGCCTCAAGGAACTTCTCGTCTGGGCGTCGACGAGGGTTCCGACACGCTGACTGCGTACGATGCATCTGGCCGGAAGTTGGCCACCGTCTCCATCCATGCTGGCGGACCAAAGAAGCGAGCTAATGGCCCATGTACCGATCTTTGTATGTCATTTTTCCGTTTGCGCAGTGCTGTGCTTTTGCTTATTTCTCTCGCCTGCTAGCTGTTGAAGATGCTAAGAAGCTTCCTGGCTGGAAAGCTATGGAAGATAGTGCGAACAAGAGCTGGGGCACCGGAAGCCGAAATGTCGTCACTAATGACAAGGTACGCGACCTCGAGACATTCTGGTTCGCGGTGGATTGATGTATTTTAAATCGCTTCAGGATTTCAACAACTACCCAGCCCAAGTCTGCGTGGACAGCGCTCCGGTGGCCATTCAACCGCAAGGAAATCCCCAGTGTTCTACAAGCAAACAATCAACGGATGGCCAAATCGTTGGTTCCGAAGGGAGTATTACTCTAGCGTATTCCCACGGGACAAGCTCCTCGTCCTCCACCACGGTTACTAGTTCGTGTTTCGCTAATTGCTTTCTTTAATCTGACTTACGCACGTACAGAGGAGTCCTCTGTCGCTGTCGGTGTAACAGTGTCCGCCGGATTCTCTCTCGGGAAGTTATTAGACATCGGTACCGAAGTCACAACGGAGACAGCTTTCCAGAACACCCTTTCGAATACCCAGACATCTAGTAACAATGACACGCAGAGCGCCTCTATCACCATGAAGGCACCGGCGGGAAAAAAATGCCACCTGTGCGTCTGCTCACTTCGCCAAGCGCTATAGACTGACCGCATCTTTCTCAGCGACTTTAATAACAAGGCATGTACAGGCAAAGGTACAGGCAAGGTCCGATTCACTGCCACCGGTTGGGTATGGTTCGAGTATGATAATAAGGTGGACGGCCACTATAAGTGGGCTGTTAACATCGACAGCACCATCCCGAACATCGATGACAGATCCAGCTTTGCAGAATTCCAAACAACTACGCAGTCTGTCATGAAGACAGATTTTCATGGTAACTGTGACAAGTGAGGACCATTTGTAGAGTGCGGCGGTACCGTTTCGGGGAAATCGAAATGATTGATTATACGGCGTGTCCAATAGTCCGATGTCCCCTTGATGAAATATTTGTCGTGAATATGAGACATCATCATGCTATCATACCTGTTGAGTCGAGTTGTTGTGTTACACCCCTCTCCGCTTCTAGGTCAATTTCCCGACAGTCGGCTATGGAAACGACATTGCAGCATCCTCGAAGGGGTCTACGGACGAAGTGGGCCTCCAGCTACCCCTAAGTGGTTCCCCTAGACAAGATTGATAAGCTTGAAGCGCTGGGCCAACCAACGTGGTCGGTCGACCGGAACAGCTATTCTTCCTCACCATCAAAGTACTTAAGGAAGGACTCTACTGGTAGGTATGCATCTTGTTAACATATTTGAAAAGCCGAAGTCGTATTTGATTCACCCAGGAAAATAATCTTACGAAAGTCCCGGCTTCGCACTTTCACAGAGGCATAGTATGAACATTGTTGCTGAAAGCCACTCAGGACTGCTATCGCAATGATGCCTTGCGTCGATAGTGATCTGATCTGAGGCGGCACAAGGCGCCTCTTCCAGAGCAGCAGATGCCATTGTTCCCTATCTCGCAACTCTGGCTGGACATTTTCGCTGTCGTCTCTATCTGATCTACGCACCATCTGAGGTGGGAGTATCGGCCAGTTGCAGATGGTTTCCTGCCGATTTCTCAGTCTGCATCAACCGCGTCGACTCAAACTGACGGCCGGGACATGCTGCCGTATTCTTGGAAATAGTTTTAGTTGATCATCTTGGGAAGATTTCATGCCGAACAACTGGATTCACTATTACTTCAGTGTTGACCCGTCTGCTTGCTACCACTGCCTCATCCATCGCTATAAAATGTCCTCGAATCCACGATGCCAGGTTCCTCATCCTGGTTGATCTCGTTGCTGGTCATCGAATTCCCTCCCGTCCAACTGCCGGCGCCACAAAGCAATCTCCCCAGCTTGTTCACGACCCACTCTTCTACTCTCAACCCACGAACGAATTATGGTCGCCGTAAAATCCTTGGTCGCTTTGGCTTCTTTTTTTCTCTCTACGCCATTGGTGGTCCCTGCACCGCTCCCAGGTGCTTGGGATCTGCCGACTGGGACTTCTCGTCTCGGACTTGATGAAGCTTCCCGTTCGCTGATCGTGTACGACGCATCTAGCAACATTGCGCGTAAAACCAACGGCCCTACTGCCGCCCAGCAGAAGCGAGATATTGGCCCATGTTCCGATCTTTGTATGTCAGAATCTCAATCCGCGCTGCCTCGCATTTACTCTTTCACTTCGCCAGCTGGTGATGACGTTCAGAAGCTTCCTGGATGGAAGGCTATCGAAGATTATGCAAACATGAACTGGGGTAAAGGAAAACGAAAGATTGTCACCAATGACAAGGTAGGCACCTCAAGATGATCGTATCTCAGAGCGATGTATTTATGCCGAGTGTAGGACGAGCCGGGTAGACCTGCACAAATCTGCGTGGATAATGGGGTGGTGACTGTTCAACCGCAAGGAAACCCCCAGTGTTCTACAAGCAAACAATCAACGGATGGCCAAATCGCTGGTTCTGAAGGCAGTATCACTCTAACGTATTCCCACGGGACAAGCTACTCGTCCTCCACTACGGTTACTAGTTCGTGTTTCGCTAATTGATTTCTTCAATCTGACTTACGCACGTACAGAGGAGTCCTCTGTCGCTGTCGGTGTATCAGTATCCGCCGGATTCTCTCTCGGGAATCTATTTAACATTGGCACCGATGTCACAACGGAGACTACTTTCAATAACACCCTTTCGAATACCCAGGCATCTAGTACGAATGACAGCCAAAGCGCCTCTATCACCTTGAAGGCACCGGCGGGGAAAAAATGCCACCTGTGCGTCTGCTCACTTCGCCAAGCGCTATCGGCTGACCACATCTTTCTCAGCGACTTTAATAACACGGCATGTACCAGTAAAGGTACAGGCAAGGTCCGATTCACTGCCACCGGTTGGGTATGGTTCGAGTATAAAAAGAAGGTGGACGGCCACAATAAATGGGCCGTCAACATCGACAGTACCATCCCGAACATCGATGCCAGATCCAGCTTTTCAGAATTCCAAACAACTGCGCGGTCTGTCATGAAGACCAATTTTAATGGTAAATGTGAGAAGTGAAGGACTATTTGTAGAGTGCGGCAGTATCTTTTCGGGGAAATCGAAACGATTGATTGTACGGCGTGCCCTGGCCACGAGCTCGGTGTGATCTCAGCCCCTCTTCATGATGAAATTTTCGTAGTGATGCCTCATCGTGAGCATCGAGCATGTATAGAGAGTCGAAATCCAGTTGACGCTGTTCTCCTTCAACGCACCCATCATAATTCCCAACAGATAGCTAGGAACGACTGTAGAATCGCGCTTTATGTAAAACAGGTACGACGTTACTGAGGCGGATAGCTGTAGTCTTCCAAGAGGTGCTCGTAACTATGCATCCTCGAAGAAGGCGTTTAAGCTAACCCCTGCCCCTAAGTAATTCCCCTAGACACAATTAAAGCGCCGACCCAACATATTGTGCAACGTCACCGATGTGAGTCAGGTTCCCTCAGCAATCTTCTGGTGGTCGACCGGCACGACCTTAACCCATCTCCTTCGCCAAAAATCAGTTTCAGGAAAAAATTATGTGGGTAGGTATGCATGTTGTCAATATATTCGGAAAAGCCGAAGGATATATGATTTCTAGCTCATACTGGGGAATATTCCTACGAAGTTCCCCTTGGCAGTTTCACAAATTGTTAGGACATCGTTGCTAGAAGACACCTTTACCTCAACAATGAAAACGCTGCTGTCGCAATGACGCCTCGAGTCGATGGTGATTTGATTCGAGGCAGCGCAAGGCGTCCGTTTCAGATATCCACCACTGTTCCCTTGATCTCACATCTCTGTCTGGACAATGTGACACCACAAAGGGCGCGCCGAATTGTTATTGCTGCCAAATGACCTAAAAAGGTTTTGACGAACCAACTCGACTGGCTACCGGGAGAGTTTTATAGGTAAGTGCTGCCGCTGTAGCCCTTCATCCCATTGCATATTAAATATACCGCATCTCTTCGTTCTAGATTACTAATAAACTTACTCGTCTGCCACGGGCTGTCCCACCTATCTGATCTATGCACCGTCCGAAGTGGGCGTATCAGGCAGTTTCAGATGGTTCCCTCGGTTTACATCAATCACAGCGACTCAGACTGAAATCCGAGGCATGTTGTCGTACTTTTTAGCTTAGATTTGGTTGATCATCTTGCGACTGAACAACCGGACTCGGACACCAGCGCTTCGGTGTTGGCCCGCCTGCATGCTACCACTGCCTCATCCATCGCTATAAAAGATCCTCGAATCCACGATGCCAGGTTCCTCATCCTGCCTGATCTCGTTGCTGGTCATCGAATTCCCTCCCCTACAACTGCCGACGCCACACTCCCCAGCTTGCTCACGACCTATTCTTCTACTCTCAACCCACGAACGAATTATGGTCGCCGTAAAATCTTTGGTCGCTTTGGCGTCTTTCTTTCTCTCCACGCCATCAGTGGTCCCTGCTCACCCGCTCCAGAGTGTTTGGGATCAGCCGACTGGGACTGCTCGTCTCGGACTTGACGCATCTGGCAACATTGCGCGTAAAATCAGCGGCTCTACTGTCGCCACGCAGAAGCGAGATAATGGCCCATGTTCCAATCTTTGTATGTCAGAATCTCAATCCGCGCTGCCTCGCACTTACTCTCTTGCATCGTTAGCTGTTGATGACGCTAAGAAGCTTCCCGGTTGGAAGGCTATCGAAGATTATGCAAACATGAACTGGGGTACAGGAAAACGAAGGATTGTCACCAATGACAAGGTAGGCACCTCAAGATGATCTTATCTAGCGATGTATTTATTTCGCGTGTAGGACGAGCCGGACTTACCTGCGCAAATCTGCGTGGACAAAGATTCAGTTACCGTGCAAAAGAACGGAAATCCTCAGTGTAATACAGTGCAACAATCTGCGGAGGGTACACTTGTCGGTTCCTCGGGCACCGTCCAGCTATCTACTACGGATGGGACAGGCTACTCGTCCCAAAGTACCGTTACTAGTTCGTGTTTCTCGCACTGGCCTTCGTCAGCATATGGCTAATGCAGCATGGGCAGAGGAATCCTCTATTGCTACTGGTGTAACAGTATCTGCTGGGTTCCCTCTTGCGAATTTATTCGACATCGGTGCCGACGTCTCAACGCAGACTTCTTTCACGAACACCCTTTCAGATACAAAGTCAGTCTCCTATAATGCCACAGCGGGGGCTGCGATCACAATGACAGCACCGGAAGGACAAACTTGCCACCTGTAAGCCGATCCATTCTGCCAAGGCATTACGCTGATAATCTATCCCCTAGTACCTTCAACAACCAAGTATGTACCGTTCAAGGTACGGGCAAGGTTCGATTCACCGCGACTGGCTGGGTGTTTTTCGAGTACGAGGACAAGGTTCAGGATCATTATAAATGGGCCGTTGAGATCGCCCAAGCCATCCCGAACATTGAAGACAGATCCAGCTACGCAGAGTTTCAAACAGATGCCCAGACGGAGATGAAAACCAACTATCAAGGTACTTGTTCGAAGTGAACCCTGTCACCAGAGGTTGTAGGCTATGGTGTGACGGGTTAGTTGGGTCGATGGCTAGATTCGACTGATCTGGGTGAGGCTTGAAGTTTGATAGCTTGATGGGTTGGTTGGATCGATGCATAGCTAGATTCGACTGATCTTGGGTGAAAGATAGTCTGTACCGATGAACTACAAGTTGATGAACCTCTCATCGCGAACGCTGACAAAGGAAACGTTGTGTGTCCGCGCGAAACTCAACTCACCGCTCAAATCCACACCGTCGCTGAAGCAGGCGCGGAAGCTGGGCGTCCCTTCCTCGGAGCCTGTCAAATCGAAATTGACAATCAATCCGGCGGTTGGCAGACTCATTCGCGAGGTCTCTGGCCGTTATAGGCAAAAGGCGCAGTCGCAGCACGAGCCGTTTCCTGGTGAAACATGTTTAGAACGGTAAGCCAAGATCCTGCGATGTACGATGAATGACCTTCGATGATTGGACCAACGAAGGGGTCGGGGCATGCTATCGATGCTGGTCAATATTCGCTGACCCACATCCCACCTGCAACGTCGAATTCCAAGCCTGGATCTACAGTACACATCTTTCAAAGCAAGTAATGTATATAGGTCCCCGAGGGCCAAGGCCGCGAAGAGCCAATAGAATAACAGAACAAATGAAGAGGGATGCAAATCGCTGGATAGATAAATACACAATGCGGAGTGGATGGGAAGGGCAACGCGAAGGCTGTAAGGAATCTAACGATATATGCTGCGGAGTTGAGATTCAACTTCATCCGCGGTGAGCTTGATATCTAGATATGAAAGTCAGCACAGTCAGTACCTCGGCCAGACGAATACGAATGGGAGAGCAGAACACCCACACTTCTGAGGATCTAGACGTTCGAGCGTTAGAAACCGTTATTCCTTCCTCGATGTATCAAAATCAACTCACTCTTACTGAACTCCTTCTCTCGATGTTTGCTCGTAAACCTCTGCAAACTCGGAACCACCAGCTTCACAACCTCCTCAGCAAGCACCTCCCTGCCCTCCTTATCATCCTCCAAAACCTTTCCCAATTTATGCCTCTCCACAACCTCTTCCAAAAGATCAAAAAACCTCGTAAACTTCTCCTTCGTCACCGACTTCCCTCCCTTTTCCTTGGGATCGTCGGTGAGCGCCTGCATAAGGGGGGAGAAGTTGGAGTCAAAGTACGCTGCTTTGGCCGTGCGGAAGTTAGAGTTGATGGCGTCTTGCGTGGGTTTGGATAGGAGGTCCGATAGGTTTGGGTGACGAGGTTCTAGGATGATGTGTTGACGGAGGTAGGAGATGTTGTTGAGGAGGAAGATGGAGCCCATGGATGGTCGACGTTGGGCTCGCGATAAGGTTGTTAGGCTATTGACCGTTGTGGTGATAACATCGTCTGGTGAGGGACGTCAGTTCGGTTCGGGAAATAATTGAATTTTGTTGAGAGAGAAGACTCACAGACGAAGTGCTCAAGAATAAGCCGTTCGTCTCCTTCTCCTAGTTTCGATGCCTTCGTCGAAGCAGGTAGGACACCTTCTCCCATCTTCCAGTTCCCATCGCCGAGTTTGAGCAGCGCCGATCCCGCAGCACTCTGTACCTCAGGCAGTCGATCCATGTACTTGACAGCCTAAACCAAAGCAAACATGAGAATCAGATTCCAGAAGGGGAGCAAAGCACCATACTGATTCAACGAAATCCGCAAGCCCAGTACCAACCTCACCACCACCACGATTCCCTAGAGCAGCCATCTTCAAATCCGCCAAGAATTCGGGGAAGCTGCGTAACGACACAGCGCGGATGGATTGAAGGCCGTCCGTGAACGGATCACTGCTATCCTTCCGTGACTCGGCGCTGCGCCGGGACAGGAGGGTCTCCCAGCGAGGCTGGAGAGAGATGAGAGCCTCATATGCTGAGAGCGCGAGGAAGGCGTATTTATGGAGGGAGCGTTTGATGAAAGAGATGAGAGATTGGAGAGTCGTTCCGAACAAGGCAGAAATGGGCTTGAGAAGGGTTGTGTAAGAGGATGCTATGACGGGCGCGCCACTCAGAGGGGAAAGTTCCTTCAGGTATTCGTATTCGGACTGAAGGAAGGAGAAAATATGTGAGAGAATCGTCCGGAGGACGGCAAAGAACTCACATCGGCAATCTGCAGCAGCGAATCAACCCATTGTCCAAACTCCTGCCCCGCTGATATAGGGTCGATAGTATCTGCCCTATCCAAAACCCTCTTCGCCTGGGTCTCTAAGCATTTGCGACTCCAATTTCCTCTCATATCAGCGTACCCACGCTGAGCGTCCTTCAACGTAGACAATATCGTAGGAGCGGCTGGATGAGATGGGTGGGATGATGGCAGAGGCAGCGTGCGCAAGAAAGCAACTAGAGGACGAATGGTAGAGAAAAGGGAATTTGGGAATGGCGCACTGGAGAGTTCTGTACCAGGCGGAGGGGTCGAGCCAGACGAGCCTTCTGCGACGAGCTTGGTATACATCTGGGTGAGCTTTTTGGCTCCCGTTTCTACGAGTCGCGCCTTCACATAGCGGAAATGATCAGCGTAACTCGAGGGAGCGACAGGGTGATTGTGACTGACCGTGTCAGCCAAATCACGGTCTGAGGATTTGAAGGCGATACTGGCATTCAGGCGCTCCAGAACGTCCTTGTATGCGTCCAGCTGCCCTGGTTGAGGCCTACGTAGTGCGTGATGACCTGGACATCGTGATGGGCAGCACAATACACTCACCCTCTGAGTATCAGTGCTTCTTCCGCCGCAATGCCCTCCTGGTTGCTGGCCACCTCATCAATCTTCAACAGCGCCTTCTCGATATCTGCATTCCATTAGCACATATTCAACGCTCGAGCCACCATCCACATACTGCTAGCACGTTTATTCAATATCTGCGTCGAATTATACAACGGCAATATGGATTTCTCCAGCTTCGCGAGGCGCGTGTCAAAGCTATTCAGGATGGCTATTTCACTCAGAGATCTCAAGCAATACGAAGTACAAAGGCCTACTGATCATCCTTTGGGAGATTTGATGTGTCTTGTTGAGGTTCTGCTCGAGCTAGATATGCATCGAAAGGCGCTGCTGTGAGGAAGGGAAATAAGAGAAGGCAAGCGAGAGCAAGCGCACTAGCTCAATCTCTGCTGACTCGTCGTCCATCGCGATGTGCTAGGACCCCCTCGTGGTCGCAGGAAGAGAGTGGTGGTAGTAGGCAAGATCTGGATGGGCGTCTGCTTGCGTTGCACTCCACTTAGCGCCTACTCCTATTAATTACAGGGGTTTAGAAAGGCTTCCCTGGCGACACATTGATGCACCCATATCTAGCACACTGGCACCGATTCCAATACAACAAATACCACTACGACAAGCACTCTCAAATCTGTGTGCCACCTGCTGACGGAGCACGCGCCTATCGCTTGGCGATGACTGCTCAGAGCATCCGTCGATACGATATGCGATAGGGATAGAGATATTGTACGTGGCATACATACTTGGGAACTGACGGATAGATATTCCACGATACGATGATACAAACAAACGTCAAGATGGTTCGATCTATATTTGAGAAGCACCACCCGCCTCCAATACGCTCTCAGTCTCGGTGATAACAGGACCTGAAGAATGAAGACATTCAAGATCGCAATTCTCCCACCATAACTCCCAACTTGAGAAACTGAGCACCGGAAAATTCATCACCACGGGGGAGAAGGACCCGGAATGGTATCGAAAAACCAGGTGGTCGAGAAATCCGATATCCAACACACGCAGCGAATTGAGCGCGGTGAAGCACGGTGCGAAATGGCCGACAGATAAACCCTGGTCTTTGTATGTATCTGAAGTATCCTCCACGAAGCTGAGATAGATATATTCGATCTGGCTTCCTGCGAGGGGATGAAGCAAGTCGCAAATGAGGTCACGAAGAGGTCGGTCCCGAAATTGATGCTATGAGAAGAATATAATCAGCAAACTCTCCCCCCATAAATATAGTTGACTATGTTGTCTCACCAAGAGCGCATCAGAGCGGAGACACAGGTGCAGGTATTTCAAGTTTGGAAAATGACTCCCGATCGCGGCGACATCCACTTTCTGATCAATGGTGGTATAGGAGTGTAGCGTATGCACGGCTTGAAATGGGCGATCAGGGATATTGAGAAGGGCCTCTAGGTTGTCCAGCTTTAAGTGGCGAATATTCCTTCCTGGACAGATGATCGCTGCAGCTTGCGTGAGTCCACCGAGGGCGCGAAGCCGAGGTAGGGCATCGGAACGTAAATTGAGGTCGTATGGGAACCAAAAATCTGTGGAGAATTCGAGCAGTTCGAGGAAGGGTTGAGACTCTAGCTCTAAGAACCGCCCGAATGCCGCCATGTCAAGGATGCGGCCACATTTCAGATGCGTGATACGTGTTGTAGATGAGAACGATTTAGCAAACAAGGTGGCATGCTTCACATCACCAGTGGGTTCGATTTTCAGGTGTCGAAGGTTGATCAGCTTGGGAAGGATCATGAAAATCATGTAGGCAGACTGCGTTGCATAGGATACGACGTATGTAGCGAGACGTGGATCTTCATTGATACTCCGATCGTAAAATTTGCGAATACGAGATAGCATGTTGTGCATATCTGTATCTGCAAACGTCACATTGCGATATAAGATCGGCTCCGCCAGGGTTTTGAACAACCATGATGCGCGGAGGAGCACGCTCAGCGAGTGCTGATCATTGACGGATGCGAATATTATGGATAGAATTTCTGCGGGGAGATCCATTGTACGATCGTCCCGACTTTGGGTCGAAACGATAAGCAATATCTTAGGGAGTGTTATATAACATGGACGACTAACCCAAGGATCTCTGCAGTAATGCTCGATGTAAACGAGAAGCAAGCAGTGACAGTGCTGTATTCTGGCCATGGGACGCAATGACTACCACGTCATTCTGGCAAATGCCGAATCCAACGGATGCGTCAATATGATGACATGAAGGTCCCCTTGACATTGAGCAGCTGCGCTACATCCTCCTCTTCTAGCTGAAGAAACAATAGACTCTGCGGCCACCTGGGTTACAGAGAAAATACACGCAGACGTCAAACATAAGGAGAAAACGTTACAAGTATCTGGTATCTGCATGGATAAGCTTTGATGGAAGGGGTAGGGCTGTTCGAATGCTTCAGCTGCCTTTCTACTCCACCACCTGAATGAGCTACGAGCGGAAAACGCATCGATTAAAGGAGGACGGTGGTTGTGGTTCATGTTGAAGGTCTATAAGCGCCAGCCCCTGTCGAACAAGTGCTGCGCGTGATCACAAAGTCAATCGCTCAAGCGCTTCTCATCATCGTTCTGGTCGCTGCTATCACCACCATGTCATCCGAGCCGTCTGCAAAGAAGAAGCCCATCGTCATTATCACCATTGGCATGGCAGGCGCAGGCAAATCCACCTTTGTCCAGCGCATAAACTCTTTCCTTCACTCCCAACAACCCCCGAAACCACCTTACATTCTCAATCTCGACCCCGCGGTAATCCAAGTCCCCTTCGAGCCGAATGTAGATATAAGGGACACTGTGAATTATCAGGAGGTTATGAAACAGTGTGTGTTATCTTTATTTTTGGGTTTTCAGTGGTCGTTGACGGTGTGCTGGTGGTGATTAGGTATAACCTTGGGCCAAATGGGGGGATCATGACGGCTTTGAATCTGTTCACGACGAAATTTGATCAAGTGTTGGAGTTGATTGAGAAGCGTGCCGACGAAGTCGAGTAAGTGCTCATCCGAACCGATTTACTCGTCAGCGAGCTATCTATCGTGCTGACATCGAGCGGGTATATAGTTATGTCATACTGGATACGCCAGGCCAGATTGAAATTTTTACTTGGTCGGCGTCAGGTGCTATCATCACCGATGCTGTTGCCTCTTCTTTCCCGACAGTCGTGGCGTACGTCGTCGATACCCCGCGAACTACGGCCCCAGCAACATTTATGTCGAACATGCTTTATGCTTGCAGGTTAGTTCCCTTTTGGCGCCTACCACCCACCTAGCTCCTTGTCTTATCATCTTCGTGCTCGAAACCCGTTAGCATCTTATACAAAACGAAAATCCCCTTCATCCTCGTCTTCAACAAAACCGATGTCCAGCCGCACGACTTCGCTCTAAGCTGGATGCACGATTTCGAGGAATTCCAAGCCGCTTTGGCTACACATGACAGCGCTAGGGATTCCGAAGGCGAACCGACGTATATGAATAGCTTGATGAATAGTATGAGTTTGGTGTTGGATGAGTTTTATAAGCAGCTCAAAGTACGTCTTCTGAACTACCACCCCCGCCGTCATCATGACTCAATTGTATATACATCTAGGCTGTCGGGGTGTCGAGTATGACTGGTCTCGGCGTCAAGGAGTTCTTCGAAGCAGTTGGTGCTTCTCGGGAAGAATACGAAAAGTTCGTTTTCCCGACTATGCCTCCTATTCACGCCTTATCTGGTCACCAGAGAATACCTACCGGAACTCGAACGTGCTCGCGCAGCACGAGAGAAATCTCTTCGCGAAGCTAAGGAAGACTCGATGAATAGGCTGATGAAAGACCTTTCTGTAGATCGCGCAAAGAATCCCGAAGCTGCTTTGAATGACCGGTGGGATCCCGCGCAGGAAGAGGAAGATGATGATGATGACGATGACTTGGATGTTAACATTATTGATCGGAGTGAGTCGTTCTGCCTTCGGACTTTCCACTTACTTATCAGTGACTCGTCTGCGTTCAGGCGAAGAACGGTGGCCGGGTCAATACGTGGATATTACAAGGGCGAGGAGAAGTGAAAATGAAAATATTAACTGGCGGCGGCCTGGTTGAATACCCACTGCCCGATGACGTTGTTAATTTCGCATTGTAAGTGAACTAACTATCTTACGCCTTCTCGAGCAAACTTAATTGACAAGCCACGTTTATGCAGTCGTTTTGATACTCTATCCGTAACAGATGTATTCTTCAAATGTACGCTAAAGCCTAATTGGCTGTGAGGCTAATTTGCCTCCGGGGCATGTTCGGCTATCCCTCGGGCTGCACGTTTTGGCCTCGGTCCGCATTCGGTCCGTTCTCACGTGGACTTCGGTAATCATAGGGGCTCCCTATTCAGCCGGTCAACATCTTATACTGAGGGTATTCTAATCGTCGATGAAACGTCGATGCTGGGTGAGTGTGAAGCTTCTTATTTACTCGATATTTTGCTGTTTATTCCGAGTGAATATCTTAGCTCAGTGAACAAAATAGGGCATCTGGGGAATGCTTTTGCCCCCGTCTCGGTCGGAGATCCTTCGCTTCCAAGTATTTCATGCCTACCGCAATTTATCTGCGTTTGTCTGCATGCGCGTAGACTCGGGTGCTTTCCTGCATCTTTTCCTAAGCTAGTCAATCACCCCTGCAACATAACTTGAGAAAGTCTTCGCTTCGGCTGACAGCCGCACCGCTAAATATTCCGTATTTTCTATTGCCTCAGACACCAATGTTCGCTTCCTTACGAGGTGCCTAACTAACTAAATGTGCCGAATGCCAGACGCGTGAATCACTGAAATTGCCACCAGTGGCTGTGCCGCTGTACTTAAAGGCTCAAAATGGTCAAAGGAGAATCCCACTCACGAACGCCCACCAACTCGCCTGGTTACGCCCATCTCTCTTTATCTCCAACCACCATCATCATCTCCCCGTTCACGTCCTCATCGATATCGCCCGTCCCCGCTCACCGTCCCGCCCGTCCTTGGCGCACCTAGTCACTCATAGAGGCCCTTACGGATGGATCGGTGGGCGCCCGCCTCCTAACCGCTCCATGTCATATACGCTGATAAGGACAAATCTGTTGTCTAGCTACGCAAAAATCGAGAAAATTGGTACGTTTATCGTGATTCCGCTTTCATCCTAAGCGAGGGCAAAGGCATCTGAAGGGTTGGGCTTGGAATTGTAGGCGAAGGTTAGTCTCGATGGATGATGGTATTATTGACGCTCTTCACTGACCGTGCATATATATACATATCGTGCAAATGATCATCAGGAACTTACGGTGTCGTATACAAGGCCCGGGATGTGAATAGCAATCAAGTCGTCGCGCTCAAGAAAATCCGACTGGAGGCCGAAGATGAGGGCGTGCCAAGCACCGCGATCCGAGAAATTAGCTTGCTGAAGGAATTGCGAGACGATAATATTGTCAAGTGCGTATATGCCATCAATGATTGTCTACCCACGGCTCACTGTTGGTTTGTTTCTGTTGCTACGGTGCGCCACCGTCTTCCCATGTCACTGCATCCCACATTTCCACAGACTGCTAGATATCGTGCATGTAGATCAAAAGCTTTACCTCGTTTTTGAATTCTTGGACGTCGATTTGAAGCGATACATGGAGAATGGGAACCAGCGGAATACACCTATATCCCCTGCTCTGGTCAAGGTGAGTGCCTATTCTTATCATTCTCTCATGGTGTCCATCATAGACGAGTATTTTCGACCTCGGGGCGTATCTATGCGGGGCTCCGACGCGTGATAAACGCGTTTTTCTGGCGCTTTGACGCTTCGACGCGTTGCTTGGCTTTTTGGTTGGATGGGGTTATGCGCTTCGGCGGACTGAGCGCTGCTCATGACACCTTCCCTGCTCGAGTGCACCGGCGTGCCTTTATTACGTGCATTATGAATCGCGTGGCCACTCGGTGCAGGGCACCTCCGGGTGGGCCATGTGACCCCCCTGCATACTTACCCTCGAGGCTCGTTGCCATCGCCTCTTTGTCTTCCCGCTTTCCCCTGACGGGCTGTATATCTTGCCTATCAACTAATCGTTCATTCCAGAAATTCACCCACCAGCTCAATTCGGGCTTATTGTACTGCCATTCACACCGTATCTTGCACCGCGACTTGAAGCCGCAGAATCTTCTCATTGATAACCGTGACAATCTTAAACTAGCTGACTTCGGTCTTGCCCGCGCGTTCGGCATTCCGATGCGCACATACACTCACGAAGTAAGTCCCTTTCCTTTTTCCCTTCGCCCCTACGTCTGTCTGCCTGTCCGTTCGGCACCCCGACTTAACCGAACGCCAACTCCCTTCTCATTAGGTGGTAACCCTCTGGTACCGTGCCCCGGAAGTCCTCCTCGGCTCACGCCACTACTCCACCGCAATCGACATGTGGTCCGTCGGCTGCATCTTTGCAGAAATGGCGATGCACGGTCATCCTCTCTTCCCTGGTGATTCTGAGATTGATCAAATATTCAAGATCTTCAGGTTCGTCGTTCCCTCAATTCAAATAAACAAACCCTTCGCCACTCCCTCTCTCTCGCTGAATCAAATTTATTGATTTTGATTTTTTTGGGGGGCGGCTATTATTCTATTATAGAATTCTGGGGACACCCAATGACGAGAGTTGGCCCGGCGTTAGTACCTTGCCGGACTATAAGCCCACGTTTCCGCAATGGTCGCAGCAAGACTTGAGTCGTATTGTCAACGTACTGGATGAGCAAGGACTAGATATGCTCAAGGTATGTAAATGCTCGTCTTTCCGCCAAGGCCACCGAGGGTTGAGCTTGACGACGTCTGCAGCAAACCCTGACATATGATTCATCCAAGCGTATCTCTGGTAAGCAGGTCTCTCCCACCTTATCCTATCGTGCAGATTGGCTGAGGATAAATATTTTTGCGGATGCAGCCAAACGCGCTCTCCATCATCCATACTTTGCAGACTACACAGCGTGATACCCCCCGCTTTGAGTTTCCAAGTGTCTGTCTACATGTTGTTGTGTTATTTCGATCCTCTGTGTCATACACGCTTTCGTGATCATGAATCAGCTCTTCATTTTGGTTCTGTGTTTCTCTTTCTTTTCAAGTTCATTTTCGTTTCTTTCTACATTTCTGCTTATATTCGCATGGCCTGTTCGTATATCCATATCCATATCCATTCCATCATGATCATTTCCTTCAATTCTCTCAAGCGCTTCACTCAATACGAATTACAATGCATATACTACGATAGAATCGCTATAAATATTTGTTGTACAAATGCTGCTCCCTCCCATCACTGGGCATCATACTACGGACAGTGGCCGATGGTCTATTCTATGTATGGGCCTACTCGAGCGTCTGTTGACGCTACGACTTCTTCTGCGAGGCCGCCCAAGCTGCGTAATAGACTTCCATACCATCCATCAAGCCAGGTTTCCTCGGCGTCCAGTCCAGAAGTACGCGAGCAAGATATGGGCGAATCAGCGTCGTTGTGCTAACGGCCACCTCCCATGCTAAGGAACGTATGATGAGCGGTGATGCCAAATAGATGAACTTGGCGCAACTCACGGTTTGATGGCGGCTTCAACTCGTATCCTTCTGCACCAGAAACCTCTACGAGGCGCTGGAGAACTCCTCCCACAGGCTCAGAGAAATCATTGACGGCATCGAAGGTCCGTCCACCGACAAGGTAAGCCCGTTCAGCCGCGCGTACATACAAATCCACCATATCTTCGACGTGAACGAGCGTCATCCTCGCACCAGGTGTAGCAGGCCACTCCGCCTTGCGCTTCGCAGCAGCAGCAGACGCGAACATCGTGCCAAGCAACGACCCCGAATAGCCGTATACCAACGGCGGACGGATGATGATCCCGTTTAACACTTCGTCATGGGTCACGCGATGTTCTAGGAGGGGGAGGTATGAGATTAGCTGGGGGATTGCGGACGAGGAGTCGGAATAGTTGATGGGCGTCGTGTCTGAGACGATGTCTTTGCGGTGTTCGCCGTGGACCCAAGTGCTTGAGCTGTGTATATACGTGAGCTTTGGGGATCCTGCGGGGCGTAGGCGCTGTGCAGCCTGTTTGGCTGCGTCGAATACGGCGTTGGAGAGTCGGGGGATGTCAGAGTCGCCCATGACTGAGTAGATTATGACGTCCAAGGTTGGGACGAGGTGATGCCAGACATCCGAGTCGGGTTCACCGACGATAGGGTGAACTGAAAAGATATGTATTAGATACATGCAATATGCATCACATGAGGAGTCGTGAGGCGAGATAAATGGGAAGAATGAGGAATTGGGAACTGACTTTCCTCTGCCAATAAGCGTTGGGCTTTCTCGGCTGATCTCGTGGTCCCGTAAACCTGGTGCCCGGCACGGCAGAAGGCTCTTGCCATGGGAAGCCCTACGAAACCTGATGCACTGCAAAGAACAGCATTGTTAGAACCGTAAAACTGAATCCGGGGAAAGCATTCCTCACCCGAGTATAAGCACCTTCATTGAGAAAGAGCGCAAGCTAATGTAGGAGCGCCGTTGAACGTGCTCAATCTTATATAAAGACTGTTGGAGGCGCGCTCAACGGGCTTTCGTCATCATGACCACATGATGGATGAGTAAAGGCCTTCGCCGCCGTGCTATCGACACCATCTGTGCGCACCTGATCAATGAGGGTGTAAGTGAATGCCTGAGAACGGTCAAGAATAGGATTCTCACCAAGAGATGGTTCGACAGCAGCGGCTGCCATATGCGATTGTAGGCAGAAGCTTGTTATATAGAACGGAACAGCGAAGAGGCATAAAAGGGGAAACTGGACCGACAGAGGATAAAGGAACCTTGTAAGCAGTGCAGTGGGGGATAAAGAGTACAGGCATACAGTAGTCGACGTCATATAAATTTCATACCAGCAAAAGGGCAAACATCCGATATAACGAAACGAGACGACAGATTGATGAACCTGTCGGTATCGCTACCATAGACATGAATATAATTGCAGGACCAGCTCGCCTACACGGAGATCACCATATAAATTCCACCTAAAAACCGCCTGCGATAATTCCACCCATCACATGAATACCAACGTACAGTCAGCAAGGACGAGGGGAGGGTACGAGACGAAAAGTCTGTTCAGGCTCCTGGGCCCGTAAACGAGATTATACGCGAGATCGAAAGCCGGAGAGCCTCTATCGTATGTATCCACAAACGAGAAACGTTCGAACGTCCTGGGCCAGGAGACGAGGAGGCGGCGGGGTTGCCGAGTAGACTGAGCCACTGCACAAGGCGAGATGGCAGCTCCCTGCTTGAGACGTGCGTCGAAGTTGTTGTTGACCGGAGGACAAGCTGTTCAGAATCATGGACCGGGGTCGAGCTTCTCACCACGGGCGAGGACACGGACCACCTTGCTGTTCGGCTGTGCCACCATCTCCATCATTGCTTTTACCGCCGGTGGACGTTCGACCAAGTTATCCCCTCCGTCCCTCTCACGCCCTTGCGACAGCCGTCTGCCACGCCCGGATCCACCTCGCTTCCCGCCATGTCCACCGCCCCGATAACCGCCCCCACCCGGATGTCCATTTGGCACACCCATCTTATTAGCGTATCTTCCATCATCATCGTGTCCCTCCTCTTGCTTAATCTCCAGAACTTCTACTCCTGATCGGTGAGCCCAATACGCAACTAGGGTTCCAGCGACCCTCAATTCGTGCTTGCTAGCCTGGGCCAAAGGAACGGGAACAGGCGCGAGGACGGCATCACCGCCTTTAGTAGTGGCATCCTTCGGCAAAGGCTGTGGGACAGCGGGGGTGACAGCGAACGCGACCTTGGGCTTGCGCTCCGTGGACTTCGCCTTGGAGAGCTGATCGTTGACCTCCCATCGTGCACAGCAGATGGTGCGCCTAACCCATTCCGGGGAGCCCATCAAAGTCTTGTCGCCTAGGTCGGGCTCGTCCGAGAAAGTAATTTGTTCCCATAAGACGTAGGCGTCGTCCTGCTGAACCCGGATGCGTGGGTTGGCACCGACTTGGGCCTCAAGGAGACGAGAGGCCGCCCGTGCTCGGGCAGCCAGCGAAGTGGTTCCTTTCTTGAGGAGGTCTAACGTGTTCAACACTGCACATGACAATACAATAAGCCGCTGACCGAAATAGCAGCGTCATCGCTTACCCTCTAAAGGAACAATGATAATCTCCTGCCTCCCGTCTCTGCACCACTTCTTCAATTGATACAGGGCATGGACGAGGACGCTGGAATCAACAATGATGATGTCCGCATCCTTCCTATCTTCGTGGTAGCTTTCGTTGGAGCGCCTGGGACGGCTATCCGCCTCAACCTCCGATTCCCCAGCGTGACGCCGCCATTGGCTATTCTGTTTCGGCGGCGGCGGGCGTTGTTTCGCATAACCGTTCTTCTTCTCCCTCCATGTTCCTTGCGGGGTATTAGTCGATATGGACTTCTCTAGTTGCTCGACCTGGTGGCTGAGAAATGCCGCACCAAGCGCGCGGGACATAGCCAGCTTGTTGGCTGCTAGGGTGGGTCCCTATAGAGCATCTCATCAAGAACTTGAGGTCAATGAAGGTCAACATGACTCACCTTGTCGGTCATCGTCGTGGTAGCAGGAAGAGAAGCGCTTGAACCGAATGCACTCAGCCGTAAGTCCACAGCTTGTGGTCAGTGTTATGTAATCCTGTGCCTTGCCTACTTGAGATAAGATAACAGCCACATCAGCGTCTCCCCCTAAAGAGCACCCTATTCACTGGCACATTCAGGCGCAATACAACATTCATAAATATACGGGCTACATAGTACAATTAGCGGACTTCCATGTTAACCTACATACAACGTATGACTACATCCTTCACGCTTCAGTACCCTTCGGGTACGATCAATGACTCGCGCACACGGCGAATTTGGCCTTTGGCCTACGAAAAAGGAGAGATAGCAAAGACGACAAATCAGACCAGAAGAAAAGAAGAACGGGACAAGAACTAGAGACAAAAGAGTCCGCATCCCAACAAGGAGAGGGGGGGAAGGTGGGAGGATGTTTCGTAGCGTTCCAACTTGATGGCCGAATTCATGTTCAGCTGAAGGCCAGCATGGTCCATGCGGCGACGGCCCCAACAGTCATGACGGAAGCAGTGTGGGCCACGGTGGCCAATGCGGATCTTTGACGCTTGTACGATGGCACCTCGACACCATTTAAAGTGGGAGTGAGGGTGGAAGACGTAACAGACTGTGAGGGAAGTGCGCTGGCATCTTCCTGTAAATTGTCATCATGCTCATCTTGGTCGGAGCGCTTGCGCTTCAGAGATGTGGATGTGCGAGCCGTAGCCTGGACCTGCAACAAGTATATGTCAGACTAAGGCAGTGGGACCGAGGTGAGGTGAGCCTCAACTGACCTCCGTAGCAAACGCAGTGATATCTTCCATGGCTTGAGTACGAGCCTCCCGTACTCGATCAAGCTCATCGGCCATCTGGCTCTGCCATTCGGCATGGAGTCGCTCGGCTCCTAAACACAAAAGGTCAGTCCTATACACAAACCAGAGGCAAGACCGATGACTCACTCTTCACCAAATCTTCCAATGCCGACTGATCTTGGTTCGATCTCGCGTGCTCTTCCTGCATCGTCTTCAGCGCCTCAGCTACTTGATCCCTCCCCAGCTGCAGCGCCATAAGGTTATCCTGCATATCACCGATATCGTTCTGAATGACCGGGATGGTAGTGTTCGCAACTTGATCCAACCGATCAGTCGCAGCGATGGACTGTTGCTGCAACGGCGCAAGCTCAGACATACGGTCTTCAAGATCAGCCAGCCTCTCCTGATTCTCCTCGCCAGATCGCTTGCTCTCGTCAACGGCATGCTGGAGTTCATCACAACGACTCTGGTACACTGCGGAAATCTTGCTGGACTCCGCGCCAATCTTGGCCTCCAGCTGCGTGCGCAGAGTTTCAATCGCAGCTGCATGATCCGCCGGGGCCTGCAGGCACAAAGCTGGTGAGAAAACGTAAACTGAGACAGATTCTCGAGGATGCACTTACCTGCTGCTCGGGCTCCTTATCCTTGGGTCCACTGGGACTGGAAGTCATGGAAACGACCCTGCGTGGATACGGATAGTAACGGGATTGAGGCTTGAAGGACAGAGGAGCAAATGGCGTGCGGTTGGGTGTTGTTATTGTCGCAGGGACAGGAGGCGGGCGTGGGGTCTGCGGAGTAGATTTCTAGAGATCGTTAGCACTTATACCTTAGACCAGGTCGACGACCAATAGTTACCTCTGCAACTTCTTCGAGAATTTCCACGACGCCGGCATCGTGAGCAATCTCAGGCATCTCGTTATCATCCAAGGGTGGGTCTGCGGCTTTGTCAGTAGGGGAAGATGAATCCTCCGCGGTCAGGGGCAACGGACGAGTGAAATCATGATTTAGAGGAGGTATGGGCGGCGTGGTCAGCCACTGGATCACGGGCAAGGGAGTCTGCAGAGGCGGTGGGCTCTCCAACTCCATGGGGGAGTTTGACCTCGATCGGGGCTTCACGGCCTCGACGACAATCGGAGGAGGTGGCGTACTCTGTGTCCTCGAGGGAATAGGCTCCACATGGGCTACAGCATCCGACGACGCTCGTCCCTGCTCGCTCTCTTCTACCACACGGGGCGGCACCGTCGGTGGGAGCAATCGTCGAAGAAACCTCAGCGCTAAACCATTGGGGGGCCGACTGGGTGGCCGTGAGCCGGGTCTGAGCTGTTGGCTAGCTGGACAGGGAATCTCCTCAATATCAGAATCGTTATCAGAACCTACACCGTCCCGTGACGAATCTTCCGAGGAAGATGAGCCGGAGGGGGAGGAGGAGGACGACGACGACGAAGAATCTGAGGTTGTCGGCGACGACGCGAAGGGTGGATAGAGCCCAAATCGCCCCGAGACCGACTTCCGTATGGGGGTGACAGGATTATTGTTACGTCCATCGGCCACTGAAGGAACCACGAGGGGTTTGATCAGAGGCTCGATATTGCGGAGGAATTCGACCTTAGCCACCACTGGCCTAACAACTTCATTATTCCTCCCTACAGACTTCCCAAACGTAATGACATCGCCGTCGGCCACGATCGTGGATTTCCCAGGCTCAAGAATCCTGGACAACGCCTCATTGGCATGTCGAATATGCGTGCCATGATGGGAACCGACATCGGATAGATAAACCTATAGATAAATGAGTATCGAGTGGATTATCCATGGCCAACGCTCACATTGCCGTTCTCTCCAAAACAAATCTTTGCATGCTTTCTGCTTACTACGGCGCACCGAAACAAGGCTCGTCCTTTCTCCGACTCACGATCTGCCAGAGGGTCAAGGGGGTCAGCTCCCGGTCTACGACCGATGAGAACGACGCTCGTCGCTGCTTTGCGGAACGTCAAGCTGTACGGAGGCTCATCCTTGCCGGTGGATTCAACGTGCAATACAATACCTGCATCCGCAAATCAGTTCCAGTTCGTTGATCCAAAATCTACAGCCTGAACGACCTATGGGTTGGCTTTGTCGGTGGTAATGACTCCTGAATGAGGGGATTGAAGCTGGCGTTCGTGTGCCGATGTATTGAATCTCATCGTCTATGGCAGCCATTGCACGAATTTCATTCGTTTTCTGGACAAGCAACGATAGAGCAAGGTGGGAGGAGTCAGAATGCACAGCCAGGCCAGCTCCCTATAAATAGGCAGAAAGCGCCCGTCGGGCCGAAGACAACTGGAGGGCGCTTATTCAAGTCCCTATTAGCCCCTCTCTTAGCGCTTTATTTACCTTGAGGTAGTCCGTGGATCGCACAACAACGCACGTACAGCGGAAACTTCTATGCAGCGGTCAGCAATTTCGGAGGTAGCACCCAACATTTCAACTCGAATTTGCATCGTGAAGGAATAGTCTTCCTTGCAAATACTGAGTACTGAACGCCTCTCAATACATACGAGTGACGCGACGACGACAATAATAGGAAGTAAATTTCCAGATACCAACAACAAGAATAGCAACGACGACTATGACTGCGAAAAAGAGATGACAGCTAGCAAAGATGGGCGCGATGGGGTCATGCAGAGCGACAGCAGATAAGTAACGAAGATGGTACAGATGATATGATATGGAGAACCGAGCAAGGGCGGTGGGAAGCAAGGGGAAGCAAAACAGAGCATCATCGCCGTCAGCGATGAATCGAAACTAAGAGTCGGTCGTAACACCAAGTCCACAATTGACAAGTTGAACAAAAAACAGATCAAGACAGCAAGAATTTAGCATAAAAATGGGAAAATACACCAGAATCGAAAAGCTAATGGCATCACGAATCGTAACAGTCGAAGTCCGCTTCAGTGAACGGCTCCTCACCCGGGCCTAAAGTTTGATTCATATATTTGATCAGCCGGTCAGAGCTCGATTCCCCCGAGTTGTTTGTGTTCGCAGAAGGGGTCGCTGAAGGGAGCACGGCGATTTGGGAATCCTCATCATCTTCGGAAGAAGCTAAAGCTGAAGAAGTAGAGGACCATTCAGACGACGGCGAGGAGGAGGAGGAGGAGGAGGAGGAGGAGGAGGAGGAGGAGCTTTCTTCGGCCGTCAAGGCAGTTCCAATGGACTCAGCTGGCGAGGGGACGACTGGAGAGGCGGTGGTGGTATCCGACTCGGCCGCTGGCTGATGATGATGGCCGGAGTGAGAGTCATCGTCTAGCCGGGCTGGTGATGCGAGCTCATGCTCGTCGAGGTGGGCCGAAGTGGATGAAGTGGCTGATGCGAGCCACTCGTTGACTAAATCATTCAACTCCGTCAGAATGCGCTGACCTGGCGAGGAGTCTACGTCACTTGGCTGGTCAACGGAAGTAGATGGAATCTCGGGGAGTTCATTCGGAGATGCAATCGATGAGGGAGACGACGACGACGTCGACGCTGAGGAGTGCTCAGAATCGGCCAATCCAACAAACGTCGAAGTCGGCGCCGAGGTCGATAAACCAGGTTGAATGCCATAAAAATTGGGAGGGCTGGCGAACCCTTGAGCTTGCGCTGCCACACTCTGGAATTGGGCGAGGTAGTTGGCAGCGGGCGGGAAGGTCGTTGGAATGGACCCATCAGCAGAAGGGAATTGCGGGAGCGCAAAATCGAACCGGTGGTTCAAGTCGAGGTATCTGGGGTCTGATTGTGGCGGGGTTGGCAGAGGTGTATTGACAGAGGAGGGGGAGGAGGAGGAGGAAGAGGAAGAGGAGGAAGAGGGCGTATCGCTTGCTGATACCGCTGGACTTTCCACAAAACGCGGTTGTGGCTTATTATGTCGCTTCGCAGGGATATACGAATAATCGCCGATAGCGAATAGCCTCAAATTCTCCTCGCACTGTTTTGGACTATGTCGGCTCTTGGAATAGGTACCGCGTACGAAGCTGGGGGATGGGAGGGGTGGGGAGGGGTGGATTGAGCAATGGCAGAGAATGCAGCAAAAACAATAACGGGCGTACCGCTTAAAGCACTTATCGCACGCTTTCTCAGTCGCATACGGTCCGTAAGCACAGCTTTGTCTTCTATGGCGGCTTAAACTGCCGGGTTTCATGGGTTTGCCACAATCGGGGCAGTTTACCTGGGGCTGGATTGTGTGGAAATATAAATTGAGCATTGGTAGATAATAAGGGAGGCGGGGAGCTACACGCACGATGTTATCGTCCTTAAGTCTGCGTCTCTTTCTCGAGGGTTTGGATGCACCAGCGGGCGGCTCTTGCAGTCGCTGGGGATGGGAGACTTGAAGCGAAGTGGTGGTAGCTTGATTAATTATACTATGCTCTTGCGGCGCCTTGGACCTTCTGCGCTTCGCAGACGAGGACGATGGGCCAGAGTGGGCAGCGGTATTAAACACGGCCCCGGATTGGAGAGGTTGAGGCGCGTAGTTGGCGTAAAAGATCTCTGGGGGAGTTAAGGTGAGAGGCGGAAATGGAGCTTGGGGATATGCAGGTTGAGGTGGCGGAGGAGGATGGTCGGCAAAGACAGACGGTGGCATCGTCGGGAATGGGTGTGATGGTGGTGGTGGTGGGCCTGGAGGTGGGTGAACGTGAAGGTGTGCGTTCGGTGAGGGGTACGGTGCGGCAGCTTCCTGAGCGTTAGTGCCACCCGCACCCGACAGGAAGGCTAGCACGCGTGCCGCTAGAGGAGGAGGAATGTTGGCGACGTTACCTTGCCGCAGTGCCTCATAGACAGCGTCGAGGAATGGAGTCGCCACAGTGACGGTGGGGAAGCTGCTGGCTTCGTCGCGGCTGGGGCGGGTCATGTGTTGTGGGGGGTCGGAGGGCATAGTGCTGATCTAAGAAACGTCTGGCCACCGAGTCCCAATTTATATGAAGTTGGGGGTACGGTCAGTAGAAACTGGGACTTCGCTGGCAAATTCAACAAAGGAGAGCGGGATGGCATTGTTCAGGGCTATGAGTGAATCTAGAGATAAGGGATTAGTGGGAGCGTGTGCATGTGCAAGTTGTGTGGCGGTGTGATTAAGAAGATGGTCAGAGCATCAATGAGCGGAATCAAATTCCATGGACCATTGTGGGGCTTGGCGAATACAAATGACCCTGATGGAAGCCCAAACGGTGGATGCGCAGTCCTAATGCGGTATGATGGTTTGTCGGGCCTGGAACTGTGAAGAGTCAGACGTTCCGATGAAAGAGACTGGTTATACATACTTAGAGTGGGTGGTCGCACCGTGTCAAATCAAACAAACACTGCGCCATTGTTGTGATTATAACGAGGGGTCAAAGGACGAGTCCTAGCACATACCCGATCCAGCATAGCTTCTTCACTTTTCCGTGTGGTATCCCTCGAGGCAAGGTTCTCATTTTCGATGAGAAGAGATCGCAACTACTAGGATGACCCCTGTATATGCTCCGGTCGACAAAGATAACTGGGGAGAAATGCGAGGGCGAGTCATTTTCCAAAAAATGAGCAACAAACATAAGTACTTACTCAAGAATACCCGATAACACGACCATATCACACGTCGAGTACAGCAAATAATATAGTGAGAGTGGATTGGCAAGTGTAATAGTACAGCGAGGAGAAAAAATACAATCATCCGAGTCCGAGGTCGTCTGTATCAAGGTAAATGTCAACGATCTATTTCTCAAGACATTGCACACAACTTGCCAGGATAGACTGCATCTGCAATAGCACGACCGGCAGTTCAGTCTTTCGCTTCAGTAACCGTGCGGATACGAATGTAACGCCGTTCTCCCATGGGTCGGTTTGACGTTGCCTTCGAGTGTGCCGCCGTGTCAAAATGTTGGTTGAACCGATACATACGTCCTCCTTTGCATTTACGTCTACTCGGCGAGCAGAATCGTGAACCATCAGTACTTGGCTGAAAACATCAAATTAAACACAGCTAATTGTGCAACTTACCGGTGACTGCAGTCTTCGCAGATCAAAACATCGTTGAACCGATGAGTACGGGAGTGTCGCGCAGCTGTTCCAAAGCCAGTCTCAGATCCGCATTCTAAACAAATAACACGCTATGCGCAAGAAAATTATATAACGAAAGCACTTTAGTGATGCGAGAGCTCGAAGCGTGAAATAAAGACGCACATCTGAGTGGTTCGGGTTTGGATGCAACCGAAATCCCTTGGGAACCTTCCGGTATGTCTGGGGTTGGCTTGTCGCCTCTGAGGCTGTTGCCGTATTTTCGACTGGCGTTAATGAAGCGGTATAGACGCGGTGCTTTAGAGGTTTCCTCCAGAAGGCCTTCACTTCTGCACGAAGCCTCACCAGTCTGCCTCGTCTATGTCTATGGGCTTCAGTGACAGCTCCCCGAGCAGTGTGGCTACCGTGCGCTTCAGTCCCAGAATCGGAGTCGATCTCGTCGTCCTCCACCGTCGACTCGGCGTCGGCGCCGGACCTAAACGTAGTTTCGTCGTCGGAGTACTTTGTGATACGAGTATCTAGCGCACAGAACTCGGACATGAGACGAGAAAGTACGCTGAAGAAGTGGTACGCTACGAATCGGATTTCCGGCCCATTATATGGGCCAAAGGTCTTGCAGGTGCCATTAACGCGAAGGCCTGCTGGTCTTCCTATGGTCTTCCACCTCTACAGAACTCCGAGTCCGAGCCTTCAGTTGACCATCTCTAAGCTCTCACTCAGGCTTCACAAAATCGGCGGAGCTAGATGTGATTTCCGACTTTCTGAAGCCTCCAAGCCGAGCGGGTGAACGAGATACTCGGCACGGGTACTTACCGCGATGGTCCATTGTGCATGTACTGCGATCAAAGGATTGACCAGTTCACAACAAAGGGACATGCCACGTGGCAACGGAACTAAAATGGTCTGGGCGCCTTGTGGTGGCGCCTGATTGTTGCCCCTGTTGCCCCCTTTCCACCGTCGTACCGAGGTTCGACAGCTCGTCAGTTGTACTTGTAGAGGGATCCGTCGAGTGTCTCTTGTCGTCCGCGTCCGATATATATTTCAAGCTCGCAATAATAAATACTGAGTAGCGAGATTCGGGGGACGTAGTTGGATGTACTCGAGTAGAAGGAGAATTCCATTACATATTTGTTTGGCGTGCCTCGTATACGTAGTCTAGCCTTAGTGGTAGAGGCCGTGGTACTACACATGGGAGCAAACGGAGGACGTTATGAATAGCAATGGTCGACACAGGCGATGAGCATTATTATGATAAACACTCCTCACTCAAGGCCACTACAGAATTATACACTAGCCGGTACAACTGGGTATCAAGGAACATGCCAATCCAATCACCATACAGGTATACGTATATGTAATGAATTTAACAATGAAAAAAAAATGAATGTAACGTTCAGTTCGTGAAAAGAGTTCGTTATCATCACCATCGTCGTCGTCGTCGCGGTTAAGGGTTAATTAAGGGTGACGGATTACGGGTACCCAAAAATAACGCCCAACATATCCTTCCAACCTCTCTTAACCACCAAACTCACACCAGGAACATACTCCTCTGCCAACCACTCCAAATACCTTGCATCCAAACTGCTCCATGGACCCAGCTCGAAGGAGAGGACATCCCTCGGCGAGAGGTATATGGTGTTGTTGGTGGATGTGGAGGTGGTGGTGGTGGGGTCCGCATTCGAATTTGCATTTGCATTTGCATTTGCATTTGTGGTTGTGTTGGTGTTGGTGTTGGTGGGGAGGAACACCTCGAGTTGGGAGAGCTGAAAACAGGTGTGGGCGTGGAATGTTTGGAGGAGGGCGAGGGTCGTAAGCATCAAACCGTCTCTCCGTTCGCACGAACCACCAACATCAACATCAACATCAACGTCGACAGAAGACGCCGACGCCTGCCGATCATTCAAAGCAGCCGCTTTTCCGTGTTTGCTGGACCGCGGCGATGTCGGGGGGTTCAGGTTCGAGCTGCTAGCCGACTTGGCGGCGGCGGTGGTGGTGGTAGTAGTAGACATCGAGCTAGACTTCCTAGGCTGCACCGTGTACCCAATTCCACCAGAACCAGAACCTCCAACGTTCGGCCCACCCTCAATACCCATCCCAACGCTCCTCACCGACCGTCCCAGCGTGAGATCATCATCCCCCTCCAGGCGTATGCCGCCCCAATTACTCGCGCCATTCGCAGTGGAATACGATGTGGGGGAGTTGTTCCGCCATGAGCCCATCCAGAGCCCGGCGCAGATGATGCAGACGTCTTCGTAGACGCGCCATGCGTCCGTCCATGTTGTGATGAGCTTCGATTTGACGTCGGATCCTGGGGCGCCGGGGGGGCCGCAGCAGGTGCAGCGCTCGCGCTCGCCGCTGTTCTCGGCATCGAGTTGGAGGAGCCGGTCTATTTCGTTCCACTGCGGATGACACCAGAAGTCAATAACAACAGCGAAATAGAGGGGGAACGAAGGGGGAGGGAAGGAGGGGGAGGTACGTACCAGTCTGACGTCGCTCCAAGCGAAACGGACGGTTGATAAGCGGTGAGTGGGGCCTTTGGAGGTGAAAGGGCCGGCGATGGGTTTAGATACGAGGAACGTGGGGCGTGTAGCCTTGTTCGGTGAGAGGGTCGTAAGGTTGATGAGCAAGTCATAACACGATGGCTTGTCCAGGAATATCGCATCCGTAGAACCTGCACCGTATCAATGAATCAGTCACAGACACAAGACAGACGGATGATGCGCGTACAAGCAATCCAACCACGGCCTGTTTTGCTCTCCTGAGCCAGTCTGTCGAGGTCATTCAGAGTGACCATCCCAAGGACGTTGATTCCCTGGCGTGACTTGCCCTTGAGCCGCTTCGGGATATCTTCGCGAGACGATAAACCGGGTTGTGGTGACGTGTACGGAACTTGCTCCTCAAAGCAGAGGTCAGCCGCCACCCGACACAGCACACACGCAGCTTCGACCGGAGGTAGTGTCAAGATCAGTATACGTCGCCGACCGAGGACGTGTTTGTACAGCGTTAGCGTCGATGGGCCGAGGATTTTGACGAGATGGGAGAGGTGAAGAGTGGGGTTGAGAGAGGCATCGAGCTACCATCAACAACAACAATAGTAACAATAAGCAGCTGCTAGCGAAAAACTTCGTATGGAATACGTACTTCATACAGGTCATGGCTCCAGCCATCCCAGTTCCCCGCTCCGCCTAGGTCAGGCCTTCGAACCTTCCTCTCCTCGAAGAACTGCTTCGCCGGTTCCCAATCCTCCTCAGTCGGCTCGAGGATCCCCGTGATTTCCAGCTTGGAGTAGATGTGGGTGACCAGACTTTTGAGGGCGGCCGTATGCCTCCACGGCCGCGGTCGATGCGACTTGGCGAGCAGAATGCCCAAGGAGGATAGTCGAAAACCTCGGTGACCGTGTTCGGTGGTTTTGCGCCGTCGAAAAACACAGACGCCGTGATGACCGTCTTTGTTAAAATAGCTGCGAGAATCGTAAGTAAGACAAGCTTGAAAGACATGGTGTAATGAGCGTACACGACGTCTTCGTCAACCAAATGAAGGCCGCTTGGAAGGGCGCTGAATTCCAGGTTTTCAAGACTCAGGTCTTAGAGACGTAAGTTGCTATCACGACCCATTCAGCGATGAAATGGAGATGTTACGCACCGCTACTGGCTTTAACAGACCAGTCGAGCACATTGCCCTGCGTCGGGTGAAAGGACGCATGAAAAACAGCAACTGTCAAAATTAACGTCCATGCAACGTTTGACAGTGAGCTAATCGGACCCCAGCATGAAGGGGGTAAAAAGCACTTGCCAATGTCCTGAGGTATATCGTCTTTCGACATTAGGATGGTCGCCTCCTCGAAGCCGTCTGACTCGACCTGAGCACCAACTCAATCAAGGGCAGAGAATTGCGGGAGAAGAACAAGAGATGTGATGCGCGCAGGACGCAGGCAAGGGTCGTTACATCACAACGCTCGATCATGATCGTCACGTCACGCTCGAGCGCTTCTCCAGCTTCAGAATCACCCACCCGCGATGTCCTCCCCGACCCAGCCACAACAAATTAACGTCGCTGACTTGGGCCTTACGCAACTATCGGACGTCAAAAGGCAGCTAGAAGAGGTGCGTAACGGATTTCCGCTTCGTGTAGATGAAACCGGGCTAACATTGGTCGGAACACCAGGAATTGAATCATCTTACCAATTCGTTCGCCCAGCTGAAGCAGGCGCAGGCTAGATTCAAAGCGTGCGTGCAAAATGTGAACGAAATTAGGCCAGAAAATACGGGTATGTACTCCCCTCAACTCTGAACTCTTGCAAGCTTCTCGCTAACGATTTTGCAGACAAGACTATCTTAGTCCCGTTAACGAACTCGCTGTACGTCCCTGGCAAACTCTGCGATCCAAACCATGTTATTGTCGACATCGGGACTGGCTATTTTGTACAAAAGGTACGCGTCGCACCACATCAGCCCACGCATCTCTGCTCCATCTGAACCTGATTGGTTGGTTGGTAGACCCGAGAGGAGGCTACGAAGCATTACAACACGAAAGCCGACTACATTCGCACCAATCTCGAGACTTTGGAGGAGACGATTACGAAGAAGAGAGATAATTTCAACTATCTCGTGAATATCATGCAGGCAAAGATGCAGGCGCAGACATCGTCGAAATCGTCTCAATAATCTGTCTGGATCTGTATTTCTAGGGCAGACTCGAATATGATGTGCTTTGAAGCAGGTTCGCATCGACTATTTCTGCGATTTATTTCTGCTTCGTGAGGCCGGCCGCCATCGCCATCAACTAGCCACGGTGCAACAAGACATATCAAGCCTATCACGGGTTGATTAATAGCCAAATACCCTTCTCCAAATAGTGTCGTTCCCGCTCACCTAAGTCCACTCATCTAGCTTATCAAACGGGACCTCCGTCTCACAACATACCCTCGATGCGCAGCGGTGAGAGATGCTCCTCTTTCCAAGTCATCAGCCTAAGCTCCAGCTTGCTCCTCGCTCCTTTGTATACAGGCTAACGTCATGCAAACCTACATACCCTGCTCCCAGGCATCCAATCTGGCAAATACTTACTCGAGCGTTAATATGGTGGCTACACTGGACTCGGAGAGATGCTCACCAGCTCATCCCACCCCATCATCACCCTTCGCAGCCGCCATGGAGAATATCCGGAAGATGTCGACCTCAGTCGAGTGTTAATTAGTGAGCGTACGGAGAGTGATGTGGATATGTGAACACGAGTCGACGTCGACGGTGAGTAGCTTCGCCTGATTCAGAGTCCTTGAAAACCAGAGGTCATCCGTTTAATTTTCACGCAAAGCCCTAATAGATACCCTTGATGGGCGGATCCGGGTACCGTTCCTCCACTCGACGGCGACCGACATTCTTTCGCAGTATCCATGTCCCTCAGGCGTACGGTTCAACTCCTACTCACAAGTTACAGGTGCTCTAACCTCGCGAGAATCCACCTCTGCAATTAATGACTAGATGCTTCTGGTACTGTCATTGTCTCCTTGAGGGGTGTCCTACCAGATAATCAGTGACACATAGGGCATGTACATGGAACCTTATGCATAATGCAAAATAAGGTGGCCAAGCACCGCGAGTGGCGATGACATTGGTGTATCGAACCTGGACCCCTCAGGCCCTCGATAGCCTCTCAGTCATAAATCATGATCATGAAAGGATCCCTGCCAGTGAGCGTCTCAGATAAAGACGACTCATTCGTTCCCCTTTGTGAAGAGCTGGCTTCCAGATCCAGATACCGTCACTAATTCATGTCATCTTCCCAGTCCTTATCGACATCCTCCGAATATTCCAACGAATCAT
The DNA here is from genome assembly GCA_032158425.1 of Pleurotus giganteus. Lineage (NCBI taxonomy): Eukaryota > Fungi > Basidiomycota > Agaricomycetes > Agaricales > Pleurotaceae > Pleurotus > Pleurotus giganteus. The sequence goes on from JAPEHR010000013.1 coordinate 1,716,187, forward strand.
TGGATATCTTAGAAAATCTCGGTCGAAAAAAATTAATAACTCATCGCTGGAACGCATAATATAGTATACGCAAAGGATCATTTCTATCCTTTGACTTTGTCCGTCTCTGTAATTAATTTGAATGATCACATCGAGACGCTCCAGTGACACCAACGCCGACGCCCCTCACCCAGTGTGATGGCCTTTAGGGGCGAACAGGGGACTCCAAGAATCACGCGCCCATTTAGTTCCGAAGCCACGTGGCAAGTCCGTTTGTTGAATCCGAGTCATGTCGCCTTAGCAACGCGCCCATCAACACGAACTGGCCAATACTCCGATCGCAGTGGACAATGGCGCGTACACCCACTGGCCCCATCTGGTATCAAGTGGACGAAGACTTCAGTATTCCGGAAATCACATCAATATCTCCGCCGATTTTGTGAAGAGAGAGGCGGTCCATGCTCCGAGGTGTGCAGTGGGAGAGGACCACATTGCGAGGACCAGCTGGCCGTAGTGTCTAATGGCTAACGTCTAGTACCCAGGTTCTTAGTAGTGGCACTCTACAGGATCCAGCTCGAGTCCTATAAAAATAGCGAGGAAATCCGAAATCTCGTACCATGCCACTTCTCTACATAATCTCTTCAGCCAACTTGGACGCACTTGCGGCTCGAGTCTCATTCACTGGCAGTACATGGCCAAATCCAAAGTCTGCCCACTGGCTAGTATCGCAAAGTACTCTTCCGACAACGACGATGACGGCGACGATAAAACGACGCTTACCTCCGACAGCACCAGCGCCGATTCTGCATTGACGTCGGAGGACGAGCTTGACTCTGAGTCTGGGACGGACGGACGCGATCATGATGATGATGATATCGTCGTTGGTACTAAACGCCCTCTTCGTGGGGCTGTCGTTAGGGCCCGTAAGCGAGGCAAACTGGGGTCTCGGAGGCAAATCGCAGAGCCAAAGGCTCCGGTCAGGAAGAAGAAGAAGAAACAACCTCTAACGCACTGCGTCAATACACCCGCTCCATCAACGCCGCTCGAAAATACGGGAAAGAAGGCGAAAGACTCGGAGCGGGACTGCCAGCACCGGAAGGCTCCCGAGGGATTTAGGGCCCATACGGACCCGGGCCAGCCAGACGTGCGTCTTTGTTTGATTTCTATATAGTTTGAGCATCACTAAATGGTTGCAATAGCGCGTTATCTGTTTAGAATGCGGGAATGAGTACTGCGTGCAAGAGAGCAAGCGCCACTTCCTTGCTCATCGCTACAAGGACGTCTTGATCTGCGAATCCTGTGGTCATAGGTAAGTTGTTATTTTTCATAACAACCGTTTATGAGCTTTTGAAGCACAGTGTGACTGATGCTGATGTTTTTTTCGCTTGCTGTGTAGATGTAAGTGCAGAGGAGGACGTACGGATCGGTTCAACAGACATAGGAGCGCGGCAAACCATTTTGAGAGAGACAAGCGTTTCATCCGTATCCGCACAGTAATTGAAGCGAAGGACTGAGCCGTTTCTGCGCATGCAGATCAGTCAAGCCTGGCAAGTCGTGCGTCATGCCTTGAGACGAAGATCGTTAACATGGTCGATGCTTACGTTGATACAGGTAACCGCCCCCAGACTCGGGCTCGGATTCTTGTACTTTAACGATTTCCAATTTATGTTCTCTTTCTATATGATTTGCGTACTCTTTATTACGTCCTCGCGTTGTGCTCTTCGTATGAGAGTGTCGTGTTATCCGGTACATATCATCGAGTAAGTGTGTATGCTGCTCATGTTGCGGGGAATAACTTACTCTCACCACCAGAAAAAGCCACGTTGTTCAGGCGACTTCCAGCCCACAGTCAATGAGGCCACCCGCTCGCTCGCTTCGGTACACCATTGTTGCCAACGATTCACATCGCCAAGTTTCCGCCATATCCATGGTAGTCGTATTCCCTTCACATCGCAAATGAGAACCTTGCCTCGGGGACGTCGGCGCAAACCCGTGAAAGAGCTATCCTGGGTAAGTCACGGTGCTGGGACCTCATCATAGCTTGGCTGACTCCTACGCGAACAGTGTGCCCTTGGCCCTCTCGGTCCGGATGTGCAACAATGGCCGGCGGAGCACAGCTGGGATAGTACGCGCCCACAAAACTCTATCCTATCACAAATCTCTTTCAACTCAATCGCATGGACCTCCCAGGCCTCGCGAGTCAGTCTCTTCATACCGCATTCGGCCATGTCACAGGGTCCTAGGCCTTTGCTTCCAAGTTCGCCCAGAACCACAATGGTCTGCTGTTGAAATTTGATTCCGCTCATTGATGCTCTGACCATTTCACGTCAATCTCGATCATGTTCACCCCGCACCGCCCCTGGCCACAGTTCCCTCTACCATTTTCACATCTTACCTTCAGATTCAGATTAAGAATTCTTAACATATACCTATCCCGCCGTCCTTTGTTAAACGCCAACACGAATCAATTTATTCAAGGTCGGTTTAAATTCTCTGAACCGTACACGCGACTCTTGGTATAAAGTGGGTACTCTGGACTCTGTGGCAGCTTCCTCCTCTCTTAGACCGTAACCATAACCATAACCCATCACCTGCCTTCCGATTCCCCACCACACACTAGCCACCTCATGGCCAACCGCGACGAAGCCAATACCTTCCCCACCTACACGGTGCCGACACCGCTCCTCGACGCTGCCAATCGGGCTGGTATCGTTATTCCTCGTCCTCCTCCAGCGCCTGGCGCGCTACCATTCCATTTGAGTGGCAACCCCCTCCTCCTCGAAGGCTCTGCCACATCGCACCCTCCTCACCCTCACCCTCACCCTCACCCTCACCCTCATCCTAACCAACTACCACCCTATCCACAACATTACCCACCCCCACAACCATACGCAGCAATGCCACCACCACCCCCAGCCTTCTTTGCCAACCAACCTCCTCAACCACCTATCCCCGCGTATACTCCCCCTCCATTTGCGCCCCAGGGCTTGCCTTCGCCAGCCACTTTCTACTCGGCGTTCGGGCCACCAGCACCAGCACCACCAGCACCAGCACCCCTCCACTCTGGCCACCGGTTTAATAGTGCTGGTAGCCAATTTGACGCGTCGGCGTCGTCTTCGTCGGCATCTTCATCGTCTACCAGACGCAAGCGAACCAAGACATCCCACACCAACGGTCAAGTCTCCGAATCCGCCTCGACTTCGACTTCGACTTCTCTCCGGCCGTCATACTTCCGATGGCGACAAGAGCCACATCCCGATGCAGCGTTTTCGACTGGTTCGAACGCGCTTCCCGGACTCCTTCCCGCACCCGTTTATCCCCCACCTTTCGCATCTACGGCCGTAGCCACAGCCGTAGCCCCAGCCACAGCTACATCGGTTGCAAGTACCTCGTCTCGAGCTGGAAAGAAGAGACGCAGAGAAGCGTCACCACAATCAGGACTTAGCTCGTCAAGGAACCAGAACATCGTGCGTGTAACTCCCTCGCTCCTCTTGCTTACTTATCATAATTTAATAATTTTGTTTACAGCCCCCCGCCGCCACCACAATCCCTCGTGACAAACTCCGAGGCAATTGTCCCAAATGTAACGAAGAGATGCTCGTCTCCAGCATTCGTCGTCACTTAGATCGTCATTGCCAGGAGGGGACAGCGAAGGGGCCACCCGTATGTGGCGAATGCCATAAGGAGTGCGTTCTTTTCTCTTTGCTCCTTGTGTCTTTCGCCCGCGCGTCATTCATTCATATTTATTTAATGTTTGTTTTTACATGTAGGTTCTCCCGCAAATCCTCGCTGACTCGTCATGAGGGTTCGGAGGAGTGTCGTAGAAATCAACAGCTCTATGAAACGGGCCATAGATCATATATCCCCGTCAAACACCGCTCGACAGGGACGGCTCGAGCTCGAGCTCGAGGTCAAGGGGGACGTGGTTTTGTAGGGAGTCCAGCCGTACCGGAGAGCGCTGCCTCGTCCTCTTCTTCCAGCTCTTCCAGCTCTTCCACTTTGCCGTCGTCGTCGTCCTCTGCTGTCGCCGCCCCTCTCCCAACCCGCCAACCAGTGCCACAAACCTTCAGCTACGCTCCGGGGTACCACGGCCACCCCTTCCATTTTGCAACTCCAGCTCAACCAGCGCTCCCCTCTGCGAGTGGTGCTTTCCCCCCTCCCCCCTCAGTCTTCCCACCCCCCCTCAACTACAACGACAACTATCCCGCTCGATTCCCGGGGGTAGAAGGAGCAGTAGCGGAAGAAGGCCAAGACCAAGGATTCGGCGCGCCTCTTGATCTTGATGACGATCTCTATCGCCCGTTATATGGCAATCACCTTGGCCTATCTCAGGCTCTCCCCCCGCCTACACCGGAGTCGCTTGGCGGGGTGGGGTTGGGTGAGTCGGGGTCTTCTGCACCTCCTGCGCAGGAGGCGAAGGGGAAGGGGAAGGAAAAAGAGAAGGAAGAAGAAGAAGAAGAAGAAGAAGAGGAGGAGGAAGAGGAGGAGGAGGAAGAGCAGGAAGAGCAGGAAGAGGAGTGGTGGTCGCCCTCGGCATTGTTTTCGTCCGACGCTGGAGAGTCCCAGTCTGCTCAGCCGACCCCAAACACGAACACGAACACAAACATGAACACGAACACGAACACGAACACGAACACAGAGTCGGCGTCTGCGCTATCCCCCCTCGATTGGGAGGACATCCTGGAATACACATCATCTCCAGCGAGCTCTCCGAGATTGGCTTCACCTCTTTTTGAGGATTCTGAGCTTCCAGCTGCCGTGCCCCCTGCGCCACTTGAACACGAGCTAAGCGCAAGCTCTAGTACTAGTACTAGTGTCTCTGATTCCGGCCGCCATGATCATCCATATTCGGATTCTACTAGTCCCGAGTCGGGTGCTAGCGATGTGGCTGTCGAAGAAACCATCTCCACTACCACGTCCACTACCACCTCGTCTTCCCCGTCTCCCACCTTCTCCTCGTCCTCGTCATCTTCCCCCTCCTTGTCAGAATCTTCATTATCTCCCGCCTTCTCCTCGTCCTCTCCCACCTCTTCAGAATCATCCCTGGCTTCTTCCACTGTCACTTCACCCGGAGCAAATGCCAACCCGAACGCCAATGCTAATAACGGAGTGGCCTCGAACTCGAACTCGGAGCCACAATTTAGGTGGTCCAAATATAAGGATTGGGACGAGGATCCGATTACTGAAGCTGATTTTGCCATCTTTGATAAGAAACATGATGCGTGAAGCTTGAAGGATCAAGGATGAAGGGCTCGGTCAGCTCGTTTCGTTTCGTTTCATGTCATTTTCTTTCATTTCGCATTCTCGGACTCGACATGAAGTTCGTCATGGTGCACCTGGCTCGGACGCGTTTGTTATTGTTACTCTTCCTATTCCTATTCCTATATTCTCTTGAGTCTTTCAGATTCGCTTGATTTATTCGTGATTTTATTCGCACCCGGATTTTTTTATAATATGCTCTTTGCAAAGCTCTTTGCTCTACTTGCAATGTTGTGGTTGTGCCCCGATTTTTCGCTGACGGCGATCCTCTACTCTGCATACTCTTCCGTTTCGTTTCGTTTCGTTTTGTTTCGTTTTGTTTCGTTTCGTTCGGCTTTCCATTCACCTCACCTCACTTCGTATCCGCCCACTCAGTCACAGTCGCTGTTCTTCTTTCCATAGAGGACTCTGCGGACATAAGTACCCCTCCTCGTCGTCTCTCCTCTTCTCTTCTGTTCTTTATTCTCGTTGTTGTTTGTGATCTACCGTTTACTCGCATTGCAGTGCATTGTGTCCATATGCCTCTACTCTATATCCTAGTCCACTACTAAGGCTAGCTATACTCGAGTATATCATCCGAGTACGAGTGTGTTTTGGTTGTTTTGTCTTTGTAGTTTTCGTTGTAGTTTGTAGTTTTGTTGTAGTTCGTAGTCAGTTCAACGTAATACATTGTAGCAATTATCATTGAATATTGATCACCTAAGTTCTCGTACCTGCGACATACCGCATCGTTGTATACTCGAGTATAGCAATACTTCCTTCCTAATACTATGTTACTACATACGACGTCATCATCCAATATTCAATATTCACGGCCCTGGGAGCGCCTGCCAATTTACAAGGGACCGATAACCTCCGAGTCCTGAGGCCTGAGGCTTACAACCGAGCTGTAAGTAAGTGATTGGTGACCGGTGACCCTTAGACTGTGAATTCGATGGGGAAATGCAGTCAAGCTGACTAGTCCGAGCGCAAGCAGAAATTAAAGATAGGACAGAAGGAGACACATGAAGCGTATTCTGAGGATATTCGCATTTTTCGCGAGTAAGTACAGCATCCAATGCTTTTCTGCTACGGGTGCTAGTCCGATCATGCAAGCGGCGAGCGCTGTCGTCTGATTTGACGTTCTGGCGGTACATACGCGCCTGGCATGTCGGTCACAGCGAGAAACTTGTTCAAGAATTTCAGCCAGACCGTCCCGCGGAGCATTCGGCCCCGACCCGAGGCACATTGCATGGGACAAGAGAAAAAAAACCGGATACATACCAAATACGACCACACACCAACAAAAACCTACTCCGCAAGCGCCCAAGCGAAAAACATACAGTAGCGTGTTCGCCTGGCATCAGCCGAGCGTCTCCGCACCGCATGTTCGTCTTGCTCTTGCGGCGAGCTCCCAGCGCGTCCAACCAATTGCAAGCTCACAAAAACATAAGTTTTCTCTCCGTAGGAAGAAGACCTCCTCCCCCTGCCGCTGCTGCCCGCAAAATGCACGAATCCGCTAGGAACCGCAGCCCAAGTGGTTCAACGTCGACCAACAGAGGGCCCGCATCCGCATCCGCATCGCCATCGTATGCGAACCCGCCACTCTCACCCTCGCACTGGGAGGCTAGTCGTGAGGCTGGATATGAGCGTAGTAGTAGGAGCCCATATGCACGGTGAGCAGCACCTGAAGACACAGAGTAATAATATAAAATGAATGAATCACCAGCAATACCCCCTACCACCATCGAACCTCATCGCCATACCGTTCTCGTAGTTCCCCAACACACGATGCCTATGCATACGGCGCCTCCGATTCGGAATCCCGCCACCAACAACAACAACATAGTAGCCCGGGCGTTGCGTCAGCATCAGCCTACCTCTACCGCAAACGCCCGCTCTCAGCAGCACGACCTGACCGTGACCGTGACCGTGACCGTGAAAGCCGTCGACGACGCGTCTCATCGCCGACCCCGCCCCCGACGCCGACGCCGACGCAACCCACGAACCACTACCTCAACATCTCGCACCAGCCCTCCCGAACACTCACCCACCCAACAGACCTCCGCAAACTCCTCATCTTGGATCTAAACGGCACCCTCCTCATCCGAGAGCCGTACAAACCCCCTCTGCCCCCGCCTCCGCCTCCGAGTCCTCCCAACGCGTCTAGCCATCATCATCGTCGTCATCATCATCATGACGGGTACACCGACCACTACCATGCGCCGAAGCCACCCAGGAGGGTATTCCACCGCCCCTTCCTCTCGTCTTTCCGCGACTATCTGTTTCATCCCAAGACGAAGGAGTGGCTGGATACGATGGTGTGGAGCAGCGCGCGCCCGCATAACGTCGAGGATATGGTCAAGCGAGCGTTTTGCGATCCCATCTTCCAGGGTAGGGTGGGTAAACTCCCCCCGCCGCCGCGGAACACCATCTCCTCCACCACCACCACCACCACCAACGCCGCCGCCGCCGAGGATGACGTGCTTGCAAATGCTGCTGAAAGCACCAGCACCAGCAGCACCAGCACCAGCACCAGCAATTGGGGTGAGGAAGATCGTTATACCAAGTTCTTGCTGTCAGCGAAAGACGAACTCGTCCAATCCGGAAGGCTCGTTGGTGTGTGGGCGCGGGATACCATGGGCCTAGACAAAGATGCATACTGTAAGCACCTACTTCCCTCCCTTCCTCCCTTCCTTCCTCCCCGCATCCTCCCCTCGTCCTTATGTAAATTTTATTTATTATTATTATTATTATTATTATTACCCCAGACCAAAAAACCCAAACCACGAAGGACCTCACGAAACCCTGGTCCTGGCTCCGCTCCCGCTCCCGCACCGCCAACACGCATTCCGCGCTCTCAACACTGCTGCTGGACGACTCGACGGCAAAGGCGCGGCTGCAGCCGTATAACCATGTGTGTGTGATGGAGTATACGATGGCGATGAGGGGGGTTGATGTCGCTGTTGGGGAGGCTTGTGAGGTGGAGGATGTGGAGACCTCGCCCTCTCCCCCTTCTCCTCTTGCTCCCTCTCCCTCTCCCTCTACTCCTACTCCTGCTCCTACCACCTCCTCGAATACCAATACTCTCAACATCAACGCATTCAAATCCCACGACATCACCCTCCTCGCCGTGATCGGCGTGCTCGATGCTGTGAAGATGGAGAGCAACGTCGCGGCGTGGATCAAGGGTGGGGGGTTGTTCTCTGGCGCCACCGCTGGTGCTGGTGTTGGTGGTGGTGGTGGTGATGGTGGTGGTGCTGGTGCTGCTAAGCGGGACACATCGGGACAGGTAGCACAGGAGGTGGAGGTGGAGAAGGTGGTGGTGGAAGAGGAGAAGGAGGGGATGGGGAAGGAGATGGGGGTGGGGAAACGAGAGCCGCATGTAGACATCCTATTCGGTACAGCCGACGAAACACCCACTGCAATGGGAGCAATGGGATCGGAAGCAGATATGGACATGTGGTTCGAGGATCGCGAGAATGTGGTGTGTTGGGCTGAGCGGGGGTTGGATGCTCTGAGGGAGTTAGGGGTGGAGGTTGTTGTTGGGGTTACGCCTGCGCCGATGCCCACCCTTGTGTCTGAGATGACGCCTGGGATGGGTGGGGTGAGTGGGGAGGAGGAGAGGGGTGATTATCATTGAGGGGAGGTGGCCGTATATAAGTTACATATGTAATGGTTGTTTTGGTTTGGCTTTTTGGTTTATGGTGATGTGCCTACGTGTCTACGTTAGATGGCTAGTAGTAGTAGTAGTAGTGCCATGCCTTGTGATGTGATGCGATGCGATGTGATGTGTAGTGCGGCGACGACGACGTTACGTTCCCTGGCGTACTCTACTCTACTCTACTCTACTCTACTTACTTACTTGCTTAGCTTACTTACGTTCGGTGTACTTAGTAGGCATTGAACCGCCCTTGTAATAGCCCAAGGGTCACGGCACCGGTGACAAGTTGCTTACAGCTCGGTTGCCAACTGCTGTAAGAGATTATCGGTCCCTCTGGCCTCTACTCTGGCTGGTGTAAGCAAGACTACAAAGCATTCCTCACAGCAAGACGTTCCATCTCTCGAATTCAAGCTCCCACGACCCGAGATTCCGTCTGCTGCGTAGCCAAGTACGTACACCAACGAATCCGCTCGATGATATCCGAATTGGAAACTTACCAATGTCTCTCCCTCGTTGAATCTGCCCACCGTGCTGAGAAAGCCAGCCCAGCCTCCAGGAAACTGATCTGGTGGGGTCTTTCAGTAAATATGAATACGATGCAGATAAGATGATTGCGGCGTACTCGAAGATGATGGACTCTGGTACTGCGATACTTGGGCTAGCTAGGGTTCAGCGGGAGCAAGAACTGCTTAGCGAGGGGATACGTACGTTCATTACCCGTTGAGCCATCGCAGCAACGACCCTAGAGGCTGCTTCGGTGAGCGTAGGAATTATTACTGTAACTTGGCTTCTTCAATTCCTAATTTCGAGATGGCTCGAGACGGGAGCCGACATCGACGTCCTCACGGTGGAATCGGCCGTTCTTTCCTCTTCGAATCAAGAGAATTGGCACTCCCGCTCGAAGTGACCGTTGCACCAGGCGTATAGTCGAAACCAACGCGGCAAGTTGCTTTGCAGTTCGAATCCGGGAGGGGCGGTTGCACGAAGGGCAGAATGGTCATGGTGTTCCATCCTTCCTTCGCATCGTCCTATATTTAGATGCAAGGCTCTCAAGACATTCGACGTGCGGCAAGCGGCATGCGAGACCATGGTTTGTTCGCCTGCTAAAACCAAGGTTGGGAGTCGGATCATGTCTGTGTCTCAGCAAGATGTCATGTTGAGATGATGTCGGGAAGTCCAACGCAGCATTTGCCTTCCGAGTCCACGACCACAAGGAGAACCAGTAGGCGACGGGGGAGGTATGAGACCGTAGGCCTGTGCGCGCACCATAGCCGAAAACAAATTTTGAATGACTTTCGACACAGAAAGACGACATGACAAGGAGAAGCAAAGGGTCATTCAGGGGCTCTTGACAATAGAGCCAACTACGCTGCTGATAAGACAAGCGCTGAAGCGCTAAAGGACAACATCCATCAAACTTATGTCTTTGCCGTCACTTCAACTGCTCGAATCCTCTCGGTTAATCTCACAAGGTGCAGAAGCTGCAAGTTCATCTCATAGCTGAAAATAACAAATCACATTAACGACACCCACCTCCTCAGAAAGTCTACAAATCGTCCCCCCTTTACTCGGAGTCCACCACCAGACCCGTTGTACCCATCTTACTGAAACATAGATTCCGCAAAGGATATCGCCACCCAACACTTGATGCCACGCTGACGAAATTACGCGTCGCAGGCGAGGCTCGCGCGCTGATCAAATGCCTCCGGTGAGTATCATGCATCATGCATCTCATCGGAATTTGGAGGATATTCCAGTCGTATGTTAACGTTAACTTTCACTATCACGGCCGTCTAGCGCAGGGGTTAATGTGCCTGGGATTCGAATGGTCGATGCTACCCAAGGTATATTGGGGATCGAATGGATAGAGGGCTCTAGTGTGCGCCGACTGCTTCCTGGAGGTACGGAAGATGAGGAAGGGACGGAACCTCAAGAGACCGATGATGCCAATGTATCCGTATCTGTATCCCCGTCTGAGAAGACTTCATCGCAACCAATTTCTTCTCTCGATGTCGGTTCGTCGTCTCCCTGCCCCCGAGTCTCACGGTCGAATTAATCGATTCGTGGTAGACGCCCTAATGGGTTTGATTGGTACGGAGATTGCAAAGATGCATTTGGCGGATATCATCCATGGGGATCTTACGACGTCGAATATGATCCTGGAAGCACAATCAAATCGCCTGGTGCGTCTATCATCGTCATTTCCACTTCTGTTTTGATCTCGGACGTGTAAGGACTCCTTAGGTACTGATTGATTTCGGACTGTCGTACCATTCTGGACTCGTAGAAGACAAGGCTGTGGATCTATACGTCCTTGAGCGCGCATTCTCGTCCACGCATCCTGATTCAGAGCCGATGTTCTCGTCTGTCCTCCAGGCTTATGAGACGAGGATGGGTAAGCAATGGCATGTGGTATGGAAGAGGCTGGAAGATGGTATGTGATACTCCTAGTCTGTTTTGCGACTGCTGACGGGTTTCTGTTGTGTTAATAGTGCGATTGAGAGGCAGGAAGCGCAGTATGGTTGGATGAGAGGTTCTCACCGGCCGTTATAGCAGCTTATCCTACAGCTCCTCCGCATGCTGTAGCTGTCCTCTCGAGTATTTATTGAAGGAGGTTAGACAGCGCCGTTGTCCCTTGCCAGCACTCTATGGGATGCCGTCGTGGAGTGCCATTCCCATTTGTTTCAATAATATCTGAAGTGAATTCATTCTATATCATCCCTCTTGTCTGCGCCTTGTGCTTGTATTGTACAAGCGAGTGCTCAAGATCCACCTCTAACACCGAGCGCAGGCAGGATCATGGCAAGTTTTAGACGCCAACTTATGGCGCTTAGCACGTTGAACAATAACCTCCAAGATGGCCCTACAGCTCGCTCAGGCTCCATATATCTCGCAGTCTCTTCACTACAAGGACCGAATGAGTCCGTGCTGCTGCCCTCCTGACGAATCCTTCGCGCTGTTACCGTCGCGTTTCCTTTGTTCTGGCCTCTGGACGCTTCTGCTTGTGCTCGGACTACTGAGCCTGCCCATCGAATTCGCCAATTTTTTTGGGTGTTGTTGGTGATGACGACACCCTCGACTCGATTTCTCTTGAGTCTCGTCGTGATCTGAGCTCGGTGTTATTGCCAAGTTCGTCGAAGCTGTTGAAATTTCTGACTACCCTTCGTCGAGTCTCGCCGTATAACGAGGATATCCCCGGCTTCTGAGTCTAGCTCGCAGACGTTTGGACCAGCAGGATTGCAAGAAAACATCAACAACAACCATTCGGGATATGCGCACCGTACTAGCGAAAAATTGGAGAGTCGTAGACTCCTGGTGACACCGCCCGTTACTCGTCGACGAGCTATCGTCCGGCGAGTTAACCCAGTATTCAATAGTATAATGTCATTGCGGTCGATGCATTAAGAATATTTCTCCGATTCTACTCGTCTCATTGACAAGAACGACGCAGACATTGAGACTCTTGTAAGTAATACTCATCATGGTAAGATCATATCGCCCTTCGATAACTACTATCGACTAAGTGTGCAGCATCCCACAGTTACTGTTCTTATTGAGAAACTACGACCCAGAACGACGTCTCTCATTGTGCCATCTGTTTCTGAATTTGCAATTAGCGCCACACACACCAAGCATTCCTCTTCCACGGAGATACGCAAAGACCAGCTGCGCCGGAAATGAAATGAGGATGACATCTCAAAGGCTCTTGCAGAGGCACCGCCCGCGATTTCCCAGTGGCCGCGGAGCGTCAATTCAAGCCAGCCCATTGTCCCAACTCCCAAAGACCTTGCTTTGTTTCTCAGTGGCCTGCCGGTATCACGCGCCGTCAACCTCTTTCCATGCCGTTCTTAAGGGGTGCGCGTGGCGGTCACGGGGTTCTGTCCCTCCAAGAACGATTTAAGTGCGCTCTGGCAAGGCAAGTCGCATTCTTGCACATCTTCATCTTCATCTTCACCTTCTCTTTGCTTCACTACTTCATCATCATCATCTTCAGCGCGCCACTCGCCTAAACATTTATCAACCTTGTTGTATCTTCGCCCTCCCATAAAGTCTTCACCTTCACCAATGTCCTCCGTTGCGGACTACACCTTCCTCGCCAACCTCGATCCTACATTCCTAACGGTCGAGGAAACATCCCGCCTCAAGGAATATCAGGCAACTACATCTACATCTACTCCACCACTCGTTGTGGCTGCCTCCGACTCTGGTACTGGTACTGGTACGAGTGACGGGAAAGATTCCGGTAATCAATCCTCAGGCTCGTCTCTGCGGTATTCCCATCGTCTCCCACCCGTCGCCGAGGCCTTCAATTTCAGCGGTCCCAATTATAATTACGCTTACGCCTCCGATTCCGCGACACCCCGACCTAGTCCCCTGCATTCCCCTCTTCTCTTCGCACTCCCCGCCATCCAATTTCAATTACACGAGGAGCAAGGCGTCTACGTTGTCAATTATGCGTCAGCCACACCGGTGCCGAGTCCCTTACCGTACCCTCTTCTTGCTCTCCCCGTGGATGTGTCCACGTCTAAGGATGAAGTTCCCCTCGTATTCGACAATTCACCCACTCTGTACGAGTCCCAGATCCCGACGACCGTGACCGTGATGGGGATGGGTGATGCGGGTGCACCCTCTGAGTCGTCTACCTCGCGTCCAAAGAGGAAAGGGAAAGGGAAAGCCACACAAGCCAAACCGTATGATCGACCTTCCATTATCGCTACAGCCGAACAAGTCGACGAACCATCTACGAGTCGCTCTGCCAAAAGAAGGGACCTCATCAAAGTCTGTGCACTCAACGGCGTGCCGTACAACATCCCCAAATCGTTCATCGTCGATGAGGGTAGGCGGCGGCTGGGGATTAAGCAGGTGTGTACATGTGTTTCGTTTTTGTTTTTGTTTTTCGTGTTTTCGTCCCCACTCACACTTGCTTTGCTTGCTTACTTACTTATTTATACATGCGCGTAGTTCATCGGCTGCCCTAGCTGTCCCAAGTTCATGACGCCCTCTTCCGCGCAGAGACACCTAAAGTCGCAATGCGGGAAGAAGTGTCTTGTTTGTGAGCGGTGTGGAATGCGGTGAGTAATTCATTCATTCATAAATTAATCCTTCGCGTTCTCCGTGCTGACGCTGATTTGATTTGCATTGGGGTATAGTATTCAAGCGATGCGACATGATTCGTTGACTCGGCATCAGGCTTCTAGTAATTGCATACCAAATGGTGAAGCACCTCAAGTCGTAGCCAATACATTGGCTACAATGGCGGACGCGGACTCGGACTCGGACTCGGACTCGGACGCGGAGGCGTCTGCGAGTACTCCCGAGAGCTCGTACTAAGCCTGTCTCATTCGACGAGGCTGCAGCTGTAAATCGTTTTTCGTTTTTTTGTTTTTCGTTTGTCGTTCGCCTCTTACGCCCTTCCTATCCACATTCTTCATTCCATCCCCCATTCATAATGTTCCTCACGCAATATTTATTGGTAAGTATTTATCACGCTCACACATTGTAGAGTATATCTATTGTCGGCATCATTCGTCTATGGTCTCGCTCGCATCTTGTTCAAGTTCACGCTCATTTTTGGACTTGATATGCTTGTACCACCCTACGGACTAACTACTCTTCAAATCCACGGCTCCACTCACCCATGTTGTACTCTATGTATGTACTTCGTATTTGTATGTATGTAACGCCTCTATGCACTTATGTAGCTTCTATCCACGTCAATGGCATGCCAATCGCGATATCCACTTTACATGCACGATGACGCTTCATGATTCAGAGTTCCGAGTGGTACGACCTACTTCGACTTCCTCAAACTCGTAATGTGAGCTTATCCTCTTTGTCGAGCGTGTTTTGTTAGCCTAGGGAGCCTTCCTGATGAGACGAGGCTGACGAGAGAGGATGGATGTGATGAGGCTCGGAGGAGACGCGTCGCGGGAATAGTGCCGGTGGGCATTTGATGATAAATATGAAAGATTGTCCATGTCGAGATGACAGTACGTACTCATAGCAAGGTACACTACTACACAACACAATTCTGAACTTATCTAAGAAATACTACAACATCCCCAAAGGCCCGAACCTCAAAATGATCTCCGAGTCCCCAGAGGGTGACGCAGTCTAGCTACCGCTTCCCTAATTCCCCAAACCCAACTTATCCTTGAAAAGACGCGTGAGCGAGCTAGCTTTCGACATCGTAGAAGGGGCTCCAGACCCCGACGACATCATACTTCTCGAGTCATCATCAAAGTCCTCGGATCCATACACAGACCCGTCATCCCTGACATACGAAAATCGAGACGAGTCGCAATCACACTCATGTGGAGGCAAATTTCGGAGGCTGTATTCTCTACAGCGAAGTTCGGTGTTAGGAGGGACGACGAAGTTCATGTTGCTAGCCATCGGGTACGGGCCAGGTGGGATGACAGGGCCAGGAGAGATAGGAGGAGGCGCAAGGTACATCGCTGAGGGGATTACTGGTTGAGGAGACGGTACGAGTCCGAGTCCCGGTTGATATGGTATTACTGCGCCGGGGCTTGTAGGTGGCGCAATGGCAAGCGGAGCATTGGAGACCATAATCGAGGGAGGAGGGGCTGGATACTGAGACAGGGATCCCGAGTATGCTGAACCGTAATTTGAGCTTACGACGGACATCTGGTCGGAATTAGCTATTCGGCGGTGGTGGGGAACCAGACGCCCTCCACCAGCTGAAGGGGGCGGAGACAGGGACCAAGGCGGCGGGCTTGTAGGCATGATAGCGCTAGGAGGGGACCTGGGGTACGCAGAGGGATTATCACCATTTTGGTGACTGGATCTCCTATGATGAGTGCGAGTTGTAGTGACCCTTTTAGAGATTTTCGTCTTAGCCCCACTGGGATCAGTTACGGTATAACTCGTTTTATGGGACCTCTTGTGGAATTCCGGCGCAGGAGCGTAAGAAGACGGATAGTTATTATAAGGCGACAGATTCATATTGGAGTTCGATAAGAAACTGAGGGACGACTCGAGGGGCAGAGAAATTTGAACTTTGGGTAATTTGATTTCGGGGACAATACTCGAGTGATGCTTCCTTGCTTGCTTGTTTGTTTAGTCAATCAAAGACGAGTTAGACAGGAGGTGTGCGCTGAAGCTGAAGATTCAAGATGAAGAAGAAGTTGAGTGAGATGGTAAATGATAGTCGGCCTTGGACTCACGACATGCTGCTTAAATATGGCCCGAGATGATGCGGCGGTGGCGATATGCCAACGCGTAGCGTTGTTCGACGAGGCGCCTATTGTATTCGTGTATCATTACGGCGCAGGGACAAGGCGGCGCAGCCTTTAGTAGGAAACCTGTCATCTGTCATCAGCGGACAATGTGGCAAACATGACAATCCATCCAGACAACAGCGATGTGCAATCAAGGTAGACGCGTGACGTTAACGCGCAGAATGCTGGTCTCACGAGTCACAATGATCATGATCGTGGCAGGCTCCCGGTTACCATTGTGGGCGGTACGCGAATATGCGAATTCGGGTGACGCAGGAAGATTCAAAGATTCAGCCTGTACAAATACAAAGATAATGTTAATAAGGACTCATCAAAGGAACCAAAGGAGAATGGCGGGAGGCGCAAAGAAATGCCTAGTACATACATACCTTCGGGATCCAAAGATCTTCGAGTTGAAAACGGTGATATTCCTGAAGCCGACCCCCTGATCTGAATCGATCAACCAAAGCGGCGGCGAGATCAATAATAGCGTAGTGTAGAAATGTGTGAAAGGCGGATGGGGTGTACGGTTCCTTCAGAGGCGAGTGTCCTGACAACGGTCTCTAATGACGTCGTTGTGTGCGCTCTCACCTCAAATCAAATTGAGTATCCGAAAAGGAGTAGAATGACGCGTCGAAAACCAATGATTGACTTCCAAAAGGTTCCCAGCTATTCAAGCCAATGAATTCAAACCAGGAGAGCCTTCGAAGAGGCTGCGTCGGCTTCAACCTTCCCATTCACCAGGAAAGAACGCTGACGTTGGCGTGGGATCAGTATAAAACGACGAGGCGCTGTGCATGACGCCTCACTGGAGTACAGGTATCCGTGGAACAATCCAGCCGGAGGCGCTACCGTCTGAAAATATCCATTAAGTATGAGTCTTGCTTTGTTTTCGTTGTCATCGTCGTCGTCGTCAGCGGAGTACATCATTCGAGTTGTGATTCACTTCGTATTCTTTCAAGAGACTCGTAGTACGCCCCCCAGGACAATTTGCTTCGACGTCATGACAAAGAACAAGGATGCGCTTAGTCATTGCGCTAATTGCTATTCCCACCCGGGGCCTGAGAACGGTCTTCACGATGTAGAGCATCGCATCGATATCGGCATCCAGGTCAACGCAACACAAAAGGGTGAAATGGGTAGGTGTTCGAGTTCGAGAGGTTGGTTGAAATCGCGACGCCACACTGGCCAGATACAGCAGAAGCCCCTCAACGCGGAAAGGGGTGCCGGATCATCCGGTCACGGTCGGAGTCGGAGTCGGAGATAAGGCCATGAGTCAGTTGGAGAGTTTTTTTCTTTTTGCCTTTCTCTCTCCCACCGCCGTAGCAGGCTCAAGACTGCGACGCTCATCCCGTACCAGACTCTCTGAGTCACCTTCGTGAGCGGGTTAAGGTCTGAGTATTCCAATCCTCCATGATACGCACGACTTTCGTGGTCGTCGCATCGTGTCGCCTAGTCCCAGCCGGACCTGGTCGTAACGTTATATCGGCCAGCAACGTCGGTGTTACCAGAAATCCAAACCCCTCTTGGCTGCCAAAAACCCAAAGACATCTATCTCACCGGTGCGCTTCGTGCGTGTCGCGGAGAGAATTTGAAGAGAGGGTGCTGTGCGCTAGGAATTACGGGCTTTTGAAATATACCGCGAGGATTGGGTAGTCCACGTACGTCTTTACATTCGGTCCCTCTTTTCGTCTCTTTTTGTATCATTATCTGCCGCCATTCGCCCTTCTTCGTCGTGCGCGCGGCAGCGATGCCGGAGCTTGTGTGTATCTCTATACCACTTGCTCTCTGCGTGTATGGACTCGATACATACGGCTCATCCAGCGCGGAGTAGGCTCTGTCTGTCTGTGGCGACACGACGGCAGAGTGTCTGCTGCATAGATGACCGGAGAGTGAGTCGTCTGCCCTCCCCGCGAGGGGTAGGTGTCACACACTCATGCAGTATCTCATGATACTCCGATGCCGGCGAACCAAAGCGAATCTGAAACGATTCGATCGCTGAAGATCACACTGCTATCGCAGCTCGAGATACAAACGCTGCACGGTCGTCCACCGGTCTACCGGTCTACCTACCCCCCCACGCTAGGGGGTTGACGGCCTCGACCTCTTGGCAACGAGTGCGCCAGAGCGTTTTGCTGCGGATACCAACGCTCGGATGCGTTGACTGCGAGAGAGATGCGCGCCTCCTCGCTTCCTTGGGAATGGAGACCCTAGAGGACACCATTCATTTGGCCTGGTGCTAGATGCACCCGCCACGCCATACCATATGGGTATTTGTTGTCGTACGGACAGCAAAACGACGGATTCGAGTCCTCGGGCTCGAAGGTCGTTCTTGGATCCCGGGATCAGCTGGATCGCTCTCTGGTGGTTCGAGTAGCTCGGGCTTTATTGCCTGTTCATACTCGGCCTGTTCATTATGCTTTCTCCTATTTTGACCGCGTGTATCTGGGCTCGATTCTTCGTGAAGACGGTCTGGGTGCACATGGTCGGGGTGGCGAGACGGTGTCTTGAATGATGAGGGCTCACTCCCTGATGGCCCGGCAGTTGTATTCTCCTTTCTGGATAACTCTCAGATCACGTTGATGTCCCTCACGGCGAGAAGGCGGCGCAGATAGATACTTGAGAGATGTTTTGATGGACCATTGGCGTGCTACTACTGCCCTTCAGTGCAATTCGCAGTGCACGTCCCGCCTCGGCGAACGTGTAACTCAATTCAGACTATTCTGAGCCTGCTACGGCTTTTTGCTATAATTTTTTCCAAGTCTTCTCATTCGTTGAGAAACCTGTCTTGCATGTAGTCAATACCGAATACTGAATCCATATACCTATTTCCCCTACGGATGATCATGAGAGACCATGCCCATTGATAAGAACCCCGAGTGATGCCAGCGAGGAGCAAAGAAATACAGAGAGCGGTCGACATTTCAGAGATCTATATACATACGAACACGAAGGGACGGACAAACAACGAGGGTGTGTATCATCACGAAGGAATGAGCAAAGATGACGAACGCAGACATCGATATCGACAATAATAAGAGGGGGACAAGGTAACAATAATCCATGGCATGGAACATAAATAGACAAGTAGCCAGAAACAAACAATCTACATGATACTACGAGGATAGCGCAGGCGGAATTGAAGGAGAGTGGGGGAGCGGGATTGGCAAAAGGCAAAAGATAGCGCGCAAGTGAGGAGAGTGTGTGCAAGACGATGATCTGATACTAGAGCCCAAGGATATAAAGGATAGACGTGTCGAAAGAAGTGAACCGACACCGTCGGTTATAGTGAAAAACCAAAGTGAAAAGGTGGCTATAACTTGCGGTCGATCGACAACAGCGAACTAAAACCACGGGCCAACAGCGCCCCTCCCAACACCTCTCCCAACGCCTCTCCCAATCCCAGAACCGACACCAACGCCGACAACGCCAACGCCAGCAGCGACGGCAGGGCTCGCATTCCCGCGCAGAGGCACAGTAGGAACAGGAGGCACAGGCGACCTGTCCCTCAAGTCCTTCCTCATCGCATTCGAAAGCCTCGACGTCACCTCCAGCGTCTCATCAAACGACATCTCCCTCCTCCTCCTCTCGCCGCCTCTTACATCGACATCGTCCGCACCACCACCACCACCACCACCCACCGCCGCAGCTGCAACGTCCAAATCCCCAACTCCCCGATTGGCCTCTTGCACCTCCTTCCATCGCATAACCCTCCTAACAAACCGTTCCCTCACCTCCCCACTCAATTTATCATCCATTAGATTCATCATTGCGTTCGGCTTCATCCTAGGCCCATCACCGCCTCTCTCCAAAACGACATCATCGTCGTCGTCGGCGCCACCACGACTATGGGGCCCGATGTCAATATCCAGCGCTGAGGCCGACCCGCCGCCGCCGCGCGTGAATTGTGCGTTCCGGGGCGGAGCCCTGGGCCCAGCCAGGAGGAGGTCTTGCAATGCACCATCAACGTCCACCATATCCTCCAAGTCTTCTTCAAAATACATCGTTGCCCGGCCCGCCGTATAAACCGACGCATCGTCCGAGTCCGAATGATGATCACCACCATCGTCATTGCCATCGCCGTCACCAGGATAATACGCCCCCACCCCTCCCACCGCTGAATGGGGCGGCCCTCGCCGAGTTCTCCCTCTCCCACTCTCCCTTCGAGCAAGACCTGCAGCTTCACTGGCGTCGGGGCTAATAGCGGCGCCACCACGAGGGACTTGCAGCGTCGTCGTTTTCCTCGAAAGGGAGTTATCAGGTAGATCATCCAATACCACCGAATCCCTCAGCTGGCCATGGTGCTGGCCAACGCTACGGCTTTGGCTTTGGCTACCCCAACTAGCACCGCTAACACCCGAAAGGCGGTCATAAGCCAACCCAACCTCCTCGGCCTCCGGCTCATCATCAACATCATCACCATCTATTGGCCGTCTGAGCCTCATATCAAACATCACCCTTCCCTTCCTCTCCTCCTCCTCCTCCCCTTCCGCTGGCGCAGTTTGACTAGATGGCAAAGATGAAGAGGAGATTCCAGCATCGGGCGTCGTCTGATTAACCCTCCCAAACCTCCTACTCTCTTTCAGCGCTGCCGTCGTCGTCATCATCACGCCAGCACCGGCACCGGGGCCAGCGCCGAGGATATCAACACCACCATCGCTATCGCTGCTGATATCAACCCCAGCACCAACCCCAACACCAGTACCAGCACCACCAGACCTCAACGGTTTAGTAGGAAACGGCGGCTGCCTCCCCCTCCGAATAATCTCACTCGGCGTCCTCCCCAGCGCTAACCCAAATCCCAATCCACCACCACCATCACTGCCAGCACGCCCACCCGCATGTGCATTAGAAGACGACGCCGACGAGACACGATTCATGGTATGCGTATGCGTATGCATATCCGGCAAGGAGGGCCGCTGCCTCAACGTCGGCTGACTCGAAACCCTTTGTAGCGTCCCCGCTCTCGTCAAAACATCACTTGGTCTCCAAGTGACAGGCGGCGGCTGTCGCTGTCGCTGTTGTTGTTGTGTTTGTACAGGTGACGGCGCCGCGACTCCAACTCTCCATAAGTGTGTTGGAGACGACGAAGGAGATGGAGATGATGACGACGAAGGAGGAGCAGAAGGAGCAGGGGGAGGGGGAGGAGGGGGTAGTGGCCCGGTAGGCGGTGGACTAGGCGGCGGCGGGGCTTGCCAAGGCCTCATCATCATCCCACCAACACCAACACCAACACCAGCGCCGGGACCACGCACAGGCGAATACGTGTGTGTGATCGGCTGCTTCGAAGCATTCCTATTATTACCTAGTGCTTGATCAGCCGTTGAAGGACGCTTGCTCAGACTTCGC
Organism: Pleurotus giganteus; assembly: GCA_032158425.1. Lineage (NCBI taxonomy): Eukaryota > Fungi > Basidiomycota > Agaricomycetes > Agaricales > Pleurotaceae > Pleurotus > Pleurotus giganteus. The sequence goes on from JAPEHR010000013.1 coordinate 1,737,658, forward strand.
TGGACCCAAGGCGTGCTACTACCGCCGCCTGGTGAAGCTGGGCGATGGCGGATAGGAGAGACAGGGAGGCCAAGAGAGTTGGAGTTGGAGTGGATGTCTCCACCCCCACCCCCACCTCCTTCTGAGGGATTATTCTGTGGTCGGAATGAAAATGAAGGAGATGGCACAAGGAAAGCTGAGGATGGTACGATAGGTGAAGCTTGTGTTGAGCCTACACCATTCCAAAATGAAAGAAATGTAGAAACAAGCATTCAGTAAAGGGAGATCATGCAAATGGGTACGTATACGTACCGAAATTGGGGTCTGGACGCTGGTGTTGCTGCGTCTGCTCGAATTCTTCGCTATGCATAGGTACGGGTACAGGTCCAACGAAAATCGGAGGCAACGAAGGTCGAGACTTTCCGCCTCCCCCTCCTCTTCCCCCTTCCTTCGCCCCGGTCCCGGCCTTCGCAGACGCCATAGAACTCCTGCTGCCCACCATCTCCACACCTTCGCTCGCATGCAGGTTCAACACCTTCTCACTACCCGCACCCGCACCCGCACCCGCACGGACACCCCTCGTCGAAGGTGAAGGTGAAGGTGATGAAGGTGAAGTCGACAACGACCTCGACAACGGCAACGATATATTCAACTTGTTATTCCTCGGACTCGGAGTTGCGGCGTCATTCTTATTATTACTATTGGGATTACCGCTCACGTTCGAATTCATCATCACGGTTAAACTCTTCTTGGACTTGGATTTCGACACCACCACCAACGGGGACACTGCGACTTGCGGCGCCGGCGCCGGCGCCGACACTGGCGATACAGGTGGCGAGACCGGTGATGGTGATGGTGATGGTGATGGGAGAATCGTATTAACACCCTCACCCTGAAGATGATGAACACCTCGAGCTTGCATTTGCGTTTGGGGGTGGGATGAAGTTGCCATCGAGAGAGGTTGAGGAAGCTGGTGATGGTGAGGGGGTTGAGGTGACGAAGTGGCGACAGTTAAAAAAGGCGAAGACCGTGCAGACGCTGCAGCTGACGGGAGAAAGGGACTGCTCGATGGCGGGAACGGGGAAACGAAGGCTGGAACGGGGGTAGCAGCGATGGTAGGAGCAGGAGGAGCGAACGGGTACGGTGACTGTGACTTTGATGTACCACCCATTAACTGCGCTTGGCTCCCACCAATTTCAGTGGGTCGTGAACGTAATGGTGACGGCGTCCTCAAATTCGTCTGTTCCAAGGGCTGGTGTAACAACAATCGCCCCACCGTAGGCGTAGGCGTAGAAGACTCTTCTCTCGATGTTAAGCCTGGGCTTGGCGAAGCTGTAGGAGCGTTGAGATCCCTGACACCCAATTGCAGATCGGGGGTACCCGTTCGACTACCACTACCAAGCATGGTAGCAAACCGCTCCGCAATAGGTGGAAGAGGGATATCCCAATCGTCCAGATTAGCATCGACATCGCGCGAGCCCAGCGGGGCGAGCTGTGGGGCACCAGACTGAGAGCTAGTAGGGATTGGTAGTGAAGGAGGTACGTCATGCGAGTCACTTTTGTTCTTCTTGTCCTTCTGCTTCTTCTTCTTCTTCTTACTATTCCCTGAAGCCTCGCTCGAATAACCTGGCTCGTCTCCCGAAGCGGCACCACCACCAGCCTTCTCTCCAAGTGTGTCGCCCTCGTCATCGCTATCTCGCTTCGACCGTCCAAGACGTGCAAAAAAGCCCTTCTTCTTCTTGCTCTTCTTCGACGAGGACGAAACGTACCCACTAGCATCCGTGTCGTACCCCTCCACCGTACTCCGGCCACCTTCGCTCTTATACCCTCCGGCCCCAGCGTCGCTGGTATATCCATCTGTGTCATATCCACCTCCTCCGTCGCCGCCCTTCCCCTTGCGTTTCTTCCGGAGCTTATTCTTGCTTGGCGTGGATGTAGGAGGCTTGGACAAGAATGGAAAAGCCGGCGACGACGACGACGATTTCCCGTGGTCATGGTGCGAAGAGGTGGTTGTCAACCCGTGGCTGTGTGTGGACTCTGTGTGGCCGTCGTAGGAGGTAGACGTATCGTCATGGGATAGAAGGACGGTGGCGGTGCCTGGGTGCGGGTTGTAGAGATAGTGGTGGGGGCCTTTATGCTGCGGTGATTGGTATCGGAAGGCAGTGGGAGGGGATTGGGGATAGGCTGTGGGCGGCGTGTAGGGCGCAGCGGACTCATCCGTCGACGTTGATGTCAGAGACGGGGAAGTTGCATTCTGGTGTTTCAAATTTGAGTCAGTAACTCTGTGGATTGGGGTAAGCGCACCTCAAATTCACCGTCGTCTTCCTTTTCTTCGGTGAGTGCGGGCTGGTTGAAGAGCCAGTTTACGACGGTTGGGTTGGCCGTATATCCAAGCTGAAGGGCGGCATCGAGCACTGAGGCACGGAGTGCATCTGTAGAGGCCTGCGATCGATGACCGCTCGCAGCACTGGCACCAGGACTGCGGCTATGATTCCCGGTGCTCTTGGGCTCTCTGTGCTGCGACACTGGCGGCATGGTTAGAGAGGGGAGAGACGCAACAGGGTAAGGTTCGTCGCGGCCGTTCACTTGCATCTCGAAGCGATGGAGTAGAGCATCAAATGGAATTCTTGAAGCTTGAGTTTGAGTAACAGGAAACGGAAGGTACGGGTGAAATGGGATAACGAGAGGATGTGGTTGGAAGAGATTGCGACTGGAAATTCGACGTCCTGCGCCTGCAAAACTCCAAGTCAAAACGGGCGGGTGGGTGGAACGAGGGGAAGCAAGCGAGTTGGAGGAGAACAAGGTCGAGTGCGAAAATTCAATTGGGTGCCCAGGCACACAATACATATATTAATATTCCCACGCATGGTCCTAACCTTTTTGAGACTCACGGTGCCCTTCTCGTTTCCCTCCTCTCCCGAACGCACCCCAATCGCAGGACGCCTGGTCGAACTACGGTCAGACAGTTTCTCGCACATCAGTATTTCAGTGGTAAGATGTACCTTGCCAGTGCGTCATCACAATGCTCGGCGATCATAACCAGTAGGGTCAGGCCCAACTTTTCAGGTACGCAATCCAAGCGCTCGAGGATACTTCCTGAAAGTTCGCTGGTTCATCAGAATACGCGGAGACTTGAAGGAATGGATTGGAAGTTCCCTTGCGGCGATCTGAGTATGTGAGAACACCTATCGCACGGCTGTGCGCCGTGGTTGATCAAAAGGTAAGCCTACCGTCGAAGAGTTCTCGAGACGCACCGTTTCCCCCGAAATTGAGGTCTTAGACATACTTTGGGCCACGAAGATGTCAGTCAGAGACCTGGTGTAAGAAGGTAGCTTACAGCAAGTTTACGGGCGCATATATGCGCTCTCCAAGCGTCGAATGGTCGGGATGGGGCCACACTTGTTTTTGTCACTTAGCCATTGGGATGTGAGATAGAAGAGCGGAAGCACTCACAGTGGCCTGGGCAGAGGCGTTGCATCATCCACTGCGCGGGCGCGGAAGTGGGCGAATGTGGGAGCAATCAAGCAAGAGGGAGTAATGCACTGGGCTCACTTATATATGTGACAGGGTTTAGGGCAGGACTAAAGTGTTAGCAGCGCTGTCGAACAATGTCCTACTCACTCAGACGCGTGAGTTAATCACGCGAATGTGCGACGATGATGTCACGCGTCGGACGCGTCCATTATTGGTTAGGGGCGACCAGGACGTTCCTGAGGGTATCCCCAACTTGCTGTGCCTCGAATTCAAGAGGAGGAAAAGACCATGAAGGTTGGCGACTGCATGCTCTAGACAGGTCGGAGGCAGTGACTTCCGAGCTGACAGCAAAAGTTGAACGCTGAGGGGTACATGAACTCAATCATGGAGAATCTAAGTCTCGTACAGTAACATTGACAAACGATGATGGACATCCATCGATCATGTGGTTGCGCATCTCAATGTGGGATGTATATTCAATAAATCGTTCAATTGCTCGTAAGGTAAAAAGCCTATGAGGACCTCCGGATCCTCTATGAAATCAGGGTAGGAGGTGAGACAGAGAAACGAGGATGCGAACGGCCAAGAAATATCAAGATCTACAGATAGAAGCAATAGCAACAGGTGTATGTACGTATACGTTATAATAGATACCAAAAAAAGTGGATATAAGGCGCGAATTATAGGGACCGTAGTATGTACTATGTAAACTCTACGAAGGCGAAATGTGGAAGGAGAGCGAAGAACGCTAGAGTCTTGATTCCAACTGAGGACTCGGAGGAATGATGAACCAAAAAATGGTTGACGCGTGGCGAAATGAAGGACCGGGTATACGTAAAGTCCTACTTATGATTGACTTCGATGTAAATCTTCTGGCCGGCGATCTTCAAGAAGTGGGACGTATCGTCGGAGACGAGGATGAGGACAGTGCCGCTGCATTGCGACGTACACTGGCACGGAAAGGCTTTGCTGAAGGCGGTGCGCGAGGAACTGCGTTGTCCAGCAGATGTACTAGAAAGAATTTTACATAATAAGCATAAGAACAAAGAAAGAAAGCATGAAAGAACGACACGAACTCGAACGGCAGCTGGCATACGCTACGAAGAGCCTTAGAGACCATTGAAGCGCGCTTGGCGTAATCAATAGCCGGGACCGCAATGATAGAAAACGAGCCGCGGAAGGACATGGCGCCGGGACGCCCAGGGGTCTCAGTGCCTATCATAGCACGGAGTGCGGTATACAGACTGTCCTCGGTTTGATACACGTCTTGATCTCCTTGCGCAACAACAGGCTGTTTGGAGGAGGTGGCGGGGGCAGCAGTAACCGACGCGCCCAACGGGGCCGTGGCGAGGTGGTCATTGCCTCCTAGTGACCACCCTACATCTTGCTTGACCTTGACTTTCTCTTTCTTCGGCTTCTTCACGCGACTCGGAACGTCTGCACCTTCGCGATCATCCACGTGTTTGCGCTTCCCTGCACCATGTCGTCAGATTCACGATCACAGAGAGAGGAGGAGGAGGAGGAGCAAGAAATCACGACGCACCGTGACCTTGAACCGTATTGATATTATTCCCATTACCCTTACCATCACCTTCACGAGCAGGAAACTTCGGAAGAGGGTAATACACGAAAGGATCATCACCGATACCATCAGCCGGATTTCCCATTTTCTTCATCGGTAACGGCTTCTGGGGTTGCTGATGGTGTTGATGTTGGGTCTTCGTGCCAGCGAAGCTCATAGTACCCATACTCCCCACCTCAAGCGCAACCGCCTCCGCACGAATCTTCTTCCTACACGCCGTACACATCTTCTTCGTCGTAAACGCGAGTTTACAGATAGGACACGGGGCTCGCGGCTTAAACTGCTTCTTCTTCGTAATGAATGGCTCTGAATCAGTGGCGAGTGGGCGTGGTACAGCCTGATTACACGAAATTCGGGGTGCGGATTTGGGTTTGGATTTGATAATGACATCTGCTGACGTTGAGTTGACTGGATGGTCAGAAGCACTACTAGTGATGGCGATGGACCCGGAGATGAAAGTATTGGGAGTGTTGATGTTGAGATTGCGGGAGGTGATTTGGTGGTCTGACATTGTCGATATCGGTGCGGATGTCAGGGTAGGTGGGGGAAGACGGTACAGGCGTGCGCTTCAAGTTGCCAATGCCCAGCTTTGAAGGAGTCGCGACGCGTCACGCCCACGTGTGGTGTGAGGGTGACCGGTGACATGATTCGAAACAGGGGATTTCAGGGGATCGCCTACCGTAGAAGGTCGGCAGAAGTCCCCGGAATGTGAATTCATCGGGGCTTCTAGTGTCAGAATGTTATAGTACGTTAGGACCAAAAGACAGAGAAGTAGAAGATATCTAGACACGACCTGCAGAATACAGTAAAAACCAACAACGAGAAATAAATACGCAGATAAATACATGTATAGATTTATATATGCAAATGCCGTAGCAACCAAACAAAAGATCCCAAAGGACATGATACTATGCCTATGCATAATGCACGCCAGCCTACACTCATCACATCCAATACACCTTCAACTTCCCTACTACATACTCAAAGGCGACACCGCCGGTACCCGCATCCGCGCAACAGTGAAAACAAGCCCGCTCCTCAACCCCTTAACCTTCAACTTCTCATCCTGCTTCGTATCCAGCCCCTCGATGGGAACATACTTCGGTAGAGAGGGCAATAGTGCCAACATCCCAACACCACCACCATTACCGCTGCTGCCGCTGCGATCTCTAGTGGAGACAGACCTCTTCGGCCTCTCCCAGCGCGAGACTCGCGCTCCAAGTGGGGTACTATCACCGCCACCATCACCGTCACCACCACCACCTCCATCTCCGTCTCCGTCTCCCGGAGACGAAAGTAACACAGATGGCGTGAACAGGGGTGGATGGGAGTGGTTGGAGTGGTTGAAGTTGGCGTTGACGCTGGCGCGGTGGCGACTATCACCGCCACCGTCATGACCATCTGGGGAGGGATTGAGGAAGATCGATGGAGTGAACATGGGTGCTTTGAGAGCTTGGGAACCATCTCCGAGTGGCGGAGGTGGTGGTATCAACGTATTGGAGGACGATTTGTGGATGGTGATCGCCTCCGAGCGAACTCGGCGCGTTCGTGTCTGAAGCGGATTCTGGATGGAAGGAGCGTCTTTAGCTATAGGGTGTATTTTGTGGCCCTCTAACTGTAGGGCGGCGATAGACCGGGACCGAAGTTTTCGAACGTAGTCCCGCGTGTTAGGAACGACAGGATGCGGAGGCGGAGGTTTGCTCAGAGCCGCCATCCTAGGACGATTAATCACCTCCTGCACCTCCGCCCAATTGGTCGTTTGATTCGCGTAATGATGATGATAAGGATGATCGTGATCGGATGCATAAAAAGAAGAGCCCAGGCCCTGGATGAGATACTCGCACGGAATGCCGGTGGTTTGGGAGGAGAGTTGCGAGATCTCGGACCAGTCTTCGACGGAGCTGTAGGAGTCGCAGCTGTAAACACTGGCGCTTGACTGTGCTGAATATGCTGACACCGAGAACGGAGTGAGCGTCTTGTCGGTGCGAGCGGTCGTTAGAGGCTGGAGTGGAGTGGGGATTCCCAGGGTGAGTGGTGTGAAACGTGAATAAGAGTAGGTAGGGACGTACAGTAGCTGTCGCGGTAAGCTCGCTGCTACTCGTCATCATCATCTTGTGAGCCCAAACGCTGCTGTAGTCAGGCGAAAATGGTAAGGGAGTGAGAACCAAAGGTGTCGGTACCGGCCGAGTACGAAGCTTGAGAGAGAGTGGGCTGCTCATGGCTGAGTGGAGCAAACGAAAGACGACGAAAGGATCCTAAAGAACGAATGTACTGAGCGCACTGCGCTTGGGAGTAAACGGTCGTATTCCCGGGAACAGCTAAACCGTTAAGGTCGTACAAGGCACCTTGAGAAGGGCTTGAGCACGAAGCGTTCGGAAGGATTGAGATACTCTCACCATCTTATACCATGAGAGGTATCCACGGTTACGAGGAGTCCTACACGACTCACTACCCCTTCCGTGTCAGGTCTAGATTAAGAGGTGGCTCTCTCAAACCTGAGCCAAGCGTTATGTTGGATACGATGCAGATGGCGCGCGACTCGGAGTCGTCTCAGCGCATAACGTGGGCGTCACAGAGCGCAGGGATAGTACGCTTATAGACATGAAGCTTGATCATCGCGTGATGGGATCCTCTGGGCGGCACGGCTGCGTCACCATAACGAAACCGACTGAGCTAATATGATCTGGGCCTCTCCAGAAACAGATACGAACAACCAGGGTGCTAGAACATCATCGTTTAGACGATGTGGGTTTCTCGTAGATCTCCTCACCTCCGAGTTGCCAATATCTCCAACGCCCAAAGCCGAAAGAGGTAATCCACGCCTAAGCGGATGAAACACTCCAGCTGGGTTGATTCGGGGGATCTTAGACACGTTTTACGTCCTCGAGCTTCAACTCTTCAAGCTCCAAGCTCCAAGTGCTGGTGAGTTTCAAATACGGTGAGTTTCAAGTAAATCCGCGCTGCAGGAATGGTACTGATGCACCTTCAGTTTGAACTTTGACCGCATGAACCGCGGTTTCGACGTCCAGGGCACGGTAGATCCTTTGAGAGAGCCATGCGCACCAGAAACGGTCCATCGAGGTTGGGAACACGCTCTACTTGTAATAGGATGGCTCGGAACGACGCCTGATACTAGGCTGGGACGTACCTGACGAGGTTTGGCTGGAGGTTAGGATTCGGTGTTTGAAACTATGAAGTGCCTGGCGGCATCGAGGCGGCATCGTCAAGTCCATGTGGCGATTGCTTGCGGGCTCCCGACAGTTTGGTCGGACCGCCCCCCAAATCAGAATGAGCCCCTATCATCCCCTTTGCTCCCTCTCCCCCAGCGTATCCGCCATTGTACTACCGTTCTAATCACTTTATGCTCGTCTAATAACCCCTCATACTCTGCTAATTCTACATTACGTGCTACTAAACATCAATTGGCCTTACATGGCCAATCCAACTGCCACCACCCCCGAACCTGGCTCAGAGCGCTGGTTTAACGAAGTGATCGCAAAGCGTCTGAAGTACGAGAGGCTTCGGGACTGGCAAATAGAGCTCGCTCAGGCTATCTATCGAGGTGAAGACGTTGTGTGCATTGCTCCAACTGGATCTGGCAAGTCTGCTCTATTGCACATCCCCCTGGCAGCAGCCAAGGAGACCAATGCTCGCGTTTTTGGAATATCTATTGCTCCCACGAAGTCTCTCTGTGACGATCAGGTGCGCTAATATGACAGCATCTTTGACTTCTCTCAATTAAGGCTTCTTCTTGCAGGCTCGTGCTGCAAAGAATAGGGGCTTAAAGGTGGTCGCCGTTCATAGTGATGCTCTTCGAGCGGCAGAAGCAGAGGGACGAGATTTATGGGATGAGATGTTCTACAAAGATATGTGGGATGTCATGATTCTCCCTCCTGAGCTCCTCCTTTCCCCACGGCTCGACGCCTTCATTCGTTCCCAGAGCGATCCAGAAAGCAAGGTGGTTCCACTCGACTTGCTGTTTATTGACGAGTGTCACCTTGTGCGAGAGCATGGGGAGGACTTTCGCAAGGCATACTCGAGGATAGGCCATCTCCGCGGGCGAGTCAACGCTGATATACCATGGATTGCAGCTACGGCCACCTTACCTCCTGGAACATATACTGATGATGTTCTCCACTCATTGGGCTTCAGCGGGAATGACTTTAGGATGCACCGTATGCGGGTGGATGTTCCTAATATCAAGTATATTCCTCGCTTTCTGCAGCACTCAATTTCAGGACTTACGATGTTGGACATCTCTTGGATCATTCCTGTCGGTGTCGACTCAGTCAACTCAATCACGAAAACGGTCGTATTTTGCGAAACGATCAAACTTGCCTGCGCTGTCGCCGAATTTCTCGAGAGCCTACTCCCAGCCAAATGGAATGACCGAGACAAAGTGGTTATGCCGTTTTACTCGATCCTGTCAAATGAATACCGCGGAACCTATATTGAGTCCTATCGGAGGGGAATAGTACGCGTACTTGTTGGAACTGACACGCTTACTTGTGGGATGGACGTTGCCGATATTGGTCAAGTTGTGATACTTGGCCTTCCACCGTCTATCGAGCGGATGTCACAACAAATGGGACGTGCCGGAAGAAATGGTGAACCTGTTCGAGCCATTGTCTATGCGCCACAGCGGATTAAAATCAAGGCCGGTGAGGAAGACCAAATGGACGATAGGCCACTGCTGCATCAGTGGTTTAACGCTACCACTGAAATGTGTCCGCGGAAAATCCTCTGCAATTATTACGGGGATGACTTCATCCTCCGTAGCCGCTGCTGTATCATCCACGAGAGTGAGGAGGCTGATGAGCGGGAAGTGGAACGGTGGATTGAAGTATTCGAAAAGGAGAAGCGTGAAGGTCGACCTGGAGTACGGTCAGATGGAACCCATCGAGTGCTCGACAAGTTGGTTATGTTTCCTGCTGCAAAACGCATACTCGCATCATGGGTTAGACGAGTTTGGAAGCTGGAACGTGGAAAGGACACCATTAGGCCTTCTGATGTCTTTTTGCCTCCGCACCTCCAGCAAAAGCTGTGCAACCGCATGCATGTGGCCACCAATGTCGACAACTTAGCGGTCTTGCTCCCAGAGTGGCCATATCTGAAGAAGCATGGGGAGGCACTTGTCAAACTGTGCAATGAAGTGTGTATGACATTTGATGAGATTTGGGATGCACGAGAGGAGGATAAAGATGATGAAATTGAAGAAAGGATCACTGACAGACTTGTCCTAAAGGTACCTCTACGGGGCCAGCAGAATAGAAATGATGATGGTGGTAGTGGCGAAGAGGAATCTGAAGAAACGGATAGTAGTTTAGACGGTGAAGAAGGTCAGGGAGCGAAGTGAAATAGAATATGATCTAGTCTTCATCATTTGCAGTCGGCTGAACACTAGCACCATTACGTAGAGTGCGGTCCTTGAATATATCTAACTGGCCAGAGGCCAGCTTATTGAAGCCAGCTGCGAAGAAGTCTGGCGAAGTCCAATCTTGAGGACGGCCAGCACAGAAATGAAAGACGTTGTCACGACGTTGGCGTGAGCCTAGCATATTGAAATCACCAGTGCGATCAGGCTTCTCATGGTTGCCACTGCCCAGTGTGATGTCGAAGAATGAGCCAATGAACTCTCGTAGCTGAGAGAAACCACGGATGTTTAATGCGACAACGTGCGAGAGAAATTCCGAGTTGAAATCCATGTTGCGGTCATTGAACATATTCTTGATCATGTTGTTCAGGTGTTCTTGGAGGAGATCGAGTTCGTGCCAGTGCCCGGCTTTTCCTGAGGGATTGATAAGCCAATTGTTAAGCAAAGCAGTCCGAAGGGCCTTCGGGAACTCATAGAAGAAGTTGCAGGCGAGCTCAAGCAGCTCGTTTCCGTAGTTAGTGGACCCACTTCCCCAGAAATAGAATCGCAGAATCTACGATGGTGTCAACACCATCATCGACAGGGAAGGAGGGTCAAATACCTTTATGATCTCCATCACGCGCCCAATATCGCCGTCTGAAATTGCATGGCACATCTCATAGTACCAAAGCGTATCACGCATACGTAAGACGAGGTTGGCTAGTACTCGGTCACCTTTCCAGTCATTGGTATCTGTTGAATTCTTGTGCTCGTGCGGTTTATCATCCGGGCCGTAGACGCTTGGATCTCGCGGTGCATCGCCAAGCGCATCTTCGTAGGCAGCCGTTGTGATGCGAGAATGGAGAAGCTACGGAAACAGCAAACCAACACCAACCACCACAAAGGTGAGAGGTAGGGGTAAGGCAGAGAGGGGGTGTATAAAGCGAAGGTTTAGGATACGTAACTTCAGTTCTCCTGAAGACAATCGGGGGCTACTGTGCGCCGGACGTCTCCAGTCGTTCGATAGGAGGGGGTAGTTTTACACAGTGTTGACAAGTGTAAAGGGGGAGGGAAAACAATCTAACGGAGTCTGATCAGATACACGAATAAAATGAAGACGTACACTGAGGAAGCAGCCACACACTAAGGATAGTCACTCTGGACTATCACTTGCTTAGTGTAGTGCTAACTGCAACCTAGTGAGAATGATTCTTGGGTGAGGCACTTGAACTGTCTAGTAGTTGCCTAGGAGTTGCCTTGGGATTTTTTGCCTACCTACTTACAGTGCAGTAAGTGAGGTTTATATACTCTACAGAAGGTAAAGTATGAGTAAGCGATGGGGGGAATAAAACAATAAGAAAAGGTCAAAAATGCGAAGTAAAATGATAAGAACAGTCAAGTAAATGAGAAATCAAGAGAACAATCGTTTCAGCATGTCAGAAGTGAGGAGGATCAGAAGATGGGACAGCAAATTACGTCCATGGAGCTCAACTGACTTGAGCTATCATCTTGCTGCACAGTCCATACGATGCGCCTCCAATTAGGTCCTGCCTCATGTCCATTGATGTCCTAGCCGATGCATCAAGTCCTGGTGAAACCATGATGAAGTGGATGATACAGGGAGTGAGCCGAAACCACGATGGAATAGATGATGAGGGGAGTGAGGTGAAATGGACGCATTGTTCCCCTATTCGATGATCGTGCTCAGCCGGGATCTCAGATGCTTGTATCGGGAACTCGTGTCTGATGCCCCTTTGATGGGATGGACGATCGGGATGGGAGATCCGATGGAACATGGAATGAGGGATGGGATGCTGTGCGGGAGATGCCATCGAAGTAGAAGTCTCCAGAACATCACAGAACGTGATAGAATGGCCTCAGAAGCATGAACTGCAAGGTAATAGCTGGAGGGAATGATTGTCGGATGGTAGGGGGAGATGATATAGACAATATAGTCCCTTTCATGCCATGCTATGAGGTTGACTCTGAATTCACCAATGAACGAGTCTGTCTCGATCTGCCGTATGCATAGCCAAGATTCGGGCTGGATTCGGGTGGAAGGCTGATTGAGAATGATCCAAGGTCTTCTGGGATGACCGAGGGTGATCTGGTGAGTGAGGACTGTGAGATGGATGCAGGAGGACATGATCTTCGAGGAATTGGATACGAGTTGTGCCATGGATAAGCTTGCCCGTAATTTGCTTCCGTCCACGTGATGCCTGACAATTGGCTGTCATCGCGTAGCAACGAGCTGAATGCAGAAATAACTGTTGTCTCGATAGGCTTGATCGGCCTAGAAGGATGAAATGAAATGAAAGAGGAATGTTAAGGAAATGAAATGAAAAGTAGAAAGCGAAAACTTCAGAACCACGTATTATGAGGAAAGGGTCCTATAGCCGAAGCCGAACTTCGATCATGATCGAGGTGGAATGAAGGGTTTGCCGGCGGGATTTCCATTTGGGGATAAGACTTGCCGATGACTTCAGTGTCAATCCTATCGTGTGTCCATATTAGGATGTGAGTGGATGAGTTGACCAGGTCCATGTATCGAACCAATTCGATGCATGACATCCGCTGCACACTGAAATTTCAACTGTCCCCAGTTGAGTCCTGGGTTCACTCCTCTTCTTCCTCTTCTTCATCTTCAGCAAACACTTCCAGCTGGTCTCTTGTGACCTCGTCATCTCCTGTGATGTCTTCTTCAACAATGGAGGTAATTGCAGCCAAGTCGTCTCGCTTGATGAAGGGAAGCAGCCTAGAAGCTGCAATAGCTCTTCGTACATATGTGCCATCCAACTCCTTTAGCACATAGGAACCTCCTTTGGTCTTCCGTGCTACTTCGAATGGTCCTGAGTATCGTCGGAAGTACTTGGCATTCAGTGATGAGGCCTTCTTCGAATTTCGTACAAGGACTAGCTCTTGAGGATGGTATTCAGTCCTTCGTAAGGCACGATCTGCAGCTTGCTCGAAATGGGCATTAGAGCGAAGTCGATTCTGATGGAGTACCATTGCAGCTTGCTCCATGTCTTCTGGCTTCTTCTGTAGCTGTCGAATGCGAAGGGCAAGGAGATCAACTTCTGACATCCCTGACTTGAATCCATCTACCATGAATGTAGCTTCTGTCAGATCGAAGGGAAGGACTGGATCAGTCCCGTAAAGGAGATAGTATGGAGAGAATCCTGTGGCTCTTCGAGTGGTCACATTGTCTGAAAAGACAGCATAGGGAAGAAGTTCAGGCCACTTGCTGTATCGACCATTGCAGGCTTTCAAGAGTGATTCTCGAAGGACGAAATGACCTCGTTCAACAACTCCATTGGCCTTGGAATTATATGGTGATATCTTGATCTGAGGTATGTGATATCGGTCCATTAAGTCTGCGAAGGCTTCCTTGATTTCAGAGCCATTGTCTGTGACAACATGGACTATGGCACCATATCGGCATATGATTTGCTCCATGAAGAAATTTGCCACTGTTCGAGCCTTTGAATTTGTCAGGGCTCGTGCTTCGACTCCTAGGGATAGATCATCTCTTGCTGCAACAATCATGCGATGTCGTCCTGCTTTTGGCATGAACATGATATCGACATAGATCTTGGTGAATACAGTCGGAGTGAAGGAAGTCTGAAGGGGCATAATGACCTTCTTATGGCTCCATAGCTGACATTCGTGGCATGAGCTGATATACTGACGAACATCTGTGAATAGATGTGGCCAGTAAAATCGATCTCGGATAGTGTGAAAGACTCCATATTGCCCTCGATGGCCAAGTTGATCGTGTGCTTGCTGAAGTATGTTGAGCCGAGTGGAAGCATCTAGAATGACACGAAGGGGACTTTTGAGGGTGCGCCTTCGATACATGAGTCCATCTTTGAGGAAGTACATGCTGCATTTGTGGATGAATCTTCGTCGATGCTGATTTGAGGGAAGTTCAGGAATCTTTAAATCTTGAAGAAATGCAAGAATACGATGAAGTTCCAGGTCCTGCCGGGAGTCATCCACTAAGAATGATGGTAGTGATGGAGGAGATTGGGAAGTATGAATGGGAGTTTGAAAGACTGAGGCTGAATATTCCGTGAATAGAGCGATATCATCCAGCCAATCATCAGTCTCTTGGGGCTCATCGAGGTCTTCCTGTGTCTGGACCCTTCGAGAGAGTGCATCTGCAGCTTTATGGTCTTTGCCTGGGACATGGACTAGCGTAAAGTCGAATAGAAGTATGCCTTGTAGCCAACGATTCATGGTCGCATTGGGCTGTAGATCTGGCTCCTTCATCATGCCCTTGATATACTGTGCATCAGTTTCGACATAAAGCTTCTTCGCACCAAAGAGATGGAGACGAAATGCTCTGAGAGCTCGGAATAGGCCATATAGCTCAAGCTTTGGCTGGCTATAGAAGACTTCTCTTCCTACGATTGGAATGGAGCCATAGCGAGCAGGACAACGTCTTCCTTTTTCATCGAGCTGCAAAAGTACTATGCCAATGGCATAGATGGAGGTATCGACAGCAAAGATAATGGGATTTTCGGAGGAGTAATCAATGGGTCGTAGTGCTGGTGGTGACATGACCAGCTTCTTGAGATGATTGAATGCTTCTTCTTGTAAGGGTCCCCATTCAAAGGGAATGTCCTTCTTGTAGAGCTGGCTAAGAGGTCGAATAATCTTGGAGTAATCCTTGATCCAGATTCGCACTTGACCACAGAGGCCTAGGAATCCTCGAATTTCTCGTACATTCTTTGGGGTTGGCCAAGATGTGATTTTATCGACTTTGCCTTTCTCTGGGATGCGTCCATTGACAGTGCATATTTGGCCAAGGATTTCAGCTTGAGGGACACCAAGCTTTGTCTTTGGGCCAGAGACAGTAGCACCAGAGCATCCAATGCGATGAAGAATGCGATGAACATCTTGAGCATGCTCCCATACAAAACGACGTATGCCTGGATTCTCAGGAATAGTCTCGTAGGAGCCATCTTCTCTCTGATAGCGTGATTTGGGGCCCATGATAGGGATATCGTCAATGAAGACATTGCATGGATTGGGGATTTCGGGGGCAAGAATAAATGTCATGCTGGCTTGGAATTCTGGGACGGCATTGGTATATCCCATTGGCATTGTGGTGAGTCGCAAAGGTCCAGGGGGGGATTGGAATGTGGTCATATCTCGGCTGATAGGATCAAGTTTCCGGGCATCATAGCCCCAAAACAAGTCCAAGACTGTATAAATAGATAGTCCTGCAAATGCTTCAACAAAGTCATCCAGTACCGGAGGAAGTCCTGCATCCTTGATGGAGACAGCATTGAGGGGCTGAAGATCATGGACAAGACGAATCTTTCCACTCTTCTTCAGGACCGGAAAGAATTTGGATCGATAGGATGACTGGCTTGGTTCGTAGACTCCAGCTGCAATCTTGTCCTTGATAAGGGAAATGACTTCTTCTTTGATAGCATGGGCAATGGGAATAGAGCGTTCCTGCCAGGGAGTATGTGATTCGACGGGCATGACATAGGGGGAGAAGACTGAATCTTTGAAGGTACCGCGTTCGGTATCAGCAAAGGCAAAGACATGTTCATTGAGCTGAATGATATGGAGGAATAACTTGACTTCTTCTGGTAATAGAAAACCATCTTGGTTTATCTTCATGGACTTGATGCGATCTTCTGATAATCTTGCTGTATACTTGAATTCTGGAGGATGCTTCGATAACTTGGGTATAGATAATAATGGATCTTCTGGGATATTGCGAATGACTTTATGATCTTCTGGATATACTCCTGGGACGGGCCTAATCTTGCGTGCTGCAGACTTCCATGCTGTGAAGGAATAGTCTGGAGGTGAATGTCGTAAATGAGAGGGGGTAAGGAAGCTGGTGTCTGAATCAAGGGGATACTCGATGGGATAAAATGCCGGCTGGTCGAAGTCGAAGTCATAGGAGGACTGAGATTTGCGTGATGATTCAGCCATGAAGGATGAGTCCACAACCACCATGCTATTAGGATGCTGTAAGGATATAGGTCCATGATGCGAAGGTATAGTGGGCCAGCCTAGTTTAACGTCATCTCGGACGAGCGATGGGATGGGGATTGTATGGGGGTCGCGATCATGTGTATGTCGAAGTAAATAAGAGAAATCGGAAAGACTAGAAGTCGAGGGGGGATTCGGAAGTGAAGGGTGTGGTGAGGGTCCTCGTAGTTTAGCGACATTGCGGTCGTTATAAATACAAGTTACAATCGTACCTACAGAAAGAAAGAGAAAGTGACCATGGTTTAAAAATAGAGAAACGAGCAAGTCTAAATACCATCAATGTCTTCATCTCCATCCTCTCGAATTTCACCTTCTTCCATTTCATCGTCTGCATCATATTGGGGATCGTAGGTGCCGCTGCACACCGTTGCTTCAGAGTCGATGGTAGAGTTATCGACATCGATCGGATTATCGGGAGGGGTGGTATGATCCTCAGTATCCATTGGATTATCAGGAGGGATCGCTTCCTGTGCATGAGGGGAGGGGGAATCTACAGCTATAGCATCTTCATCGTCTGGATATTGCAAGTCTTCTGAAATTTCGCCTTCTTCAGGGCTTGATATGTTGCCCAACATCACTTCAAGGTCTGCGAAGAAAACTGCGACTGAGTCGACATTGCCCTGTCTGTCTCCTGCAGAGAACAAGGGAATGAACAGCGGAGTATCATGAGCGTGGTCGATGGTCATATTGTCTTCCATGATGTGTGGGGAAATTGCTGGGGACATTATCACATCTTCTTCTCCTCGAAATTCGCCTGCCATTTCCATGACTTCTGAATGTGAAGCAGAGTCGTCATTCCGATCAACGTCCTGGTAGATGGGGGAGGGTTGGACGTGCTGAACTGATGGTGCTAGTGTCATCATGTGAGACACTTGCTCCCTTGAACCAGACAATGAACGAGCGTGAGTCTGATCTTCGTCCGAGCCAGGATCGGGTGCTTCATCATCAGGATTCATGCGGACTGAGTAATATGCAGACCAGCCATCGAGGGCTAGATTGTACTTGCTTAAGTCCATGGAATGGGAACTGCATCGAGGTCGAGCAGGGTCGGCTGACATTGCGATGGAATCGAGGGATGTGGTGGGGTCATCCAAGCGGCATAAAATACATGCATCCTGGTCCATAGACGCAGGGGCTTCTGACACTTCCGTGCAGATGTCCACTGATATACGGAGAGGAGATGGAAGAGGATGTTCTGGGGGGCATGACACATCAATAGAGGTGCGACGATCAAGGGGAGACATGGCAGATAGATGGGATGATGCTGACTGAGGGGGCGATTCTGATGGCGCATCTTTGACTTGATCATCTTCGACTTCGTTAACTTCTTCAACTTGCGAAGGAATTGGGGGAGCATTAGGGAGATTGCGAAGAGCAGAGGAGATGAGCTGCTGAATGAGAGCTTCTGGATCCTGCTGAGTCGACGTGGAATTGGGCAGGTTATGAGGAGTCAAATGCGAAGGCATGGGAATAGAAATAGAGGTGCCTTGCGCAGTCATCCTTTCTTCTTCAGCTCCGGATTGTCCTTCCTCTTCTAGCTGTGGCACAGAATTCACCGAGTCAGATTCCATATTTGGTACAAGGGGATCGGTAGCCTGATTCTCCATCACAAATCCGAGGATCCGAAGAGAAGACTGGACTGAGGGATCGTCTGGACTATTGTCTTGCAAGACAATAAGACTATTGTTCTCTTCTTCGACAGGAGGTGGCGTTGCACGTTCGTCCAGGTCTAAAGTCGATGGATGCTCATCATTGGCTGCAGAGATAGCTATGTCCTCTTCTGGACTAATTGCGTCTTGGGGTCCCTGAGAAGGTCTGATAACTCTATGCCTTAGCAACTCGGCTTCTGAGAGATCCTCGAAGTATTGCTCGATTGCAGTAGGATCGTCCATCATGGGATCTAACAACAGAGGTGATACACGTCCACCCATGTCTGAGGTCGATGGATATTCATTGGATGCAGAGATGGATGGGGTATTGAGCGGAGTGAAAATCGGCGGAGGCGAAGCATGATAACCGTTGGGAAGAATGGAAGTATGGACTCCATTAGGAAGAATAGAAGAATCAAAATCATCAGGATCCACCAGGGGTGGCATTGATGGGGAAGCCGGTGGAGATAACATCGGCGGAGAAGGAGTATGATATCCGTTGACCAGAATAGAAGCGTGATTCCCATTGGGAAGGACGTGAAGTGAGTCATCGGAGTATTCCGGTTGACTGATGACTGGTCGTGTGATCATATTGGACGAAGAGGATGTCGAGTCCACCATATTGACATAATGAAGGGAGGAGTGATTTTCCATGAGCGATACAGGCATTGCACATACAGTGAGCTGCTGGCCATTTGGTGTCTCGAAATGAAGGAAGGTGCCTTCTTTGCGTTCGTGGATGGACACAAAATTGTCTCGCATCCAACTTCGGCCAAGAAGACAATCAAATGGAGAATCTTCCTTAATCCAAATATTGCCGAAGGTGACTGCTGGGCCGCATTTGATCTTGACTTCTGGGCATAGACCCTGGATGATGGTCTCTTTCCCATTCGCATCCTTCATTGATGTGCTGGCTGACCAGTCAATGGGAAGCTGACATTGATGCTCAGCGAGAGTTCGCTTGATCATGGACATGGTCGAGCCACTATCCACAACTACCGGGAGTTCGACTCCATTGACTTTCATGATGACTCGGATGAGAGGAACATGGGAGTGAATGAGGAATGATTCCTGAGTCGGGGATTGATCGGCTGGTTCGAGATCTGGACCCTCAATGTGATGGACTGCGTTCTCGACTCGCTTGACCCTGAGGTCATTGATGAGCTGGTGCGAAATTTCAGGGGAGACTCCAATTAATTCTCCTACAGTCACATTGACTGCAGTGCCTAGTGCACGCTTCAGGACAACCTGGGGATTGATCTTCTGAGAGATCGCAGATCGAAGTTTCGTGGTAGCCTGCTTGGACTGAGTCACATTCTGTGTCCCCTTGGAGACTGCCTTTGGCTTGGCTGCCTGCTTTGGTGTACTATCTTCCATGATAGCATCATCGTCCAGTGGATTGAAAGTAGGTTGCCGGATTTCGATGATTCCAGGCTGCGGGGCTGCAACAGGGACTGGATTGAATACGGGAGGTGGAGCAGCTACTAATGGAATGGGAAGAGGTGCAGGGACCTGTTCAGGCTGGACTGCAGGGACTGCTGGACGAGGTTCTGGAGCCTTGGCTGGACGAGCAGTAGACGATCGAGGCTTTCCTTCTGGCTTCTTATCACGATATTGCATGTGGGGAGGTCGAGTGCCAATAAATCGTGTAGCCTTGATGCTCTTCTCTGGTCGTTCCACAGCATAGGCATGTTCATCAAACCCATCTTCTTCATCTTCTTCTTCATCTGCCTCCTCGAAGTATAAGCCTCCTTGGCTCATAAACGTGACATGATCATCAAAAGCTCCAACACTTTGTACGAAGTTTGTTGATTGGACTGCTGGCTGGGATGATGGAGCTGCTTGTGGCTTTTGACGTTCAATGGCTGCGACAAAGGGTTCATCTCCTACTCGGTAAATTCTGGAGCCGTTTGCCATTATCCATCGGCCTTGGTCATCTCGTCTGATAATGTTGTCAGCTGCTAGAGCCAACATCTTGGGACAAGCATTGATGCCATGGTCTCGTTCCTTGCATCCGAAGCAGTAGAAATCAGTCCTTGGAGGTGGGGGATTACGGGGAAGGACTATTGTTTTGACATGGGAGGTAGGCTGCTGCGATGCTGGAGGGGCTTGATTTGGCTGAGGTGGAATCTTTGCCATAGCTGATTGAAGCATCATCACGGTCTGAACAGCTTCTGGATCCTCTTTCTGGAGACGAAGAAGGAGACCTGCAAAGTTGGAGTCATGAATTGACATCCGTGCAAGACGATTCACCAAAGACTCGACCGAGTCTCTTTTAAGGGCTATGTCATTCTCCAGAGCTTCTCGAGAGGCTTTGATTGCTTCAATGCGAGATCCTGTAGCTGCTGGCTGAGGGGCTCTAGGAGGATCGAATGCTGAAGTGGTGATCGGCTTGGATGGAGCTGTCACTTTTGGAGGAGCACGATTGAATTCATCGACTGTCTCGTCCTTGGAAGAGGGAAAGATCTTTGCGAAGTTGACTTTAGCTTCTGAGAATAGTTGCCAGTCAAATCTGCCTCTTTGATAGATCCTTTCGACAGCATTGACAACAGATGCATACGAGAAGGGCTTGGAATAGTCGAGCTTTCCATTGGTGGCCATGTAAAGGTTGCTCTCAATGCGATTGCGAAGGAGCTCTGGAATGCCACTCCAGAAGTATTTATCGTGTTCTTCTTCATCCATGAGACCATTCTTCTGCATCCAGCCTCCAATTCTAGCAAAGTAGCGCATGTATTCACGGAAGGAGTCGATATTAAGCATGTTCGATTGGCGAGTCGTGGCACAAAGATTCTTGATGTCTGCTTCAGTGAACTTTTGCCTGGCTCGATCAGCATCGAAGTACTTGAGCATGGCTGCCTTGAGCTCATCCCAATTATTGCTATAATATGCAGGGATGCCTTCAATGATTTCTCGAACAGTGAGAGAGACGTATTGGAGGAGAAGATTGCATTTATCTTCGCCATCAGTGACATTGTTTATAGTGAGGAGACGTTCGTAGTGGCGTAGGAAGTCTTCAACTTCCCAGTAATCACCGGTGAAAGTCTTGGGAGCTTGTTTCGAGCCTTTGACAGGCATGTCTGCTGCTGAGTTGAAAACACGTGCAGTAAAGTCTCGAGATGGAGTCTGGGTAGGAGCCTCGGCAGAGGTCTCGGTGGAAGTCATGATGGAGAGTAATGAGGAGGGATATGGGGATTTGCGGAATAAAGTCTGTCGAGATAATAGACAAGGTGAGTGATTCAAATGGTCAAAGATCAACACTGAAACCCCCTCGCGGTGGGCTCCAGATGTGATGCGAGAATGGAGAAGCTACGGAAACAGCAAACCAACACCAACCACCACAAAGGTGAGAGGTAGGGGTAAGGCAGAGAGGGGGTGTATAAAGCGAAGGTTTAGGATACGTAACTTCAGTTCTCCTGAAGACAATCGGGGGCTACTGTGCGCCGGACGTCTCCAGTCGTTCGATAGGAGGGGGTAGTTTTACACAGTGTTGACAAGTGTAAAGGGGGAGGGAAAACAATCTAACGGAGTCTGATCAGATACACGAATAAAATGAAGACGTACACTGAGGAAGCAGCCACACACTAAGGATAGTCACTCTGGACTATCACTTGCTTAGTGTAGTGCTAACTGCAACCTAGTGAGAATGATTCTTGGGTGAGGCACTTGAACTGTCTAGTAGTTGCCTAGGAGTTGCCTTGGGATTTTTTGCCTACCTACTTACAGTGCAGTAAGTGAGGTTTATATACTCTACAGAAGGTAAAGTATGAGTAAGCGATGGGGGGAATAAAACAATAAGAAAAGGTCAAAAATGCGAAGTAAAATGATAAGAACAGTCAAGTAAATGAGAAATCAAGAGAACAATCGTTTCAGCATGTCAGAAGTGAGGAGGATCAGAAGATGGGACAGCAAATTACGTCCATGGAGCTCAACTGACTTGAGCTATCATCTTGCTGCACAGTCCATACGATGCGCCTCCAATTAGGTCCTGCCTCATGTCCATTGATGTCCTAGCCGATGCATCAAGTCCTGGTGAAACCATGATGAAGTGGATGATACAGGGAGTGAGCCGAAACCACGATGGAATAGATGATGAGGGGAGTGAGGTGAAATGGACGCATTGTTCCCCTATTCGATGATCGTGCTCAGCCGGGATCTCAGATGCTTGTATCGGGAACTCGTGTCTGATGCCCCTTTGATGGGATGGACGATCGGGATGGGAGATCCGATGGAACATGGAATGAGGGATGGGATGCTGTGCGGGAGATGCCATCGAAGTAGAAGTCTCCAGAACATCACAGAACGTGATAGAATGGCCTCAGAAGCATGAACTGCAAGGTAATAGCTGGAGGGAATGATTGTCGGATGGTAGGGGGAGATGATATAGACAATATAGTCCCTTTCATGCCATGCTATGAGGTTGACTCTGAATTCACCAATGAACGAGTCTGTCTCGATCTGCCGTATGCATAGCCAAGATTCGGGCTGGATTCGGGTGGAAGGCTGATTGAGAATGATCCAAGGTCTTCTGGGATGACCGAGGGTGATCTGGTGAGTGAGGACTGTGAGATGGATGCAGGAGGACATGATCTTCGAGGAATTGGATACGAGTTGTGCCATGGATAAGCTTGCCCGTAATTTGCTTCCGTCCACGTGATGCCTGACAATTGGCTGTCATCGCGTAGCAACGAGCTGAATGCAGAAATAACTGTTGTCTCGATAGGCTTGATCGGCCTAGAAGGATGAAATGAAATGAAAGAGGAATGTTAAGGAAATGAAATGAAAAGTAGAAAGCGAAAACTTCAGAACCACGTATTATGAGGAAAGGGTCCTATAGCCGAAGCCGAACTTCGATCATGATCGAGGTGGAATGAAGGGTTTGCCGGCGGGAT
The DNA here is from genome assembly GCA_032158425.1 of Pleurotus giganteus. Taxonomy (NCBI): domain Eukaryota; kingdom Fungi; phylum Basidiomycota; class Agaricomycetes; order Agaricales; family Pleurotaceae; genus Pleurotus; species Pleurotus giganteus. The sequence goes on from JAPEHR010000013.1 coordinate 1,760,602, forward strand.
TTCCATTTGGGGATAAGACTTGCCGATGACTTCAGTGTCAATCCTATCGTGTGTCCATATTAGGATGTGAGTGGATGAGTTGACCAGGTCCATGTATCGAACCAATTCGATGCATGACATCCGCTGCACACTGAAATTTCAACTGTCCCCAGTTGAGTCCTGGGTTCACTCCTCTTCTTCCTCTTCTTCATCTTCAGCAAACACTTCCAGCTGGTCTCTTGTGACCTCGTCATCTCCTGTGATGTCTTCTTCAACAATGGAGGTAATTGCAGCCAAGTCGTCTCGCTTGATGAAGGGAAGCAGCCTAGAAGCTGCAATAGCTCTTCGTACATATGTGCCATCCAACTCCTTTAGCACATAGGAACCTCCTTTGGTCTTCCGTGCTACTTCGAATGGTCCTGAGTATCGTCGGAAGTACTTGGCATTCAGTGATGAGGCCTTCTTCGAATTTCGTACAAGGACTAGCTCTTGAGGATGGTATTCAGTCCTTCGTAAGGCACGATCTGCAGCTTGCTCGAAATGGGCATTAGAGCGAAGTCGATTCTGATGGAGTACCATTGCAGCTTGCTCCATGTCTTCTGGCTTCTTCTGTAGCTGTCGAATGCGAAGGGCAAGGAGATCAACTTCTGACATCCCTGACTTGAATCCATCTACCATGAATGTAGCTTCTGTCAGATCGAAGGGAAGGACTGGATCAGTCCCGTAAAGGAGATAGTATGGAGAGAATCCTGTGGCTCTTCGAGTGGTCACATTGTCTGAAAAGACAGCATAGGGAAGAAGTTCAGGCCACTTGCTGTATCGACCATTGCAGGCTTTCAAGAGTGATTCTCGAAGGACGAAATGACCTCGTTCAACAACTCCATTGGCCTTGGAATTATATGGTGATATCTTGATCTGAGGTATGTGATATCGGTCCATTAAGTCTGCGAAGGCTTCCTTGATTTCAGAGCCATTGTCTGTGACAACATGGACTATGGCACCATATCGGCATATGATTTGCTCCATGAAGAAATTTGCCACTGTTCGAGCCTTTGAATTTGTCAGGGCTCGTGCTTCGACTCCTAGGGATAGATCATCTCTTGCTGCAACAATCATGCGATGTCGTCCTGCTTTTGGCATGAACATGATATCGACATAGATCTTGGTGAATACAGTCGGAGTGAAGGAAGTCTGAAGGGGCATAATGACCTTCTTATGGCTCCATAGCTGACATTCGTGGCATGAGCTGATATACTGACGAACATCTGTGAATAGATGTGGCCAGTAAAATCGATCTCGGATAGTGTGAAAGACTCCATATTGCCCTCGATGGCCAAGTTGATCGTGTGCTTGCTGAAGTATGTTGAGCCGAGTGGAAGCATCTAGAATGACACGAAGGGGACTTTTGAGGGTGCGCCTTCGATACATGAGTCCATCTTTGAGGAAGTACATGCTGCATTTGTGGATGAATCTTCGTCGATGCTGATTTGAGGGAAGTTCAGGAATCTTTAAATCTTGAAGAAATGCAAGAATACGATGAAGTTCCAGGTCCTGCCGGGAGTCATCCACTAAGAATGATGGTAGTGATGGAGGAGATTGGGAAGTATGAATGGGAGTTTGAAAGACTGAGGCTGAATATTCCGTGAATAGAGCGATATCATCCAGCCAATCATCAGTCTCTTGGGGCTCATCGAGGTCTTCCTGTGTCTGGACCCTTCGAGAGAGTGCATCTGCAGCTTTATGGTCTTTGCCTGGGACATGGACTAGCGTAAAGTCGAATAGAAGTATGCCTTGTAGCCAACGATTCATGGTCGCATTGGGCTGTAGATCTGGCTCCTTCATCATGCCCTTGATATACTGTGCATCAGTTTCGACATAAAGCTTCTTCGCACCAAAGAGATGGAGACGAAATGCTCTGAGAGCTCGGAATAGGCCATATAGCTCAAGCTTTGGCTGGCTATAGAAGACTTCTCTTCCTACGATTGGAATGGAGCCATAGCGAGCAGGACAACGTCTTCCTTTTTCATCGAGCTGCAAAAGTACTATGCCAATGGCATAGATGGAGGTATCGACAGCAAAGATAATGGGATTTTCGGAGGAGTAATCAATGGGTCGTAGTGCTGGTGGTGACATGACCAGCTTCTTGAGATGATTGAATGCTTCTTCTTGTAAGGGTCCCCATTCAAAGGGAATGTCCTTCTTGTAGAGCTGGCTAAGAGGTCGAATAATCTTGGAGTAATCCTTGATCCAGATTCGCACTTGACCACAGAGGCCTAGGAATCCTCGAATTTCTCGTACATTCTTTGGGGTTGGCCAAGATGTGATTTTATCGACTTTGCCTTTCTCTGGGATGCGTCCATTGACAGTGCATATTTGGCCAAGGATTTCAGCTTGAGGGACACCAAGCTTTGTCTTTGGGCCAGAGACAGTAGCACCAGAGCATCCAATGCGATGAAGAATGCGATGAACATCTTGAGCATGCTCCCATACAAAACGACGTATGCCTGGATTCTCAGGAATAGTCTCGTAGGAGCCATCTTCTCTCTGATAGCGTGATTTGGGGCCCATGATAGGGATATCGTCAATGAAGACATTGCATGGATTGGGGATTTCGGGGGCAAGAATAAATGTCATGCTGGCTTGGAATTCTGGGACGGCATTGGTATATCCCATTGGCATTGTGGTGAGTCGCAAAGGTCCAGGGGGGGATTGGAATGTGGTCATATCTCGGCTGATAGGATCAAGTTTCCGGGCATCATAGCCCCAAAACAAGTCCAAGACTGTATAAATAGATAGTCCTGCAAATGCTTCAACAAAGTCATCCAGTACCGGAGGAAGTCCTGCATCCTTGATGGAGACAGCATTGAGGGGCTGAAGATCATGGACAAGACGAATCTTTCCACTCTTCTTCAGGACCGGAAAGAATTTGGATCGATAGGATGACTGGCTTGGTTCGTAGACTCCAGCTGCAATCTTGTCCTTGATAAGGGAAATGACTTCTTCTTTGATAGCATGGGCAATGGGAATAGAGCGTTCCTGCCAGGGAGTATGTGATTCGACGGGCATGACATAGGGGGAGAAGACTGAATCTTTGAAGGTACCGCGTTCGGTATCAGCAAAGGCAAAGACATGTTCATTGAGCTGAATGATATGGAGGAATAACTTGACTTCTTCTGGTAATAGAAAACCATCTTGGTTTATCTTCATGGACTTGATGCGATCTTCTGATAATCTTGCTGTATACTTGAATTCTGGAGGATGCTTCGATAACTTGGGTATAGATAATAATGGATCTTCTGGGATATTGCGAATGACTTTATGATCTTCTGGATATACTCCTGGGACGGGCCTAATCTTGCGTGCTGCAGACTTCCATGCTGTGAAGGAATAGTCTGGAGGTGAATGTCGTAAATGAGAGGGGGTAAGGAAGCTGGTGTCTGAATCAAGGGGATACTCGATGGGATAAAATGCCGGCTGGTCGAAGTCGAAGTCATAGGAGGACTGAGATTTGCGTGATGATTCAGCCATGAAGGATGAGTCCACAACCACCATGCTATTAGGATGCTGTAAGGATATAGGTCCATGATGCGAAGGTATAGTGGGCCAGCCTAGTTTAACGTCATCTCGGACGAGCGATGGGATGGGGATTGTATGGGGGTCGCGATCATGTGTATGTCGAAGTAAATAAGAGAAATCGGAAAGACTAGAAGTCGAGGGGGGATTCGGAAGTGAAGGGTGTGGTGAGGGTCCTCGTAGTTTAGCGACATTGCGGTCGTTATAAATACAAGTTACAATCGTACCTACAGAAAGAAAGAGAAAGTGACCATGGTTTAAAAATAGAGAAACGAGCAAGTCTAAATACCATCGATGTCTTCATCTCCATCCTCTCGAATTTCGCCTTCTTCCATTTCATCATCTGCATCATATTGGGGATCGAAGGTGCCGCTGCACACCGTTGCTTCAGAGTTGATGGTAGAGTTATCGATATCGATCGGATTGTCGGGAGGGGTGGTATGATCCTCAGTATCCATTGGATTATCAGGAGGGATCACTTCCTGTGCATGAGGGGAGGGGGAATCTACAGCTATAGCATCTTCATCGTCTGGATATTGCAAGTCTTCTGAAATTTCGCCTTCTTCAGGGCTTGATATGTTGCCCAACATCACTTCGAGGTCTGCGAAGAAAACTGCGACTGAGTCGACATTGCCCTGTCTGTCTCCTGCAGAGAACAAGGGAATGAACAGCGGAGTATCATGAGCGTGGTCGATGGTCATATTGTCTTCCATGATGTGTGGGGAAATTGCTGGGGACATTATCACATCTTCTTCTCCTCGAAATTCGCCTGCCATTTCCATGACTTCTGAATGCGAAGCAGAGTCATCATTCCGATCAACGTCCTGGTAGATGGGGGAGGGTCGGGCGCGCTGAACTGATGGTGCTAGTGTCATCATGTGAGACACTTGCTCCCTTGAACCAGACAATGAACGAGCGTGAGTCTGATCTTCGTCTGAGCCAGGATCGGGTGCTTCATCATCAGGATTCATGCGGACTGAGCGATATGCAGACCAGCCATCGAGGACTAGATTGTACTTGCTTAAGTCCATGGAATGGGAACTGCATCGAGGTTGAGCAGGGGCGGCTGACATTGCGATGGAATCGAGGGATGTGGTGGGGTCATCCAAGCAGCATAAAATACATGCATCCTGGTCCATAGACGCAGGGGCTTCTGACACTTCCGTGCAGATGTCCACTGATATACGGAGAGGAGATGGAAGAGGATGTTCTGGGGGGCATGACACATCAATAGAGGTGCGACGATCAAGGGGAGACATGGCAGATAGATGGGATGATGCTGACTGAGGGGGCGATTCTGACGGCGTGTCTTTGACTTGATCATCTTCGACTTCGTCAACTTCTTCAACTTGCGAAGGAATTGGGGGAGCATTAGGGAGATTGCGAAGAGCAGAGGAGATGAGCTGCTGAATGAGAGCTTCTGGATCCTGCTGAGTCGACGTGGAATTGGGCAGGTTATGAGGAGTCAAATGCGAAGGCATGGGAATAGAAATAGAGGTGCCTTGCGCAGTCATCCTTTCTTCTTCAGCTCCGGATTGTCCTTCCTCTTCTAGCTGTGGCACAGAATTCACCAAGTCAGATTCCATATTTGGCACAAGGGGATCGGTAGCCTGATTCTCCATCACAAATCCGAGGATCCGAAGAGAAGACTGGACTGAGGGATCGTCTGGACTATTGTCTTGCAAGACAATAAGACTATTGTTCTCTTCTTCGACAGGAGGTGGCGTTGCACGTTCGTCCAGGTCTAAAGTTGATGGATGCTCGTCATTGGCTGCAGAGATAGCTATGTCCTCTTCTGGACTAATTGCGTCTTGGGGTCCCTGAGAAGATCTGATAACTCTATGCCTTAGCGACTCGGCTTCTGAGAGATCCTCGAAGTATTGTCCGATTGCAGCAGGATCATCCATCATGGGATCCAACAACAGAGGTGATACACGTTCACCCATGTCTGAGGTCGATGGATATTCATTGGATGCAGAGATGGATGGGGTATTGAGCGGAGTGAAAATCGGCGGAGGCGAAGCATGATAACCGTTGGGAAGAATGGAAGTATGGACTCCATTAGGAAGAATAGAAGAATCAAAATCATCAGGATCCACCAGGGGTGGCATTGATGGGGAAGCCGGTGGAGATAACATCGGCGGAGAAGGAGTATGATATCCGTTGACCAGAATAGAAGCATGATTCCCATTGGGAAGGACATGAAGCGAGTCATCGGAGTATTCCGGTTGACTGATGACTGGTCGTGTGATCATATTGGACGAAGAGGATGTCGAGTCCACCATATTGACATAATGAAGGGAGGAGTGATTTTCCATGAGCGATACAGGCATTGCACATACAGTGAGCTGTTGGCCATTTGGTGTCTCGAAATGAAGGAAGGTGCCTTCTTTGCGTTCGTGGATGGACACAAAATTGTCTCGCATCCAACTTCGGCCAAGAAGACAATCAAATGGAGAATCTTCCTTGATCCAAATATTGCCGAAGGTGACTGCTGGGCCGCATTTGATCTTGACTTCTGGGCATAGACCCTGGATGATGGTCTCTTTCCCATTCACATCCTTCATTGATGTGCTGGCTGACCAGTCAATGGGAAGCTGACATTGATGCTCAGCGAGAGTTCGCTTGATCATGGACATGGTCGAGCCACTATCCACAACTACCGGGAGTTCGACTCCATTGACTTTCATGATGACTCGGATGAGAGGAACGTGGGAGTGAATGAGGAATGATTCCTGAGTCGGGGATTGATCGGCTGGTTCGAGATCTGAACCCTCAATGTGATGGACTGCGTTCTCGACTCGCTTGACCCTGAGGTCATTGATGAGCTGGTGCGAAATTTCAGGGGAGACTCCAATTAATTCCCCTACAGTCACATTGACTGCAGTGCCTAGAGCACGCTTCAGGACAACCTGGGGATTGATCTTCTGAGAGATCGCAGATCGAAGTTTCGTGGTAGCCTGCTTGGACTGAGTCACATTCTGTGTCCCCTTGGAGACTGCCTTTGGCTTGGCTGCCTGCTTTGGTGTACTATCTTCCATAATAGCATCATCGTCCAGTGGATTGAAAGTAGGTTGCCGGATTTCAATGATTCCAGGCTGCGGGGCTGCAACAGGGACTGGATTGAATACGGGAGGTGGAGCAGCTACTAATGGAATGGGAAGAGGTGCAGGGACCTGTTCAGGCTGGACTGCAGGGACTGCTGGACGAGGTTCTGGAGCCTTGGCTGGACGAGCAGTAGACGATCGAGGCTTTCCTTCTGGCTTCTTATCACGATATTGCATGTGGGGAGGTCGAGTGCCAATAAATCGTGTAGCCTTGATGCTCTTTTCTGGTCGTTCCACAGCATAGGCATGTTCATCAGACCCATCTTCTTCATCTTCTTCTTCATCTGCCTCCTCAAAGTATAAGCCACCTTGGCTCATGAACGTGACATGATCATCAAAAGCTCCAACACTTTGTACGAAGTTTGTTGATTGGACTGCTGGCTGGGATGATGGAGCTGCTTGTGGCTTTTGACGTTCAATGGCTGCGACAAAGGGTTCATCTCCTACTCGATAAATTCTGGAGCCATTCGCCATTATCCATCGGCCTTGGTCATCTCGTCTGATAATATTGTCAGCTGCTAGAGCCAACATCTTGGGACAGGCATTGATGCCATGGTCTCGTTCCTTGCATCCGAAGCAGTAGAAATCAGTCCTTGGAGGTGGGGGATTACGGGGAAGGACTATTGTCTTGACATGGGAGGTAGGCTGCTGCGATGCTGGAGGGGCTTGATTTGGCTGAGGTGGAATCTTTGCCATAGCTGATTGAAGCATCATCACGGTCTGAACAGCTTCTGGATCCTCTTTCTGGAGACGAAGAAGGAGACCTGCAAAGTTGGAGTCATGAATTGACATCCGTGCAAGACGATTCACCAAAGACTCGACTGAGTCTCTTTTAAGGGCTATGTCATTCTCCAGAGCTTCTCGAGAGGCTTTGATTGCTTCAATGCGAGATCCTGTAGCTGCAGGCTGAGGGGCTCTAGGAGGATCGAATGCTGAAGTGGTGATCGGCTTGGATGGAGCTGTCACTTTTGGAGGAGCACGATTGAATTCATCGACTGTCTCGTCCTTGGAAGAGGGAAAGATCTTTGCGAAGTTGACTTTAGCTTCTGAGAATAGCTGCCAGTCGAATCTGCCTCTTTGATAGATCCTTTCGACAGCATTGACAACAGATGCATACGAGAAGGGCTTGGAATAGTCGAGCTTTCCATTGGTGGCCATGTAAAGGTTGCTCTCAATGCGATTGCGAAGGAGCTCTGGAATGCCACTCCAGAAGTATTTATCGTGTTCTTCTTCATCCATGAGACCATTCTTCTGCATCCAGCCTCCAATTCTAGCAAAGTAGCGCATGTATTCACGGAAGGAGTCGATATTAAGCATGTTCGATTGGCGAGTCGTGGCACAAAGATTCTTGATGTCTGCTTCAGTGAACTTTTGCCTGGCTCGATCAGCATCGAAGTACTTGAGCATGGCTGCCTTGAGCTCATCCCAATTATTGCTATAATATGCAGGGATGCCTTCAATGATTTCTCGAACAGTGAGAGAGACGTATTGGAGGAGAAGATTGCATTTATCTTCGCCATCAGTGACATTGTTTATAGTGAGGAGACATTCGTAGTGGCGTAGGAAATCTTCAACTTCCCAGTAATCACCGGTGAAAGTCTTGGGGGCTTGTTTCGAGCCTTTGACAGGCATGTCTGCTGCTGAGTTGAAAACACGTGCAGCAAAGTCTCGAGATGGAGTCTGGGTAGGAGCCTCGGCAGAGGTCTCGGTGGAAGTCATGATGGAGAGTAATGAGGAGGGATATGGGGATTGCGGAATAAAGTCTGTCAAGATATAGACAAGGTGAGTGATTCAAATGGTCAAAGATCAACACTGAAACCCCCTCGCGGTGGGCTCCAGATGTGATGCGAGAATGGAGAAGCTACGGAAACAACAAACCAACACCAACCACCACAAAGGTGAGAGGTAGGGGTAAGGCAGAGAGGGGGTGTATAAAGCGAAGGTTTAGGATACGTAACTTCAGTTCTCCTGAAGACAATCGGGGGCTACTGTGCGCCGGACGTCTCCAGTCGTTCGATAGGAGGGGGTAGTTTTACACAGTGTTGACAAGTGTAAAGGGGGAGGGAAAACAATCTAACGGAGTCTGATCAGATACACGAATAAAATGAAGACGTACACTGAGGAAGCAGCCACACACTAAGGATAGTCACTCTGGACTATCACTTGCTTAGTGTAGTGCTAACTGCAACCTAGTGAGAATGATTCTTGGGTGAGGCACTTGAACTGTCTAGTAGTTGCCTAGGAGTTGCCTTGGGATTTTTGCCTACCTACTTACAGTGCAGTAAGTGAGGTTTATATACTCTACAGAAGGTAAAGTATGAGTAAGCGATGGGGGGAATAAAACAATAAGAAAAGGTCAAAAATGCGAAGTAAAATGATAAGAACAGTCAAGTAAATGAGAAATCAAGAGAACAATCGTTTCAGCATGTCAGAAGTGAGGAGGATCAGAAGATGGGACAGCAAATTACGTCCATGGAGCTCAACTGACTTGAGCTATCATCTTGCTGCACAGTCCATACGATGCGCCTCCAATTAGGTCCTGCCTCATGTCCAATGATGTCCTAGCCGATGCATCAAGTCCTGGTGAAACCATGATGAAGTGGATGATACAGGGAGTGAGCCGAAACCACGATGGAATGGATGATGAGGGGAGTGAGGTGAAATGGACGCATTGTTCCCCTATTCGATGATCGTGCTCAGCCGGGATCTCAGATGCTTGTATCGGGAACTCGTGTCTGATGCCCCTTTGATGGGATGGACGATCGGGATGGGAGATCTGATGGAACATGGAATGAGGGATGGGATGCTGTGCGGGAGATGCCATCGAAGTAGAAGTCTCCAGAACATCACAGAACGTGATAGAGTGGCCTCGGATGCATGAACTGCAAGGTAATAGCTGGAAGGAATGATTGTCGGATAGTAGGGGGAGATGATGTAGACAATATAGTCCCTTTCATGCCATGCTATGAGGTTGACTCTGAATTCACCAATGAAGGAGTCTGTCTCGATCTGCCGTATGCATAGCCAAGATTCGGGCTGGATTCGGGTGGAAGGCTGATTGAGAATGATCCAAGGTCTTCTGGGATGACCGAGGGTGATCTGGTGAGTGAGGACTGTGAGATGGATGCAGGAGGACATGATCTTCGAGGAATTGGATACGAGTTGTGCCATGGATAAGCTTGCCCGTAATTTGCTTCCGTCCACGTGATGCCTGACAATTGGATGTCATTGCGTAGCAACGAGCTGAATGCAGAAATAACTGTTGTCTCGATAGGCTTGATCAGCCTAGAAGGATGAAATGAAATGAAAGAGGAATGTTAAGGAAATGAAATGAAAAGTAGAAAGCGAAAACTTCAGAACCACGTATTACGAGGAAAGGGTCCTATAGCCGAAGCCGAACTTCGATCATGATCGAGATGGAATGAAGGGTTTGCCGGCGGGATTTCCATTTGGGGATAAGACTTGCCGATGACTTCAGTGTCAATCCTATCGTGTGTCCATATTAGGATGTGAGTGGATGAGTTGACCAGGTCCATGTATCGAACCAATTCGATGCATGACACCGCCCGTGATAAAGAACTGATCGATGTCGGCAAGTAAACGCTTGGAGCGCTGAGGAGTTGTTTCCGCAGGGGCTGCTGATGGCACCGCAGCATCTTTGCCTTGATGCTCTTTGCCTCGATACTCATACAAGAGAACCCTATAAACACCATCAGATAGTGAGCTCTATGGTAACAAGACACCTACCGTAGTATACCCAAACAGGTTCCCTCGAAAGTGTCAATTACCGCCTTATGGTGGGGATAGAAGTCACACTTTGCTGGATTGAGTTTATCGCGACCAATCGTATTGCAGTCGCAATGTAGGCCAAAGAGCCGTTTGCCCGAATCGGGAGCCCAGTGCGCCTTGAAGATTGCCTTGAGAAAGGCCCACTTCATATGCCAGAGCTGGATGAAAGGAAGCGCCCATGTGTGCCGTGCATAGTCTGTGACGTCCTTGCGAGTGTAATAAATTAACTTGCGGATGCGGTCGACTGTCAGCTGATCGCCAGCAATGGGAATGATGAGCTTTGAGAAAACCCAGTCGCGAATTCCCATTTGGGTTCGCGTAATATTTTCGAGGACATCTCAGTTACCAGCTGTTGTTGACTCGTCAATGTCGGAGGTACGAAGAGGGTATATGTCGGACTGATGGGGTGGGATGGGATGCTTCTTTAAAGTGTCCTTGAAAATCTTGCTAACGCGCGTCGAATACTTTTGGAGAGAGGGAACATGCTTCGTCCATATCTCGAGTAGTGTTGCAGCGCCGACAGCACGAATATGGTCTTCGTTGATGTCATCTAGCAGTTTCTGTGTTGTCAGCTTACGACGGCGCCGCTTGGCAAGCTTGCGTCGATACGCTTCTGCATCCATAGCACCCGGTGGAACACCGAACATTTTGATGATGGTGGCGGCAGTCCCACTTTTAACTTCATCTGCGCTGCTGACAGTCTGATCCCAGGCACGATGGTGCTTGTTGATATTGTCGAACAGAATCAGGAAGTGACCAGCATCTTCGGAGATGGCATCGGCGAGCCTTCGAAGGGTGTTGCTAGCATCATCACCAAGCTTATGCAAGTGGTCCAGCAGCGTCGAGTATGCTGTGGATATCCCGAAGCGTCCGAGGGCACTGTAAACGAGACGGCTGGTGCTGGTCATGAAGAAGAGCAGGGCGACGAGGCTGGGGGCCAGAGAGATCAAGTGGTTTCTGAGGGATAGCGCAATCAGGAGAAGAAAGGCACAAGCCTAGAATATTTATTAGTGCCCCGTTAAGTGAAAGAAGCATAAGACTCACATTCCAAGGATTATGGCGCATTTTTGTGGATGCCGAACCATTGCAAACCGAGTCCTCAATGTGTTCTTCAGTCGTGCGACGGGCGCTACTGGCAGCTTCCTGTCGTGTAGGGCTGACAGCGACTGACGTTAAGACAGACCAAGTAAGCGGAGCCAGGTCCATTAGCTTGGATTGGAAGGCTGTGATCGAAATGTTGGCTAGCATATCCCAGCTCCAATCAGCCGGGGGACGAAATAGCTTGTCCTTGGCGAGTGCTTCGCTTTCTTGCTGTACGACAGAAATGGCAACTGTAGCGGCCCATGTCTCGAGGGACTCACGGCCAGAGAGGCCCTTTAGCTTAGTAGGAGTTGCAAAGTCGGCAGGTATTGCAAAATCGGGGATGATGGCGTGCATATGAGCGGAAGTTCGAGCCAATTTGCCCTTGCTGCTGTGAGGATGGACATACCAGGCTTGTACGATGTCGTTAGGACAGCGGCCGGCACCATTGCGTCCGCCAAGAAACCAGTTGATTGACTGCATAACACCTTGATGCTTGTAGGCAGCCACGGGGTCGAAAAGGACTTCAAGGAAGTGCCCAAGACCCTTGAAGTTGAGCTCTTTGAGGTAAGCGAGCACTCGAGCAAGCTTCTCCTCATCGTCAAGGGGAGATCGGCGTGAGGAGATCGGCGTCGATGCTGATTCCGACTCGTTATGTACTGCTGTAGGTTGGAGTGGATGGCTGAGGGCGGTGGGTGTCTGCGGATCAGCTAAGTGAGAAGGCTGGTGACGCTTTCTGGGCGGCTCTATACCGTCGTTCGAGTCCATGTGCTGTGGAAAGGGTGTAGGAGGCAAGCCGGGAGCAGCTGGATGGATCGGGTATGCATTCCAGAAAGGATACGCGTACATGGTCGGCGCGGGCCCTATACCAGGATGTGAGAGGGGGAAAGCGTCGGGAGGAGGTGTATTTTCAAATGAGACTCGTTTTCTGCGCCGTGCGGGAGCTCCATAGAACTGCGGAGTGGGAACGAACGGGGTCCAGGATGGCGCCAATGCTGTGTGAGCAGGAGAGCTGAATTCAGCACTCTGCGAAAGGGGATAGGGCTGGATGGGCGTGTGCTGGTGATACGGCGTGGGCATGGGAGTAGCCAGGGAGGGCGTGGGATCAAGACTGTCTACGCGTTCGCCGTGTTGTGCGCTACCAGGAATAATCCAATCCATGGCTGACGACGCGTCCATTCAGACGAAATGCTGCAGAACGGCAGCTCGACAATGACTGCAAACGCGACGAGACGCGTTGATCGAGACGCGCCAACCACTCGGCCTCAGATCACTCCTAGCGGATCTTGAAATCACGATGCCGCCATGCCGCCATCACAACGTTGACAGCTGAGTTCATCAATCCCAACCTCCAGCCAAACAGCTCAGGTTCGTCCCAGCCTCTATTCTAAAGAGTATCGACTATCATACTCTCGACATAGAGGTTGGTTTCCAGCCTAGCCTGATACTGTGAACAAATAGTTTGTCACCGGGGAGTTGAGGAATGGGCGCCTATTTCGAGGCGCGGCTATGTCGGCGATGATCTTATCTGAGAGGTCTCGATCTAATCTCTCTTACTCTCCAACCGTCTCATGGTCTCATACACATCAACCCTCATGATCAGCGCGACGTCCCATAAGTTATATATCGATTATCAGCAGGGCTAAAATCTCAATAACGATCACCCCAACTCGTTTGGCCCCGAAGTCAACTGTCTCGTATCCGTGTCGTGATGGTGCAATACAATGCGTCTTCTGCAGGCTGCAGCTATCACATTCGTTCACCATCCGAGTCATCGGCTCCGCTGCAGTTTCGATGTGAGCAATGTTATCAGATACATCCTTCGTTTTGATGCGCCAATTATCGCGATTTGTTTCACTGCAAGGCTCTTAAGCAGTGCGGTTCGCGCTGGGATCTCCTGTTGGGCTGGCAGATCGTCAGAACCTGATCTCAGCGTCATAACTGTAAGGATCGGTGAGGAATTCAGCAATTTTCTGGGCGATTAATATCTACTAATGGATTCAAAATTGATTAGACGAACACCCTGGTCGCATATCAACTGTCGTTGTCGTCCCCACTGATGCTCAACACAGCCCCGATTCACATACAGTATTGGATAGGGACTCGACCCTCTTCATAAGCGAATAACAACTATTCGTTGTCAGTGGCAGTGACATAGGCGTTCGTGACCTCGCACGAACCGGGACCGATTATGGCGAGAGCTCCGTGATGCGCCGTTGCAGTCTCATTGACGACCATCTTTAGCTTAATTACGACCTACCATCATGGTCTAGGAGATCAGTCCAGCGTTCTCTCAGCATTGCATACGGTGAAACTCGCAGCGGTCCCCTTTCCACCGACTCTTGCTGCACGAGACAGAAAGGGTAATTGAGTTTCCTCATTCGTTCCTCCGAGTTCGCAGGTCAATAGTAGCGGTCAGAATGCGTGATTCTATGGAGATTCAGTGATGTGATCTGAGTGTGATTCATGTGACCTGAATCGCCTCTGGATCGCATTTTACTCTGACCGTCAACAAAATCTCATGCGATTCGAGCGGTGATTCTATTGGGGATTCTGTTGCTGATTGGTTGCTGAGTTATGAGGATATGTTGGACAATTTGCTTATTCCGCCATAGATTACTGAAATTTGAATATTATTGTGGCTGAAACTCTGTTCTCGTTCTCCCACTATGGTCCGCTTTGTCCCTCGGCTAGTACGCGCAAAGAAGCTCATACGTGCCTTCAACTTCGTTTACAAAAACCACCAAAAGACCTCTCGCATCCGCTCAAACCGTCTCCGAGCTGCGCTGCGCCAATGCGGACCTCCCCGGCACCCATTCGGCTCTCTCAGTGACCTGGATGAACTCTCTGACTTCTCCTCTGGTAGTGTCACTGCAACGGACTCGGAAGCAGACTCGATAGACTCCTGGAACGATATACTCGGGTCAGATTGGCGTGGACAGCTTTCCGAGACAGATATGTCAGACATACCATCCGAAGATATGCCTGAGCTGATGTCTGTAAGCGGAGATAGTGGATCAGAGTTTGATGTGCATGAGGGATGGTCGGGAAGCAGCCGCAGTGTCCTAAGTGGCCTGGCTGACGATGAGATGGCAGATGAGGATGAGGATGTGGATGCGGATGCGGGGGACTCTGATGAAGACCAGACGACGGATAGATGGCATCGCTTACGGCGCTGGGTGCTGCATCAAATTCAAGATATGTATCAGCAGCGGTATGAACGTCCTCGTGATGAGCTGCCCCGTGGACCTTCCTACCTCCATCATGTCCTCACCGCGCTGAAAAATGCAAGGCCTGATCGGTTCCGTGAAGAACTACGAGTGACACCACGCACCTTTGATGCCATCATCGAAGCCATTCAGCAGGACACCATCTTCTCCAATAACTCCAATAATGCGCAAATGCCTGTCGAAGAGCAATTGGCCATCACGCTCTACCGATTTGGACATGATGGAAATGGAGCCAGCCTTCAGTCTGTCGCGAATTGGGCTGGAGTGGGTAAAGGGACAGTGCAGCTCGCTACTCGACGTGTCATCATTGCCGTATTGAGACCAGAGTTTATGAGTGACGCCGTGAGGTTTCCCAATGACGAGGAGAAGGAGGAAGCGAAACGTTGGGTTCACGAGCATTCATGCAAGGCGTGGAGAGACGGTTGGTGTCTTGTTGATGGGACTTTGGTTCCGCTGGCTGAGCGCCCAGAGTGGTTTGGGGAGAGCTATTTCGACCGGAAAAACCGATACTCTCTTAACTTTCAGGTGCCGTCTTATTTGATTGCTCCTCTCTAGCTTTGAACAAATTATCCCCTAGATTGTCTCGCTCCCCAATCTGCAAATTATAGACTTTGCCTATGGTCATACTGGTTCAATTCATGACTCAACTGCTTGGGAAGGAACACGGCTTGCACATGAGCATGAGACTTTACTAGAAGAGGGAGAATGGATATGGGCAGATTCAGCGTATCCTGTGAGTACTGTGTAGCCTCATTTCAGTCTCAGCTGCATTGCGATTTCACAGATCCAGACATGGATGGTTGCGCCGTACAAGAAACCTGAACGGGACCTCCCTGACAATGAAATTTTCAACAACCATGTTTCGATGGTGCGCATTCGTTCAGAACATGCGATCGGCTACCTCAAAGGACGGTTTCAGTCTTTGAAGAATCTTCGAGTGGTTATACGTGACCAAGCGACCCACGTCATCGCCACATACTGGGTTGCGGCAAGTATCGGCCTTCACGCTTTCGCAATGCGGTCTGAAGCGCAAGAACGGGCTGATGCTGGTGATGAAGACGAAGAATATGAAGACCCATTCATCTACGAAGGACTGTCCTCCGATGCCGATTCTGATGTGGCATATACTGCAGCACCGTCTACCTCCCAGCCCGCAGCTAGTAGACTTCGAAAAGCAAAAGCATTCCGAGAGAAGCTCAAACGCCGGCTGTTTCGCGCTAAGGCAAGGCGCGACAACACCGGTGATGGGATTTGAGAGTGGAGGGTTCATCTATTTCACGTAGAGTAGCTACATGTCAAGTTTATTCTAAAAATCAAAGTTCAACCCGTTGTCGTCACTTTGAGTGGGAACGTATGGGGTTGAACTTCCACTGGCATCTGTAGATAGCCCCATATTGTCCCAACTATTCCCTACCGGCATCGACATATCGTTCACACCCAGTGATTGGTTGAAAGACCCAGGGGCAAACTGGAGGCGAGCCATGAGAAGCTGATGCTCGCGTTGTTGGCGACGCTCCTCGAACTCCAGCTTTCGCATTGCATATTCCACTCTCAACTTCTCCTTCTGGACCTTGACCTCAGCCTGCAGCCGCAACTTTGCTTTCGCCTCCTCGGTCTGCGCCAGTACCCTCTCACGTTTCAGATCTAAAGCCTTTTGCGCAGTTTCTTCTTGCTTGGCAGATGCATCGGCGAACTTTTCGATCATGTTGTGGCCCTTCTTGGTGCGAGACGTCGTTGGTGCAGGTTCGGAATTGCCCGGGCGTGGAGGCTGACGCTTTGACACCTCAGATACAGATACACCAGCTCGTCCACTCCCTTTCTCACTACCCTTCAACTTCTTGGAAGAATTGCCTATGGTATCACTCCCCTTGCGTTTCGTAGAAACTGCATCAAGGATGGTGGTATCGCCCTCATCGAAGCCTTGCGTCAAGTTCTCCCAAGCATCTGAGTCAGCGACATCAGGGTCGGCATCGTTGGTGACGTTGAAGTTGGAAGTAACAGATTGTGTCTCGGTCTCGATACAGTCACCGGGGTCGCTACTGTTGTCATCGCCGCCACCAAAGAAGACATTCGAGTTGTATCCAGTCGAGTTATTTCCTAGCCCCACTGGGACAGCGTTTGGCCGCTCCGATATCAGCGCTTTCAACTCCCAAAACCACGGACACGCTTTCTTGATCTCCGCTAGAGCCATCGAGTTCATCAGAGTCACGGTGACCGTGGTGAGAAGATAGCTAGACGCACCCCATTTGTTGGTAAGTGCATTATCCTGGGTCATGTCGATATCGGCCTCGCATGTAATACCTTCACCCGTCTGACCCATTTCCTTGACATATTCACGAACTATCTTGATCATCCTACGTTATGACATGCAAATTTGTCAGACAAAATTGAAAAGGCAAGTCCGGCTGAACGTACTTGGATAAACGGTTCTTGACGCGTCGTACCCAGAGACGTTGCCCCTCTGGCGACTTGCAAGCATCTGCAAAAGATGCACCATAAATGAATTGGTCGGTGAAGACACTCTGGGCGGCGGCCCAATAGTGATCTGTCTTTGGTTTTCCGCCCCCTCGAGAAGTCGATGGGTTGCTACCTGGTGGTGGGAATAAACCGCGCTTGATGTCCACATCGTCACTGATCGCTGTGATCAAGGCCCAGCTTAGGTTGTGATCGTTGGCCTGCCAGCTAGCAGCCAAGTGATGAGTTGCAAGGCGGCGATATGGGATCATGCACAGATAAGAAAGTAGTACGTACTCAACCTTAAGTTCTCCATCCTCTTCATCACCTTCTTCCTCGTCATCCTTCTTGTCCGTCTTCTTCGAGTTTTTTTTCTTCTTCTTTGAAGCCTTCTTAGTGGGACCATCTTCTTCATCAGAGCTATACTCGTCGAGGCCTTGAACAACCTTGTCGGATGGTATTTTCTTTCGACCGCCGGACGCTCGAGGTGCCACTGCTTTGGGGGCAGTCACGGTCTTTTTCGCCATGGTGGGGGAGTGAGACGAAGGGACAAAGCCTTAAGAAAACAATATATATTTTACGATATGTAGCAGGGATACTAAGTTAGCAAATTGTTGTTACCGCTAAGTCATATGTGATCTGTTGAGCGTTTGAAATTGAGCAAGGATCCCTGCCTGGATCGTGCTTGAACCTCCTCCTGAGGAGATTCGACGATCCTCTTGATTCGGGCGATCCATCTGGATTCAACACCGTTGAATCACATCCTGAATCCACCCCTGAATCCATGTCCAAATCGACATAGAATCGTGTATTCTGACCGCTACTAATCATCTGTCATTGGGCTGTCGATGTAAGCAGTCACTAGTCAACGTTCAACCATTTACTTCCAAATAAATATTTCAGCTTCACGCGTCGCGGTGGTGTTGGCTCGGTCATCGTCAAATAATCGTAATATACCGATCTACACCTTCCGGTGTTTTCTGAAAGATGCCACAAGGGAGGTTTGGATGATGTGATCTAGGCCGTATGATTTTCTGTAAATCTCAGGCTCCGTGATGTATCTGAACCTGTGAAGTTCGAGTACGACATCAATTCAATGAGTCGAACGCCTGCATTATTCTACAGATGATCCAGTTTAGCAGTGCCGACGGCCATGTTTGAAACTTCCGCACCCTCGCTGATTCCGATTCCCCTATTTCCTATACCTCCGCGCGACCCTGAGAGAGCCGGGCACGCGTTCTCCAAGCCACTGGCGTTACTTTCAGTCCCACACCAGCTTTCGCTTACGACGACGTCGTCATCTGCTCTATCCTCACAAGCTTAAGCTTGAGTCCTTCCGAATCCTCCGACATTGGCCGTCAGGACCCTCCAGGCCACTTACCGCCTACAAAAAAACGACCAACCCAGCCCAACCGAAAGGCCCACATCATGCTGAGCAGTGGCACTAGCGTTGCGAATCCTTACAAACGCAGGCGACTCTCCACCCCACCACCGTCATCTCTCAAAGCTGACGATGGAGGACGATGTGCAGCAGTGACCTCGACTTCGGCAACCGGTCCAGGTGGGACAACAGCGACTTCAAGCCAGCTGGCGTCTGCGCCTTTGGACGTGAAATCGAAGGGTGGCTTCGGTCAGACGGTTGGTGGTGGTGGCGGTGGCGCAGGCTTCAGTGGCTCGTGTTGTACATCCTGCCGGCGTGCTCTGAGTGCGAGTCGCACGGGTATCATCGTATGCGCCCGGTCCGTCCTCCTCCTCTCCATCTGCCTGCTAATCCGCTACTGACATCTAATGCGATGCTTCGATCCACAATTGCCTGCCTGCATCACACATAATTTTGATTTTGGGAATCAAATCAACAGCTGTCAGCTCCCCTCGTGTTCTATTTGTGCTCGGCGATGTACTCGGAGTATCCCTTCGTACCCACCGACGCCGCACCTCTCTTTCTCACCAACTCCTACGCCGTCGCCGACCTTACCCGCACGCCGCCTGGCGCTCGCTACGAACACGCATACTATCAATTCGGACGGCACGGCTCTCAAACGCAAGCTTGATATCGATCAGGATACTACCCATACCCATACCCATACCCACACACATGCACACGCGCATACTCGGACCGATGGTGGCGACGAATCCCAGGAGAACGTTCAAGATGGTGGGGCCGCTGCGAACGCTAAGATAAAGATAGAGGATTGGGATCGCGAGCGCGAGCGCGCTCAGTGCCAACAAAGTCACGGTGGCGATTTGGAGGGCGGGTATTATTCTGAGGGGTGCGGACGGATGTTTTGCAGAGGATGCTGCTATGAAGATAAGGATGCTGTGACTTGCATGTGGTGTAACGGGACTTTGGCTGGTCTGTAGCTTGAGATGTGGGGACTCTTCATTTTTCGTTGACAAGCTTCGTCTCGAGTCGTTCCTCTCTTTCTTTCTTTCTCTCTCCGCCCTTCTTTCATTCCCTGTCCTGCGTTCAAATTGTCCACCCCGTTTCTCACCGGTTTTTACTCACTCATCAGTCATCAGCTGGCATTTTTCGCTTGCCAAATCTTTCTCGACTTACCATGCTAATCTTCGCACACCCCTTCCGATTTTTTTTCACACCATATCACTGACATCACTGACATCTATATTTCAATTGAACACCCATTAACTACATGTCTCCATGTCCTTGCTTCATGATCAAGCAGTTGCGTTTTCGTGCACCATGCGTTTGAAATCGAATCCATCTCTTTCGAATCTAGAACTGACTACCTCTCAGACTTTTCGTTCGTGAGGCTCGCTAGACCAGTGGTCCCTTTCATAGCACTTTCGCCTTGTCAGCCGGTCCTGACGTGTGACGACCAGTGGCAAATTGGCAAGGCTTGCATTCGTTGCCGCAAACGCAGCACGTGCTTCGCTATCGTGATCCACAGCGGAGACGCAGAATAATGTAAAATGTAATTGAGGAGACGCTCAAGTCGACGACATAATGAGTATCCATATCCAATCCCCACTTCGACTAGCAAAGTCGAGTAAAGATACTTAACCTTGGCCTTTAGGGGCTGAGGGGACAGGGGCATTTCAAACGATCAGGTGACTCTTACTTCAAGCGACGCGAATAAGCGCTCGGTGCACTCCTTCCACTGTCCACACGACCTTGTTAGTGAGGCCGCCAGCGAGCTTGATGGATTATATTCGTCTTTCAGAATTGCAATCGTCAGTATTTGTATTTTTTAATCCAGTTATCTCATACA
The DNA here is from genome assembly GCA_032158425.1 of Pleurotus giganteus. Lineage (NCBI taxonomy): Eukaryota > Fungi > Basidiomycota > Agaricomycetes > Agaricales > Pleurotaceae > Pleurotus > Pleurotus giganteus. The sequence continues at coordinate 1,781,044 of JAPEHR010000013.1, forward strand.
ACTCACGTTGTTGATCTTAGGCGGGCTCGGACCATTGGCTCGGACTCCGGGTCTGAAGATCTCATGCCGCTGCGACATCCTCGGGATGTGCGTTATTGTGCTTGTCATTTTGCTTATTTCGTCGTGATTATGTCGAAGTACCCCGGCCATCGCGAGGGCACCATACATAACGCGTCGTTAGGTGCGGAGACAACTTTCTATATATTCAAATATATACTGACGCACGTATTGTGGTACTAGTACTCGAGTACACAGGTAGAAAGTCTTCCGTCCTGCGATTCGATGCAGCGAAGTATTCCCAATCGTATTAGATCCAGGGGAATGGTAATGGCTACTTATGTACGTACATTCTGCACCGAGTTTTTCACCGCATATAACCACTTTTTGACGGTCTGTTAGCATGCTTCATATAACAGATAAATATTTCTACCTTCTGTCCTCGCAGAGTACTCCACTTCGTCGTCTCGTCTGACAATCACTCTATTTATGCCAGCTGCCGGTCATCTCTCATGACTGGGCTTGCTCAGCGACTTGTACATAAATTCGGAGCAGGATCAAGGTTTTCGCCGTCGTCAAGTATACTGGAGGAGCGTCGTCTGAGCGTCTTTTGAGGAGATGCCATTGTACCGTGACGGTGCTAGTGGAGGCCGAGGAGCGCGATCAACCAAGCAAACACGTCTTATGTAACTTAGGTGAATTATGGTATTATTCTAGCGCCTGTCTTTGCTGACTACTTAAGTTATTCGCGCTGAACCCTGTGTCCTCCGTGCCGAATTTACACGACCAAGACCAAGAGAAGCTCTTGTATGCATGCTTTCAAGCAAATACGAGGGAGTTTGTCTGTAATATTGTCACGGCCAACGACTCTGGTATTATACGTTTGAGCGTCTGCCCCGCACCCACTTGGAAGACGCCATTCTCAGCCCCCTCGTCCATCTTTGTCCACTGAAGGCTTCGTCGGCGGGTAATGCATATGAGCGGATTCGCCAATCCTTCGTTCAATCTCCAAGCTAGATCCCTTGTGTACGAAAATCACTTTTCCCTTTTTCTAACTCCCCGATGCCCACCTGATGAGCTATAGAGGCCAGGAACGAATTTCATTCATGGCTCATGCAGTTGAGTGGCTGACGTTGAGAATTTGCTTGCTTACTCGGAACTCAGAGCCTCCTGTCTGTATGCGTATGGGCGAATCCCGAATCCCCCATTCATCCATCCATCCCCGAGAGACTGACTGACTGGCTCTACTCCATTTAGGTGTTCGCAGAAGCACGCGCGACTCGGCGAGGCACGATGATCCACATCACACTGGCACTTCGATTTGGGGATCCCGGCTGGCTTTTGGAACCGGGAAGGGTGAGTGTGAGTGTGAGTGTGAGTGGTTCATTGCTGGTGCGACTCGTCGGTCCTGAGCTATTGAATAAGCTTAGATATCTAAGTGGATATACTTACGGGACATATGCTATTGCGAGCTTGCCTATCCCAATTGCCGCTCGGCATGTTCGAGTTGGCGTGCCCATGGTGTGCCACTACCGGGAGCTGTCTAGATCTCATTCTCTGGTCAGTCGAAGGAAGCTTTAGCCTGGCGTTGAGCCGTGAGGCCTGCATCGATGTAGGTGTCAAAGCAATCATCCATATACTGTATACATCGACGAAGCTGACATTCGTAGACGAAGCAGGCATGTCAACGAGGACAGGACACGATCGCAAAGGAATCGCTTGCCCCAAAGAGACCTGAACCGGACCTCCTTGTCGACGTCACCAAGGACATGTGCCCTGTATGTATAGGGCCATCCCATAGAGAAATCGAAACGCCTTTGGGAGTCTCGTGGGTTCTTTGGCAGAATGTGCATATGGATGGGATTCAGAAGCCCGCAGCGATACGCCACTGCATCCGTCGACTCGGATGACATATGCAGCCGCGCGAGACAACGCGTTGGCGCAAACGGAACACCATATGTATGTCATTCAGGCACCGAAGCTAAAGGATAGGTCGCACGGCCGCCAAAAACGTGGAGAGGAAAGATCTTTCGAGCGGTGTGGGGTTCGTCAGGGATTCTCAAGCTTGGGTATTCTGTGGCAAAGTGAGCCGGTGACTGTAGAGTTTTGCAAGATCAGCGCGGTATGGTGGATCTCACGAATTCACAGAAGCCTGCATAAGCCGCCACGGCTGCCGCTATCTGGTGTGTAAGACATATCCGCGACGAGAGCCACGATGGTGGAAGAATACGACTGAATTCCCCGACCACGGCCACGGAAGACCTTTGGGATAATGGAACCATCGGACCAACGTAGGCGCCACCGTATTACAGAGGTAGTGGAAGGAATTCTGCAGCGTTCTTCACGGACAAAATGGGTGGGAATTTAAGTCGGGTCTTTGAAGGCACCGATGTTGTCCCGTATTTGGAGCCAGTTCGGTAATGCAGATGCGGTCAAGTCTCGGTGGGAAGCAGCAGAGAAGTCGCAAGGTGGGTTCTGATTGTCGGAGCGTTGCACCGTGACCAGGCAACTCTTACTGAACTGCTTACGCCACCCCTGAAATCCTGCTTCTGCCAAAAGGATATTATAGGCATCAATTTGTTATCCCGGTGTATAAGAGCCCATGATCATCACCCCATCCACCTTTCGAGCTTGCGATGCACCCCAGTCGGTATCGCACTCGCCTGTTCCTTGATTTATGTCGTCTTTTCGTCCTTCCTTCCCTCACCCTGCGACTCATCGCGTATTTGTCTGCATCCTCCTTCGGTCTCCTTACCGTGCCTGTTTACGCTGGATGGATTATCGGATGGGCGGTCGTCAAGGGCATTCGGACTAATATCGTCCAAGCTAGAGAAGCAAGGCAATTAGGTGCGAAGCCGATTCCACGGGTGCGCGGGAAGTGGCCGGGGAACATCGATATTCTGCTTCGGATGATGAAAGCGTTCAAGACGAGCTACGTTTGCGATGTGTACCTTCAGCTGTTCGAGGAATACCAGTCCACGACTCTGAATACGAGGATTTTATGGTGTGATACGGTGGGTACCTATTTTTGGCTTAGGCTTCGAGTTCTTTGCTTCGTCCCGTTATCCTTCTTTGCGATTATGCTTCCCACGCCGCTCGTTGTTCTGTCCTTTTGCATTCGTTACGCGCACGCTGGGAACACAATTGGGAGTGGATCCTTGATAAATGGTGGGGAAGTTTCTGAGCTGGCAATGTTGCGGTAGTTCGCACTCTATTTTTGGCTATCGCAGGCGCTCTCAACAAGGTGCGTAATTGAGATCTGACCCTGAATACTTCACTTGCTCACCTGTCGTCTCTTTCCTGTTTTCGCTAGCCTGCTACATCCTCAAACAAATCCCTACCTCTAAAATCTACCCTAAGCCCGGAGTTTTGAGTAAAGCCTCTCGCTTGTAAGACCTCCGAGCCAAATCGTGGTACGGGCGCAATGGAGCCAAGTCGGTAAGTATTATCATTTGCCGTTGAATTGATTTAGGCATCGTTTCTCCCATCGATCTCACGATGCTTTCTCAGGCGCAGAGCGCTCAAGATCTCGTCAAATACATTGAATCTTCGGCCATTCTTTCGCCTGAGTCATTTGGCTCACGTATTTGATATCCGTCTTCTATCGACCCTTCCGCCCAGAGCGTTGGATAGGATCACGTCACTCCAGCCACGGAGCATTTATGACGGCGCTACCTCCCGCCTCTTGGGCTCACAGTCCATCCCCATTGTCATATTCCGCATCGCACTCAAGAATGCTCCGCTCTCGATGGTCTGGCTCCTGATGCATGGCTCTGTCTGGCGTCCCATGCCATCTTCCTCCCTCCCCTCCCTTATATGAGCGCAGCCCTGGATATGCTTCCAGTGCCATTGCTGTCTGGGATCAGATCGTGCTTCGTTTGTTGTGGTAGTCATTGGAGTCACTAGTCAAGCGTCTGAGTCCCCACGGTTCCCAGGCAATACCGACTCTCACAGGCTCAGGCTGCACGCGACCTTCCTTACACAGTGCAGATCTAGATCGGTGTACGTGGACCCGTTTCTCACTTGGGCTTTTCGGCGGTGCCTTGATGGTACGGCGCCCCGGAGGAAGCGGAAAATGTGTCACGGCGAATATATGTCCGTCTTGCTTGCTGCGTTCTTCTCCGTAGCCTTATCGTGGTGCGTATGTCATCCCGTTGTGCTTGGTCCATTCGGCTGATGTTCGAGGCCGGGCCCTTCCAATATGGTATCAGGCTTAGGTGGTTGGTTCGTCAGGACCGGCTTTTCTAGGGTTACTTCATGTCGGCGGTCGTCGATTTTCTTTTGCTTTTGCTGTACCACGTCACTAACTGCATCCATCCAAGACGACGGCGAAGAAAGGGTTTCGAGCATTATTTTTATTCTTATTTTATTTCCTCCTCTTCTCGCTTCTACTTATCCGTCTTTATGTTGTCACGCGGTGCTGATTCGAGGAACTAGATCATAACGATGGATCAAGAGCATTCAAAGTACGTGTTATCCACAGGGTTTCAACATTTTTGGAGGGGAAGAGCGCAGAAGGAGCGAATGTAAGTACTGCTGACGCCATTTTGCAGTTGTATTATTGCTAATTCTGTCACAATAGGGAGATGTTCCTTGGGGAAGGGATCTTCAATCGAGATGACGAGGTAGGCCCCGAGAATCACGATGCGAAAGGTCCCTTCCTAACCACGAGCCTGCATTAGATATGGAAAATGGTACGCGCACCTTTTGTCGACGGATCTGTCCATCACTCACCCGGTATGCAGCACCGCGCCACCGCCCGCCCTTTCTTCGCCCGCGAACGCATATCCGACTTGGAAACATTCGAACGCTACGCCTCTCGCACCCTCTCCATAATCTCCTCGCTCTCCTCCTCCTCCCAGCCGTGCGAAGTCCAAGACATCTTCTCGCGCTTCACCCTCGACGCCGCCTCCGACTTCCTCTTCAACCGCAACCTCGACACGCTCTCCGGCACGCTCCCCGTCCCCGGCCAGACGCCCATGGGGCCGAAGGGGTCGGCGACGCACGATTCGTGGGGCGAGTTTGCGCAGTCGTTTGAGATGGCGCAGCAGATTGCGACGACGAGAGCGAGGCTTGGGTATTTTTGGCCGTTGGTTGAGATGTTTGGGGATAAGACTGGGAGGCATGTGTCTGCGATTAGGAAGTGGCTGGATCCGATTGTGGAGGGGGCGTTGGCGAATAAGAGGGCTAGAACGTCCGCCGCCGCCTCCTCTTCCTCCTCCTCTTCCTCGTCGTCTTTGGGCAAGGATGGATCTGCAGTTGGGCCTCCGCCATCGGCAGTGGGCGAGAAGACGTTCATGGAGCACCTGACGGATAGTACCGAGGATGTGGTGCTTATACGGGACCAGCTGCTGAGCATGCTGTTGGCGTCAAGAGATACGACAGCGTGTCTCCTGACGTTCGTGGTATATTTTATGGCCGTTCATCCTGAAGTCACGCAGAAGCTGCGCGCTGAGGTTCTGGAGCATTGTGGGTTGGAGGGGACGCCGACGGTGGATCGGATTCGGAATTTGAAGTATAGTGAGTGTGGCGGCTTGACTACCTTTTTGTCTTGTCTGTCTGTCTGTCTCTCCTCGAGTGTCGCTGATTAGTTGCGTTGGGGTTGGGGTTGGTGTTGGTGTTGGTGTTTACTCTAGTGCGGGCGGTTATCAATGAAACTCTGAGGCTTTTCCCTCCTGTTCCGCTCAATGTACGGGAAACTAGAGAATTACCTTGCGCACTCCCGCCATCCGATCCCACATTCACTCCTCTTCCTCTCTCTCCTTCTCCTTCTCCTTCTCCTAACGACATCCCCCCATCGCCGCCGTCACCATCCCCGTCGTCGCCCACGCTGTGGTACATGCCAGCCCGCACGACGATCATGTATTTTCCCATCTTGACGCAGAGGAACAAGGCACTCTGGGGCGCTGATGCGGACGCGTTCGATCCGGAGCGGTGGTTAGACCCCAGTCGCCTTGAGAGGTTCTTGGCTAATCCGTCGATGTGGGCGCCGTTTAGCGCTGGTCCGCGAATAGTGAGTCGTCGTCGTCGTCGTTTTTTGCCCCCCTCCCCTTCTTTCCCTTCCTTCCCTTCTTTGTTTTGCTTTGTGATATTGATATAGATAATGACAATGTTTTATTTTTATTTTAGTGTATAGGTCAGGAATATGCGTATAACGAGGCGTCGTATATGCTTGTACGGCTGTTGCAGCAATTTGATCAGTTTACGCTCGCGCCTGAGGTGCAGCCTGCTGGCTCATTGCCGCCGGCTGAGTGGAAGGAGAGGAAGGGAAGACAGGTTGTTGAGCGGGTTTGGCCTGGCTCGGCGATGACGCTGTATATCAAGGTGGCTATATATTCTTCCTTTTTGTTTCTGTTTTTGGTTTCTGTCGCGTGTAGATGTGGTATGCTGATATGTGGTTTGTTTGTTTGACAGGGAGGGATGTGGGTGCATTTCCGCAAGAGTGACGCTTCTGTTGGTAATTTTAATTAGATGCGTTGATGAATACTGTAGCAAATATCGGTTTTCGGTATTTTGTTGTATCTTACTATAAGCGTGATGAGTTTAGGGTGCTGTTGACGTTGAGATGTATGTGTGATGGCGAGCTTCACCGATGGTCCCAACCATCGTCGAATGGCTCGTTATGGAAGTGCTGGTCAAATGTGCATCGCGGATGCTTCCTCCCTCCTGCTCCTATATCTCCCCCTGTCATGCACCAGGGTCAGGGGCTTTATGTCGATACTCAAGCTCACGGCATAATTCCTAAACGCCAATTTGTCTGCAATTCAAAGAGTTCGGCTGCACAAAGTTGCCCAGACATGATTGTAATCACTCTCGATTCTCGTATGCGAAAGGCAATGGGTCTGTGACAGAGCCGACGACTTTGACGGCGTCGACTTGGATGACAGGCGAAGTGTGATAACATCGGCGTCCAGCTCCACTTCCAATTATCTCGACAGATAGCACAATAGGGCGTTGTTTCAGAGTCTTGGATAAGCTGGATTTGGAGAAGTAGAGCTGGGGTGCGCCGTTCGTGAGGTGATGAGGTCAATGCTCCGAGGACTATATGAATCGATGTGTATAATCGTATTGTCCGATCGTCGTACGTTACATAGTATACATATTGGTGTGTAAGGGCCTATGGTGCATAGCGATGTACATGCGTAAAGGATTACATGCAAGATGGTCGGTGGAGCGTGATGAGTAGTCCGTGGAGCACAAAGCAGTATTAGGAAAATGATGGCGAGCAACTTGTCGTGAACGAGAAGGGGAATGACGAATGATGATGATGATGGTAATGATTATATGATGCTTTCGAAATATAATGCGAGATAATACTTACCAATAAATAGTATGCAAGGAGGATAGAGAAAGGGGGATATGACGGGGAGGAAAGGAAGATGGATGGATGGAAGACAAGGGAACGGAATATGGGAGTGAGTGAACGAGAATGAGAGATGCAAAATGAATACCGCGATCGAAGGGTATATGATGGGCTTAGCCATGGCATGACTTGGAAGTGGACTCCTCCTCCTCCGGGGGTAGTAAACCCAAATGCCTCGCAACTTCCATGCATTTGTTGGACTTCTTGTGGCGCCTCATCGCGTCCGGCCGCGTCCCAGAAATACTAACCACAACATCGCGTCAGTTAAACACACAAATGTAAGGAGATACTTACGCAGCCCCACAGATCTCACAATACTGACGGGCGTTGCCGCAGTCATCTTTATAATGCCTGTTGGCGGAACAGGGTATCATCGCCGTCCCACAATAACCACAAGACACGAACTACATAGGCAGAAAGTCAGGAGGTAGACTACGTGCAAAGAACGTAAGACGGACCTGGGGCTTCCCTTTTGCCCGTTTAGCCTCATCGATGATAAAGTGTCCTGGAATTCTGTAGGGAAGGCCGTCGAGTGCGATGACTGATTGTACGTTCGAAGGGGGACTTGCGGGGCGAGGAGGACTGGTGGGGCGATCGTATGGCTTGGCCTTAGGTGTGGCTGACCTCTTCGGACGCGTGACAGTGGGGGACGAGGGCGCAATCGCGTCATCCGTAGTTGGGACCTTGGATGTGGCTTTCCATTGGGCGTCGAACGCGAGAGGAAGTTGAGCCGTAGGCACGTCGGTGGGAAGTGCAATAAGAGGAAAGGGAAGCGGGCTAGGTGTGGCCGAGGAGTAATAATGGGAATGGTGATCGCCTTCCTCAGCATGAATGGTGGGGTAGGCGAAGAAAAGAGGAGAATGGAGTGGGCTGGGGTGGGTGAATCCGTAACTCTCGCCTCCGAGGTTGAAGGCCTCGGCTACTGGGGGAAGTCGCTCGAAACGTCGTAGAGAGGATGACTGATTACCAGAATCATGTACATCGTACGAGTCGTCCGTATCAGCTGCGCTGCCTTCGCTGGAAGAGTCAGTGTCGACCACAAGCGGTGGAGTGGGCGGTTGGTAGTCCTTTAGACTAGCGCGTTCCTGCACCGTTAAGAACGCGGGGTCGATGTTGACGAGGGCGTTATAGTCGGCAACAGAACACATTGTTGGAGACTTTAGGTGTGGAGGAAGTGTTGGGTGAAGTCAAGAAGCTTAAGAAACGTATGGGCGAGTGGCGCGCTGAAGATGATGAAATATTGAAGCAGAGAGAAGATGAAGATGTGCCAGAACGCGAAGTGCAGCTCACTTAAATCGTTCTTGGAGGCACTGAATCCCGTGACCTCCACGCGCAACCCTTAAGAACGACATGGAAAGAGTTTGACGGCGCGTGATACCGGTAGGCCACTGAGAAACAAAGCAAGGTCTTCGGGACAATGGCTGGCCTGGATTGACGCTCCGCGGCCACTGGGAAATCGCGGCCAGTGCCGCTGCAAGAGCCTTTGAGATGATCGCTCATTTCATTTCCGACGCAGCTGGTCTTTGCATATCTCCGTCAAGTAGGAAGAGGAAATATCGGTGCGTGCCAGTGTGGCGCTAATTGCAGACAAACAAACATGTCACAATCAGAGACGTCGTTCTGGGTCGTAGTTTCTCAAAGTAAGAACGGTGGGATGCTGGAATGTACTGCACGAACGGTGAAGTACACTGATACAATGAATTAGTGGATAGTATATATCTAAGGGCGATATGATCTTACCATGATGAGATGTCTCAATGTCTGCGTCGTTCTTGTCAATGAGACAAGAAGAATCGGAGAAAAATTGATGCAACGACTGCAATGACAGCATACTATAGAAGGCGTGGGGGTTCGCAGGACGATTGCTCGGTGGGCGGTGTCAGCTGCGCAGGAGTCTACGACGCCGGAATGTTTCGCTAGTACTGCTTCTCCCGAATGGTTGTTGCTGATGTTTTCTTGGAATTCCGCTGGCCCAAACGTCTGCGAGCTAGACTCGGAGGCCGGGGACATCCTCGTTATCGGGCGACACTCGACGAAGGGTCAAGCGAAGGGTAGCCAGAAATTTGAGCAGCATCGACGAGCTTGGCAACAGCACGGTCCGAGCTCAGATCACGACGAGAAATCGACGCGAGAGTGTCGTCATCACCACAGACACCAAAAAATTGGCGAATTCGATGGGCAGATGCAGTAAAGCCGACTGGTTCGAGCGCCAGCAGAACCATAGGCCAGAACACAGGAGACACGACGGTAACAGCGACAGCGTGGAATTGGTAAGGAGGGTAGCAACACGAACTCACAGCAGTGGGTCCTTGTAACGAATAGACTGCGAGAGATGGGGAACCTGAGCCAGCTGGAGGGCCGCATCTTGGTGGTTGCTGTTCAACGTGCTAAGCGCCATTGGCGCCTAAAACTCGGTGCCAGAGGTGCCAGTGACTGCCGTACTTTGAGTACTCGCTTGTACAATACCAGCACACGGTGCAGACAATCAGGAAGATATATAACGAATTACCTTTAGATATTACTGAAAGAAGCGGAAATGGCACTCCACGACGGCATCCGATGGAGCTCTGGCAAGAACCTAACCTCTTTCAATTAGAATATCTTGTATACAGAGGTGATGAAGCTACAGCCTAAGGAGGAGTTGTAGGATAAGGTGCTATCACGGCCGGTGAAAACTCTCATCCAACCATGCTGCGCTTCCTGCCTCTCAGTCGCACTAATGTAACAGAAACCCGTCAGCAGTCGCAATACAATCATAACGGACGTAGGAGTATCACATACCATCCTCCAGCCTCTTCCATACCGCATGCCATTGCTTACCCATTCTCACCTCATAAGCCTTGAGAACGGACGAGAACATCGGCTCTGAATCAGGGTGCGTGGACGAGAATGCGCGCTCGAGGACGTATAGATCCACGGCTTTGTCTTCTACGAGTCCAGAATGGTATGACAGTCCGAAATCAATCAGCACCTAAGGAGTCCTTACACGTCCGAGATCAAAACAGAAGTGGAAATGACGATGATGCACGCACCAGGCGATTTGATTGTGCTTCCAGGATCATATTCGAAGTCGTAAGATCCCCATGGATGATATCCGCCAAATGCATCTTTGCAATTTCCGTACCAATCAAGCCCATTAGGGCGTCTACCACGAATCGATCAATTCGAGCGTGAGAGGGGGCGGGGAGACGACGAACCGACATCGAGAGAAGAAACTGCTTGCGATGAAGTCTTCTCAGACGGGGATACGGATACACTGGCATCATCGGTCTCTTGAGGTTCCGTCCCTTCCTCATCCTCAGTACCTCCAGGAAGCAGTCGACGCACACTAGAGCCCTCTATCCATTCAATCCCCAATATGCCTTCGGTAGCATCCACCATCCGAATCCCAGGCACATTAACGCCCGCACTAGACGACCGTGACGGTGAAAGTTAACGTTAACATTACGACCGGAATATCCTTCGGGCTACGATGAAGTTCTTTACGATGCATGCGTGATACTCACCGGAGGCATTTTATCAGCGCGCGAGCCTCGCCTGCGACGCGTGACTTCGTCAGAGTGGCATCGAGCGTTGGATGGCGATATCCTTTGTGGAATCTATGTTTGAGTAAGACAGGTACTACGGGTTTGGTGGCGGACTCCGCGTAAAGGGACGATTTGTAGACTTTCTGATGAGGTGGGCGTCGTTAATGTGGTTCGTTATTTTTCAGATATGAGGTAAACTTGCAGCTTCTGCACCTTGTGAGATTAATCGAGAGGATTCGAGTAGTTGAAGTGACGGCGAAGTCATTTTCAAGTTGTTGGAGAAGAACGATCCGGCGCTTATCTTATCAGGACCGTATTTGACTCTGTTGTCAAGCTGCCCCTGAGTGATCCGCTCCTCGGAGTCTTCCAAGTTCGTCGAAAGCCACTTAAAATTTGTTTCTAGCTACGATGTAGCGCTCCCAGCATCTCATATGCCCGTAATCGCGCAGATTACCTTCTCCCGCTTCGCTCTTGCTACGGTGCACTCAGAGCACGTCACAAACCGCTGGCCTTCTGCACATCATATCGCATTACGTGGGTACCTCTACTTTCTTTCTTTCTAGTAAGTCTACAGACTCTCACCCACGGTCCACTTCGCGTGACTGAATCCAGTTTGCCTACCTTTAGACTCTTGCTGAGAGGCAGTCATCTGAGTCTCAACCTTGTATTTCGCGGGCGGATACATTATCGTCTCGCATGCCGCACGTCCCACGTCGCACATTTGAGGGTTACATCCAAAACATGGGGAGACGTGAAGGAAGGATGGACCACCATTCTGCGCTTCGTGCAATCGCCCTTCCCCAATTCGAACTGCAAGCAACTTGCTGCGTTGGCTCCAACTACGCGTGGTGCAACGGTCACCTCGAGTGGGAGTGCCCATTCTCTTAGTTAGAAGAAGAAGCACCGACCCCACCGCGAAGATGTAGGATGTAGGTAAGCAGGAGCGAGCTCGAATGCCATTGAAGAAGCCAAGTTACAGCCATAATTCCTAGACTCATCGAAAAGAAGCCTCGTGACAGTCCCTCGCCGTCAACTATGCATAAGATATATATATTGACATTTTACAGCATGCACTAGCTACGGTGGCTCAATGCGTAATGAAGGTACGTATCCCCTCGCTCAGAAGTTCTTGCTTCCGCTGAACCTTGGCTAACTCAAGGATCGCCCCACTAGACTCCATTATCCTCGAGTACGCCGCCATCATCATATCTGCATCATATTCATATTTACTGAAAGACCCGGCCAGATCGGCTTCCTGGAGGCTGGCTTTCTCAGCATGGTGGCCAGATTCGACGAGATAGAGATTAGCTTCCAATTCGGATATCATTGAGCGGATTCGTTGGTGTACTTTATCGCGCAATTCGGCCGTCAGTGCGAGGCGGCGTCTGACCACTTCGTTCGTCAGCGCAGGGGATTTTGCAACCCAGACTGACGGAATTTCGGATCCTGGGAGCTTGGATTCGGGAGATGGAGCGTCTTGCTGTGAGGAATGCATTTTAGTCTTGCTTATGCTGGCTAACCCAGTTGAATCAGGATAGCCGTGTCTGCTCATATGTCCGCAATTATCTGTAGTACCGGGCATCTTGTAGTCAGGGTGTAGAGTCCAATGCTCGTCAGTCCGTCCAACGAAGGGGCTGGTGCTTCGCGCGAGGGACTTCGTGTGAGTGGAATTGATAGTCGTCCTCGACATTCCGTTGATTTTCTTGGATATACGACCGAAATAGATATCGCGACACTCGTCGATGTACGCAGATTCGGATATTCTCGTCGACGTCGGGGATGCCTTTGGAGTAAGGGCTTGATACAGTTTGATGCAAGTGGAGGATGTGAGTCACTCGCTTCCTCCAGGTGGATTGTGAAATTGAGATGAAGCGAAATCCAACAGGATTTTGATTTTATATCCTCTTCCGCAGCGGCCTGTATTAACCCCAATCTGATGTGGCGCTTTTGTGGGTCATCACCACGGCTATTGACGATTTTGTGAGGCCCTTGACAAGAACGCAGCTCACATGCACCGTGAGCGACAAAGTCAGTGATATCTTTTTGTTATACAAGAACCAGTGGCATGGCGACGTGTACACCAATGGTCCGTCGCCACTCATAGCGCCCCCAAAGTAACTGAGTTACAACAAGCTTGTCGAATAGCTCTAACTCCAATCACATCAACTCTGAGAGCGCGTAACTTGGCTGTCGCCAAAGAACTTGAGCTGGGTTGGACGAGTCGGACGCGTTGCGATCATGTGATGCGACAATCAACAGGGGCTGATTGAATTTCTCCGAAGCCTTGGCGCTTATCGCCATCGGACTTCGCTTCAACGTCGTTCAATTTCGGCCTATGGATATCGTATTACAGTGCCGGCTTTCACAAACCATCCCATGGGTAGACGCAAGAATCCAAATATCGATGCTATTATCTCCCAAATCTTCTACGTAGGCCGCGATCGCGAGATACCTTCAGAGCTGAGCTTTCTGAAGACCACGGGCGATGTGATGAGGCTTGGGTGAGTGCAAGGCACACCCACCTTCCTCGAACCAGGAGGCGCACGTTTTATATCGACTAGTCCGAAATGGGATGCAGCATTATGTGATCCTACGCGCTCGGCCTGCGGCTAGACCTTGTTCTCCATATGACAATCGCGCCCTTACCGGCAGTGCTGTGGGAAAGAACAATCATTAATCAGGTACGGTCATGCAAGCCTACTATTCCAAGGTTAATATTGCTCACGAGCTTCCCCCACTCTCCTTCTACCACCATCGTAACCCGCAGACCTATTTACCATGGCCTACATCGAGAGGAGCCAGTGGGATTCGCGTTTAGTAGACAAGTTTCGAGTTCTTATCATTGGCAAGGCCAACGCTGGAAAGACCACCATTCTGCAGAAAGTTTGCCATACAACCGACCAGCCAGTTGTCACTGACTCCCGAGGAAGACGAGTACGTCACTCGTCATTTCATCTTTCGACGAGGCTCACGTTTGGATAGCTCACGCTCTCGTATCTTGCACCAACGAGAGGGGTGCGTGTCCTGTTAATTGGCTCCTTCTCCTTTCGCTTACCCTCTATTCTAGCGTGGTGAACATGACATCGATCGTGAATACGTATTCAAGGGACAAGACAGATTCGTGTTCCACGATTCGCGTGGTTTTGAGGCTGGGAGCGAGGCAGAGCTGGAGCGAGTGAAACTGTTCATCAAGAAGCGCTCAAGCCACCCGTACTTGAACTTGAGGCTGCACGCAGTTTGGTGCGTTTCATGACGTCAGGAACCCTGACACGAAAAGCTTACCTGAACTCAAGGTACTGTATCCCATCCGACACCCCTCGCATGCTCCTCGAGCACGAAACCAGCTTCTTCGAAGAGTGTAGGAAGGGAAACGGTACGTTGTCCCACCCAGTCCGGGCGCTTAACTTGGTTTTGACTCGAGCTCAGTTCCGGTGGTCGCTATCTTCACTAAGTTTGACTTTCGCCACCGGGATGCTATGGAGAAGTTGATGGACGAAGGGATGAGTCGTAGGGAAGCGAAAGCTGCTGCGCCGGCTCGGGCCAGGGCGGATTTTGAAGCCGTCTATAAACAACGGCTGTACGATCGACCTTATCCTCCCTCGAGCCATGTCTATCTATACGGTATGATCCCAGCACCATCTGAAATCATTCCTAACCTAGCTTGTTCTCGTTCGCAGACATGCACCTCCCGACTTCGACCTGCTTGGACTTGATTCACGCAACCTTCTCCTCGTTGACTGGTACTGCTCTCCGCAGTCTGCTAATCTCGACACAGAAGAATCGACTGGATCTGTGCGTTGAGTATGCATTGCGACAGTGAGTCTCCTCGATCATTTTCCTATGCGCCCCACCGGTTAATACGGACGGCAGTATCTTGACAAATCCGCAACGGAAGAACGGCGTCTTGCGAAGACATGAGATGAAGGATATCGTTGTTAACTGCATGATATGGTTCCCCCTTGATCAGGTGCGTGACTTGTCGCTCTCGTCCGCTAGGCTTTTGTATGTATGCAGTTATCGCAACCTTTTTAGCAAGTAAGTCCTCTCTTGTCTTGTCTGGGTACGACTAGTTATACATTCATACAGGACGTACGTGAATTATTTCCATCAGAGCTGGTTGATCTTCACCGTTGGTATACCTTGTTTAACTTCTGGATAGCTTGTATGTCTTCCTTGCCATCTATGCTCAGCTCTCACTGACGATCATGCAACAGAAAGTAAGTCTCCGATGCACCTCTTGACTCGCTTTGAGCACCTACTTCTGAGTAGACGGTAAGACTTTCCTTTGTCCTTCTCTCTCCCGCCTCTGACCGCGTCTACAACAGGCAGTCATAGTATGTCTTCCATGTTGATCTCCCTTCCGCTCTGACCTGCAGTCGCAACGTGCCAGAAAACTGTAAGTCGCCTCTTCTTAGCCTCATACGACAGTGAGCTCAGCCGATTATTCATCTCAACTCCTTAGAAGGTCAGCATTCACCACAACGGACTATCCTGCCCATTTTGAAGCCTTCGTCAACCTTGTAGGAAGAAGGCGACACGGTGAGGTTTTTCTAGCTCGCCTTACGTACCATCTTACTTACGTCCTTAATATTAGGATCGCGAATACGTATGGCTCCCTTTCTTGTTCCATGGCGCTGACGTACAAACGTTATCCCCACGTTATTCAGGATAAAGTTCGTCCCTCCGCTTGACGTCCCATTCATTCATGCTCATTCCTTCCTCCTAGAATAAGGTCTGTATCCCCCTGTGTCAACCGACAATATTCATCGTCACTGACATCGCATTCAGCGCAAGGTTTGCTTGCCACTTCAGTTCCATCTATCCACCATGCTTACCGCAAATGTCCTTTCTGCCGCATAGTGGGTGAGTCTTCATTTCCTGCTCAGCCATTCGGCGTCTTTGACCTCCTCTTCTAGGTGGTGAGTGCAGTACACCCTCGTACTAGAGCCGCGTTGCTCACCTGCCGCATTTTGTCACCATCATTATAGAAAGTACGTCTTTTCCCCGTTGACACATCCCCGAGGTGTTGCTGACTTTATTTTTACTAGTTGGTAGGATAACCTTTGTCATAAATTTTGTCGAATTCAACCATCGGCTTAGGTCGTCAGTACTGTCTACCGCCTTGATACAGTGCCATTTAACTAAACAAGGACTATTGCACAAAAAACTTCCAGCATGTAAGTCTGTCTCGTATATTAGTGTTCCCGGCAGTCTGCTAATGAACCTTCAAGCCCGTAAGCCTTTCAGATACATACTCATCCTCGACAACGTGATTGATTTCCTCGTCAAACCTGCCAACTTTCAATAGTGGGTAAGTGCCTCGGCTCCACCTCGTCGCGTGTTATCCCTAATATCCCTCTAGGAAGTAAGTCGATGGCGATTGTGTCAATGTATTCTCTCAGCTGACGCTTCGCGACTTTGTCATTTGCTAGCATGTGAGTGCCCTAGTCCACCTGCGCTCCGACTCTCGTTAATTATATGACCGTTCGTAGTGGGTTCGTACGATATTCTCTGGGTGCCTCTCCGAACTATGCATCTCATTATGCGCCTGTTACGACTTACTAGTGGGTGAGTTCGTAATATTTGCTCCTTTGTAAGGCTTCGGTGATATAACCGCACGGCTTTGGCGGGTAGAAAGTAAGTCTTGTCTCCACTACCCGTGCCAGTACTTTTACTGACTTTACGCATAGTGGGTCAGTCTTATCAAAGCTTCGCACGAGTGTATCTGATGATAGGGTGATGATTCGCCCACCTAGGATGTAAGTGGTTTTGCGCCCTGTCCTTCGGAGTCCCTGACAATGCTTTCAGTCCGTGAGTGGTTGGTAGATCCTCCGCGTCTATGGTCTCTCATATATGGGATTCGGGTGCTTGGTGCCACAGGCTCGAGTAAGTCTGCCTTACCCGTGACACTATCATCGGCCTCATTTTTATCTTTAGAGCTCGGTATGTGTTGACCGTTCCTGTTAAATCACTCCTTAACGTGGATCCTACCCTTCTATAATACATTAGCAAGTACGTGCGTCGTTTAGCTTTCTTACCACTTGCTAACAAAATTTAGTGGGTGAGTTGCACGGTTTTGTGGCTCGTCTCTAGCTCAACTTCGGCGTGGTCTCTTTTATAGTCGGTAAGTCCTTCCTTAGCACGTTTGGCTAAAACCTCTTTGACATCTGTATTTAGTCTGTAAGTGTTACATCCTTTCGGTGAATGCCCAGTATGCTAAAGAGCCCTTCCACACCGGTTGCGCACCTAGCCGGTAAGTGCTGCTCCGTAACTGCCCAACATTCTCATCCGATCTTTCTCTCTCCGTACTAGTGGGTGAGTGGAAAATCATCCATCATCATCTCAGTAACTTTGGCTCGAACTTGTCACACAGATAGTAAGCTGCCTCTCTTCAGTCCGCTTACCGCAGTCTCATAAGCGCTTTGTTGGAAAACATAGCATGTGAGCGTCAAATCTTCCACGCTTTTACTTTACTGACTTACGCTGGTTCCCGTAATTAAGAAAGTAAGTAGCTTGCTACGCATCGAGGGGTCCATCCCTTACTCATCCCCGCAACCAGATCGTCAGTAGTCCCGCCGCTCCACGCTAGTATTGATGCCTGCACTGAGCCATTCATCCACCTCATAGATAGTAAGTGTTCCGTTGTCTGCTCGCTTACGCTTGCTCAATGCCAAGTCCTGCAGTTTGTAAGCCTTCGTTCTCAATTGAGAATTTCATCTCACATGCATTAGAACGTAAGCGTTCCATTACTAATCGCGTTTTGTGACCTGCTACGGTCGGAGATCCTAAATCTCTACGATAGGATGTGAGTCCTCGGTTCCTATTTCCTTTACGACTTACTTATCTTTGCCGTCGTAGGATTACCTAGAGAAGCTGGTTGGTTGTATTCCTTTGTGTGGATTGCGACGTCAGGGCTCATTCGGTGCAGGTTAACCAGTCTTCTCCAATGCCCTATCAAGCTTCGTCGGCTAGTAGCGTAAGAAAGGTGTGTATCGTCTACTGCCCTGGTCTGTATAGGTTTCAAGCAACCTTTCAGGGCTCATGGCAACACACCCCAACAATCTCCACGAAAAGTCAAGTTGCGCGTGTAGCCACTGGTATGGAATTGCCCTCCTTTTCGCGCCGAATGGCTCTGATGTGATGATGTAGTGATGGTGATGCTGCTTGCGTATATCTGCAAACCGGAGAACCAAGGGAAGGAAGGGATGATGGAGAGCCGGCTGACCGAATTTTTCGGAAATGAAACCAAGACCTTGGATCAATTGACCAGAGCGATTGATGAGGTGATGGACAAGGACGGAGGTGACTTCCTAGATCTGATAGTCGAGCTGAAGAAGGTGGCTTTGGACGACAGATTCGGCCCATGAATGTCGTTGACTGTGCTAGTCATCTAGATCTTATCTACTATGTACTTACTTTTTGTGTCTCTTGGTGTTCCATGGCGACCGGCACCGTGTCGTCCTAGCTTATTTCCATGCTTGATTGTTTTTATCGGAAATTTGGATGTACGATTGTTCATTGGAATACAGTCAGAGTCTATCCACGGTACGAAATGTCTAGAGTCTACAAAGCCGTAGGTGATATCAAAGTCGTATATAAACATCAAGCAAAGCCTCAGGTTCTAATTGGGATCAAGATCTTTCTTCAAATTCGACAACATCCGAAACTTTCCACAACCACCAAGGGCCTGTCCTAGCTTGTTAACGCTTGCATTACAAAAGGAAGGCTACTCTCACCTAATGGATCAAGACGCTGATGCTCAGGCCCTGTCCATAACCCTATTACGCCCATACCGGAGCCTATGGCGCCGACTTGAACGCCTTCAGTCACCCATTCCGTCCGACTTGACCCCACGACATGGGAACGCTAAAAGGAACAACAACGCGGTAGTAGTATATCTCATTCAGTTTTCAAGCAACAGGGCGGCGCACGCTTACCATGCTCCAACGGACCGTACCGTCACCGATCATTCTCACTGTCCCTTCGAGCTCTCTTTGCTCCGAGGCATTGTGATCCGAGCCCACAGAGTTGCCTTCGACTTGGATGATTGGTAGCTTGTAGACCAGGGCGGCTGGTTCGGAAAGAGATAGACCGGGAGGAGCTGGTGGAGGTGGAAGATAACCTGTGATTCGTAAAGCCATAGGAAATATGCCAACTTGTTCTTGTATTTCTGGCTCTGCCTCTCTACGTCCAGCGATCTGAGGTGAGAAAGGAACACCAAAGCCAAGACTGATCAACATAAGCAGGACGAATGAAGAAAGAAAGGCTCACGTATTTGTTATGTTCTGGTGGAGAAATCAGCCCACGTCCTTCTCGAGCGAGAGTGAAACAACGTACGAATGAGGTCTGGATATCCCATCCAGCAAACGGTGCGTCTATAAACTCATTATCAAACACAGTCCAAACATGAGGCAGCGTTACGCACAACCATTGGCCTCCGACACCAGCCCAATCCCAACCCAGAGAATCAGAATCGCTGTCAGGTTCAGCGATGTCCCAACTGGCGGATGATTTCACAGGGATAACCGAAGGTCCGGATACGGAAGCGTCGTCTTCGGGTTGGAGTGGGCCATTCCACCCACATTGCCAGAATCCAGCCACGCCACCCATCCTCAACAAATCCAGGTTCTTCAGTGATTCTATCAGTCCCAAACCATCCACGTTCCCCCAATCTCCATCGCCATGATCGTCCTCCCAATCGCTATCGGCCAAACGCCGTAAATTGCATTCGATGATGAATCTTGCTGCTGACAACCAGCTGTAATCGGGTATCAATCGATGAGGCACCGGTGGGTGTATGTAGTGCTCAACAGGATCTTCTTCGTCAGTGTCATCGTCAAAGCCATGCTCATCTTCGTGCTCGTCATCGAAATCATCATCTACGGAAGACTGAAGTACGATAGGGATATTACGGCGCGCGGTGGGGGCGGCGATATGAACTGCCCCCGAGCCTGGGTGCAGCGACGGGGAGCTAGGAACTGGTCCACCGATTTCACTATCGACATCTCCTTCCTTGTCATCCGGCGACATAGCCGACATCGGAGTGAGCAGAATGAATGGCCCCCAGCACTGCTCAACGGTCGTATACCTCATGTCGTACACCTTTCTTCGAGCAAGGCTTCGCGCGTTCATCCGATCGCCTTCTTCGACATCCAAGCGCCGTCCATCCTCAGGGGGTTCCGGCATCGTCGTAACCTTAGGATCGAATCCGACTAGGAATGCGAGCTTGAATAGAGGGAGCTGATGATTGATGTAATCCTGGATGCTGTTCGCCTTGGGCCTGAGGATCTCGGCGGCGGCGTCCAGCGGGAGACCCGGCCCAAGCAGTTCCTTGACATATTGGGCGTTAAGGGAAGGGGGAATGGACGAAAGGGGGGACGAGACGAAACGAAATAGGTCAGAATCGGGGTGTGGGTGTAATGAAGCCGAGTGTAGTGGTGGGGCCGACAACAACGTGGATATAATAACTCGTAAAGCTTCGACATCGCTGCTCTAAGCTTTCAGATGAGACTAAATTCAATCAGTAATGAAGTTACGTACCGGACCCTTCCGTCTGTACGTCCTCGCCGCCTGTATACGCCGTTTGAAGTGAGGTTCCCATGGGTAGGCAATCGAGGTGCACTTGTCCTCGAGACTACCACCAAGCGCACAACCAGTCGGGGTGGCAGACGTGAGCCACGCCAGCAGTATTCGGGTGTCATCGAACGTGGTCAGGAAGATTTCTCTCCACAAATGGTGGTCGTTCGAGTTGAATATCAGAGCGTGGAAGAACTTGCATGTTTCGGCCACCGAAGCGATTGTTTCAGGATATCCCGCTTCTACCAGGCATACAAATACTTGCTCGATCACTTCCGAGGGCACAGAGAATACGAAAGGCGAGTTCTCGCAGATTGCGCTCCCTGACATTATGGTCAGCCAGAGGTCACACGTCCCTGCAAGCGTAGGTCCAAGTTGAGATTCGAAACTACCGAGTAAGCGCTTTGGAGAGTAAAGAGGGGCCGAGGCGGCCCAGCGTATCTAGGGCGACCTCGCTGCAACCTTGGCTGCAGCTCGGATGGTGGCAAGCAGGAGGATAAGTCGGTGCCTGGGCGCTAACCGACGGTGCCACTCCAGGGGCTCTCACCCCTTTATAGAGAGGGGAAGGCTGCCAACTAGGTCGGTTATCGATTTTCGCTTTGTTCTAGCACAATTAAACGGGATAAGCTTCAAGAAAAGTTTTAATTGATGACCTTGATTTATCTGTGACTGAGACCAAGAATGTTCGCATGTTCTGAAGTCACCGATACCAAGCATGACGCTGATATGGAGGCAATCAGGATAATCTTGAAGATAATGCCGGAGGAACGATACCTTCGAGGTTCAAGCTTCGATGCAAATGGTCAACTACACGAGGTACATGCCATGCAACGACAACTGAGCATCCCTAAAGGATAGTACACTTGAGCAAGTCACATCCTTTCGGGTCCCGAGCGAACCACGCATAGTTATCAGCGTTAATAATCGCCTTTTCCGGATCAGCTTTTGCGAGTCCCCAGGCACCAACCGCCGTATACCACTCCTTCGTGTTGTAGTTTGCTCCCGGCAGATGGAATGCATTGAAATGCGCCGCCTCGTGGATAAGAGCATGAGCCTGTCAGTTATCAATTATTGAAACAGTGAGGAGGGAGAAGCTTACACGGGTAGGCCGGCCGCTAACGACGTCACTCCAGAATGGAGGGCAGAGCTGCACTTTCTCGCGCCTACGACGCGAAGAAGACAACGATGTGAATGAGGCTAAGTTATGGTGACAAGGCAAACCGCTCGAAAGAACTTACTCCGCTGGGGATTGGTCGACGAATGCGTACAACGCCAATGTTCCAATGACAACCCCTGCTTCCTGATGGCAGTTCGCTACGTTGCAGTTATACGTCCACCGATCGTAGTGAGCGACTTGCAGCGCCGTCACGCGGGTCACGAACTGCCTCCACCGAGCGACCGAAAACGTGCCAAACCACGTCTTGTATCGAGCCAAGCGGGGATCATCTTCCTGAGGATCGTGACCGCCAAACCCATTGACGTAGCTAGCGCAATGCTTCTCAGCAAGGAAAAAAAGGAAGAGTGGGAGAATGAGGGTATAACTATAACGTACTCGTAGGCATTTTGAATGTGACGTTGGGCTTCGGGGATGGCATCGTTTATCTTACGTTGTTGGTCTGCATTGCATGAGGCGTCGAATGTGATGGCGGCCACATCGCTAGTATCGACATTGAATTGCTGAGGGAGCACCAATTCCCGAGCTATGCAATATCCTCCGAGTCAGAGTGTGTGCATATCATGAGTATAAATAATGGACGCACCGTTCACTTTGACAGCAACGTTTGGCAAGGCAGTGACAAGGGATTGCTGGAGGGCGAGAGCCGCGAAGCAGACAGATGCGAGCTTGGTGAAGGCAAACATTTCGATGGATCGATCTGTAAAGCTGGAAGAGTCAACGACGGTTGATTCTGCAGAACAAACGCGGCACACGACTTACTTTTATACCAACTGCTTCCGTCGGCGTTCGACTGCACTCGGAAGCCTGGGAGAGCAGCGCGGTAATGGGATGCGCTACTACTGACACTAGGAAATGAGCTTGCCTACATCAAATCCTCAACGGCTGGTAGTGTTGCGCTCGAGTGAGCCACAATTCCGTGCCCAGCAGCGAGTCGACGGGCATTACATCCCGGAAATTGCTAAAACGGGTGAAGATCAATTCTCGGATGCATGGAAGGGTTGGTGCAAGCTGGCTTACGCTACCCCTATGGAGAAACTGCCCACATACTAATAGTCTCCTGCAAGGTGTTGACGTAGTCCAAAATACGTCCTCCGACTAACAGAGCGGAAGCGTCGGGATTTCATATACCACCGGGCCTCGAGCATTCCGCGAGATTCCATAGCCACTATTGAAAGATCGAAGGATGCAGCTTAGTACGTGGAAAGCGTGCCAGTTACGATGGCGTTGATAGTGTTGTGGTCCAGGCGAGTCTTCATGGAACTTGGCCACGTCAAGCGGTATGACACTGGTTCAATCAGTGAGATGGAAGCATGGAGAGGAGGTTAAACTACAAAGAGATGGCGGCTTGAATCGTGCTTCAAATACAGAATTACGATTTCTATAATTCGACTCACTCATTCCATGTTAGGAGGGACAGGTTGTAAGGTTGAAGCGTTTTCGGTGCTTGTGTTCATCGTTCCGAGGCAAATTGTATTATTCCAGCAACGAATACAACAGGAACGTTTGTTGAGATATTGTTGTGAAAGCATAAGTGGCAAACGCGAGCTCGATGCCGATGGTTGAATGTGAACGGATGAGTGGGCGTCAAATTGACTAGTCTCCTATTAGTCACATGATAATCTACACGTAGTTTTGAACTCCGAAGCGAAGCGCTCGCTGGCATGAAGGCAACTTTCATCTCTCTTTCAACATGTTCCTCGAGTTTGGACCGTTAATCGAGTGTGCATGCTAGCTCCATCTCTTTTAAAGACTCGTCCAATCTGCCGTGTCCTTTGGTCAACGTTTGAAATGCCGTTGGCTTCATCTTTCTCCTCAATCTTCGCCAAGTCAACCGAGTCGCTCTTGGCTGGTTGCACCTACATATTTAGCTTGCCTTATTGTGGATTTGTATACGTGGTAAGCTGTTGTCCTGCGCGCCAAAGACCATCTTATACGCCTCCTCATACTCTCGGTTGATACTGCTCCCAGGCCAGTTGATAGGTCGGAGTCGCGCTACTCGTACAGTCGTATGAAACTTGGACTTTCAATGGAACTTGCCTGAGGTGTCGGATCGGATCACTCAAGACCAGTCGCGATCGCATCCAAACCCTTGCAGCCAGTCACGCAGCCAATTCCCTCTCAAAATACTTTCAATTTCCTTTGGCCGTTATCGACGGAAACGTGAGTGTCAATGCGAGCATTGTCCACCAACGCTGTTCCTGTGTCTGGCTTTTTGGTGGCCCTTAGGACGTCCGCGCATTTGGCTTCGCTATCGCTGAGAGAGAAGATCCAGGCTAGCATTTGGTATAGCCGTCGAGTTTAACAACTTGCCGACTACGTCTGGTTAGACTTTGTAACCACCTGAACTCCCGACAAGGACGCGATGTGGAGCAGCTCAGTATTTTCCCGCACGGCTGAGATAGCTGCGCGTGATTTTGATTCCGCGGTACGACATGTCCTGACAGGATATTTGAGGAGCTCTTCCAACGAACTGGGCCATTTCCTGTTTTGCACGGTCTGGATGGCTTTTGTTGACCAATGACGAAGGTCACTCAGATACAACAGTGACTGAGATGACGCCCACGAGGCGCCAGGGACCTGAAGATGAAACGCATGTGTGCCATCATCGATCAATACTCTCACAAACCTGACTCTTGGCGAGAGAAGGTCTTGGTCGCCATATGGGTGAATCAAAATGACTCTTTTCTGGCTCCGAAGCGCAGCACAATTCAAACCCATGTTATAAACTCATACCTACCGACACTGGGTTGCAGCCGTCATCCGTCTGGTTCACAGAGAGGACTGCTAAGCCGTAGACATGGGGTTTTTGCACCCGCAGCCTGCACCGCCCGGGTTTGCGCAGGGAAAAGAGCTTCCGGAGGCTAAAGCTTCGTGAGTTTTCATGTTCTACACATATATCAATCTCTGAAGCATAACATAACCGCATCCTAGATGGCCGTCTCGAATTATCTTTCACTGGCTCACGCCGTTTCTTCAAGTGGGATTCTCAAGACCTTTGGAAAAGGAAGGTGCGTCATGTTGTTCGCCGATCATGTATCATGTTCATCTCGATGTCTGATCGCTTCGGGATACTAGATCTATGGGAGCTTCCACGTTCAAACCAGGCTGCATCATTGACTGAACGCGTAGAGCGGGAGTTTTACCGACGATGTCCCCCCGAGAAGCGGCCAGCGTTTTTGGCCAAGGATGTGAACACTGAAGGAAAGTCTGACGAATCATTATTCAAGGCCCTCCATGCTGCGTTTCTTGCTCGTTGGTGGATTGCCGGAGCGTTTTACCTGGCAGCTGGTACGTGTTAGTTTTCCTTGCATCAGCAAATCATCGGCTTAAGATGCCCGTCTTTTTCTTTCTGAAGATACTCTCCGCACTACTACCCCCCTCGTCTCTAAGGTCTTTTTGACGTGGCTCACCGAAAGTTACGCGTTTCATCGTGTACCACCTGAAGTAGCGGAAGCGTTCGGGATTCATCGTCCACGAGGAGTTGGATTTGGGATTGGGATCGCCTTCACCATCTTCATTATGCAGGGTGCGTTCACCTAATTTCGTCGTTTGGTGAGCTCTAAGCTGAACTGGTGCTCTTAGAGATGGCTAGTTTGGTGCGTTAGCTTCTTTACGTAGCCCGGCTCCCGCTTATTCAATCCCTACAGCTAACGAATCATTTTTACATCAGTATGTCTTGCCGTTTCTCTTGTACATGTGTTTTGCTTACCAATGCCATTCAGTGACGATGAGGAATGGACTCTGCCTTCGCTCGGGAGTCTGTATCGACTTACTTTTTTCGCTTCATCGTATCTCTACTGACTTACCACCTCTATGTATGTAGCTCATCGGCGCCATATTTAGAAAATCTCTCCGTCTCTCAGGTCGCGCAAAAGCCGAACATAGCGTTGGCCAAATTTCGACTATGATTTCCACCGACGCCAGCCGAATCGACGAGTTCTCGGCCTACGCTCATGGGTGGGTTATTCACTAGGATTAGCATCGGTCGCTTGCTTACGCTTACCATCGCCACCTAGATTATGGGTTCCTCCCGTGCAGGTACGTGCGCCCATCTGCCGCCACCAAGTTTCCTTTGTAGCTTGACGGACGTTGGCCATTTAGATCATTATTTGTGTCGGCCTCCTCATTCACAACGTATGTATTGTATCTATCATCTCCGTCATGCCTCTTTTCAGAATTTATTATTTTCAGCTGGGCGTTTCGGCGCTCGTTGGCCTTGGAGTCCTTCTCTTCGGAATGATCCCCCAGGGGATTTTGGCTGGCATCATCTTCCAACAGCGCCAAAAGGGCGTCAAGTTCACGGACTCTAGGATGCGGCTCATCACCGAGGTTCGTCGACTCAGGTCTACTTACTTAACGTAGCTTCTATGTCCAGCTGCTCATCAAATTGGGGGGTTTTCAGGTCCTCCAAGGCATCCGCGTCCTGAAAGCCTACAGCTGGGAATCCTTTTACGCACATCAAATTGAGAATTGGAGACGCAAAGAAGTCAGTACCTTCAAGAAGAGCTTGTACGTCTCACCACAGTGACCTTTGCCTGTAAAGCTTTCTCAGCCTTCGTCAGCGCTGCGATTTCCGGCCTTATTGCCTGCGTCTCCGTGGTTCCCGTCCTCGCTGCTATACTATCCTTCGTAAGCCCTCTAATTCCTCCTTCCCCTCCGGTTCCCCGAATGATATGATTTGATTTGTAAAGGTGACGTACTCACTCACTGGGCACGACCTCAACGTCGCCGTCATTTTCAGCTCGCTGCAGCTGTTCAACGTCATCACCGTGCCCATGGCCATATTACCCATCACTCTCGGCTCCCTTTCCGGCGCCATGGTCGCCCTGGGCCGTATTACTCGTTTCCTTGTGGCGGAGGAACTTGCTGAGGCGTATCCCGTTGACCTGAATCTCAAGCACGCTGTGGACCTCGACGGTGATTTCACTTGGGAAACTACGGAAGCGGTGGCGGCCAAGTTCAACGACATGTCGAATAAGGACGAGGAGGAACCCAAGCCCGGGAAGAAGGATGGTGGGAAGAAAGAGAAGAAGACGACGCCGAAGGAGACGGAGAAGGAGAAGAAGGATCGTAAGACGAAAGATGGAAAGACTGATTCGCACGTGTTGCCTGTTACTGCGGAGAGAGACTCGGAAAGCGCTACCGACGAAGACGCTGCGAAAGACGGCTCAGACCGCCAGCCGTTTGCTCTGAAAGATATGAAGTTCCGGGCTGAACGCGGCCAGTTCGTGGCCATCGTTGGTCCTGTCGGCTCAGGCAAGGTAAGCGTGACATATTCGTTTTACTTCTTGGCCTTCGGAATCTGATTCCAGGCATTCATTAGAGCTCGCTGATGCAAGCCTTGATTGGCGAGATGCGGAAAACTAGTGGCCAGGTGACTGGTTCTCCTACTCAGCATCGCTCGAGTAGAGCGCTGAACTTAGTTCTTTGAAGGTCACCCTCGGCGGCACAGTATCATATGTACCTCAGCGCGCATGGATTCGAAATGCCACGCTGCGGGAGAATATCCTATTCGGCAGTCCAGTTGACGAAGTTAGGTGCGTGTGAAGCTTCTCTGGCAGTAGTTTGCGGCTCATGGTCTGCTTAGGCTACGTCAAGTCATCAAGGCCTGTAGTTTAGAGCACGATTTGACTATTCTCCCCCACGGCGAACAAACTGAGATCGGCGAAAAGGGTATCAACTTGAGTGGTAAGCGGCATACCTTTCCTATTGGGCTGCCGTATTTCTAACTTCCCGTGCTAAGGCGGTCAGAAAGTATACTTTTCGTCCCTTCTCTCAATGACCAGGTAACTAAACATCCATACTTAGGCTCGCGTCTCGCTCGCCAGAGCAGCGTACTCTGAAACGGACATCGTTTTGCTGGACGACCCCCTCTCTGCGGTAGACGCCTACGTCGGCAAAGCTATCCTGGAAAACTGCCTCTTGTCGGGCCCTTTAGCTAGTCGCACACGTATCCTCGTCACACACGCCCTCCACGTCCTCGATAAAGTGGATTACATCTACGTCATGGATCACGGTGCTATCGTCGAGCAGGGATCCTACCAGGTGGATTTTGTTTGACTCCACTCCTTTCCTTGATGCTGAGCACTGACCGTACCGTATTATTAGGACCTCATCCAGAAGAACGGCACGTTCACCAAGCTGGTTGAAGAATTTGGGACGCAGGATAAGGCTAATGCGTCCGCTAATCCGAGTGCTGAGAAGCAAGCTGGAGAATCTCCCGGAAAAGTCGCTGAGCAGAAGAATACCGCTAACGCGCCTCTCATGCAGGATGAAGAGAGAGTCACCGGAGCCGTGTCCTGGCGGACCTACGCACAGTATCTTCGGTATGCTGGTGGCATCGCGTGGGCTCCGCTCATCATCCTCTTGCTTATCTTGGATCAAGGAGCTCTAAGTACGCATCCTCCTCTTCTTTCTCCGGTTTTACACTAACTTGTATTGATGCAGTCGCGAACAACTTGTTCTTGAGCTTCTGGACCGCCGGAACCATCAAGGGGTTTTCTCAATCGAATTATATGACGGTGTATGGATGCTTGGGTGCTGCGAACGCTTTGACCACATTTTCGCTTGGGCTGTCGTTCTCGTGCGTTTTCCACACTATCCTGCGTGTCCACCCAGCTCACGGGCTTGCGGATCTAGGCTCGCTTCCTTAGTTGCTAGCTTCAACTTGTTCAACGCCGCCCTTTCGGCTGTTCTGCGATCTCCTACAGCCTTCTTCGATACGACCCCAATGGGCCGGATCTTGTCGAGGTTCTCTAAGGATCAGGATGTTTTGGATAACGAGTTGGCGACGAATATGTTTCAGGTGCGTTTCTAACTTCCTCTTCGCCCTCCCTTTTTCCTCGGTATTTCGAGGATGTGGCTCATACGCACTGTACTCCTTAGCTTCTGACCACTTTGGTGTCCATCTTCGGCACTGCGGCGATGGTGTTTTACTCCTTCCCGTACCTCGGTATCATGTTCGCGCCGATGGCGGTTGTGTACTGCGGCATTGCGGTGTATTATAGGCGAACCTCGATCGAGACTAAGCGGTTGGACTCGCTCATGCGGTCTCGGTTGTACGCTTCGTATTCTGGTGCGCCCTTATTCTTCTTCTCTTACATGGAACAGCACAAGTTGAATCTGATGTTTGCGTATTTAGAAACCCTGACAGGTTTACCCACTATCAGAGCGTACCGAGCACAGGTAAGTAATCTCTAATGCCATCTTATCTATTATCTCCCTGTCCACTCTAACTGCCATAACATAACATAGGAAGCCTCCGTCAACAACGCCGCGCACGGGCTCGACATGCAAAACCGCGCCTACTATATGACTTTAGCCATCCAGCGATGGCTAGCTATCCGCCTCGAATTCATGAGCACCCTCCTCATTCTGGGAATCACGCTTTTCTCCGTCGGGTTTCGCCATTCGATCAACCCGTCTAAATCGGCTGTGGTGCTGACGTATACGTTATCTGGTGCGTGTTGTTTCATTTCAGCATAAGTGAGGCGTGTGCTAATCAATACGTATACAGCGGCGCAATACTTTTGTGAGTTCAGCCTTGCCTCCCTTTCAAATGGGGGCTGAAACGCGGTATTTTGTGCAGCCGAAATGATAAACTTTTTCGCCCAGAACGAGCAGAACATGAACTCCGTCGAACGACTGCTAGTATACACCGAACTCCCGCCCGAAGGCAACCCTCCTCCCCTCCCTCCCTCTTCTTCCTCTTCCTCTTCTTCCTCCTCAAAGACGGACCTCCCGAATACACACCCACACCAAGCGCCACCGCCGGCGCCACCACCATCGTGGCCCGAGAGCGGAGAGATCGAATTCTCCAGAGTTGATTTTGCGTACCGGGAGGGCCTGCCGTTGGTTTTGCAGGATGTGAGTTTTAGGGTGAAGCCTGGGGAGAAGGTTGGGATTGTTGGGCGTACCGGCTCTGGTTAGTCCTCTCCTCTCTTCATCTTCTTTTGCTTCTTTTATCGGTACCAGTGTGATGGATCCGGCACTCACCATCCTCGTGTTTTATAGGCAAAAGTTCTCTTATTCAAGCGTTATTCAGGTGGGTATCATCGGTATCCGGGCTCTCACATTCCAAGCCACGCTATATATATATACTGATTTTTTGGATATCCATACGTCTTATTCTAGGATGACTGAACTGCGAGACGGCCGGATTTCCATCGATGGTGTTAACATCCGGAATGTCGATCTTGCGACGCTGAGGAGGCAGATGGCGCTGGTGCCGCAGGAGAGTACGCTGTTCTTGGGTACGCTGAGGGAGAATTTGTGCGTATATCTTCTTTCGTTTCGTCTTTCTTTCTCCCTTCCTTCCTTCCTTTCTTCCGTTCTCCTTCCTTCCTTTCGTTTCCTTTTATTTCCTTGTATCATTTCTGACGTACGTATATGTGTTCTATAGGGACCCACAACACCTCCGCACCGACGCAGAGCTCATATCCATCCTCCAGCGCACGGGCTTACTACCTCCCAACAACGGCGTCATTGACCCCTCAGCGGAAGACAAGTTTAGCTTGGATTCGACGGTCGGAGATGAAGGTACGGAGTGTAGTTCCTCTATCTTCTTCGTGCTGCTTCACATCTCATTTTATGCCGTGAATGTAGGTGGGAACTATAGCGTTGGAGAGAGGCAGTTGCTTTCGCTTTGTCGGGCGCTGGTTAAGGATAGTAAGATTATTGTATTGGTGCGTACCTCCTCTTCTTTCCCCCCTATCCCCTATATCTCCTATCCCTTCCCCTTTCCGCACTCTTCACACTTCCGTGTTCTGATAATCTCCTAATACTCAACTCATGTTTGCTTTGCTTTGCTTTGCTTTTCTTTCAATTAGGACGAAGCTACGAGCAATGTCGATGTTGAGACCGACGCGCGGATACAGCGGACTATTCAGAGCGAGTTTAAGGAGTCGACGTTGCTGTGTATCGCCCATCGGCTCAATACAATCGGTGCGTCCCCCCTCCTCCCCTCCCTCCACCCTCCTCCCTCCTCACTCCACCATATTCAATACCTAATGCGATTCTAACACACTTACATAGCATACTACGACCGTATCCTCGTCCTCGACTCCGGCCGCATCGTCGAGTTTGATGGGGTGTTGGAGTTGTTTGATCGGCGGGAGTCGGTGTTTAGGAAGCTTTGTGATGAGGCGCGGTTGACGAGGGAGGATGTGCTTAGGATTCGGGGTGAGTCTGGGGTGAAAATCCGAGCGGGGGAGCTACATAGAGGAGATGGAGATGGAGATGGAGATGGAGATGGAGATCAAGTGAATTTGAATTCGAGTTCGGTGCATACTCGGTAGATACTCTAGTATTAGTTAGTTAGCGTATATTTATGTATACCCCCCCCCTCCTACTCACTCACTCACTCACGTACTACACACAACTTAGCCATTCGACTATCCTCTTACGCACGTATACAGGCTGATACTATCATGATAATATGCGTAGTGTCACCGGAGGCAAACTCCGAAGCACTCGATCAGACAGTGCGTTAAAGGCGGTTGCGCTGCACGGCTTGATGCACTTCATGCTGCAGTGGTCACTGCAGTTGAAGTGATCGGCAACGTTTCAACGGAGCCTGAATTTTAAGCGCCCAAAGGCGCTCGTGGATTTGACATGTCCCTAAGTTGACCGTCGCTACGATTTCCTTCATAATCCGTTGCCTGGGACTGAATATGTATCATGGAGCATTACGCGGCTATCCAATTACTCTGACCGGGCCATCCTTGCATGAATACATATGCAGATTGCGGGGAATTGGCACTTGGTAAGGGCAAACAAATGGTCAACGCAAGGTGCTCACCATGAGGCATTGCAGCATCATAAGCCAATCAGACACGTCACATTCCTTTGTTCTCATAGTTGTTTGGATTCCACAGACAAAGTAAACTACACGAGGTGGAAATTTCAGTGCACAATGTAGTGCAGCGACAACCGCATTTAACGCACTGTCTTGGTTAGTGCCTCGGCTTTTGCCTCCGGTGTGTAGTGTACTGCATTTTGTTTAGAAGACATATATATATTTACAACCCCTCGTCATTCTCGTTTCTCGTTTGTTTGTTTGTTTGATTTTTGACTGTCGTCTATTTCGCCAGCGTATCATACATACATACATCGGGCGTACCATTTTTCCCAACATGTACACAGTGCTCCCCGCGCGAGTATTACTGCTCCATTAATTGAATAAGTATGCGGCAGAGTCAGCGCCATGAAGTTGGCACCGTGGTGGGAAGTGAAGTGTCAATAGGTCCGAAACTCACTGATAGGCTTGACTTTCGCAACAAAAAAAATGGAGCCTATTATAGGCGAAGTGCCAGACTGCCTAAAAAATTATGTGATAAAAGGGAAAGCGATGAACTAAAGAGTCCACAGGAGTGCCTCCTACCCGATTCGAACGAGTGATCTTTGCATTACAAGTGCAACGCCTTACCGCTTGGCCAAGAAGGCTGGTGACTCCTGCTTTCGGACGGATTATGACATCCCGTCCCGCATGTCGCGTGAGGCTTTCGCCGGAGTGCGTTTTGGAATGGCCGTAGAGTGGATTTTAGTTGATCTCATGATATCGCTAGACCTAGACGACCCGAGGTGGAAGCAGCGCTGGATTGTCATACACACTCACATATAGTCCGTGTGAGAGAGGCATAACAGCAATTTTGCGCATCGAGGTTCGAGGTCAGGAAGAAGTAGTCTATTATTTACAATCACGGTAAGTTGAGGAGAGGATCGACGGACGTTTTAGTGATGCAAATGTAGAGGTTTATGATAACATCAATCAGTCATCAATACGTTATTGACTCGGGTCACCGGTCAATGATCCATACTGACCGTGGGAAGAAAGAACCATAAGTGTGATCTCATACGGGGTGCGCGTGGCCAGTTTGTGTTGTGGCTTCTTGAACCAGTGACGCTATCTGGCTCAATCTCCACATTCCCCTTCACCGCACACTACTACTTAAGCCTGCCCGAGCCTCAGCCAGACTTCTCTTCCCTCCCCCATCTCCATCTCCATCTCTCCATCTCCCGTCCGTGACTCGAGCCACCGGTCCTTCTCTTGTTCTCTCCTACCTACCATCTTATTGCTATTTTGCTTTTGCTGCAGTATCGCCAGCGTCGCGTGCAAAAAAAAAACGCCACTGGGCTGCGATTCGCCACCTCAAGACCTCATAGAAGGCCACGACGAGCCTGCGATCTCAATCTCAATACACCCACCCCCGTAATATTACTCGAGTATATCCGCGTCCGCGTCCGCGTACCACCTCAAAACCCACGTAAACGAACCGCGAACCGGGAACCCGCGAACGATGGTCGACGACGGCGACGATGATGATTACTTTGGCCCCATCGACGATTCGGCGGAGGAGTCCTCTGGCTCAGATGACGGTGATGATGAAACGTATGGGACGAAGGGGTCGTCGAAGAAGAAGGGCAAGGGGAAGGGGAAGGGGAAGAAGGGTGGGGGAGGTGGGGGCGATGGGGGGTATCGGATTCGCAATGCGTTGAAGGTGCCGCGGGCGACGACCTACACAGCCCAGGCATTATATGGTTCGTCCGTCCTATCCCTTTTTTGTTTTTTTTTTCTGTTTTGGTTTTCGTGATTGATTATTTCGACAACCCATTTTCATTTTTTTTGTCTCTTTGTACTCTAGATCAGATCCACAGCGCGGACATCAACCTGGAGCCGGAATACCAACGCGCCGTCGTCTGGCCCGAGAGCAAGCAAATCGGGCTCATCGACTCCATATTCCGGAATTTCTACATCCCGCCTGTGATCTTTGCCGTCACCGCGCACGAGGACGGGTCCGAATCCAAGACGTGCATAGATGGCAAGCAGAGGCTGACTTCTATACACCGGTGCGTTCGTCTCTCCCTTATTTTCTGAGTATGATGTATGATTCTGATTCCATTATCTAGGTTTATGGACGGACTGGTTCGTCTCTACCGCGTATTTACTCTAGTACATAACATAGCATCTAACACCCGAACCACCCAATCCATTCTCTAGATCCCTCGTAAGTCCCTCCCTCCCCTTCCCCTTCCCCTTCCCCCTTCCTTTTCGTTTCCTTTCTCATACTTCATTGCACAGACCGAGACCCCTACACGGGCGAATACCTCTGGCACCGGGACGACCTCTCCTCGCTCCCCACCTCCAACACCGCCTCCACCAGCAAACACAAGCTCCTCCCCCCGAAATACCGCCGCCTCTTCGCCAACAAACAAATCGTCTGCGTCGAGTACAACGACATCACGCCCTCCTCCGAGCGCGAGATCTTCCAGCGCGTGCAGCTCGGGATGGCGCTCACCCCCGCCGAGAAGCTGCAAGTGATCGATAGTGAAAGGGTGGTGTTTGTAAGGGAGTTGTTGAGGGAGTATGTGGATGGTGATGGTGATGACAACATCGCATCACCACCAGGAGGGGGAGGGGGAGGGGGAGGGGGAGGGGGAGGGGGAGGGGGGAGGAGAAGGGGGAATTTGGGCAGCGATTTGGATTGGTCGAGGAAGCGAGGCGCGGATTTTAGGTGTCTCGCGCAGAGCGTGTATTTGCTCGCCAAGTACCCCAGCGTGACGTCCGCCGTGCCCTCTGGGCCCCTCGAGAAGTGGCTCGAGACGAAGGAGGTGCTGGAGGAGGGCACGCAGCGCGATATTCGGGAGGTGTTGGAGGTGTTTAGGGAGTTGGTGGTGTTGGATGCCGAGGGCGACCCCGCGGGTGATGAAAGTGATGAGAGTGGGGGAGGAGGGGGAGCGAAGGCGAAGGCGAAGGCGAAGGGGGGGAAGGGGAAAGGCAAAGGGAAGAATGGTGGGAATAGGAAATTGCACAAGGTTTCGCCTGTGGAGTTTACTGTTATTCCGGTGCTGATAAAGAGGTTTTGGGATGGTTAGTCTCTCTCTTCCTTCCTTCCTTCCTTCCTTCCTTCCTCTCTCTCTCTCTCTCTCTCTCTCGACTTTATGTCTGACTCACACCACCACACCCACACAACAGGTTCTTACAACCCCTCCCTCTCCCCCGCCCAACAACGCTCCGCCCGCAAAACGCGTCTGCGCACCCTCCTCGCGGTCGTAGGGAGGTTGAGGGAGGACGTGCGGAAGGAGCACGCGGATGTGCGGCAGAATTCGAAAGTGAGCAAGTCGCTCCTGGATTGGATTATGGGGTTGAGGGTTGAGGTGGTGGATGTGGATGTGGATGGGGGGGAGGGGGAGGGTGAGGGGGGGAGGGTGAGGGTGCGGTATTATGAGGGTGGTGGTAGTGGTGGAGGTGGGAAGGGAGGGAGTGGGAGTGGGAAGAGTAAGAGTAAGACGCCTACGCCTCCGAAGACAAAGGCTAAGACGGACGCGATGCCGACGCCGACACCGACATCGACATCGAAGCCCCCGAGTGGGAGTGGGAGTGGGAGTGGGAAGAGGAAACGTAGTGCCGAGGAGGAGGACGGGGAAGGAGAAGAAGAAGAAGAGAGGAAACCGAAGATTAAGATCAAGACCCAGGCTGGTACTCCTTCCCCGTCTTCGACGACGACGACGACCACAGCCGCAGCAGCAGCGGGGGCGGGGGCGGGGGTGAAGAAGGACAGATTCGCGACGATGCGGTTGGCGAAGGAGACTGCTGCTGCTCGTGCTACTGCCGCTGCCGCCCAACAACAACAACAACAACAACAACAACAACAACTACAGCAGCAGGCGATACAACTACAGCTACAACAACAACAGTTTCAGCAGCAGCTGCAGAATCAACCGTTACAGTTGTCGGGGTGGAGTAGTAGCAACAGCCCCACGTCCGCGTCCCCGTCGACCTTAAAGTCCATGTCGACGCATGCTCATCTCCCCACTCTATCCAACGCTCCCAACCCTCTGAATACCAACGCTCTGAACGCCCATACTAGCACTGGTACTGGTGCTAATACGTTTAACCTGCCGCTGCCTCAACGCAGTCTGACTTTCGGTTTTGGGATGGGGACGGGGATGGGCACTGGGACGGGCGTGGGCCGACTCCCTCCTCGTCCGACTATGTATCCAAATACTAGTATGGGTACGAGTACGAGTACGAGTGCGGGGAATCTGTCTCCCACCCTTGGTAACCCCACAACGCCAACAGCAACAACTACGCCTATTCCGTTATCTATCCCCATTTCCGCCTCGGTGTCTAATCCTCCTGGTTCTTCTCATCCCGGCGGCGGCGGTGTGGGTGGTGGAGGGGGAGGGGGAGGGGCGATGCCTATACATATACCGGTTTCTGCGTTTTCGAGGCCGTCGTCTGCGTCTTCGGCGTCGACTACGCCTAGTTCGACGTCAACAGCTGGTGGTGGTGGTGGTGGTGGTGCTACGAGTACACCTCAACAGCCCAAGGTGAATGGTCGAGTTGATCCTGGCGGTGGCGGAGGAGGCGGTGGAGGAGGAGGAGGGGGAGGGGGAGGGGGGAGTAGAAGCGGGTATCGATTTGGCCCTGCGTTCAAGTAAGGAAGTAGTCTTAATCGGTCAGTCAGCCCTTGTCAATGGAATTCGGGGCGTGGTTTCTTTTGACTGGACATTTCCGTCCGTCCGTCCGTCCGTTTGATCAATGTGTTTTTGTCGTTTGTCGTTTGTCGTTTGTCGTTTGTCGTTATACGTATCGTTTCGCACTTGCAAATAGTAGTACTTAGTAGTGTTATAAGTACTACTCGAGTATAGGTATCATTATAGCATGTTTTGGTCCAACGGCAGTCGTCGCAGTCGCGGTCGCGGTTGGTACGTAAGTACATAATATATACATGTGTGTGTAGGGGGAAGGGTTGTTATTGTTGTTGTTGTTGTTGTTGTGTTTCGTACGTGTACATGTGTTCATGTACTTACGTTCATACGTAGATATATATTGCAGATTGAATGAATCAATGAAGTAGCTACTAGCTATTAGCTATTAGCGTAAGTGTCCGAGAGGCAATGTCACGGTCGTGCGCGCCCCAAGTTGAAGTTGTTATTCAGTACATAAGTATTCGGCGTTTGCTGGCCAATTTCAGACCTCTATTGTGCTAAACCAAGGCGCGCGGGAGAGCTTATTATTATTGATTGTCATGCGCATTTCTAATTATAATCAACGTTCAACACACATTGGTCAGAAAACTACTTCAATACATGGCTACAGGCTCACTTCGACGTCGTTGGCGTTATGGCTCTTTCATTGTCAAATCGGCAAGACTTCAATAGGGGCGAGGGAATAGGAGACCTGAGCGACACGTGATGTGGCTCGGCCTTCGGCTCTCTCCGCGGGCCGACTCAGTGCTCTTCCAACTATCGCACCAGCCACTCTCAGGCTGCACTTCCACCTGCTCGACTCATCATCGCAAAATCGCTAATCAATAATTCTGGTCCCCAGATATATAGTAGACTAAGATAATCATTTCGAACACCTGGTCAGAACATGTGTTAATTTCGTAAATGCGGAGCCTCTGAGCGGCGGAAAGCTGCTCGAGGAACGGGGACGCTGCATGCACCGAAAACCGTAGCCCACATACTTGCCTGGTGGCCGCTCACTTCTAGAAAGCGGTACCGTACGAACTTGAAGAACCATATGCAACTTTCATTACCCACATACGTCTAGCTAATACCGGTCGAAATCGACGGTCTTGACGCCTTGATCAAGGACTGAAGTGGTCTCGGGTAATCCAGAGAACTTCACGTTCGTCTGACATCTCAGTTCTGCTTTTCTTTTTTGCGCTGTCACTGGCCGTTCGAGCGGCAGTTTGCGTTACGGACCTGAGACGATGGCGCACCGTGACACTCTCTCGGTGTCCTTGTCCTTGTCCTTGTCCTTCAGCGCTCTCAGCTTCCGAGGCGGCCGTCTCTGATTTCCCCTCATAAAGCAACACTTTCCTTTTTGCTTCGCCGGTGACGGTGGGTACATAATGTGGGGTCCATTTAAGTCCCTTTCGCCCACGCGGTCAGGTCACCCAATTATCCCTAATATCCATCGGTAGGCGTTTCACCTCGATGTGCTTCAATCACGCGCTCTAACTAAGGTAGTACCCAGGGCGCCGCGTCCGCCACCGATTAGCGGAAATGCCCCTCAACGTTGGCGTTAAGCTGGGGCTTGGTTGGTTGCAGCCCGGACCTTGTGATTGCTGCCTCGTTGAGATCTAGAGGGCAATGCGACGACAACCGCCAGTTACGACCACCTTGATTTTTGTGTTATATTGTTACCACTTGGAGAGGTCGCTACTCTCGCAGTGCGGATTGTATCTCTTCCTTCTTTCCTTCTTTCCCTCCACCCTCCACATCCATCATCCGCATCTGCATCCCCATCCCCATCCGCCAGCACCTTCGCACCGCTCCTCGCCGGCCCACACGTTCTCTTTCTCCCGAATCCTCTTTTGTTCTTCGGTTGAACTTGATTAGAAGGCGCTCAGATATGCCGCTCGGGGATGATCAGACGCTTGATAATACGCTGGGATCGTTGTTTCTGGGCTCGTTATTCGCAGCTGTGTGAGTCCTTAACGCCTTATCGTCCAGTTCTCCCGCCTCTAATGTCTTTGATTTTATTATGCTATGGTACCGTTTCGATACAGGCTGTATGGCGGGACCAGTCTCCAAGCGTACTGGTATTATCATTGGTTCTATAAGAGAGACTCGTTACTTCATCGGATCTCTGTGAGTTCTCTCTCCTGGCCTCACGCGTTATGCCAGCCCGGCCCACTGATATGCGATTGAAGGTGGGATTACTGTGGGCCCTCGATTCCGTGCATCTCTTCCTCGTAGCACACGGGGTGTACTACTATTGCGTGTCGAGTTTCGGGGATACAACGGCGGTATTGAATGTCATTTGGTACGGTGTCTTTCATGGCTATAATCGCCTTCGCCCAGTCCAAAATTCTAACTCTGGTGGTCTGCCTGCGCAGGTCGCTGAAGGTACAGCCATCCCATTCGCCTCGACAGGACTGCCTCAATAACGGATACGTTCGTTTGTGTGTATTCCTGTAGTTGCAGGTCACCATCAACGTGGTGATCATCCTCCTCGTTCAAGGGTGCGTTATCATCATCATTCAATCCGTCCATCACCACTGCTCATATCCCGCACCCGCCCCATGGTTTACAGGTTGTATACGTATCGCGTCTGGCTACGTGAGCATCCTTCTATCCCACCTGTTGGTCCACATGACATCAGGCTTACTGTTGCTGTCTGTCTGTCTGCAACTGATATGATATGATAAGTGGGTGGATATCATAAGAGTTTGTGGGCGTACTTCGTGGTATGTTCTCTATATATTTCTCTTCCGTCACGGTCATCATCTTACCTCGTTTCGAATCTATGCAGGTGGCTATCGTAGCAGGCGGCTTTGGTACGATTTCCCCTCGCTTTTGCCTTTCCGCTTTTCAGATAGATCGTCTCATTCATACTTGTATGGGATTCGTAGCTATCGGTATAGTGCTCGCACATGAAGTGTGCGTATACATACGCTCCCACCATCCTTCCTGCTTTTCTCTTTCTCATGAAGTTGCGCAGATACACCATCCACAGCTTCGACGAACACGGGCGAATAGGTGTACGTCCATTCCTCTATTTAATTTATTTATTTATCCCCATCTTCGTTGGCTCGAGGATCTCGCTTCGCCTCCTCCTTCTTCCTCCGAGTCGAGCCAGAAGACCAGCCAGACCGCTCATCTTAGTTGCTTTGCATTTATTTAGTGGGCAATCATCGCCTCGCTCTCCACCGCTACCATCGTCGACTTCATCATCGCCGGTGCGATGTGTTATTACCTCAGAAAGAGCCGTGGTCTGCAAACTCGGTAAGTATTCGTATTCCCTATTCCCTATTCCATTCACCCGTCGTTTCTTTCGACTTTGACGCTCAATCTCTTTGGTTGGTTTCGACTTTAATTATTACCTTAGAGTCAACTCGAGCTTGGCGACGATGTCTCAATTCGTGCTCGGATCTGGGTTTTTGACGAGTGCGTTCTCGACGGCTGCGCTAGTCTCGGTGTGTATTTTACGTTTCGTTCTGCTGCTTTTGGCTGTTTCTCATCGCTGACTTTATGATAACTTGTCGTGCTCTTTGTTCATAGTATATCGCATCCCCGCATTCACTCGTGTTCATCGGAATCGAGTCCATACTGACTAAACGTGAGCACCACTATTCAATTATTTATACTCCTGGCGTTGGAGCTGACCACTCTACGGCCCCGCCTAGTATACATCAACTCGTTCTTCGCAATGTAAGCTTCCACGCCCTTCACGCCTACTTCTCCCTTGGTACTTACGAGTACTCCGATGCCAGGCTAAACGCCCGAGAACATAAACACCTCCTCCCAACAGACCATCATTCTCGCTTGTCCGTGCGCATCCCGAGCCTCGCCAAATCCCCCGCCCTCCCTAGCACCATCTCCGTCCGCCACGACGTCCTAACGCACATCGAGCACCACCACCATCATCATCATTATCGTGGAGAGAAGCCTGCTGATGACGTGGACGTGGATACGGATGTGGATGTTAGCCCCGGTGGGGAGAGTGATAAGAGTCTGATGATGATGACACGGCAGAAGACTGACTCGGAGAGGATGTCGTGGACGCCTGTTCCGCCGCCTCAGGCACAAGGCGGTAATGATGACAATGGAAACTCGTACCAGACGTATCCCTGGTGAAGTGGGTTGGATTGGTCGGTCAGTTGTTTGGTTGCAAGCTCGGATGAAGGATTCTGCTTGTCTGGTTATAATTGGTGTTTCCTGCGCCGATGCTTACGGACCAGAGGAATCACTATACCGTCGCATATCCCATCCTATCTGTCTGCACTTCTCCTTTGTATCTTGGTCGTCCTATTCTCACCGTATATGTATCTATAGACTGTGCCTTTGTATTCATCCACTCGTTCAGATCATAGCCTCGAAATCCTTCGTTTGTTGGTTAGCTTTCGTTATATGTCGATTATCCTTAGAGGAAATGTGTTATTGTCGCCTTTTGCTTGTACATATCAGCAGAATGCTTGCTACGTATGCAGCTGCAACTTTATATTTCTGATTTTGGGCTCTCGCCTTATGTATTGAGCTAAGTGTTGCATCCCTCGTCGCTTGTACCGTCGCGCGTCCCGTTCGCCCCTAAATCTCCTATTCGTCACCTGATTACTGCTCAACCGTGACTCAGCCTCCTATCCACCGTGACAGTCCTTCAAGTGTGGCGTCGTATGTTGCAAACAGTGCACACAATTTTCATCTCAGTTAGCCGTTCTAACCTTCATTCCATTATCTCGGTGCACTTCCTCGACCACCTGCTCCTCCCAGCCACCTCTCCCGATGGCTATCCGAAAATCATCCGTTCTGGCATCGACTCGGACGAGGAAGCCCAGCATCCGAAATCGCCTCCAATTGAAGTGCTATCCGGTATAGCTATCCTGCTGGGCTAGATGGATCGCATGGACGTCGTCGAGAAACTGCTGGTCACGCGTAACGACGAATCCTTTGAGATAAGGACATGGACGAATGAACCGTCCTTGAAAGATATATATGTGAGGAGATACGGATGTGATGTTGAGGTCCGTACACCGAATTTTCTTTTCATATCACGCGTTTTCGATGTGTCTCCTTCGAGTACAGTAACTGACTTTAACTTATGTTCATTATGTCCGTTTAGATGGGGCTCCTCAGCGACGAAGGGGAAGAAGCTTGTCACGGGTCACGGTGTTCGTTTTCGCATCGTCTATCGACGAAACGAACCTGAAGCACTCTCCCTACCGTCTCTGCCTCCCTCCCTCTATCTACGTCCGATCTCGGGACCGCCTGGGCAGTGGTGTGGCATCCCTATCGAACTTGAAGGCCAGGCGCGCGCATCCGGACTCGATCGCTCTGACTATCTATCTGGTTTCACCAGCCTGACTCGAGGACTGGCGCTGGCGCTACCCTCTCACCGACATCGCGTTTTTTTGGGCCAAACACCCGCCTGCGACGAGGGGTGGGGCGAGGATCGTAAGCGGCGGATGGATGGATGAATCAGCCTCAGAAGAGCGGAAGCGGCTGAGGGAGATGGAGGTAGAGGTGGAGATGGAGATTCAGACTGAGGAAGGGCAGAGCGTGTGTATGGCCTTGGCGGTGCTGACGCGGAACTATCAGGAGATGAGGCTGATGACTGTCATGCTGCAGTGGCTGCGTTGTCAAGAACGCGCCTTATGCAGCGCAGTCAAGTGTCGTATACTTATCCCGTAAGGAAACCCCATTTCGCATGAATTTGATGTAGTCCTTATTCTTTGTCGTCCGTCCAGGTCATTGCAGCAAGGAGTGCCTGATAGATGACTGGAAGGTGAGCCGTCTTTAGGCCTGCTTTGCGCTCTCTCTGAATATTGACGTGTCGTGGTGCTCTAGTACCATAAGTAAATCCATTTGCGGCGATGAAGAACCCATTGATGTTCTCGAGCATCCTCGATTCTGACATGCTGCTCACATTTCGTCCTAATACCATTTCGTTTTTTTCTTCTTTATTATAGATGAGGGGGTAATAAATAATGACTTGTGCTCGCGATGCAAGTGTGCGATGAGCAGGCAAAGCTGTCCCAACATAGTTGAGGCTCCAACGTCATGTACCACGTGCGCAACAAACCGAGCCTCATTTGAGAGTAAGCTATGGTGGGGCGCGTGGGGTGAAAGGACTCCGTGTTGACGGCGTTTGTGAAGACCTTAACGGTTGAGAATGGACGCAGTTCCACGACAGCAAATGACAAGGTGCTTCCCGCATTTATATCTTGTAAGGAGTCACCGCCACGGGCGCACAAGCTGGGAACACGGCGTACATGCAACGGAGACACATTCTGAGTACATCGATCCTCATAGCAAACCGCGACATTGCAAGAACCAAGAACGAAAGGTGGAAGCACAACCTCAGAGACTCTCACGGAGGTGGACTGGACTTTCTTCTTCTTCTTCTTCATGTACACGAATTTCGTTTGCATAAGATACAGCAAAACGCGTCCCATTTTGTAGGAGAGCTGCGCAAGGATGTTCTGAATGAGTGGTAATATGAGTGAAACGGTATCAGAAGGACGCGGAGGGGATGGCACCTACCAGCATGGATGGGATGAACGACTGGATGTGGGTTCGTATGCGTGCTGACTGTTCTTCGTTCATCGGCGAGATCATCATTGCCATCATGATGGGCACGAGCTGCGAGGCCTTCAAGTTCGCGACACATCTAGGGAGAATCTTAGAACGGGGGATCATCAGCATCACGAGGTAGAGTCGAACATACCGCGTTCGACTGTGAGGAAAGTACATCGACGGAGTGCGTGGTGACCTCGTTGAGTGGAATCTAAGTGAGCGAGGAGGGTGAAGACCGAAAGAAAATTGGACTAACTCGTAGACGAACTGGTCCGAGGTCCATGTCTTCGGTAGATGCGACTGGTGCATGTCGAGAGCTTCGAGAGCTTGAGGGAACTTGAAGCGCAGGATCGTGAGCTTCAGCAGCCACAGTTTCGATATCACTGGGAGCCCGCGCAAGAGCGGCAGCGGATTCGGCTGGCTTGTTGGCATCTTCTTTCTCGGCAGCGTTGCGTTGGGACGCATTGAGCTAGAGGAAGGACTCAGATGGATATAAAAATCACAGACGAAAAGTGAAGGGATTGGCGCACCTGGTCAATATTCTCGTGTCCAGGATCATCAGTAGAGAAGCTATTGGACGAGCTCTGGAAGCGTAATGAGTAAGATGAACTGGCGAGCGTGAGGCGAGACAAACCTGTGAATAAGCCATGAGATCGCTTGAAGAAGCGTCGGCGTCCTTGACGCTGTCATCATTGAGTGATAACTGACGCCATGTCTAATAAAACAGCCAATTGTACGGCATAGCAGACTCACCGTCTCGAAGAGCACGGCGATATCGTCCAAGGCAGCAGCGTTCACTTCGAGCGGTAAATCCGGCTCCTCCTAGACGTCGTTAGCACCGGTGAAGCAATAAGTAACGGTGGTACGTACGGGAGATAGGTCGGTATCTTCCACTAAGGGCCGAGTGTACGGGTGATATCTCCTCTGCTGACGTGGACGGCAATTTTCTTGTGCAGAAGGAGAGCTGACGAAGTCAGGACCAGCTGAACGGATGGGAGGCATGCTTGCAGATGGTGGTTGAGACGAGAGGAACAAACAGGACCTTGCGCAAATATATACACGTACCAGATAGAAGCACCTCCTCTCGAGCCACCTGGATGTTCAGCGTTCACCGCTGAAAGAACCCCGAATACGAGCGGTCTAAAAGGCTAATGAAGTAACCCTAGCTTGTCGTGATTGGTGGATAGCTTGGACGGCTTACGCGGCTGCGAAAAAAATCTGGGTAAGCGTGAAAATTAGGAGAGAGCCAATTGACAGAAAGGGAGAGGACGGGTGCAAACGAGGAAAACGAGGGGAAGAGACAGGGACAGTGGCACTTTATCTGTGATGGGCGCATCCTCATGGTCCGCGTAGAAGTTAGAACATGGCAAAAAAGAAGCCTGCAACCAGAAACCTGCGCCACGGAGCTGCATCATAATTACGGAATTGACGACGGTAAACTCTTGCCAACAAGGGAATTGGGGTCACTGAGTCAATGAATCATGGCCTGGTCAAACAAATCGTGAGCTCCTGCTGCTGACCATCATGCCGAGAATCATGGGTCGTACGTACGGTGGAGTCGTTCTAGAGACTGAGCTCGAGCCTCGCGTTTCAAATTTGTGGTGGAATGGAAGTAGGCCCTGCACCATCTCAGAAAGTTCTCACCAACAAC
This sequence comes from Pleurotus giganteus, assembly GCA_032158425.1. Taxonomy (NCBI): domain Eukaryota; kingdom Fungi; phylum Basidiomycota; class Agaricomycetes; order Agaricales; family Pleurotaceae; genus Pleurotus; species Pleurotus giganteus. Next base: position 1,825,365 of record JAPEHR010000013.1, read on the forward strand.
GAAGTCAAAACTGACGCTGATTGCAACCAGAAAACGCGTCACCTGCGGCTCTGTCTCTTGCTTTCTCCCTCCATCTCCCACCAACCGCAGCCAGCGTTCGACCGTCACTTCTTCGTATTCTCGCAATATCTACTGTTTAAACACCTGTAAGAAGAGCTCACACAACTTCGGGGGAAACCGCTTACGCTTTAGAGGACAGGCAATCGAGGCTTGCTCGTCGTGAGGGACGGTGACGAACTTGGTTGGTAATTAAGCGCCCGTGAATTTTCTTTTCTCCTCAACGTCGTCGACGCTCAACTCTCCTTGAAATCGCTCTTCTACGCCGTAGAAGACCAGCAAGGCCGTCAAGAATGTCATACGTAGTACTCTGTGTGTGATTTCACACCTCCGCAGCCAGTAAGCCGGTTCGGTTTTTCCGTTCAGACTGAGTCACCTAATTCCGTGTCGAAGGAATCGATCAACACCTTTAGTGTAACCGTCAGCGCGGGTTACAGCTTGTAGACCTCCTAGGGCTTCGACAACTGACTTGTCGTGACCATCATCCCAACATCGCATTGATCCTCCGATATCCAATTCTCAGTAAGCGATTTCTCCCACCCTTCACCCGGACTTTCTTACGAAGGAACATATAGAACATCCTCAAACTTCAGGCCTACTAGATCATGTTATTAGCGTCGCGGCCTGCGTGGGTTGGACTCTCAGCGCGCAATGGGGACGCTGTCTTGTGGTTGTTCACGAGGGGAAAACCACTGGTTTTGGACCGGGCTTTTACTGCTGGATACGAGCTTTCCTTGGGCGATCACAACCGAGGTATGGTGTGTATATTCTCCGGTATCTACTGGTCACCAAGATATTTACAGGGAACACCTTTCGATCTATAACCAGTCGGGCTGGGAGGGGCCTCTGATAGCAAGGCTGACCGGTGTTATAGACAAAATGCTGTCGGATACAAGGTCGTTTTGACAGATGGAGAGTCCGTAAGGCTACATGCCGACCTTTGGCTTCTACTGCACAAGTCATGGATACACCGGAGTTGGCCAACCAAAGCCCAAAAGACCTTGCTCCATCCCCTCCATCTGCGGTCCCAAGCGCATCGAGGCCCCAAGGTCCACGTTCGGCTCTCAAGGCTTCGGCAGCTGTAATATCCTGCTTCCAGTTCTCCAACCAACCCTTGGTGGGCCACTTCACTAACCCTTTGCGATGCTCTAGAATCTGAAGTCAGATGTAGAATGCCTCAAGCGTCGGGCCAGTTACGTCCTTGGCGCTGCGAGGAACTAGAAGCGCACGAAGGGGATGCCATCATCTACTCGTTCACGAGGAAACACTGCTATCTTTGAAGCGGTCCTTTTGCTGCCGGAAACGCACCTTCCATGGACGGCAATAAGTGCATGCGGTATGGTGTCTTATTCCCCAATATTCGATGAAATACTTATAGGGTATCCAGGAGGATGTGCGAGAGAAGTATGTGGCCTTAGGGACATGCTCTCCTTATGTCAAAACGACCTTGTCTCCGCCAGATTCTTGTTTATCGCCGGCGCTACCTCCATCCCTTCCGGCTGCGATCCTAAATGCATCGACGCCCGAAGGTTCTCTAAATGTGTCTGCGGATATCAGTAGGCACGACCATGGATGCTCGGGATGCGGGGTGCGTTGATTTGGTATTCGTATTCTCTCAATCGTGGTACTGAGAAGCAGACCTCCAGACCTCCTCCGAGATCGCTGCAACCTAGAAGCGAGCGCCGACGTAGAAACACGTTTCGACCTCAGATCGTCTATAAACCATCTAGCGGATTCAGCTGCCCGTTAACGAAAACTCCTCTGTTACACTCTAGGAGTTGAGGGTCTCCGAAATATGCACCCGCCGTATCCCATTGCAACCTCCATCAACCTTCAAATTTCAAATTCCATTAAACCCTCACCCCCTTGTCCGAATACGGGAAGTTCGTGCTGCAGTTTCCACTCCTCAGCCGACCCATCTCCACTTTGTATTCTCCGTCCACCAACATCGTATTCGAATCCAAACGTGTGTAGAGGACTGCGGCTTTCTCCAATATGTCTGCTCTATGTGTCTCGCGGAGCTCGCAGCTCATACCCCGTGTAGACTCCCAACTGGCCCACTGTGGTTGAGCTCTTCACGAGAGAGCTGATATGGCAGTGTAAGATAAAGATATCGCGCTACCGCTGGCGCCGACACTGGCCCAATCCCCGCTGCTTATGTAGCATCACGAATAAGGGACCAATTTCGCGACCAGGCACTCACGGAGCTCGTTGCGTCAGGGATCACGAAGCCCTCGGTTCCGCAACCACTCCAGCCGAATTCCAGCTTTGCGCCGCCACGCTATCTGCCATCTTGCAGTTGAGAGCTGTAGAAAAAATGGGGGTCGGGGTGTCTGAGGCTCTAGGCGGCGGGTTTTACGAACCTGAGATCAACTGAACGCCAAGGCGGGTCCATGCCAGAGCTCTCGCAATCCGGTCGTTGGATAGTCCTTCCGCGTTACCTTCGTGACGATATCGTTGGACGGCGGAAGGAAACGCGTGATGGTAACCAGATACTGTCATCACGACTTTCCGTACAACCTCTATCTCACCTATCAAGATACGCACCCACCAGCCCATGGAGGTACAAGTCAACAACCTTGAGTGGACCCAAGGATCTGAACGGAAGCGTGAACGCGATAATCGATGGAAAAGAGAACAGAGCGTACGGAGAACGGGGCGCATGAACCCCTTGATTAAATGGTTGTTAGAATGAGCCACCACGTGCACGACACCGGGTAGGGGCGTTGGAAGAAGACGAACACACCGTTGATCTCTTGCCTGTAAAAGAAGGATGTACGAGTTTAATCATGGCGAAGAGTACTGAGAACCGAAAGGACAATTCACACGTAGAGATTTTGGCTTGAAAGCCTGAAGTTGATGGAGAACGGCGTCAGAGTCTGTGAAGCTTGAGCTTGAGGTACGACAAGACACCGTACCTTTCTCAAAGTAGGGTGTGACAAGGACCCGTGGTCAGTCCATATGTCATGGTCCAAGGACCGTACGTTCTCACGAATCCGAAGACGCGGGTTGCCGTTGTTCAAACTGGCTTTCGTGACTTCCCTGACGCTTTCTCAGAACTTAGACTCAAACCGTAGATGCTGGGTGATCATTTTGCGTGAATGCCAGGATGTTCGTTGCATTTCGTCGTGGATGGGCTCGAGAATCGATGAGTTGAAGTACGGTAGCTCCTGCCTGAGCTGAGCGATGATACGTCGCAACTCAGCAGGCGTCGACTACGTCTTCTCGATTAGACGCACGATTCATGCACTAGAGAAAGGTATCGATGGAAATGCGTAGAATACAAGGACGGAGACGGTGTTACGCATCATGGGGGGTGAAGAGAAGAGAGCAAGTTCGTTTAGCGCCCTCATAATCTAATCTTATCATTTTCAGGCGCTAGATCATCGCAGGGGGAATACGCCATCCGCTTCCTCGTTTCCCTCCAACGTCCCTCTCATCAGGGCGAAATTTCGCAATTCCTGCTGCGTATGCTCTGAATTGACAACGACTAGTTCTTATTATCAAAACGCATCGTTTTCGGCGGATATTGCTCTCAATTTTTTCGGTCCTGTCCCAAGGCCTGTCCATGATTAATTGCCGTATGTTGTGTATGTATCCTTCTCTATCTATCTTTTCACCGTTCGTTCCACGGCTCACCTTCGTTGCGAGTTCGTTTTCTAGATATCCCCAATGATTCGATCAACGACGGAGCTTTCATGTTCGCGGACGCTCACCGTCAGATTATGTGACACGCTCCCAGTGCGTAATCGACTACCCAAGCCATACGAGAGAAGCGGCTGTCGCTCCTGAATTACAACCCAAGATGCGTCACGATGTCTGAGATTAGGGGGTCCAGTACATGGCCAGTTTATCCCTGCTACGAGGGCCACAACGCGGCCACGTGAGGGACTAAATGACCTTGCTGCCACACCGGCATTCCATCCAAACTCCAAACTTCATCTCTCACTACCACCATATTTTCTCAATTTCCACTATCGTATCCAGTGTTTGTAGCCTTTAACCGCTACCACTATGCCTACGCCTACGCCTAAACGCCCATCGAAGCCACAACGACACTTAACCTCGAAATTCTGCGCCACTCGACTCTCCCAATCTAGCACCATTGCGGCCGAAATACCTAAGCGCAGAGGGCTGAAGCAGAAAGCTACGAAAGTGGTAGCCAATGGACAGCTCTCATTCGAGGGTCTCGCAATTTTGTTGAATTCTGTCGACGTTCAGATCCGAGGTATGTTGGCTTTTCGTTGCGTATGCCTCTGTTGTTGAAGGGTAGGTTCCCAGCGTTGGATTCAGAAGTGGCAAGCGAGGAACCCCTCGCGTTCGTTTACAGCCCGGACGGTCGACAACTTCATCATCCACTCCCAGAGTACACGAGCAAGCCCTGCGTATTCGCTTGTGTGCTGTTCCCTCGAGTAGGTGAAACCGACGACGACATTGCAGGCCCTTCATGGCACCATGTCGTATCTGTCGTGTCCGACTGGGAATCAACAGACGATTCGGAAGATGCCTTCGAGGCTGATGCTCTGCTCGCCCTGGCTAGCCAAGCACGACCAGACATGAACGGGATGTACGGTCTTTCCGTCTCGTTGGAAGGATATGCCATTCAGTACGGCTGCCCATCTGGACTAGTCACCTCGCAGACTTTCGGCTGGGACGAACTCGTTCCAATGGCACTCTACATCTACACATTGTACTGCCCACGAAAAGATCATCCCGCGTTCGACCCCACCGTTTCCCTCACGCCCAGCGTGGGCTTCTGCGATCCTCCGCTCTGGGACATCACAGCGAACCATCGGATATACAGAAAATGCACAACGAAGTCGGTGGGTGCTCCTTGGTGCCGGAAGACCTGGGTAGCTGAGACGCCTGGCGACTGCCCAACAATCATCAAAGATTCGTATCGAGACTCCGACGCAGTCTTCCATGAAGCCGACTTGTACGACCTTCTTCATGAAGGCGGTCCTGCCCACGGTTTCCCCCATATCAAAGAACATTCTGATGTCAAGATTTACGGGGAAAACATCACCGCTTCCGTGCAAGGGACCACGCGAATTAAGACGCGGATCGTCATGTCGACTTCTGGAGATCCCCTTTTGAAATGTCCATCGCTGGTTCACCTCTTGAAGGCCATGTACGACGTCCTCGAAGGTTGGTTCGCTGCCGCATCATCACTTGTTCACGGACTAACGCCGGCGTATCATCCAGCTCACAGGTGGGCAGTTACCGCAAAGAATGTTCTACATTGCAATATCAGCCACAGAAATATCGTACTCAATCCGAAGCAAAGGAAACTACCTGTCAATGACGAGCTTAGCCGGCCGAAATTTATCAATGAGGTTCTTAACGGGTACGTGTTGTGATAATATGCGCTCACTTTCTCGGCTAACGGTCAAAATAGCACCAAGCTCGCACAGCCAGTGGCCATGTTAATCGACTTCAGTAAGGCCGTCGAGTATGACTACGAAGATGCGAAAACGGAACGGTTCACAACATGTCTCAAACGCTCATGTGACAAGAAATTCCACCTCAGGAACACGATGGTACGCTTCCTTCATTTTCACAGCCGCAGTCAATCTTGATCTTGTCCAAAAGGGCACAGCAAGATTCGTCGCTCGCTCGGCTGCCTCACACAGACTGACCCGCCTTCCTTGTCTACATCCTATTCCCACCCTTCCAGCTGATGTCTCCGCTCTCTACTCTCAAGCCCATCCTAAGAAAGGTGAAGGAGATCATTTACGCAACTTTGAAGATAGGAAAGGGACAGTCCATGGCGGTGCCCCCCGAAATCTCCTGCCAGACGAGCTCTCTCGCTTTGTCAAATCTGGGTATCACCACCGCCCTCGGCACGACGCCGAGTCCGTCTTCTGGTGCATCCTAGTCTTCCTACTTCGGGTTAAACCCCTCAACTCGGAACCGGACGACAACAACGAAAAGCTTCGTGCCGTTTGGAAGTACATTTCCATGCACAGGCGCACCGCTTATGGGGTATTCATCGAAACCCGTTCTGGGATTTTGCAGCGGAGAGATTGGGATGCGGTCCTCCATGAGCGGCTCTCCTTCGCTGCACCGCTTGTCAACGAGCTCCTCGACCAAATTATGCCTGAGTATGAGTTGCTTCATCCCGCGCCGCATCCGATGAACGTCCACGAGGCCATGCAGCGCATTCTTCTCAAGTACATTCATCAGTGGCAGCGCGAGAACGTGGACGTCCTGTTCGACACCAGCAGCCAACGAGCGGTCGAGGAGTACGTCTGGCCGAAGAAGTTGAGAAAGAGACCTGCTGTTCAGGTTCGCAAGGCGGTGGTTGCAGAAGAGGGTGTCCTCACCCAGAAGAAGAAACGGAAGGTTGATGGCGCCGCGGTAGAGAAAGAATTAGCGCGGGCAACTCTGAGGCGCGTGCTCCGGAACCGTAAGGCTAGTTTATAGGGGACGAGGAGACCATCTTTAAGGGCAGACATGGCTCCGGCCCCAGTTTCGCCGTTCCTCCGCGTTTGTACCTACTCGGAAGTCATTTAATTGTATAACATGTTGTACCAGTACAGGAATTCAGAGTCATATTACGCAAACTAGTCAAGGACCAAAGACGAAATGCAAACAAAATTACTCCAACTTTTCCTCGTCGCTTCGAATATCAAGTATACCACCGCCTTTGATATGTTGCGTAGCCTCTTCACCATCGAACAACGCAGCCGTCTCCTCGAGCGTGCGGTTCTTCGTCTCGACAACGAAGAGGTACAGGTAGGCGAGCTCGAACGTCAGCCAGCAGCAGTAGACAATCTATGGATACAAGTCGGTGATTATTAGCATATAATAAACTGGGCTTCGGAGGAGGTAGGTGTATAGTACATACGTAGTATTTCCATTGTATGGCATCCAAGGCGATTGGGTTGACATATTGATTGAATATGAGGGAGACGGAGAGCGCGATGTTGTAGACGGTAAACCCTTTGGCGCGTATGGGGAACGGCAGGACTTCAACAGCATACGAAGTGATAAGCGGACTGAACGCAATACTGTATCCATCCACGAATAACCAGAAACAATAATCAGTAAGCTCCCGTTAACTAGGTGAAGAGAAAGAAGAAGAGAGGATACGCACTCATATGAGGCGTAGAACAGGAATATGAAGGCGATGACGGCGTGGGCGGCGGCGGCAGATCCGTGTAGCGCGAATTGCGCGGAGCAGATGGTTTGGAGGGTGAAGAAGAGGAGCATGCCCGCCGTGGATGTGAGGAAGAGCGGACGACGACCCGCTCGATCGCATAACGCAGCGCCGAGCAGTGCCCACGCCAGATTCCAAATTTGGAGGATACCGTTGATTAGCAACTGCAATATTTATGTGAGCGATGTCAGCGACTTATAATAATAAGGATATAGTGAATAGGGACGGGGAGGATGGACGGGGAGTCCTCACACACCTGAATGGTTGGATCTGTGATGCCGATGGAGTCGAAGACCTTGTTCAGGTAGTAGGAGACGAGGCCGTTGCCGGACCATTGAGAAAAGAAGGCCAGAGCGACGATGATGCGCATGCGTTTTCTGTTGCCTGGCGTTGAGACGAGAGACAACCACCCAACATTAGAAGCAACCGTTCGATCAAACTCGATGGCATTCTTGATTTCGTTGAATTCGTATTGCACGAGGGGGTCGTTCCTAGCACCAAAAGCCAAACAGGACGATTTGTCAAACGCCAGGCAATCGGAGAAAAAAAATGATTGACGTACTCATCACCATCCGCGTGGTAGTACGCCAGCGTTCTCAGCGCTTCTTCGGTCCTTCCTTTGCCTATCAGCCAGCGCGGTGACTCCGGAGCGAAGAGGATAAAACAGATCTGGAACAGTGCGGGTATGCCTTGGAATGCGGAGGGGATACGCCATGACCAGGTGCTCTTCACTCTGAACGTGCCGAACGTCGTCCAAGCGGCGCTATATTTATGTATATCAAACACGAGATTTCAGCGGATCGGTATGAAGAGGATGATGGTGGTGATAACTTAGAATACGTACATAATTGCACCACCTTGCCAGAGAGCGTTGTATGTTGATGTTAATGGAGCACGATAAAGGGGATACGAGACCTCAGTTATTAGCAGAGGGGATCCGGCGGCTGGAGAAAATCCAAATTCATACAAGGATCATGGTTGACGTTGAGCAGTGGGATTGAGTTTAGAGTACGCACCAGCGAAGGCGTGTCCAAAACCAATCAAAAACCTCGCACCGATGAACATGCCTACCGATTGCGACGCCGTCTGCACTATCGTTCCGAAAACCATGAGAAGAGCACCGATGAATACGGTAAGTCGACGGCCCAGGCCATCTGCAAGGAAGGGAGATAGTGGGTATCCTCCAAGGGAGCCGATGTGCTGCAAATCATCAGTGAGACGAAATGAAATAATAAAAGAAGAAAGTTCGACCTGGATGGCGTTGAGCAATCCCAACATGCTTCCTGACGGATTGTGAAAAGATTGTTTCCACTGGGGGAGGGTTTGAAGACCGTTCATCATAGTTCCGTCGTAGCCGTTGTTTGAAGGAGTGACGAGCCTTCATTCATATGAAAAGGAGACGATGATGTTGATGTTGTGGGGAATAGAAAGACGAGAAACAGAATACGTACAAGAGTACGATCCATGCATGCAAAATAATCAGCCTGCGACACAGCTGTCGATGAGCCTACAACACGCAGGTAATATCGAGGGCGAGCGCACCGGCGATTATTGTACCACTTTCGCCTTGGGTCGAGGAGACGAACATACCCTCCACCCTTACCGATAGAAACATCTCCAGGAGCTCCCATTGACGCCGTCTCAAGGCTACTGTTAGGAAGGACGGTTCGAATGAGAGAGGTAGAAGAAAGGGATACGAAGTGGAGGAGAACTTTATGAGAACGGAGAGCCTTTGGCAGAATGGTTCATCCGAAAACCAGCTGACATACCTTCGTTTGTCCGCAGAATCACCTCCCCATTCCTCCTCCTTCGACAACGCAACGTGGTACATCGCTATTTTTGGCGTGTGGTCGGGGAGAGGGTATCAACAACGGAGAGAGCATTGCGTCGGGTCCAAGATAGGATGTCGGGTAGTCGAAATCAATGAGATATAGACTCGCTGATTTTACTGCGAAAAAGACTGAATTCGAGGGACTACTAGGACTCGCTGAATCCACCTCAGATACCCCAAAAATAACCCAACCTAAGCGGAAGTCGGACGGCGTGGTGGAAGTTCAGTCACATTCGCCAATAGATACTGATGCTGGAAGATTTACCGTAGCCGCACCCATGATCAGTGAATGACAGCATGGAGTGTGAGGCTGCTTCGAAGGCACCAGGCTTGGTGTACGTTAGCCGTTGATGCCGTATTGAATTCCGTCCGTCCTTTATTCTGGGAGAATATACATGCAGTCAGAGAGAGAACCTTCAGCTCGTCCTCGAAAGAGCTAACCGACGGTTCCCGCAGAAACTGACAGCGTTTGCCATTTCAAGTAGGCGAAATTGGTGACGATAGCTTTGCCTTAGACATGTACGAAATTGGCTGCTTGCCTGCTGGTTTTTTTTTCTTTGGAAGGTGGGGGGTATTGAAGCCAGCATCGGCTAACTCTAGCAAAAGAAAAAATCCAGAGAAGGACGGTGTGCTTAGCCCCAGTCAAGCAGGAGGCAGCGGAGAGTCTTCGCGGTATGTTGGTGGGAGAATGGGCACGTAAATATCGTCGATTGTCAAAGAATACGGTAGTGAGTTGGGAAACCAAAAATATAGCTCCAGCGAGCCGTCGTTTGCGGTACGAGGAGGCAGCAAGGGGCAGTCCCGCGAGCCTCGAGGCGACGTCACGGTCAGTCCTCGATCGAGAATAAGCTTGGGCGCTCGTTGGTGGAAGCGCCGAAAGTGGAACAATACTCAGGGTTCGTGGCGGTGCACAAAATCCTTGGCTCTCGACATCGCGCGACCTGCGCAGCGGCGTGGCAGGAACTGATTGTTCAACATTCCTCTCCTTCTACTCTCACCATCTTTTACCTTCTTCCCTTCTTTTCCTCCTTCACGTCCTCTCCTGATTCAGACCGCCTCGACGACGACAACAACCTCTTTGCAGCTGGTACCATCAATCTATTTACCGCGAGCCGGCGTCTGCGCTACCTACATCCTGAAGTTGATTCTCGTATTTTCGAAGGAAGAGAAGAGTCTTGCGATTGGAGTTGAAACGCGGAAGCCGAGATATGACGTGCTCGGCTGAGAACAAGGCTGAAATTGACCAGTCGACGTTTTGGGACGGCGATGGGTTGAATTGGGAGGCGCATCGGGTTGGATGGGCAATAGCAGGCGGCTGCGCAGTTCTAGTGCGTTTCACTGTTTTCCTTCTCTCGCTCTCGTCAAATTCATGATATCATCAGACCGTCGCAATCACCATATTTTCCGTCGGTCAACATTGTAGGTGCGTCTTACCGTTCGCCTTATATCTCCGGGGGATTGGACTCAGCTTGGGAGCTAGGAGTTATACGAATCCTGCTGAGCAGCGACAAATGTATGTTCCACCGGATATTCCGTCTCTTCTTGCTACTGAAGCGCTTGTGCGATAGCATCCGAATACTGTACATGCCGGCTGTCTACGCCGTCATATCTTTCTTTTCTTACCGCTTCTTCCGATTCTATACCTATTACTCTCTCGTTGAGATCGGTACGTTTTCGTTCTAGCTGTGAAAACTCTACGGCGCTTATTTGTTATCACCATCTAGCCTACGAAGTATGTTGATCTCCCTCTCTATAGCCAGCTGCGACCAACATCTGATCATCACGTCCAGGCCGTGACACTCAGCGCTTTCCTGTACGCTCCCCTTGCCCATCATCTGATCCATCTATGCAAAGCTCACGCGCACGTTTCAGATTACTGATCATTGAATATGTCGCCTCAACAGCTTCGGGGCACGACGCCCACGCCGCTCTTGAACGTAAAGACAAGTCTCCATTACCTATACCCGTGCGTCCAAGCCTCCCATCCTTACGTAGTCGATCACCATGCTCACAACGTGCCTTGGACTTTTTAGTTCTGCTGCTGGCGGTACAGGCCCACCAAGGTTCGCTGATTCCTCCCCATGGTATCCTCACCCAACAGTCGATCACTCATCCAAGTCGTTGCACTCTAGGCCTATTTCATGTATACGGTAAAAGTTCGTCTCCCTTCTCCCGCTCCGCTTTGCTTTTCCCTCCCCACTAACTAAACTAACTTCCGTTCGCCTCTCCAGTGGTCCGTTTTGCAATACGTCATCATCAGACCAGGTTAATACCCTTCTCTATCGTCGTCACCCCTCCTTCTCAACCTGCTTCTGTTGATTCGTCGGCATAGCTTGTTCAATCGCAGGCATAATATGCGAAAAGCTCGGCGTGCTGTGCGAAGCCGAAGGCTTCACACCGCGCTACGCGAGGGTGTACATAGAGTCTATCAATTTTATCAGTATAAGGTGGGTTTTGCGTTCTCCTTGCATGCCCGACTTGGCCTTCGCCCCTCTGGGGTCTTCCTTCACTCGGAGGTTCTTCTACGTACTTCTTCCACCGTTTTAGTCTCGACTTTGTCATGGACTTGTTTCGTTTCTCGTTTCTACGGACATTTTGGTACTCAATCCACTCCTGGTCTGCAATTGCTTACTACCTCCGTCCCCGCCTCTCCTGATCTACGTTCTCAACGGACATTTACCTACCTACCTGCCTATGTCTCTTCTATTTTGAACCCGTTACCCGTGTACGGCCCTCATTTTCTACCCTAGAAATCGACCCTCCATCACGCCCCTTCTGTATGCTCGCTGCCTCCGTTTTGCCTTCGCCACACTGCCTCTTTTCGCATACGATATGCATTCTGTGCTTCTCCCTTCCCTTCGCTGCTTACATCTTGTGACTCAAGCTTCTGTACTTACCGCCTTCGTCTTTTTTCTCCCCCTCTCATCCCCTGTAACGACCTTTCCTCCGTTTATTGACGGACCTATTGCTTCTTTCACTTTACATATTCGATATCCTTTCTACCTTTCGCAGCCTTTCTTTCTTGGTGGTTTCGCACTTATGCTGCGAGCCAATGCCAGCCTGCTAGGCAGCGTCATGGTGGCATTATATCAAAGTTCGTCGCTAGCCGACCAGCTTGCTCCGACCCCCGTTTTCCTTCCCTTTCCTCATCTTCTGCCCCTTTTCTCCCGTTTCCGTTTCCGTTTCCTTTTTCGCTTTCACCTTCCTTCCTTCTTTCGCTCTGACAGCCAACTGACCCCGCTTTTTCACTCCGTTGTAGCATCGCTCTATACGGCCTCCTCCTCTTCTACGACCTCATGAAGGATGAGCTCAACGGCCGTCGTCCACTCGCCAAGTTCCTGAGCATAAAGTTGATCGTGATGTTTACTTTTTATCAGAGTTTCTTGGTGCGTGCGTGCGTCCGTCCTTTCCTCACCATCCCTTCCTTCCTTCCTTCCTTTCTTTGCTCCTTCGCTTGTGGTGTTGGTACTGATGCATGATGCGGGGATAAGTAGCTTAGTGCGTTGGAAGGGAAGGTTATCCATGGTGCGTCCCCTCGTCTGTGATATATAAAATAAGAGAATGGAATTAACGGTACTCGTTTGTTTTGGTGGGTGGCGGTTTATAGAATCACGATATTGGACTGAGTCAAATGTCAAGAACGGGTTGAATGCGCTGGCGATATGCATCGAAGTGAGCAGTCTCCTCCTTCCTCCTTCCTCCTTCCTCCCCCCTCCATCCCCATCCACTACTACACCCAGTCCATTCCACTTCGCCGATTTGATCTTTTGTCGCTTATTTATTTTATGGATAGATGGTATTCTTCTCCGTCCTCATGTGGTGGGCGTATACCGCGAAAGAGTACAAGCCGAAGCCGGGGCAGAAGGCTGTACCTGCCACGAGCATTTGGAGGCCGCTTTGGGATAGGTGTGTGCAGCTTTCTGAGGAGCGTCAATTTCGCTGATGACGTCTGTGTTTTACATAGCATCAATTTCTGTAAGCCTGCTCATTATTATAAGTGAGCGCACGCTCAAATGCTTACTCAACGTAATTTTTTTCACAGCCGATTTTGTTTTGGAAATCGCCGGGTCCGTTCGATTCTTCTTCGACTACATGCTCGGAAGACCACATACGCGGGGACACGGACACCGCAGACGGCGAATGGATTTCGGGGAGGCATTTGGTGTCGCTCCAGCGCCTAGTACCGACCCTTCTACTATTCGCTCACAACAGCCACATTCGCATCCTGGGATGATGGATTCGTCTGGGATGGGCATGGGGAAGGGGAGGAGTCGGACGTTTGGGAGCGAAGCGGATTTAGTTGGAGATGTGGTGGATCCGGATGCGGAGAATATACATTTGGTGCCGTATAAGTATGCCCAGACACATGTGCATGGGGGGTATGAGGGTGTTCCGGAAAGGTCGCCGACGGAGGAGAGGGGGTTGAAGTAGCGGTAGTAGTCGGGGGCGGCGGCGGCGGTGCTCTGATCTGACTTTTGGTTTGGTCGCAGTTGTTGCTTCAAGTTCTCGTTGGATCGCTTACATGCTTACATACTTGCTTTACGTTTTTTCTTGCTCCCTTCCTTGTTTTGTTTATTTATCCATTTGCTTTTGTCTTTTGGATGTCGTTTTCCCTCTACTTGTGCTATACCATATTGCCACTCGTCTGCATGACCCCTCCCTCCCTTCGTAACTGACTCAGTCCTCAAGGCCTTAAGCTTTAAGCCCCAGCCTTCAGGATTCGATAAGTAGTCATTCCGGCGTAGTCGACGGTCGGTCTTGCCCCCAAGCGTGAACACATTGGCACTTTCACCAAGTACATTCGGTTCAGTTATCAACTAGGGCAGCCCCTGAATGAAGAACAAGGGACGGACGCTGACTCGGATCTGCATGCAATTTTCGTTCTGCTTCAAGCGACTTCCAGCACGATGGATACGCTTGTAGTCTCACAGACGCAGCTGATGCCTCAATACTCGAGTAAAACATGCAATTTGCACATTCATTTCACTGGAACGCCTGCGAGGTTTCTGTAAGTACGTCTACTCTACGTCTACTCCTGCAACAGCCACCTTCAGTATCGTACTTTTGGATTTTTTCGGGCGGTTTGGTTACTGATGCACCGGCAAGTCTGTCCTTCGAGCATCGTTGTGGAGGGTGGTGTACAGATTTATTTGTGCGAACAACATGTAATATTGACGAATACAGGTATTATGATAACGGTAGAAGCGTGGCTATTAGATGGAAATAAGTTGCAAACGGCGAGGAATAATGATAAAGAAACGCAAGGAAAAGCCGATAGACCGCAACGGAGAGATGTGCGGAGGAAATTACAGACGCCAAGTCTGCTTGATAAGGTCAGCACCTCGTTCGGCGATAACATACGTGGGCGCCATGGTATGCTGACATGGGTTGAATGGCTGTCCGAAACGAGGAAGTCAATTACACTGACAGAAGACGATACAATGGACAAGAGACTCACAAATACTGAAGCATCAACAATCCTCACTCCGTGCACACCACCTTTCATCCTCAAATCGGGATCGACTACACCCCAGCTTGCGCCAACAGGCGACATACTGGCGGTTCCCACTGGATGGGCCGTAGTTCCACTAGTATTCCGGATATATTCTTCGATCTCAGCATCTGTATGGGCGTTGGCCAGGAGACCGAACGGTCCTACGATATAGTTCTTGAATGCCGGAGCTGTGAGGAAGCGGATGGAGGCCTTGACTGCTTCACGCATAGCGCCGATATCGTAGTCCGTACCAAAGAAATTGGGATCGATCAGCGGTGTGCGGAAAGGGTCGAGTCCGTTTGTGGTATTGAGGGTAACGGAACCACCTGAAGAAGGGAAAATGAGAACTAGGAACATAACGATGTAACCAGAAGGACAACGTACGAGCTTGAGGCGATACCAGGTTGGTTGAGATCGTGAGGAACTTGCCAGCTGGAGGGGAAGGGCTGGTGAAGCCGTTCTGAGTAGTGGTGGAAGGAAAATGATAAAGCTTAGCATTGTGAGTTGGATGGCAAACCAGTAGAGAGACGTACTCCGATAGCTAGCTCTAGGTGAGGGGTGTTTGGTCCTGCGGCGGTGTCCTCACCATTCGGCACACCCAGCGCCGCGAGCTCCGAGCTATTCAAGCGATAAAACACGACTTCACTGATTGGGGTGTCAACTAAAGGGCCCTGACCACGAGTGTTCCACTCATCGAAAACCTGCGCCAGCTCAGTATCGTTCTGGAAGATCTTGTCGTAGGTGTCTGCGGTGCTATTCACGGTCCAGACGTTTTCAGTGGTTGGCTGATCGCTCAGGTTACGACCAACGCTGGGGAGGTTTACAAGAGGGCTAATGCCGACAGATTGGAGGTATTGGAGGTCGCCGATACCAGAGTTGAGGAGAATTTGAGGGGTACCGATAACGCCGGCGGCAAGAATCACTTCCTTGGTAGCGTTGACAGTGCGCAACGGACCATTCAGAATATCTTGCGTATACTGGACGCTGTGAAAGGTGGAGTTGTGACCGGATTGGAGAATACGAGATACACGGGCGTTGATGAGAACGTGAAGGTTCGGTCTCGAGGTGAAATCCGGAGCCAAGTATGATGTGGCTGCACTGCTCCGATTGGCGCCCTTCACCGCGACTTGGAGCCATCCTGGTAATCGGATCTGAGGTGAATTAACCACCGGTTTCGTGATAGAGGAAGACTAACCTAGGCCAAGAGGCCGCCCGTCGTTATAATCAAGCTTGAAATCAAATATACCTCCAAGCTGTTGTCCAGCTTGGAAAACCAGCGGATCAAGTGCTTGCGAAAAGCCGGAAAGAGTGTAGGAATTGATTCCCGTGAGGCTGTGGATAGCGGGATCGAATTGGCCGGTCGTGTTGTGGCCATCAGCTGGCGCAGTCCACCGCTCGTTCTACCGGTATCAAGCGATTAGAATTGAGGAAAAAGGTATGTATGAGGTGGGAATGTTACCCGTTTGAAATACGTCTGCACGTTGTTCCAAGACCATCCCGGGTCCCTTGTAACCCTGGCGTAGCGGTCAAAGTCATCTGAAGATCCACGGGTGTAGAACATCCCGTCTGTATGGACATATTAAATTAAGCGGGGGGCAAGCGGGGAATCGACGGAGGAACCTACTGATTGAGCTGCTCCCACCAAGAATAAAACCTCTAGGGAACGGAATGGATATACCGTTCATGCCTTGCTGTGGAGTCGTCGTCTGACATAGAGGCGTTAGTGCCAACGAAGAGAAACAGAAGAAGGGGAGGGCGTACATAGTTCCAGGTATACTGAGCGGGTATTCGTGTTACGAAGAAAGGGACTTGAGTTTCGAGAGCGTGTTCATTCCTAAATCCGTCCTGCGCAAGTTGGGCTGAGAAGGTCGCAAAGAACAACGTACGAGGGGCCTCCTTCAAGGACTAGGACGTTCACATGTTTATTCTCAGTCAGTCGGTTGGCGAGGACGCTACCACCGACACCGGCTGCATGAAGGGATGGTCAATCCAAAGGCGAGCATAGAAGGCAGGGGATATCGCACCTCCAACGATGACGAAGTCGAACGGAACTTTGGGTAATTTGCTCGCATCATCGTACAAGGCAGCGTACGAAGGCAGGACTCCGAGGAAAGAGAGCAATAGCCCAATGCGAGCGGAAATTTTCATCAGGAGAGCGAGGGAAAGGGGATTGAGACGATGCTGCTCAGCCGGGATACGAATTGCGAGCCATTTAAGTCTCCCGCAACCAAGCAGGGGAGCAAAGTAACTGGCCTACTTTGGTAACGGCGCCATCATCCGTAGCCAACGGAAGGCGGTATGGTCGGCTGCCACAGGGGCAACACGATACGGAGGATACCCAGGGAGCAAGCTCTATTAAGCGCAGCAATCAGCTCGAGAGGACACCATATATTCAAAGGAGCTTACACTACGTAGTAAAAGTATTCAATTCGGCTCCAGTGCCACAGGCGCACTAGCCCGACGGAGCGAGAGGAAAGATATTTATAAAGCGGGGACCTTTGTCAGAATGTATTGAAGCGGGAAAGATATTGAAACAAACGCTGCACTCACCATAAGGAACAACTTGAGACGGCGCAATCGTATGCACCACTCGGAGATCGTATGAGCCGCAATCCGTAAACCCAGTGTACCTATCAGGAATTGCTGAGTAGAAGGATAGAGTAGAAGAAACGACGCACGAAGCTTGGAATAAGGGCACCAATGACACCAGAAAAGTAGTTCAGGCGAAGGTGGCGTCACTCAATGGCAGCGCTAAATTAGAGAGAAGGGAGTAAGAAAACGTATTTTTAGAATTGAATGTAATCATGACCCACATGTAAAGATAGAAACGGAGGAGAATGTAGAGAGTCATATGCTTCGCCTAAGGCTGTAGCGATGACGAAGTGTCGGCGAATTTCCTTCTACGAAAGGTAATGGTAAGCGAGTTGATGGGTGATGCGCTGATCTTACACATCGCCGTAAGGGAAGGAGCATCATGCTTAGTAGTCGCCGTAGTCGCCGAATGTTGCCAGCTCATTTGTTACACGAGCGCCCCGAACGACAATGGGTTTATTCGATGTAAGATGGAGAAATTAGCACCCCGTAGGAAATAGATCCTCTTCGAGGCCGCGGCAGATGTTGGCTACCGCTGAATAGGTGGATGAGAAAGTGCGTCAGCATACGCATCAATGGATAAGCCAAACCTTTGGGAGAGCTCTAATAGAATGAATGAGTCACATTTCGAATAAGGGCCAGCCGGCAAGGGTGAGACTGACGGTGGCGGAGTGGGCCTTAGGTTGTACTGGGTGCTGCGCAGGGAGAACGCCGTCAAGCGTTCAGCGGTCGGCCAGGGGAAACGTAGATACGAAGGCTCGAAAAGTAAGGATGGAAACTGTGACTCCGGTAGTGTGAATGCGGGCACTATATCAGCCGTTGCTAAAGCGCTAAACACTCACCGAATTTGATTGTACGACACACCATAGGAAATGTGCGGGTCGCTCAATGTTGAGATAATGAAGGACGAAGACACGAGATATCCATAGCTGATAAACGGCTTGGTAAACGAGAGGCAGAGGAGCGTCTCGCACAAGGATATCTGATTAACGAAAGAGTAACGGTGGAAAAAATCTAGCTAGTGTACGATTTACGGCATTGAGTAATATGTGTTGAACACCCCAAGGTTGGAACCACGTACCATTGATAACCCTCTTCCAATAACCACTCTCCCAGCAATACGTGTACGTATTATCTCTCTTAGAGTCTCTACAGTTGTAGTTGCGACCGCTGAGATCACGACCGATGACGAATTTTCCTCCGACACCTTCGGCTGCAAGGATAGGACTTGGGGACGTAGAGTTTGGAGTTCGAACATGGTAACTTCTGGCATTGTTGGTCGAAATGAAGTATATTCACAATTTTTCTCAAGCCCTTCATCGTACCGGAGTCCGCTGAATAGACGTGAAGCGAGATGGAACTAGAAAGATCGTCGTGAAGACATTAAGATCACGTAGGTCGCTGAAACGCATAGGGATTTCACTCACTCTGTTGGGGACATCGATGCACAAGCCGATTTACATATGAAGCAAGGGACAGCGTTATGCACATACGAAATTCCCTCGTTCCCCTCCTCTTACTCTGCCAGGCTTTGAACCCAATGTCTGGCCGCTCCCCCACTGCAACATCTTTCCATCTACACGGAGACGATTCTCTCGTCGTCGTGGTCGGAGGAGAGGAAATATTTTAGCGCCCATGATCATATCTTATCTGTCCACGGAGCGCTGATAAGATATCTGCCACGTTCTCTTCCACCGTGTATGTTGGACAGAACTTTCGTCGTCGTTCGAACCCTCTTACCGTCCTTCTCATTCTTTAACGGTGAACTCCGACTCATATGGGTATATTTCGTCAAGACTTGCGCTGAAAGTCAAAAACGCCTGCTTGTTCCTGATTCCTGGCCGCCACAAGTAACTAACATCCTTCCACACCTTCAGACTCGGCGATTCTGACTTGTGTCCTTTCGTTACAGGGACTCTCTGCATAACGCCCAAAGATCGAAACTCCAACGCTCAGTTGGGGACGTGTCCCTGATTCCTGGCTGCCGAACGGGGAGAGGCGTTGTCCCGAACATTACCGAGGTCCAGCCAACCAACCAGGCGTCATCTTGCTCAACGTTGACCGCCATCTGGAGGATAACGAGCAGGGTGTGGGGTACATCTCATGGCGAGGCCGGGTATCACGGTAGAAGGTAGCCTGACTTGGAGGCTGGAGCCAATGGTGGAGAGGTAAGCTTCTCCAGCGCTTCGCCCTCGCTTGTTGCCTAGTGCCCTGATGTGTTTGAACGTCAAATACAGCGCTCAGAATACGTGGTGTCGTGTGCCGTAACCTCGTCCTTATCAATGTACCTTCAGCACCGTTGAACATTCTCCCCCGTCCGTCGTATGCCACCAACAAACCTTACGCCTGCTCCGGACTTCCCAACGCTACTTCCTCGAGCATCCAATGGCGGTTCCAACAACACCCGTTCACCCACCGACATCGCCTGGAGCTCCCTAGCCGTCATATTCGCCTCCACATGGATCGCCATCCACCCCAACGTCCCACCCCCGAAAATCCGCTCCTCGGCATGGAAACTGTGGAAACGGCGTGTATTCCTCATGTTCTGGGCCCTCCTCGTCCCGGAATTCATGATCCAGTGGGCGGTCAAGCAGTGGTTCGACGCGCTGGACATATCGAGACGGCAGCAGCAGGCTGTCAAGTACGTCGTAATGGATAAACAGCAGAAGAAGATGGACTTCTTCTCGGATATCGTTCTAGGGAAGGAGTCGGCTCGTCGGGAGTGTAGTGGGCATGTTGAGAAGTCGACGACGGCGGAGGGGGACCGTGACCCAGCCAACTCCAACGGTGCGTTTCATCTAGTTTTCCAGCTGAACCTACCGCTCAACTTCCATCATAGACCTCCGCTGGTCGAAATCCCAATGTTACTTCTTCGCCATGGGTGGCTTTACGCTACACCAAGACGGGAAAGAAGTCCGTCCCCTCCGCATGGACGACATGCTGACTACATCACCAGCTGCATCGCCCTCCTCCTCAGGTTTCCTCTCATCCAACACCCTCATCTCTTCCCAGGCGAACCGCCTCATCCCCTGGCCCGACCGCCTCCACGCCGAAATCGACGACAAAAGCAAGGGAGACTGCCTCGCAAAAACCCTCGTCATCCTCCAAACGACGTGGTACCTCATCCAACTCCTCGCAAGAGCAATACTCCACCTAGTCGTGACGGAACTCGAAATCGTCGCTCTCGCGTATGCCGTCCTCTGCGGCCTCCTCTATCTGTTCTGGTGGAACAAGCCCCTCGATGCTCAAGAACCCATCAAAGTCACCCCACCGCCCACCTTTCCTACTTCTTCGCCGTCGTCGTCGTCATCACCGGGTTACGGTCATCAGAAACCCCAGCTGCACCAGCAGCAGCGAGAGCCCGAAGGCTGGTACGACTTCCTCATCATGATCCTCTGCGGCGACTTCATCTTCCGCCTCCACGGCAAAATCATCGAAGAGCCTGCTGATGATTACGCCGAGCTCGCTACGGATGCCATCGAAGGGACGCTGTCACGCAGGAAGAAAGTCTCCCTTGCTGTATCTGGTCTCGCGGCAACGGTATTCGGGGGGATCCACTGTATTCCTTGGAACTTCACGTTCCCCAGTGCGACGGAACAGTGGATATGGAAGGTCTGCTCGGTTTTGGTGACAGCGGTTCCCCTGGGCTGGACGATCAGCCTCTACGTCCTCTGGACGTTGGATCAAGCGAAGAACGCTGCGAGAAGTGATTTCGTGATACGGTCTATTCGATATTTTGCTATTTATCCTACGCTCTTTTTGCTTTCGCTTATGTTGTATTCGTATTTCGTTGCGCGGGCGATCCTTCTTGTCGAAGCCTTCACTTTGTTACGCAGTTTATCGCCGTCTGCTACTCAGTCGGTACAGTGGGCCTTGTTTATACCACACATATAGGGTTTTGTTGTATTCAAATCTTAACGGCAATTGTGCTCAGAGCATGTAGCATCGTTATATACACGAAATTACCTTCGGTGGTGGGCAATACCATATCATACGTGCGCACATGTTCGCGTAGACACAAGGGCTCAGGTGTTGGAGACTTGTATCGAAAGCCATTGGGTAGGTACATCATGATGACATGTACGGAATAGTATGGGGTTGATTACATAGCAGAGAGAGAAAACGAGAGAGAGCGATGGGGGGGTATAGATCGAGGATAACCGCAAAACTCCAAACAGATAAAGAGAGAATGGTGGTCGTTAGTACGTGCGAGATAAAAGATATACATGGAATATAAATGAAAGTGTCCGAGATGGGCAGTAGCGCTATGGATTATGTGATAACGAAGGTCGGCGGGACGAAGAACTTGGGATACGGCTACGCGGTCGTGGACGTGTGGGCGAGTGAGATGGTCTTGAAACCGATCTGGGAAACGAAGGCTGAGACGGGGAAGGCAACGGGGACGAATCCGAGTGACGGTGGTGATGTGGTGATGCGCGAGGAGAGTCATCGACAGCGGTGACAGCTGAACTTGTACTGCGTCGAGGAAGAGAGGTTTCGATACGGCTCGACCTCGCAGCGGTACCAACACCAGCCATAATACCCGCTCCACCACCTCCACTTCCACCGCTCTCAACCGACCCAACACCTCTCATCTCCCCAAATTCATCAACGTACGGCATACCATCAAAGTTTTCACGATTGGGGCTGTCGGTGCGCTGAAGCAGAGGAACGGAGACGCTGCGGCCGCGTTCGTGATGATGGCTTATCGGAGGTGGTGGAGAGAGAGGCGTGTCGTAGAGTTCGCTGGTAGTGCGGTTGCGTTGGGGGAGAGGTCGGGAATGAGATGGTGGGCGGGAATGAACCATGGAGGAGGAGCGCTTGCGTTGGCGATCACGGGTAGGCGAACGCGGTTGCTGAATGACACCACCGCCCACAAGGATGCCGTAGGTGGCCGTGTCATCTTCACCCCAGTCCAATCCAGTCTCAGGGTTCCAAGTCGCGTTGTCGTCGTCGTGGTGGTCGTCGCGATGAGGTGAGGGTGGACCGCCGTGACCCTGGGAACTGAGAGAACGTTCATCCCCTTTCATCGTCCCCCGCCGAACACCAAGCTCATCGGCGCCTCCTGCATCGCTAGCCCCTTCTCCAGCAGCCAGCGTCCTCCCACTACTCATAGTGTACTCACTATGCATCCTCTCCTTCTTCATATACGCGCTATACCGCAGCGTCCTCAGCTCATCCTCGCTCAACACCTCTTTGCCCTCATCCTTCCCTGCGCCCGCGCCTCGACCTCCACCCAATCCAACCGCAGTAAGCTCCATACTGCCTGAACGAGCCAGCTGATACGCCTCCGACCGCTTCATCATCATCCCCTCACCCCCCTCCGAAGGCGGCGGCGGCGCATTCACACCACCAGCCCTACGCCATCGCCGCCGCGTGATGAACCACCGCAACCCAAACAGCCCGAAGCAAAGCGCGAAGAAGCTGACAAGCCCGATGAGAACTGCAATCCCAACGGATACCTTGCCACCGTCCGAGCTCGGCGCGCGACTGGTACCGCTCCCACCTCCGCCTTTGGGGGAGCCCGTGCTCAACGGCTGGTGCGCAACCCTCACCCTCTGAAACTCATCCATCGCAATCCTCGCGTCCGTCAGCGGCAGCAACCCCAGTCTCGGCCGTATAGCCATCTCCGCCGCCGACGCCGTAGTCGTATTGGGCATCGTACCGTTTACATCTGGCGGGTCGTACGACATGACGGAGTAGACGTTGCGCATGAAGGGTACGCCGAGGATCATGTCGCCGATGTTGGACGTGGCGGACGTGGAAGCGGAGGGGAGGAAGTAGGCGTCGGCGGCTTGGATGATGCCGATGCAGAATTGGGCTGAGTTGTCCCGGGGTGGTTCGCCGGTGAGATCGAGGGGATGCAGGGAGATGGGAGGTCGGTCGTCGAGGGTAAGCGTGAGATTGAGTGGCGTTTTGCAGGGGACGTAGTCTGCGTTCATGTTCGTAAGTGTTAAAATGAAATTCGAGGGTAAGAGAAAACTTACATTGACCGTCGCTGGCAGGATTAACGCCAATCGCTCCATAGATACCGTTGGCGATGGTGCTGGTCGTAAGGATAAGGGGAACGCCAGAGTCGACGACAGCGGTTGGCCAAGGACTCCCAGACAGACCTCTTCCCAACGTAACCTCCCTCGGTTGATCATCCACCCACACCGTGATAGCCCTCACAACGACCTTCCAGAACAAGATACCCGACCGCTCAGACACGACCGTCGAATAAAAGACTTTGCTAGGATCCACATCCTTCGATGTATCGTTGTCTTTGTGGAGCTCTCGTATTGCTGTCGGGTGTCGGCCGATAGAAAGGAGGGAAGGTGGGTAGTCAGATCCGGGTCGAGAGAGGGAAAGGGAGATGAATCGATACGAAGGGGCGAAATGGCGTGGCGTGATGGAGAAGAGGTTGGGCGTGAGAGACTGGCCGTCTGGGGCGTTATTCGTAACGGGAGTTATCAACGAAGCGATAATGGAGTTGAGGGGGAGCGCAAGGCCAAGGATGCCTACGAACTTTGAAGTAAGAGGCTCGTCGACGACGCTGTCGGCGGCAGCTGTAACGGGATGAGTAAAACGCCAGTGTCGAAAATCGAAAACGCACCCAAAGCCTGGTTTTCAACGCTGTATCCACCCACTTCCAGCCTATCCCAAACAATTGGCCCCGAAACGCGGCCACGAAGATAAGGAATATCGAATTCTTGACCAGTTGGTGTTGACGAGGACGCATCGTAGAGTCGGCCGCCAGTCTGAGAACAAGCGGACGAGGAGCACGAAGTCGAGGCGAACCACTAAGTACGGGAACGGTTGGCGTGGGGGGATAGCAAGAGGAATGGAAGCGGGTACTCACGAGATCACTAGAACCCGTATCAACCTGTATTGACAGATTCTGTTGATTCGGCCCCACACGCACGGGTATCGTGTATACGCTAGAAGGATCGATCGAGAAGCGAGGAAGCGGATACGATCGAAATCGAAATGAGCGAGCTCGAACGATCGCTGAAAGAAGGGCAGGACTTACGCGTCGAAAATCCCTGCGCCAACCATCTCCATCGGCAGAACAATCCCTTGCGGACCGCCAGGACCCTCGTCTCTCCGACTCAGCCTCGACTCCCTGCTCTTCGGCGCCCCCGTCCAAGAGCTCCCAGCACGACCACAGCCTTCCAGACCATCAATACACCCCTCAACCACCTTGCCCTTGCCTTTACGAGACGGTGATAGACTTGTAAAAGCGCCGGATATCGTGGAGAGAAACGAGGTTGAAGCTGGTTCGGATGGCATCGAAAGTCCGGCATATCGTGTGCCGAGGCGAGCGACGATGGCTTCAACATCTTGAGCCGAGCTCCAAGGCGGCGAAAGCTTGTCGTATCGAGAAACCATGGTGGTGGGAAGACGGAAGGAACCAAAAACGCGCTTGAATGATCAACAGCGATGAGAGGATTTTAAACGGGCAGGCCGTAGGTATAACTTGAAGATGAAAGTTGTCCGCCCCCGGAACCAGTCGCGAGCGAACGGGGTGCGTAGTGGTGAAGGAAAAAGAAGGTTGGAGGAGTCAAACTTGTGTAAAATTAGGTTGTCACGTTAGACTGTCTAATTAGTATGTCGATTCCGTTTAGAATGGGGGGTATTCAATGTAGCGTGAAACGTTGTCCATGCACGACCGAAACCGCAAAAAGGGATAGGAATGAAGTCCTCGTACTGAGGGAAAGGGTGAGTACGAGGAAAACGAGGAAAATGTTTGTTGTGGAGAAGAGCCGACGGAATCTTGGCGTTCCCCGTTTCCAGGTACAAAATGAGCTGACTAAGATTAGCGCGCGCCAAATACCACCGAATGCTGTGCAACTGCTCCCGATCACTAACCACTTTGTTCTCGGCCCCGTACTCCTCGAATAAACTTGAAGATCGGTCGCGGTCTGGCACGCTCGAGTTGAGTTCAACGTTCTGATGATCGAGGCCGTAGGAATAGTCGTTGTACGGTTGACCAGAAGGGTCAGGTCTATTTTCATTGTCCGACTGGGACAAGTCAGGAAGTCGGGGGCCTTGTGTGACGCGTGATACCACCGAACCAACTCAACATCCTCCGAGTCCATCTCCCACTGTATTCATCAATGTCTCCGGTAGCCCCTCATAGCTGGCAAGCCCTGAAGCCGGGGGTATGAAACTCAAATCAACTCACTATGCCACAACCATCTTGACAGACAGGTCTTAGAGAAGATGTTGACGGACATTGATTTGTGTTGAGATGTAGGGCAACTCGTACGTCGCACTGCCTCTCGCTCTGTCCTCCTACGGCTGATGATCCGTTTGTTTAGCATGTCCTAGTATTCCAAATTGAGCCGCTACTAGCCAGTCATGGTCAGATGCCGTTGTAAACTTTGGCACCGGTTCTTCGCAGGGCCTCGGTGAACATGTCATAGTAATCGACCAGTTGTATTCTATTCTACATACATGGTTTCAACATCAAGAGATTATCATCTACTGCCCTCGCACTTAGTCCCCATTGGTGATGAATGACAAGCGGCACCGAGGGTTTCGACGCTGTTGATCACTGCCTCCATCGACCGAGGTCAAGGTGGATCGAGCTCGCTTCTTTGGCTGTCTACTTGGAGACGTGTTATCCAGCACTTCAATCCTGAGCTGGCGTAGTCCAAGGGCATTGCAAACCCAGTTTGAGTTGCAGGCCGCTTCATTGTGCTGATCGTTAAAGCACTTGATTTCAGCTGGGCCGCCATCCCAGTATACCTCACGTTGAGCGCGGTTCGAGACATTTCTGTATCTCAGACCTCAGGATTAGAATGAATAGGTCAAATATGACGACATACGTGTGAGCTTGAGGATTGATTAAGCACATAGTGCCCTGACTATCTCTTAAACCTGTAGGTAGACAGAATCAGCCTGACAAAAGCGCAGAATTCTTGGACTAGCCTTGTAAATCACATGGCAAAAGGAAACCATCCGTATATATCAGTGAAAAATGTGCGAACGCATGGATCGCTTGCGTCATACTGTCGCCTGCAACGCCGACTTCACAATTCCCTGTGAACTTGACAATTTCACTGTCCATCTTGCCGCATGGAAGGAGCGGCGTGGCCAGGAAGTACTTGTGAGGCACAAGCAACCCACCCGATGACTTCGTTGGTTCAAGCACTCCAAGGATCGTGCCGTCGAAATTGAAGTAGAACTCTGGAACATCGTGACTATGAGTTCAGTATCAATGGTTGCCACGCACGCGGAATACTACGATCTGGGCAGGACTCCTTGGCATGCTGTTCAAATTCTTTTTGCAAATAGTTGCAGATTGCCAGTAGCTTGAACTCCGACTGTAGGACTGACTTGACTGCAGAGTCCTCCGTGCGTTCGTCGCGAGGTTGAGTGAGTGCATACTCTTTCCCTCTAATGCGGGCCTAACAATACCAGTCAGTTTGCCGCTCAATGCCTGGATATGTATCAGAAAACCAACATATATGGCCACCTTTGAGCTGCCGCCACCAATGTAGCCTGTTGTATAATAATCATTGCATGTTTGCGGAAGCATTTCGCCTTGGAGCCAGTCAGATGCGATCTCAATTGTTGAGAGGGTGGCTTGGTCAGACTCGCGAAAGATGCATATTGCAGGTTTGCTAGGATCCAAGTCCATGACAATGGGTTTGAACTTGAAACTCTGTCATTATTTAATACCTTCGAATAGCGTTTAATGGTAACGATGTTTTCAAAATATTTAATACCTTCGAATAGCGTTTAATGGTAACGATGTTTTCAAAATATTCATGTTCTGAGTCGGTAGAACCCTGAGGAATATATTCAGGATGGTGGCCCCCAATTTTGAGCGAGATTGGCGGACCCGTTTTTGAGCTACAGGACGTTCTTGACAGCGAGCAGCATCATCATGTGATCTGCTCAGGGGTAAGTGCCGCACACTTTCTACGCACAATGCAGAGTGTATGGGTGCTGGAAAATACATGGAGGACACTGGGAAGGTATATAGAAGGTAGTATAATTGTAAACTACCGGATGCACACTGGGACAGACGAGTTATCCACAGTGGCAGGCGCTAGACGTGCGTTGGGCAGGCGCCGAGCTACGAGAGCATGTCGCCAGAGCACCTCAAGCTGGGAGCACCTCGCTGGAGCACCTCTGTGGAGCCCCTCTGCGGACGCACCTCTGCGGATGCACCTCTAGATCACCTCGCCAGTGCACTTCTGTGGACGCATGTCACCGGCGCACCTCAAATGGGAGCACTTCACCAGAGCACCTCGGCGGATGCACCTCACCAGAGCACCTCGGTGGACGCACCTCAGGAGAGTACCTCACTAAGCACCTCTCAGCCGCAACAACTGATATTAAAACGTTCATCATGAACAACTTCAGAAGGTAATTAGAAACCATTACCGCCGTGCAAATTGCTCGTGACAAGTTATCGACTGTGGAGGGTGTTGTTAGCCGTGCATTGGGGTGCAGAGAGCATTGCTGGATCACCCCGATGGAGCACGGTGGGTATACCAAAGTGTAAAGTGTACCCTATAGCACGGTAGATAAATAAAAAGTCTTGTCATGCGTGTTACTCTGCCTATCTAAGTTAGGATGCCTGGCATCTGAGGTGCTCTGGAGAGGCGTTGCTGACATATATACACGGGGGAGATAAACTGCCAGTTTCTGCGGTACCTACCAAGGGCTCCACTGTGCTCCGTGGCACCAACGATATGCTTTGAGGTCCTTTGCTAATCCGCGGATTCATTTGAAGCATCCCCGGTCATATGCAGAGGTGCTCCGAGGGAATGAATGGGCGTCTCATGGGCGTCTCATAGGCGTCTGACGGGCGTTTCAGGTGCTGGCACATCTGCAGACTATATCGTCTATCAAATGACGATGATGTGTACATTCAAAATATTCATATTCTGAGTAGGTAGAACCCTGAGGAATATATTCAGGATGGTGGCCCTCAATTTTGAGCGAGATTGGCAGACCCGTTTTTGAGCTACAGGACGTTCTTAACGGCGAGCAGCATCATCATATGATCTGCTCAGGGGTAAGTGCCGCACACTTTCTACACACAATGCAGAGTGTATGGGCGCTGGAAAATACATGGAGGACACCGGGAAGGTATATAGAAGATAGTATAATTGTACACTACAGGATGCACACTGAGACAGACGAGTTATCCACAGTGGCAGGCGCTAGACGTGCATTGGGCGTGCGCTGGGCTATGAGAGCATGTCATCAGAGCACCTCTGTGGAGCACCTCTGTGGACGCACCTCAAATGAGAGCACCTCACTGGAGCACCTCGCTGGAGCATCTCTGTGGAGCCCCTCTGCGGACGCACCTCTGCGGATGCACTTCTAGATCACCTCGCCAGCGCACTTCCGTGGACGCATGTCACCGGCACACCTCAAATGGGAGCACTTCGCCAGAGCACCTCGGTGGACGCACCTCAGCGGACGCACCTCAGGCGAGTACCTCACTAAGCACCTCCAGATCGTCTCCGCCGCCACAACTGATATTGAAAGGTTCATCATGAACAACTTCCAAAGGTAATTAGAAAGCAATATTGGCATGCACAATATTTGTGACAGGTTCATAACTATGGAGAGTGTTGCTAGCCGTGTGTTGAGGGTGAGAAGAGCATCACTGGATGGAAGGACAGTGAGCATACCAAGGTGTAAAGCATACATATACAGCATGGTAGATAAATAAAACATCCTGTCATGCGCATTACTCTGCCTGTCTGAGTTACGATGCCTGGCATCTGAGGTGCTCTGGAGCTGCATTACTGATATATATGCATGGTGGAGATACACTGCTGGGGTCCTGATCTCTACCCAGTGCTCCACAGTGCTCTGCGGCACTGCTAATATACTCTGCAGATTTGTATATAGAAGGAAGTATGATTTATAAACTACAGTATGCGCACTGGGACAGATAAGTTATCTATAGTGGCAGGCACTAGACGTGCATTGGGCGTGCGCTGGGTTATGAGAGCATGTCACCAGCGCACCTCTAGACCACCTAGCTGGGAGCATCTCTGTAGAGCACCTCTGTGGAGCACCTCAAATGAGCGCACCTCAGTGGACGCACCTCTAGATTACCTCGCCAGCGCACCTCTGTAGACGCATGTCACCGGTGCACCTCAAATGAGAGCACCTCAGTGGATGCACCTCACCAGAGCACCTCACTATGAGAGCATGTCGCCAGAGCACCTCTATGAACGCACCTCACTGGAGCACTTCAGCAGACGCATGTCACCAGAGCACCTCAAATGACCACACCAACAGTGTGTCTTTGTCAAGTTGTATCACAAAGTGCCTTTTCTAATATCGCAAATGCAGCTTTCGCTGACAGTCAGCCAGATTGAGCAGGAGATTTTGAGAGCACGGGCAGCGAAACCAAAACGGCCTCACTTTGCAATGCTGGCATGGCGGGACTATATCCGTGGGGACTTTCTCAAGATTCAAAAAGGACTGGAGGATCTGAAACAGCTGCTGCGAGGAGAAAGTCAAATACTCTATCCTGCAGTTCCGACTCTGCTCGCTTACGCCAAAGAGGACAGGAAGGATATTGTGGCGTGGTTCTTTTGGGTACGAATGGACGATGATGCCCTAGCCATTAAGGCTTTGAATGAGGCGCTCCAAAAGCTGCCTCCCCTTCGGCCCTTCTGTTTACAGCCAGAGTATCAGGTCTATTATGATGGCGAGGAGGAGCTGAAGAAGCTGCACAATGCGGTTGACATACTAACAGAAGTATGGCGAAAAATCAGGATCATATTCGAAAGGTCACCGGATCACTATTTAGAGGTGATGCATGGGGTTCATTGGTATATCCTACGAGATGGAAGGCCAGCATATCGGAAGGCAATGCTGGGATGGCAAGCCAGAGATGTGAAGCTTCGCAGGATTGCGAGGAAGGTGACAGAGTCTCTGAATGAGATTTTTTATAGTGGCGAGGATCTGGAAAATTTGTTGGATGACGAAATATAGAATGGGAGGCCAGAGGCAGCTGTCCAGGTCTGTACTTGGAATTTGATGTATAATCCATATGATATATGCATTGCGCTGCCATGATATAAAATCAGCAAGTGGAGCCGAAGCCTGACGAAGTAGAAACAAGATGCGAGGTGAGTGAATCGCCGATCAGGAGCATGTCATAGATGTGAAGTGGACGGCACTGGCAGAGACATATAAATGGCTGGATACAGTGAGGTTGCAGCATAAAGGCTTGATAATGCATCTGCAAGTCTTTGGTAGGAATGGAGAACTCGAGAAAACATGGCAGTCAGTAAAGGCTTCACCAGGAACGGCCAGCCATAATGACTGCACGTCATTTCCTTAGCCGACCTCTGGTCAGGATGGGGCCTTTAAATCTCGAAGGCACCATGAAGGGGTATGGCGGGGTGTATAATTGTAAACTAGGTCATGGATACAGCTATCGACTTGTCATCAGCTTTTTTGCCGGGGGTAGACATGCGTTGGCCATGCGCGAACTCACATCTGGAGCACCTCCTTGAATGCACCTCAGGAGCACTGGGATTGGGATCACCTGTAACGCACCTCTAGATGACTGCGCCAGAGCACCTCAGCAGGAGCATGTCGCTGGAGCACCTCAGATGAGAGCACCTCTAGATCAGTGTGCCGGAGCACCTCACATTGCGGAGCATATCAGCGAACGCACCTCACATGAGAGCACCTCAGCAGGAGCATGTCGCTGGAGCATGTCTCTGGAGCACCTCAGATGAGAGCACCTCAGGAGATGCATGTCACCAGAGCACCTCTAGACCACCAAGCGGGGAGCACCTCTGTGGAGCACCTCAAATGAGAGCACCTCTGTGGACGCAACTCTAGATCACCTTGCCAGCGCACCTCTGTAGACGCATGTCACCGGCCCACCTCAAATGAGAGCACCTCAGGAGATGCATGTCACCCGCGCATGTCTGAATCCCGTGGCTGGCGCATATCGAATGGGCGCATGTCACTGGATCGTGATCGAATCAGCTCCACAGCCATGTTATCAGACCACTCCTATATGAAGGGGGCGGAAGCCCTCCAATGCATGTGAAAGGGAGTCAGATCAGTAAACCCACTTGTCCGTAGAAGGGGGGTGAACTCTGGTCTGGGTCATGCCAATGGGAGCACCTCCAGAGCACCCCAGGGTTAGGGTTAGGGTTAGGGTTAGGGTTAGGGTTAGGGTTAGGGTTAGGGTTAGGGTTAGGGTTAGGGTTAGGGTTAGGGTTAGGGTTAGGGTTAGGGTTAGGGTTAGGGTTAGGGTTAGGGTTAGGGTTAGGGTTAGGGTTAGGGTTAGGGTAGGGA